>CAXKWD010000006.1:42870519-43525742 GCA_964059195.1 Ectobius pallidus
AAATGAACAAAATGAATAATTGTTCTGCTTTATGGGCAGAAACGAAATGAAACGATTAAAGCACATCACAGATTCATGAACCTTACCCAAATCATACATAAACAATTAAAATGAATGACAATCTAAAACCTAAAAATCTGGTTTTGAGGTGCATTTCATGTCTAAAGTGTGCCGCCCAGGAAAAAATTACCTCAGATTCGAGTTCCCTAGTCCAAAAAAAGAAAACCCCGCATAGTGAGTTTCTTGCAAATTATCAATGTTTTCCCACTTAGACATGCTTCCTGACCATCCTATGAAGAAAAATAAAATCTAATGTGAAAATCACATCCAATCCTCTACCCAAATAAAAATTTTCCTCTTAGTAAAATATACCAAGCATGACATTCTCTTTATTTAAGTAAGTTGTAAAAATGAAGAGAATGTCGTTACCACATCATATTGCATCCCTGAAGGATACATAACCCAAATGAAATCATGTAATTTTCTTTACTCTAAGCATGGCCAATACATCTTTCTCACTTCACATTCTGTTACAGAATAAGAGGGTATATTGCAAAGAGTGCATATTCAGTTCTTTGAACCTGATACAAAGATGTATGTTTCACGAGCCACGACTGAGTTTCTACAAACAATGGGTGGCTTATAACTATCCTTCACCAATTTTTTTTTTTTTTTTTAAATGTTTCAAATAAAATTTTTAGCTCTTATCATAAGCATCCCATGCACAAAAGTTAAACAAAATCGTTAGAGCCGTTTTCGAGAAAAACAAAATTTTCTTAATGTAAACTCCCCTTAAAAATAAAAGAAATTTGTCAATATTCGAGTCACGTCCTCAGAAGGTACCTAACCCAAATAAAACATTTTTTCATATGATTTTCTGTTCTGGAGTTAGTCTGTTCAGACACACAGACATGTTTCTGAAAATAGCATTTTTGGATTCAGGAACCTCAAAAGGTGTATTTATGTTAAAAACTTAACTTTGAATTTGGGGGTTGAACACAATATTTCCTCTACCTTTAGTGTCTATGGTATGGGCAGTGGAAGTAATAAATCAGATTGATGCAAGTCGTAAACAAATGAATCAAAATAGTAACCAAGCAAGGCCACTTCCACAATTGAATACGGTCTTGTTAATAGGTGGCGCTGGATGTGCAAGGAAAGACAATCCCAAATATTATTTCAGCTACTGTATAAGTTATTTCCATTAATGAGTGGCAATGGAATAAGGAGAAAAACAGACTTTCTATGTAGCAGCCAGCAGACAAATCCATTCTCTAAAGGGATTGGTGCAATTGAACAGCTTGCATAGAGTTTTGTACAGTAACCAAATTATATGTTGCAAGAAAAACAATTGCTAAGAAATGTCGATTTACGACTAATATAAGCCTTGTAATTAAAACTTAAGTTCAATATAAAATTGTCTCCAGGAAACAGTATAATCAGTAAAAAACGAATATAATACTGGAACTAAAATTAGGTTAAAATACCAGTACTGGTTGCTGGCACCTTAAATACAAGGGGACCCGGTAGGGTGTATACTGACAATGTTAAAAAGTGAGGAATTTAAGGAACATTTTCTCAGAATATATTAACTGTATTTGATTGAAATTTTTACAGAACATTATATGAACCTTTTTACATACATTAAAGTAGGGGTTTTCATTTCTATGCATTATTGTGAGAATAATTAATTTTTTTTTAGTAGTCTATTATTCATTATAAAAAGTCATACAAATCACTTGATAACTTCAACACTATAATCAGTTTTTAAAAATGGCTGCTTTAAAATGTGTAGCAGATATACTAATATATTGCCTGAAAATTTCAGCTTTCTATGTTCAATAGTTTCTGAGAAAATGTTCCTTATGTATGGAAAAATATAGTTTTGAGATATCGAGCTTTAAAGAAAGAACCAACCTTTTCAATACATTCCAGCACCATAGGAGGGATTGTCAGGATCTTCTTCCATTTCTTCCTCTATTTTCCTTTTGGCACTTCTCCTGTGTTGTCTGGCAGCTTTTTCATAATCAGATTGGGTCCTTTCAGCATTTCTTATCCCAGTGGCGGATCGTGGGTGTAGGAACAGGGTGTTGCACTATTGTACGGTAATTATAATTCCTTTATTGCAACCAATGGCCATAGTATGATGAATAGAGCTCTGATGGAATATGTGGCAGGGGAAACAGAAGTACCCCGAGAAAACCTGCCCCGACCCCATTTTGTCCACTACAAATTCCACATGGATCCACCAAGATTCGATCCCGGGTCCCAGCAGTGGAAGGCGAGCAATGTAACCACTCAGTCATGGGGGGTGGTTTTACAGGAATTAAATACATAACCTGATAATATATAAATAGTTGCTTTGCTCGTTCGGGGCTAAACCTTCAAACTCCCAGTGGGGCTCTGCCTCTCTGTGTGGTTCTAAGAAAAAGTTTTTTTTTTGGGTTATTTTTTAACTGACACTTTATAGAAGAGATACATTAATTGCATTTAGACTGCCGTAGCCCATAATAACTACTTAGCCTGTTGCGGATAATAGCGGAATAGCCTAGAAATACGCCATATGTATACTATGAATGATAGAACGCACATGTATGCTTGAATAATTATATTTTATTAATACGCCCTGTGAAACTTGTAAATTTGAATCAAAAATAAATAACTGATATAAATAATCGTTCTTGCAGTCAACTTGACTTGCAGTATATAGTATATAGTTTATACAACACTTCTTGCAAATAACACTTGCATAGATAAAGTCACAATACACATAAATGTCATGTAGTTCACAAATAACTTTCACTTCTTTCTTCATACAAAATGTCACGTACAACATTAAGGTTCTTACTGCTTGCTGGCTGGTTATGTCCTTCACTTACAACTTTCAATACTAACTTGCAGACTTACTAGGCACATCTGCCTCTTACAACTTTCAATTACTGCACTTACTGAAGGTCCATACACAACTTCTTCTTGTTCCATACTTGACTGCCTGTTCCATACTAGCTTGCCTTCTCATCACGTACACCATCCCTCTGTCTGCTTGAACACAAGTTGCCAACATGACAACTCAATACTTCCCAATGCACTTCCAATGTTGCCAACTATGACTTACAATATGAGTTGTAAACATGATTAACCACAACACTCCTCCTTAATCATTTTACAACGAAGATTTTCAAAGTTTTTCTTGCACAAAGGTTTTGTCAGAATGTCTGCAATTTGGAAACTACTTTCAATATGTTCCACTAGTACACCACTCGTAGACTGTCCTGTGTCTATATCTCCTCCATAATCTGAGTCTGAGTAGGCTACAAGTGTTGTATCGCCATCAAAGTAGATTCCATATTCAATCGTTCCTTGCAGGTACTGGTAAACTCGTTTTACCATCTTCCAGTGAATCATCATTGGCTTCGTGCAGTAGCGACTCAAATAGTTTACAGCAAAACTAATATCTGGTCTGGTAATCGTTGCAAGGTATAGTAGACTTCCAATGGCTTCACGATAAGGGATGCTATCTGATACAGGTTTGTCATTCATGTAGCATTCCTTCTTCGTTATCATTCCAGGTTCAATCGGTGTTGATACTGGGTTGCATTTTTCAAGATTCATCTTCTTGATTATCTTCTTTGTGTACCGGGGTTGGCTCACAAAAATTCCTCCTGGTTCAATCTTCAGTTCCATGCCAAGGTACGATATTTCTTTCTGAACTGTCTTATTGAAAGTGATTTCAAATTCCTGATTGATCTTGTTCAAAATTTTGTAGATCTCTCTTTCATCCTTGCCTGCGATTAATCCATCATCTACAAATAGTGACAATAGAATATTCTTTTCTTTGTTGTAGTAGATACAAGGGTCGTCATCTGTACTTATCAGTCCTATGCTTTCAAGATATTTTGATATTCTTTCATTCCACTTCTTCGGAGCTTGTTTGAGTCCATAAATACTTTTCTGTAGTTTGCATACTTTACTAGATCCGTCATTGAATCCTTCTGGTTGAAGCATGTAAATTTCCTCTTCCAGATGTCCATATAGAAAAGCTGCTTTGACATCGAATGGTACTAACTTCAACTTCTCAGATGCTGCATGACTTAAAATTAGTCTTATTGATGCATGGTGAGCTGCGGGGCTGAATGTATCTGTGTAGTCAATTCCTTCCTTTTGTTCAAATCCTCTAGCTACTAATCTGGCTTTGAGTTTTCCATTCGCTTTTTCTCGAAGTATCCACTTACATGACAATGGTTTTACTCCTTCTGGACAGTTGACTAGCTTCCAGGTTTTCATTTTCATCAATGAGCTATACTCTTCCTGCATTGCACTTCTCCAGTTTTCATTTTTCAGTGCTTCCGTAGTAGATATATCTTGAACTTCTCCAATTATGGCATTAGTAGTACTATTTTCTTCTTCAGAATAGTCCATGACGTAATCATCGAATCTGGCAGGTTGTTTCAATTTTCTGCGATCTCGCAGACTTCCTCTTTCTTCTGTTCTGCCTTCTTCTTCTTCTTCTGCTTCTTGGTTATCAGGTGAATTCATGCTGATTTCTGTACTTTGACTTTCTCTTTCTTTTTCTTTGTATTCATTGAAGATCACATTATCTGAGCTGATAACTTCTTGTGTGCTTGGTATGTACACTCTGTAGCATGGTGAGTTTATGTCATATCCTACAAAAACTCCTTTCTGAGATTTTCGGTCCATTTTCCTTCTCTTGTGACTTGGAATTAATACAAAACATTCACATCCAAATGCTCGTAATTTATTTATATCGATTTTGCGTCCAAACCACAGTTCTGCAGGGGTCTTTCCTTCAACTGTGCTTGTTCCAGTCTGGTTTATGGTAAATACTGCATAATTTGCTGCTTCTGCCCAAAATCTTTTATCTAGATTGTTCGCATGTACTGCTGAGCGAGCTGCTTCAACAATAGTCCGCATCTCTCTCTCGATTCTTCCATTCTGCTCTGGTGAGTAACTATTAGAGAATGTGTGTAGAACTCCTAGTGCTTCAAGTAATTCATTTGTTTTGAGATTCTTTATTTCCTTTCCATTATCAGACCTAAGAGTTTTTATCTTCTTTCCCAGTTGATTTTCTACCAACTTTATATAGCTTTCTAATTTCTTTGGTGCTTCATCCTTATTTTTCATGAAGTAGATTGTTCGGAAATGAGAAAAGTCATCTTTGAATAATAGAAAATACTTTGCTCCTCCTAACGATGGTACTTCCATTTCACACATATCCACGTGCACCAAGTCCAGTGGTTGTGTAGCTTTCTTTGGGTTTGTTGGATGAGAAATCCTATGTTGCTTTCCATATACACATCCTTCACATATAACTCCATTCCAGTCATCTATGTACTTAATTCCTTGCTTATTCAGAATGTCTCTCACATATTTGATATTTTGGTGTGCAAGTCTCTCATGCCATGTCCTGATGGATGTAACTAAACAATTTTCTTCTTTCTCTCTCCTCAACATCATTTTGTAGAGATTTCCTTCACGTTTTGCCACTGCGACGATTTGTTTACCATCTGAAGTGCTAAATTTGGATATTTCACTGTCTGCACTTTGCAAATAGCCTTTATCTAGCATTTTTCCTACTGAGAAAAGGTTGAAATTCAAATCTGGTACATATAAAACGTCTTTTAGTTCAACTGGATACCATTTTTCACCATCAAATGCTTCCAGTTCCACATTTCCAACTGCAATACCATCTAGTTTGGATGAGTCTCCTATTACAATTGAGATGGGTTCTTCCAACTCGGTGAGATGAGTGAACCACTCTCTATTTGGAGTCATGTGCTGACTGGCTCCACAATCTTGATACCATATTTCCATCATTTCTTCCTTGTGTTGCTCGTCCAGGTCTGCTGTGTTAAGTGCGATGGTTATAAATCCTCGACGTTCTCGTCGTTCATCTTGGCTTGCACTTTCTCTTTTACTCTTTTCATTTCGGAATATACACTCCTTTGCGTAGTGTCCTTTCTTTCCACATTTGTTGCAGGGGTAAGTCTTCTTGCAATATGCTTTGTATTTATCACATGGTTTGCCTCTGCATTCTCTGAGAATATGTCCTTTCTTTCCACACTTGTAACAGATCACTGATTGTTTATCTTGCTTGCTTTGTGATGACTGTCCTTGCTTTCGAGAATGTCTTACTATGAGAGAATTTTGTATGTCCTCTTGACCTTGGATTACTTCCTTGAGTCTCTCGTCTTCGAGTCTTAATCTTCCAATCATGTTTTCCACTGTCTTATCAGATCCAGTTACATTGTCCCAAGATGTTCTGAAGTGTGCTAGTTTTGTCGGCAATATGCTTAATATTCTGGTCATGATCCAGCTTTCTTGCATGGGGTCATCATTTCTTGATAATTCTTCACTTATCATCACAATTTCCATACAGTTCTCTGCTGCTGATTTATTTTCATCATAGACAAAGGTGAAAAATTTTCTACGTAATACTTCTAAATTAACTTCAGTCTTTGTTCCATACAAAGTAACTAATTTATCTAACATTGCTTTTGATGTTTGACAATTAGCAATTTTTCTTGCAATAGAGCTAGACACATTTAATCCTATCATTGACTGAGCTTCAATGTCTTTTTGTAACCACTCTTTAACTTCTGCATCAGTGCGGGCACCTGAAGGCTTGGTTAGATCACCTGTTGCGACATCATATAAATCCTTTGTTCTGAGTGCTAAATTTAACTTGAAACGCCATGACACATAATTAACTACTCCTTGTGAGTCCTCACTTAACATTTCCAGATGAGATTTAACTGTATCCATGGTTGACAATGTCTTTTCTTACTTTACAATTCACAAATATGACGTTGCACAAGATTAACTTCGTGTTTGCTGCTTTTATTGTGGAAATGCTGTGCTACGATCCTAGTAGCCGTGACTGCTCGAGGTCGTTTGTAAGTCAGATTATAACAGTTTTTCACTTTAACTTTAACTTGCTTTTCACACTTTCTTTCTTCGATATTCAATCTTACAGCAGTCCTGTTCATGTAGGCCGGGGCCGTTCTATTCACAAAAACTGGGGCCGTTTTGTTCACGAAACTGGGCGTTGTCTGTTCACATACACTGGGCGTGTCCTGGGCATTGTCTTTTCACATACACTGGGCATTTCCTGGGCCCATAACCTGTTGCGGATAATAGCGGAATAGCCTAGAAATACGCCATATGTATACTATGAATGATAGAACGCACATGTATGCTTGAATAATTATATTTTATTAATACGCCCTGTGAAACTTGTAAATTTGAATCAAAAATAAATAACTGATATAAATAATCGTTCTTGCAGTCAACTTGACTTGCAGTATATAGTATATAGTTTATACAACACTTCTTGCAAATAACACTTGCATAGATAAAGTCACAATACACATAAATGTCATGTAGTTCACAAATAACTTTCACTTCTTTCTTCATACAAAATGTCACGTACAACATTAAGGTTCTTACTGCTTGCTGGCTGGTTATGTCCTTCACTTACAACTTTCAATACTAACTTGCAGACTTACTAGGCACATCTGCCTCTTACAACTTTCAATTACTGCACTTACTGAAGGTCCATACACAACTTCTTCTTGTTCCATACTTGACTGCCTGTTCCATACTAGCTTGCCTTCTCATCACGTACACCATCCCTCTGTCTGCTTGAACACAAGTTGCCAACATGACAACTCAATACTTCCCAATGCACTTCCAATGTTGCCAACTATGACTTACAATATGAGTTGTAAACATGATTAACCACAACATAGCCATACTAAACCTTAAAAAAAAAACTGTGGAACGACTTTAAGATTTTTCTGGGGTAAACATTTAAAATTTAGAACATTCTGGAATTTTCTCGTCGGTTACACGCTAAAAGCTATAAGTCTGTCAAATTTCAGATTTCTAGCTCATGGGTAAGTGGTTAAACATTAGGTTGGGTTCGTTCCCCGGTACTTAATTACCACCAAGTCAAGCCTCTCGCACCCGTTACTAGCCGGCAAGAAGAGGCAGCAAGTCGTGGCTTTTCTAATGCGACAACCCCGCGCATTTAAATGTTTAAATGATTTAAACTTGTTAAATATCGCGTGAAGCGTGTTTATAGATAATAAAAACCTACCACAAGGACGATTTCGAAGTAGTTTAATAGTAGGCATATGCAGTACTATAATAAAAAAATCTAAATATTCTTTACATTAAAAACTGGTCGTTGTGCAACACTGCAACATGATCAGAGGCCGCCACTGTCTTATCCTCTCTTGATCGATCGACTTCATGGTCTTGATCATGTAAGAGCCGGGTTGCAATCCTAGTTTTTTGAGAACGTTACACTTGATAATGTTTCCTTTGTTATATGTTGCTACTGCATCATAAACTCCTAGGTGAAGGGTATTTATTTCCACAAAAACCCTCTTTGGGATGCGAGTCCAAATCACACTATTCACACTTTCATTGCAGTTCTGGGTTCTGCCGTGTAAACATTTCTCAAGCAATTGAGGATCAGAAAGATCTCTGAAAATTTGTTTGATGTCTTCCATCACTGCCAGTGGTAAGCTGTGTTTGTGGCTGTAGACCTCTCCTTTCAATGGGAATGTATGGTATTTACACCATGAATCTGGAGTTTTAGGGCAAAGACCGTGCTGCGGATTGTTGTCTGTAGATAAAGTATGAAAATACAACGCCCAAACCGCCTTCCTCATTTCTGTTACACTTGTTGTATTTTGCCTGATAGCAAGTCCATAATTCCTTTGTAGCCGGTCTATGGCCTCATCTGTTAGTCTGTTTTTCCCTCCTATTGGTTTATCATCTTCTAACAGAATCTTGCCTCGTTTTGTCTTCCATCGTCTCAGTTTAGTGCCCATTTTCTTTTGTACGTGGCCAATGCATTCTAATTTTTTTACAATAATGCCATCACCATAAGGTTTAAGTTCCTTAATGACATTGAAAGACTTGCTATCACCATCACCTAAGAAATTGACATACCTGGCATTATACCAAGGCACAGATCTTTGAAATATTTTTCTTACGCCCTCTACCTCCATGCCACCACTGCTACCATTGTAATTCGCTGTACACTTATCAGTGTGAATGTTTTTATTTCTCTGAGGGCACCTGCAGTATCTTGAAAAAATTGCCACATCTACTACTTTAGCCTTATCACCACTGGTAGCTGTAACTAGACCATTGTGGGACTGAAATCCTCTCTTTTGCCATAAGCCATCTACGCCAACCGCCAGATCTCTGCTGTCATTTTCACCAACAGATTCTTCAATGGCTTCAACCATAGATTCTTTAGCTATGTCCTCCACAACAGATCCTACATGAACAATATATTTTCAAAATCTGGTAGGAGGTTTGGGTAAATTCATTACTCCACACAACATTTGGCTTGCATTATAACCTTTTCCTATGGATCGAAGACCATAAACTCACCTAATATTTAGGTCATACAATTTACAATTCTTTGCCTCACCTACCTGGATAGAGTTACAATTGTAAAATGACACTTTATGTTCACAATTATTACAGACCAACTGCATTTCACATGTAGATGTAGATGTAGATGTAGTTATCTCGTTCTGTAGATCCTGTGTTGAGTGGGACTCAAGGATATAGAACACGTCAGATTACAATATATAAGCAAGTAATAAATAATGATATATAATATACTACACTATAAACTTATTCAAACTGGAAATACTCATCCATATCGTAGAAGGTGTGAGTCATTAAAAATTTCTTGAGAGATCCTTTGAAGGATTTGCTTTTTCTTTGAATACATAATAATTTAATGTTGTTTGGAAGCTTATTGTATATCTGTATTGCGGAGTAATAAGCGCCATTCTGAAAAAGTTTTAATGCATTAAATCATTCCTGTTTCTAGTAATATGTTCATGAACACTGCTATTAGTTTGGAATCTCTCAATATTATCTACCATATAACACATAACAGAGTATATATACTCCCCTGTGAGAGTGAGGACTTTTAATTTTTCAAAGAGCGGTTTGCATGATTCTCTCCTTTTCTTTCCACACATTATTCTAATTGCTTGCTTTTGTAGCTTAAATATTTTATCCCTATGGGTCGAGTTACCCCAGAATATGATTCCATACTTCATTATCGAGTGGAAATTTGCAAAATACACCATGCGTAAGGCATCCTGTTTTAATACCTGATTCAGGACTCTTAAGGTAAAGCATGCTGAACTTAGTTTTGGAATGATCATTTCAATATGTGGCTTCCAGTCGAGATGTTGATCAATTTGTAATCCTAAAAATTTGATATTACTAATTTCTTCTATGCTTTGTGTTTGGTAATTAATTACAAGGTTTTGGGTACATCTTTGTTTTGTTCTGAATTGAATAAAGTGGGTTTTTTCGATATTAAGCGTCATTTTATTGGCTTGGAACCATATATTTAATTCGTGAAAAGCCTTTGTAGCTACTCTTGCCAGTTGTTCCTGGGATTTTCCTGTTACAAAAACACTAGTGTCATCCGCGAAAAGCAATACCTTTGTTTCGTCACTTAAGTTATGTGGCAAGTCATTGATGAAAATTAAAAATAGCAAAGGTCCTAGTATTGATCCCTGTGGTACTCCACTTCTAACTACTCCTAGATTAGATTTGTTTCCATTTATTACGACATTTTGAGTTCTATCAGACAGGTATGATTTGAACCAATTCAGTGTTAAATTATCTATTCCATAATGTTCCAATTTTTCAATTAATAGTTCATGATTTATACCGTCGAATGCTTTAGCTAAGTCACAGAAAATTCCCAACGTATATTTCTTTTTATCTAGCGCTTCCAGTATTTCTGTGGTGAGTTTAAATGTAGCATTTTCAATAGACATGCCACTTCTAAAACCAAATTGTGATGATGTAAGAATATTATTCAAATTAAGATAGTAAACTATGCGGTTAACTTATATACAACTTTTTCGAATACTTTTGAAAATGAAGTTAAGAGCGATATAGGCCTGTAATTTGATGGTAAATTTTTGTCTCCTTTTTTAAACAGGGGCTTGACAATTGCATGTTTCATTCTTTCAGGAAATATTCCAGTTTCTAGTGAACAGTTAAATATATGGCTAAGGGGTTTACTAAGTTCCGAACAGCAACTTTTTAATAGCTTATTACTTATGTCATCCCATCCAGATGAGCTTTTACTTTTAAGCAATTTTATTATATTTTCAATTTCTATAGAGGAAGTCAGTGTGATTTCAAATTTATGGTTACAAATTGTAGATTTTGTCAGAAGGTCTATTGCCTTGACACTGGTATTGTTAGTGGGAACACAATTCTCTGCAATATTTATGAAGTGGTTATTAAATGCATTTGTATTATCTGATAGATTGTCTAGTTTCTTATTTTTGTATATTAATGACGTACAATCACTTTTTTCCTTTGCTTTCCCTGTTTCATTTTTTACTATATTCCATATAGTCTTAACTTTGTTGTTTGATTTATTAATTATTTGTGAAAAATACCGGCTCTTTGCTTCTTTAATAACCTTTTTAAGCACATTGCAATATCTTTTATAATACACTTTCTGAGTTTGATTGATACTGGTTCTGTATTGTAAATAGAGCTCTCTTTTTTATCACATGATATTTTAATACCAGGGGTTAGCCATGCTTTATTATTTAAATTAGGTATTTTAGTAGATGGGTCATTCTACAGAAAACCTGCATTTTAATGTCACAGGACAATATATTGGAAACTAGTTATAATATTGGCAATTTTTCAAAATCAGATATTAAAATACAATATTATCTATTATAGTGCTTTCACATTCGCCAGAGGTTTCAAGGCCACAACTTCTCACGTCTAATATGCCCCCACTGATCAGCAGTCAACAGTATTCCCCTTTGCGCAGAGGAGTTGCGCTGTCGCACACACTCATACGACACCAAGGGGGAACTCCCTACTGGCTTGTCATGTGACTGGCATTGGAGGGGTATGATGTCATATGAGCACGGTAAGTGGGGGTATCATAGGCGTGCTACGTTTGGCCTTGAAACCTCTGGCGAATGTGAAAGGACCATAGTTAGTACTTTACTTTGAGGAAATTTTAAAAAAATTAGCTGTAAAAAGTTGTCCACAGAAGGTGATTTCTCACTTCCGTGGACTGTCACAACCCTCAGGTAGAGAACTTCCAAAGATCACAGATACTGTACTATTTAACATTTTCACTTAAAAAGTATAGTATCTAGTCAGAAAATACTTCAGTTTAGCATAATGATGAATGAAATATTTTTATTTTGTCCCCACTGTCAATATTTTTCAACCTGAGTTCATGTCACAAGGTTTGCCATCACTTCTGTGGACACTCAAAAAATGCCTAAAATATTCACCAGTGTGTGCTAGTTACCTTTTTCTGAGAGTCAGCTGAAGAGGAAAGGCACCCATATTGCAGAGTGGAGTGTCTTTGTTCTTCTGGATTAGATTTTTTTAATGTATGTATCAAGTTTCTATTCACTTTTTGCTGTGGCATAGCTCATCCAGTCACTTCTGTGGTCTTTATTAAAGTTTAGTTTTTAAGTTAAAAAATAATTTTTAGTACACATGACTTTTGAAACGTGATAATCTCAATAACCTGAAGAGCTTTTGTTTCTGACCTCACAATGCAAGGCAGTTTGCAAAGAAACATAACTTTTTATCACTTCCATGGACATCACTTCTGTGGACATGTGGATTCCACGGAAGTGATAACTGTCCACAGAAGTGATTTGATTCATTATTTTTAAAATTACGCACTTGCTGTGATGTGTCCAGTTGACCACTAACATTAAATTTTATAACAACATGCTGAATAAAAAAAATATTTATTAATATTTTAGTTCCTTATCAGTATTGTAACATTTTATCTTTCATAGACAGTTAAGTCTTATTCAATGAGTATACTATCATTAAACTGTCATTTTATTAATTAATATTCTACATTAGGTCTCTGTAGTGCCTCCTGGTATAGGTCTACTCCTGCCCATCATAATTAATGGGATGGCTTGGGGAGGCTACTTACTACATTATATCTTGAACGGTAGGTTACTTATTATTTTCAAAACAAATTATAGTATCATGTATTTGTAACAGCAGGGTTTAGAAGATTTCATGACTAATATCATTATAATATATATTATATTACCATGGACAAGTCTAATGTTCATTTTTAAAGCATAGATGTTAAATATTTTGATATTTGTACCAGAATGGCAAGAGTAAAGAAAAATTATTTGAGGAAGAGAAGGAAACGAAAAAAGGAAGTATGAGAAGAGCTAGAGTAAAAATGTAACAGGATTCAGCGAAGCATGAAGAAGAGAAAAGAAAAGATAGGGAGCGATACCAAAGGGGAAAAAAGCAGGAAAGGAAACCTGTGTCACAGCTGACACACAGGGAGAGAAGGAAAGTTCGAAAAGAGTGGAGAAAACGTTCAACGAATTACAGACAGTCGAAAGAGCAAAATAATCATACTAGTTGACTTCACTGAGAGTCATACTCCACCTACCAGTCCAGAAATTCAAGAACCGATGCCAGGCTCCACTACTACTCCTGATTTTGTTCAGTCACACGATAAGAGCCCTTTACATTTACCAGTTATAAAAATGAGGATCAAGTAGAAGAGAAAGGGGAGAGAAGATAGTAAAAATACAAGACAAGAGATTACTTGCAATTACAGAAAGGAAAAATGCAAAGCTTTGGCAGCAGAACCATTGTTTAAAAAAGCGGAAGAAAGGTAAAGAAGCTTTTCAGTGGTGTAAAAAAATTTCCAAAGTTGTGAGGAAAAAGCTAATTTATGCAGAAGTGCTACAATCACAGATTAAGTCAAAATACACACAATAAAAATCTGTAAAGGAAAAGAGAATATTGAAATTAATTACATGTGGACATTTTTTAAAAAAATATCAGTGCCAAGGTTATTTTATGTCACCTTACAATGGAGAACTACGCTGTCAAATGGACAAACTTTGAGAAAAATGAAACTGATAAAGATAAAAGAAGATGTGATAAGATTCTTAGAAAAAGATGAATCCAGCAGATGTTAACTGCAATAACTGTTCACTGAAAGTGACAAATTGTTTTTGTTTCCTGACATGCATGTTAAAGATAATGGTTCCTAAAGAGAACATTATAAAGAAATTGAAAACTCCAAACATGAACACTAGGGGATGTTATGTATTTGAGAAAGACCTGTATCTTTTTGTAAACCTTTAATAATTTCTAAGTTTTTGTTTTATTTTTTAGTGACATCTTGTGTATGTTATACAAGTGGTTACTCTGTGGCAGTAAATTAATTTCTTGATCAATAAACCTAAATCTGATTTTCCTTTAGAAAAAATAGTGTCACAAGCATAATTTATAACAAAAGTCCATTATTATAACCAAAAGTCACTTCTGTGGACATGCAATCACTTCTGTGGACAGCATCTTTCTTTTAGATTTTTTTTAAAGAAAACCAAAAAGAGATGACATACGTCACTTAAACCATAGGTTAAGTACTTTAAAACTAGTACTGTAAATATTTTTTAGGACATATCTGATAAATTAGTTTTTTTATTATTCTTGCATCAAAACTGCAGGGTTTCTGTAGAATGACCCAGTTGTCTTTTTTGGAAAGTTGGCCTCAAAGTGTCGCAACACGATATTTAGAAATTCATTTAATTTACTATCAACAGTGTTATAGGTAAATATAGTTTCCCAATTTTCATTTGCAAGATCTTGTTTGAAACTTGAAATCGAAACATCATTCATTACTCTGATAATATTACTACAAGGTCATTCCATGTGAAGTGACCCTCAAGATTTGAAAAATAAATTGCACAAATTTGTATGAAACTCCATATCAAAATAAAGGTTGTTAATTACTGATTATTAAATTAGAATGCAAATTTGAAATGCACTTTATTTCTTGGTGTAATCAACTTCAAAACTTGAACTTATATATTAAAAAGAAACTGGTGCATTTATGCATAAGTTGACAACTCTGAGATCAGCAGAACTAATGTATAATTACACAAAACTTGGAAGTAAAACTATGATTTTCGTAGCAAAACATAGGCTTAAATTAAGACATTATATTAAAATCATTTTATTGTAGATCTTTTCACATTCATGTTCAGATTTAATATTTTACACGTAGATTGCGATTCTGAACTTAGTTTTGCATAATCTATTATAATAAATATTATTTGAGCTAAATTAAGATAGTTTGTAAGCAAACCTAACCCCACTTTCAAACGTGTAATATTAACATTTGATATTTATGTTTCACGGACTTTAGAATAATGTTAAAGTGTCTGGCATCATACTCACAGCTATACATATTTAATATTGTTCCTTTAAAACCATTATTTGTTTATTAAAAGAAATAATAAGTTATTACATATATATTTGCATGGTGATAGTCTTTTGTCGTTGTGAAATAATTTCGTGAGCGTACTTCGATCTGCAATATATCGATACTGTCTCGCTTTGATTTTCAATGTTGCCAATTTCCAGCAAAAAACTCGCGTAGTTTTCTCAAACAAATATTCAAGTTTTTATTATTATATAGATTTTTTATATAGTTTTGATATTTGATTTATATTTTTAATCCATGGTATTATTGTCCATTGCATTTGTTAGTATCTTTTCACGTCAGAATTACTTGTGACGCTTTCTCTTATAAATATAATTTTGCTAAGTTTATTGGGGATTTCCCTCTCAAAGCCAGTAGAACGTTCAAGGCATTCATTTAGTTAGTCCACACGTCGAGTCTGAAGGAAGCAGACGTGGTTCTCATTCATTCCTGATTGGGAAAGGTATTTCCCAATAATATCACCATCATCATCAGCCTTCTTCAGTATCCAAGGAGCTGGAAGCTGAATTTCTACTAGAATCTTCAATCCAGCAAGGATTTGATTTTCATCTTTAAATCATCAATTTCCAGCTAAGAAATTTGATTATTAATATCATTCAAACAAGAGCTTCGCGTGGGCACGCTTAGCATAACTTGTGACTTCTTATAAGTCTCTTATTTGAAGACAATCTTCAATTTCATATATCTACCTTCTTAATTGGAAATAATTCCAATTAATTATAATTAATCTCTATGTGAAGGAAGAACTTCACCATAAACTTTCTTTGTTCGCTTGGTGATACTTAGCATAGGCACGCCAAGGTGAAGTCACATAGACGATTGCAATTTCATCATATTCATTTTCTTTGTGAACATTATTACAAACACATTTCAAGGTGTTATTTAACTCAAATTACTGAAGATCTTACATATACATTCCTTTCAAATATAAACATAAAGAGAATTTGAAGGATTCTGTGCAAGACTAAAGTAATTAATATTCATCTAACTTCAAGATTTATAGACAATAGACATCTTAAGTATTACACATTTAGTAAGTGTAATTTACTACTTTAAGGAAAATATTTCATCACAATCAATTTGTAAACACTATTTGGAACTTTAATTCAACTTCATTACAAACTGCTACAGCTTTAATTATCACCAGAGTATTTTAATATCAAGAAATTTCGTCATCTCTTCAAGATCGTCAACTCTTCAAGCATCAACTTGAACAATCTTTCAGTGTATATTATAACCTCAGTGTCTTTTAGTGTTAAAATAAATATCATTTATTCACCAGAAGGTTACAAATTCTTGTTCTTTCATGTATAGGCAAGGCAAGGGTTTCAGAAACTTACAGTCCATTTTCACCTAATTTCCCTTTCCAATCTACCTAATTTGGTACCTTGTAAAGCTCCTTGATTGCCTACCTATACATTTGGTCCTCCGGGCCGGATCTGTCCCATAGTGGCCTATGGAACTTTAAACCTATCAATCTTATTATAAGTGGTCCTCCGAAAATATTTCCTAATTTTTCTGAAACCTGCGGGCAAGAATTTGTAACGTAAGGTAAGTCAAAACCATTCTCCTGGCACGACCAGTATTTGAGAAATACAGTAGACACAGTGAAAAAGGGTTTCACAACACCTACTCATTTTTTATGTTGCATGAACACAAACACAAAAAACCGTGGAAAGTGTAACACAACATACCACACATTATCTTGTACTAAAAATCTTGAAGTTTCTTTTCTCAATTCAATCCTAAAACGCGGGCAAAATTGCACAATTAATTTAACTTCAATTTTATCAAGTAAGTTCAACTTGAATCATCAAAATGACTACTTTGGAGCAAACCCTTGCGGCTTTCAGAGCAAAGCGTACTCCAGTAAAAGCAAGAATTACACGTCTTTGCAACCTCTTACCTCAACTACTTGTAAATGATGAAGCGACCTATAATGATCTCTTAGATAGGAAAGCTAACCTAACACAACTCGTTGCTAGATTTGAAGATGTTCAGACTAACATAGAAGAGTTAGACTTTTCAGATGTAGAACAGGCATATAGAGAGGAAGTAGAAGATTCTATTCTTAAAGCCACTTCATACATAAATAAACTAGAAGCTAGTTATCTTAAATCTAAGGCTGATGCGGAACCCGAGTTTAAGGAAAGACAAGCCCGTATCGAGGTAGAAGCTGCAGAAATTGCAGCACAAAAAGCCATACAGCAAAAAATCAATCACATCAACAGGCTAAATCGCCAGTTCATGTCCTATGCTCAATCTATTCATGAGTTTGAAATTCAAAATGAAGCAAATTTTCATGAAGCAATCAGTATGAGAACCATGTTTCTCCATTTATTTGATGCATATGAAGACTCAGCTTTGCAAGTCACCCCTGATGATTTTCAAGATATAGATGGTCAAAGACGAGAGATTGAAATAGCTTATCATCGAGCATTAGGTTTTCTTGATTCCTTGATTTCACAAAATAAGTCAAAATATCAGCCAGAAAAATCATTTTCAAGGCACTCTTCTAGCAAAGGTTCCCATCATGCAGAACCTCAAACAATTCTTCCTAAACTTCCAGAAATAAAACTGCCCCAATTTGATGGTAGAATTGGGTAGAATTTAGGGATACTTTCACATCACTCATTCTAAGTAATAAACATATTACTAATATTGATAAGTTTCAATATTTGAAATCATGCCTCACCACAGAAACACTCTGTATAATTCAAAATATTCCAGTGTCAGATGCCACATTTGAAGTTGCCTGGAAAACACTTACGGAACGTTTTGACAACGATCGATTGATCATGAATACACATTTGGATCATTTGTTTACTGCGCCTACTGTTGAACGGGACTCAGCAAATTCCCTCCAAAAATTTCTTGACCATTTTGTAAGTACGATGCACGCTCTCCAGTCCTTAAAGACTGACGTCAACCTAACAGACTTAATTGTCTCCAAGCTAATCTTAGATAGATTACCTCCAGCCTTCATTAAAGAATGGGAAAGTTCTATTAAACCTAATCAATTACCCACATTAAGTGAACTATTTGGTTTCCTAGAGTCGAAAGTGAGAGTCCTTCAGATGACAAGTTTAGCGATAGGATCTCAAGCTAAATCTAATTCTACAAACAACTCTAATTCTGCACACAATCGCCCCCCTCAAAAACCTGCTACTAATAATAATAATGTTGTTTCAAACAACAACAATCAAAACAATCACAACAACTCCAGAACGTATAATTCACGTCCTCTTTGTATTTGCTGCAGGCAAAATGTTATCCATGAATTGTATCAATGTGACAGCTTCAAAATGATGTCCCATGAGCAAAGAATGCGATTCGTCAATACTCATAAAGCATGTCAAGTATACCTTCAAACTAAAGATCATAGTAGTGTGTGTGGCGTATTCAAATGCCGCATTTGTGGTGAAAGACATAGTACGATGCTTCACAATCCTAATCAGCGGTCAAACGCACAACCAAATAATGTAACACGCATGCTGCACCTTCCTTCAATACCAGACCCCCCCAAAATGTCTGCATCCCACTGCATTAATCATTGTGGAAGACATAAATGGTCAACCTGTAGAAGCAACAGCCCTGTTACACTGGTTCTAGTTGCAACTTAATAACTAATCGCTTATTCAACAAATTAAAGTTGAAAGCTTTACCCAAAAGAGTGCCACTTCAAGGCATCTTAGAGTCTCAAGCCCATATGCACAAGACTACAAACATTAAAATCAAGTCAAGAACTACGCTATGGAATTATGATACACAGGCTATTGTAATTCCAGAAATTTATGCCAGCCAACTGCCAGATAATTATATTGATATTAGGAATTGGCAAATTCCAGCCAATCTCCCCCTAGCTAACCCAAATTTTAACACACCACAGTGTGTTGACTTACTCTTAGGAGTAGAAGTTTATTCACAAATAATGCAGGATGGTATAATCAGTGCTCCTGATCATCCCACAATTCAGAATTCTCAGTTAGGATGGACCTTTTCTGGAAAGTTACCATCACTTAACCCGTCTATGCAAATGCATTTAACCTCAAGTCATCAAGATGACAATTTCCATCAAGCTAGCAATGACAATGTCAGACGACTTGTCAATTCTTCTTCTCCAAGGCGATTCAAAGGAAATCGTAGAAATCAAACTGTTAATGCCAATGCAAATAATGATAAACAATATTATGCATTTTTAAATGTTGATCAATCAATAAACAATCAACTGTCTAAGTTTTGGGAATTCGAAAGTGTAGCCAATAGTGCACCTTTCCCTCAAGACACACACTGTGAAACATACTTCACAGAAACTACCACAAGAGATCTTGACGGAAGATATGTCGTCAAGCTTCCTTTCAATGCCCCACCAGAATCAATAGGCAGCACCAAGCAGCAAGCCTATCAAAGATTCAACTCACTCGAAAAACGTTTGGCAAATGATGCTGAACTTTGCCAGCAATATGGTGATTTCATGACTGAGTATCAGACCCTAGGCCACATGGAGCCTGCGGAATCTGAACAGCCTGAAACCTTTGATTATATAAACCCTCATCACCCGGTGATGAAACCGTCAAGTAGTACTACTAAACTAAGAGTAGTATTTGATGCCTCTGCTAAATCAACGAATAAAAAGTCATTAAATGACATACTTTATGTAGGCCCTACAGTCCAACCAGATCTATTTTCCATACTATTACGATTCAGACTGAATCCTATTGCCTTTACTTCTGACATCGCTAAGATGTACAGACAAGTACTCATATCTCCTGAACAACAGCATTTCCAACAAATACTTTGGAGGGAACAACCTTCAGAACCCATCAAGATCTTCAATCTTAAGACTGTGACTTATGGCACAGCACCAGCCGCATTTCTAGCAACTCGAGCCCTTAAACAACTTACAAGTGACGAGGGTAAAAATTTTCCACTAGCTTCACACATAATAAATAATTCTACGTATGTCGACGACATAGTGGCAACCGCCTCTAATATTAAAGAAGCCCAGCAAATGGTTTCTGAATTAAACACTTTGCTTTCAATGGGTGGATTCCAACCTAGAAAGTGGAGTTCAAATCTGCCACAACTTCTAGAAAACATACCAGTCGAGTCAAGAGAAACTCTTGATAATCGCACACTTGGTGACTCAGATGCCAGCTCTATTAAAGCATTAGGCTTAATATGGCAACTATCTAATGATTTATTGCGAGTAGAAACATCCATAGATTCTTCTAAACCTTTTGTTAAGTGTACAAGAAGAACAAAACTTTCTTGTATTGCGTCAATATTTGACCCCTTAGGCCTCATCTCTCCCATAGTTGCACATTGCAAAATCATATTTCAATCCTTATGGAAGGAAACTACCTCCTGGGATCAACTTATACCTGAATCGATCGCCAAAAAATGGCTGACGGTTCACAACCAACTACATTCAATTTCTCAAATTAGTATTCCTCGGTTTGCATTAATTCCGAACGCCATATCAATAGATTTGCATGGATTTTGCGACGCTAGCGAGCAAGCTTATGGCGCTTGCATCTATTTATGCTCTACCAATCAAGAGGGCGAAACTCAAGTATCCTTACTATGTGCAAAGTCTAAAATTGCACCTATCAAAGCGGTTACAATTCCCAGATTAGAATTATTAGCTGCCCATTTATTATCTAAACTCAACCACAATGTTTTGCCTACACTACAGCTCGACATTAATTCAGTAAATTTGTGGAGTGATTCCAATATAGTTTTGAGTTGGTTGAGTCGCTCTCCAACCACACTCAAGACATTTGTTGCAAATAGAGTTGCGGATATACAAGAGTATACTGCAGACTTTATTTGGCGACATGTATCATCAAGTGATAATCCCGCTGATTTGATATCTCGAGGTTCGACACCCGAGGATTTAATTCATAACGATTTGTGGTGGATTGGCCCAGAATGGCTGTCCAAGGACACCTCATACTGGCCAACCAATAACACACAAGCTATCTCAGAACCACTGCCAGAAGTCAAGGTAGTAGCTCATATCACTACTGTTGATATTACCTTTCAATCTTGGTTTTCCAAGTTTTCTTACTTAAAATCTCTCCGCATTATAGGTTATGTATTAAGATTCATACATAATGCAAAACCTAATAACCAACGTCTTAGTGGATCTTTATCTCCTGATGAGATAACAAGTTCAATGCACTGCTGTGTAAAAAATGTCCAGCGTCAGGCATACGCTGAAGAAATAGGACTATTGTCAGCGGGAAAGGAAATTCCAACCTCCAGTAAAATTCTTAATTTATGCCCATTTTTGGATTCTGACAACATCCTACGTGTTGGCGGACGATTAGAAAGATCTAATCTTCCGTTTGAATCAAAACATCAAATGCTATTGCCATGTGATCATGATTTCACAAAGCATTTAATTCACTATACACATTTTCAACTGCATCACGCAGGACCACCCCTTATTATTGCTCATCTCAGAGAAAGATTCTGGATTCCTTCAATCAGAAGAATAATAAGATCTGTAATAGGAAAATGTAACACATGTTTCCGCTTTAAAGCACAGCCTTTTCAACAAAAAATGGCTGACTTGCCTGCCGCCAGAATAACTCCAATGCCACCATTTACAAATGTTAGTTTAGATTATGCTGGCCCATTTACAATAAAGTATGGTGGTCTAAGATCTAAAATCACTACCAAGTCATATATTGCTCTCTTCGTGTGCATGTCCACAAAGGCAATACACTTAGAGTTAGTAACCTCACTCACTCCTAAAGCATTTCTAGCTGCTCTGTCTAGATTTACAAGCCGCAGAAGCATTCCCCATTCGATTACATCCGACAACGGAACAACTTTCGTTGGAGCTTGTAATGATTTGAAACAGTTGACCGACTTATTGTAATTTCAAAATACTGTTAAAGATGCTACCTCACATCTCAGCCTTAACTGGCATTTCTTACCGCCTTATTCTCCTCATATGGGTGGACTGCATGAAGCTGCAGTACGCTCAGTCAAACATCACCTGAAGCGAATGGCTTCAGATCTCACTCTCACCTACGAAGAGCTATCGACTTTGTTGATCCAAATCGAAGCTATCCTTAATTCACGACCATTGCTCTCACTTCATGAGGAGATTGATGACTTCCAATATTTGTCTCCAGGACATTTTCTTGTGGGCAAACCACTTATTTCATTGCCATCTCCAGACTTGTCTGGAAGTTACACATTACGCTCTCAGTGGAAAACACTGCATAATTTTACTGTTGATTTGTGGAAGAAATGGTCTTCTGACTATCTTCACACACTCCAAAGGCGTTCCAAATGGAGCTCTAAATCTCACAATGTATCCATTGGTACACCAGTACTTCTCATTGAAGATAATGTGCCACCCTTTAAATGGATTTTAGGCATAGTTGATCAAATTCACCCTGGATCTGACGGTCTCGTAAGAGTAGCTACTGTCAGAACTTCTTCAGGTCAATATAAAAGACCAATAGTGAAACTCGCCCCTCTTCCCATAAATGGAGAAGATTAATTATACTTAATAAATTATATATAACCTAAAGTTTTTTCTTTTTTTTTTGTAGAAACTTCAAATAATTATAGTTTTGTTCCATTATACATTCTCTTTGTTTGAATAATTATTGAATAATTATTGCGAGCAATATGTATAATTACACAAAACTTGGAAGTAAAACTATGATTTTCGTAGCAAAACATAGGCTTAAATTACGACATTATATTAAAATCATTTTATTGTAGATCTTTTCACATTCATGTTCAGATTTAATATTTGACACATAGATTGCGATTCTGAACTTAGTTTTGCATAATCTATTATAATAAATATTATTTGAGCTAAATTAAGATAGTTTGTAAGCAAACCTAACCCCACTTTCAAACGTGTAATATTAACATTTGATATTTATGTTCCACGGACTTTAGAATAATGTTAAAGTGTCTGGCATCATACTCACAGCTATACATATTTAATATTGTTCCTTTAAAACCATTATTTGTTTATTAAAAGAAATAATAAGTTATTACATATATATTTGCATGGTGATAGTCTTTTGTCGTTGTGAAATAATTTCGTGAGCGTACTTCGATCTGCAATATATCGATACTGTCTCGCTTTGATTTTCAATGTTGCCAATTTCCAGCAAAAAACTCGCGTAGTTTTCTCAAACAAATATTCAAGTTTTTATTATTATATAGATTTTTTATATAGTTTTGATATTTGATTTATATTTTTAATCCATGGTATTATTGTCCATTGCATTTGTTAGTATCTTTTCACGTCAGAATTACTTGTGATGCTTTCTCTTATAAATATAATTTTGCTAAGTTTATTGGGGATTTCCCTCTCAAAGCCAGTAGAACGTTCAAGGCATTCATTTAGTTAGTTCACACGTCGAGTCTGAAGGAAGCAGACGTGGTTCTCATTCATTCCTGATTGGGAAAGGTATTTCCCAATAATATCATCATCATCATCAGCCTTCTTCAGTATCCAAGGAGCTGGAAGCTGAATTTCTACTAGAATCTTCAATCCAGCAAGGATTTGATTTTCATCTTTAAATCATCAATTTCCAGCTAAGAAATTTGATTATTAATATCATTCAAACAAGAGCTTCGCGTGGGCACGCTTAGCATAACTTGTGACTTCTTATAAGTCTCTTATTTGAAGACAATCTTCAATTTCATATATCTACCTTCTTAATTGGAAATAATTCCAATTAATTATAATTAATCTCTATGTGAAGGAAGAACTTCACCATAAACTTTCTTTGTTCGCTTGGTGATACTTAGCATAGGCACGCCAAGGTGACGTCACATAGACGCTTGCAATTTCATCATATTCATTTTCTTTGTGAACATTATTACAAACACATTTCAAGGTGTTATTTAACTCAAATTACTGAAGATCTTACATATACATTCCTTTCAAATGTAAACATAAAGAGAATTTGAAGGATTCTGTGCAAGACTAAAGTAATTAATATTCATCTAACTTCAAGATTTATAGACAATAGACATCTTAAGTATTACACTTTTAGTAAGTGTAATTTTCTACTTTAAGGAAAATATTTCATCACAATCAATTTGTAAACACTATTTGGAACTTTAATTCAACTTCATTACAAACTGCTACAGCTTTAATTATCACCAGAGTATTTTAATATCAAGAAATTTCGTCATCTCTTCAAGATCGTCAACTCTTCAAGCATCAACTTCAACAATCTTTCAGTGTATATTATAACCTCAGTGTCTTTTAGTGTTAAAATAAATATCATTTATTCACCAGAAGGTTACAAATTCTTGTTCTTTCATGTATAGGCAAGGCAAGGGTTTCAGAAACTTACAGTCCATTTTCACCTAATTTCCCTTTCCAATCTACCTAATTTGGTACCTTGTAAAGCTCCTTGATTGCCTACCTATACAACTAACGACTGACTTTTTTTATTGTTGTGTTATCTTGAAGATACTACTTCTCTTGTGTTATTCAAGTGATTATATTTTGGAAAAGTAAGTATCTACATTTCCTATTAGTCAAAATAACATTACTGTTTTCTGTCACACCCAGAACGCAAAAGCATGTAAACGTTTGTTTAATAGTGGATATATGTATGACAGCATGTTACTGATTCCCAGAAGTGAGGTTGAACACATGCTCTACAACTTTTAATAACAACTTTTTTTAATATCTGCAATGCAACTAGCTTAAAAATGTGTTCTGGGTGTGACGTCTCCAATATAATGGTTGCTTGGCTATCCACTACTAATTACAGTATTTTTATATCTTATCACAGAAGAGTTCTAATTTAAAAAAAAAATAATTTCAGGGACAAAATGAAGCAGAATGAAGATGTTCATGAGGAACATTAAAGGAAATAGCGGCAGAGGGATAAAGAAAGAATACTGAAAGCAAAACGGGCATTAAACCGTGATGGAAAAGCCCTTCAGCTTAAAAGACTAAGAGATAGAGGGAGACAGCCACGTCACAGGGAGAAAGTGAAGAAATCTAAGTCATCTGGTATTATCTGAACTCCCAAAAAGAGTCCTTATCAATCTAGTCGCTCTTTAGGAAAAGCAATATGTAAAGTTTGCAGCATTAAAGAGGAATTTTATGCTGAAGTGAGAGAAGTCGACTACGAGAATGATAAACTATTGCTCAAATATAAGCTCAGGAAAACCTTGGATTTGGCCAATTAAAGAAGATTATTCACATAAGAGTATGTCTGTGATCGTTCCCAAAGTCAGAACACAAAAATTACCATAATTAATTACAGAGGTCAATTTGTTTTTAGTTCTTAGGCAAAATTCTGCTTAAACATTGTTAAACAGTCGTAAAGAAGTGACTAAGTGTAAACAAATAAAGTATTTCAATAAATAGTTTCAAAGATGAATTTAATTTTCACTTGTCCTTTTTGTCACACCCAGAACATTTTCAAAAATTCCGTTTATCTATAAAAACGTAAATATTATTTAAAACCTTTACGTATTCCATTTAAGAAACTTCCACCTTAACTAAAATAAAATTCTATTTGTCTCTTTGATTAACCACAGAACAGAGTTTTTACTTTTTCTATGTTCATATGTAAAAGTACTGGACAATTCAGTCACACCCAGAACAGTAAGTATTTTTTTTTATTATTGCTTTCCGGTACATGTATAAATCTGAAATTTTGTGAACAAGAACATTAGCAGCTCAGGATTACACAATAAAAATTAGAACACTATAGGTTCATAAACTTAATTAATATAAAATGATAAACTTCTTAAATAAGCTCAAAAGTGTGGAATGACCCTACAGGTATGTTTGCTAGTCGGATATGCTTCAGTATTGTTTAACATTACCATCTGAGCATCATGGTCTGATAACCCATTTATTATTGGGATTACTTCAAACTTCAAGTTGTTTTCTTTATTTAAGAATATATTATCTATTGTTGTTTGAGAGTTGTTTTGAATTCTAGTTGGGAAGTTCACTATGAAGTCTAGATTATAACTACCTACTAATGACAGAAGTCTTGCCTTATTTTCACTATCAGTTGACATGTCTACATTAAAATCACCACACAGTATCATATTTACACTATTATTATATAATGAATTAAGAACCTTTTCTAACTGATTGATAAAATAGTTGTAATTACCTGATGGTGCTCTGTAGATTGTTATTATTAGGTCTGTTCGCAAAGCTAAATCATGTACTGTCATTTGCCGCGACGCATGCGCACATTTTGAATATGCTAATATATGACATTGTGTGCATACTTTGTGCAGCGAGACCGACAATGTGCGCATGCGTCATGGTCCGTGACAGTTTGGGATTTACTTTGCGAACAAACCTAATACAAACGTGTTGTTGTTGTATTTTTAGATAGCAATTAATGCTAATAATAAAAACATCATTATTCAATAAAAATCAGTCTTCTCGTATGAACATTAATACTCTTGTTGGATTGCACTCTTAAGTTTCTTTCTAAATGTATATGTTGAAGAAGATGATTTGATATGAGCCTTAATTTTATTATATTTAGATACACTTTCCATGAATTGAGATTTCCTGTTTCTCACATAATCCAAAAAGTAGTTTTTTCCTGTTCGTGTGCTTTATGAATGAACTTCTTCATTCTTCTTTAACCACTCCCTAAAAGTGTTTGGTAATAAATTGTTTTCAATTTTGAAGATAAAAGTCATCATGTCAATATACACTTGATTTTTAAAGTATACCATATCAAGCTCCAGAAGCATATCTTTAATCGAAATCCAAGAATAAGTAGGATTTAAAATAGATCTTAGGCCTGAATTAATAATTACTTGTATTCTTGATATAACTTCAACATTTGCGTTTGCAAAAACAAAATTACAGTACTGAATATGTGGCTTAACAATAGCATTGAAGATATTAAGTTTAACTCTTCTAGGCACAATATATCTTATTCTTCGTAATATAGAACTTTTTGCTTTAACTTGTGTATAGTATTTTCATAATGTTCTTTAAAATGTAACTTTTCATCAATTTGAACACCAAGATATTTGATTGATTTCACAATTTCCAGTTTGTCACTATTAATCTTTATATCATCAATTTGATCTTCAGGTTTCTTTCCAAATATTATGACTTTAGTCTTTTTTACGTTTAAACAAAGTTTATTTTCTTCCAGCCAATTTGAAAAAGTCACCAAATCTTCATTAATTAACTGAGTTCCACTTTTCAGACATTTACTTTTAAGATAGATTAAGGTGTCATCAGCAAACATGTGTACTGATGAATATTTGAGAATTTTAGATAGATCATTAATAAAGAGAATAAAACGTAGGGGACCTAGTTTGCTCCCTTGAGGCACACCAATATCTATTGGAACACTACTTGATATCGAGTTTCTAATCTTCACACACTGTTGACGGTCCTCTAAATAGTTCTTGATCCATTTTAGTGCATCACCTCTAAAACCCATTTTAGAAAGTTTGTTGCATAATAAATTTCTATTTATTGTTTCAAAATTCAAATGCACGTTTAAGGTCCACAAAGATAGCAATAACTAAACCTTTCATATGTAATTCTTGAGTCCAGTCTTCAAGTAAGAGATTAATGGCACTCTCGGTTGAATGTTTCTCTCGGAAACCACTTTGACATTCACTTAAAATACAATTTCTTTTAATAAAAGCTAACAATTGTTCATGAATTGAACATTCTAGAATCTTTTCAATAGCCGGAAGGACATTAATAGGTCTTAAATCTTCCATCTTTTTTGATCCCTTTACTTTGGGTACCGGTGTTATATTTGCAATTTTCAGTTTTTTTGGCACTTTACTCTCTTTTATAGATCTTTCAATCATTTTAAAAACTTTGTCACCTAATATTTCCCAACATTCCTGAAGCACACGTACATTAGGGACACGCGTCATTGTCAGTTTCCACTCTTGCTGAGCAACATTCGAAATCCTGTTCCTTGCAAAGTCCAATGTGGCGTTTAGTAAAGCAGCGTGTTCCGTTTCTCAACGCTTTTACACCGGACCGGTGGCAAACGATGACGTCACGCTGCAGCGGAATTGGAACAAAACTGCTGGATTTATGCTGCCATCAATGGCGACTAAATTACTAGTGATTCTAATATTTTCTTACAGGAAGCATTGGTGTATTATGGTTTCAAACAAATAGAATTTACATTATTATTGACATAGCTAAAAGTCTTCCCATTTAGTAATAACTGAAAATATCCCCCCTTTGCCGTACTAGTCACGTCTAACCTAAAACTTTCGGAAGAATGTCTCCATATAAAACCCAAACACAACTGACAAGTGTCACAATTTTTAATATAACACGTTTTTGCAGCTAGGGTTTCTTAAAGGCCCTGTTAACTTAAAAAATGCATTTTTAGGTGAAAGCTGGTTTAAAAAGAGGATATTTAGAGATTAGTTTGTGCGAAAACCCGAGCTTTCTATGTTTAACCGTTCGCCTGCAATCCAAGTACAGAAGTTCCGCCTATAGTGCAGTATGACGTCACCGCGCCAAGCCAGCACTGTGAGGAAGCATTGGAATGCCAGCCATATGTAGCCGACACATCAGTCTGTGTTTGCTAATTCATTGCTGGTGTCATAGGCGTAACGAGGGGGGGGGTTGGGGGTTTGAACCCCCCCCCATTGATTTAAAAAAGGAAAATTGTATAATTTTTAAGTCTGCCCATAAATTACTAAATAAAAGTATAAAGCGTGGGAAGCTTAAAACTCGTTGTTGTGCGTCTTAATTTTTAAAATTTTCCGGGGGAGGACCCCCGGAAGCTTAAAACTTGTTATTGTGCATCTTAATTTTTTAAATTTTCCGGGGGAGGATCCCCGGACCCCCAGACCCCGCGGATGTTATAACCCCCCATACAGTATGGTCGGCCTGGTTACGCCTATGGCTGGTGTCATCTCGTGTGTTGAAATTATTATAAATTTAAAGTTTCTCGTGTCATGTCTGGAATCAGGCCACATCAATTCGAGCCGAAATTATAAGGTCAGATGAAGAAAATACTGGGAATGCTGACCGTGTAAATAGTACTGATCAATGCAACTGTGGTGAATGTGTTTTTCAGCGATTCATAATGAATGTTTCTGCTGTTCTGAAAGTGTTATGATAAGGGAAGTGCTGACTGCATTACATTCTCATAATTCCCTTCGTTCTGTTGTATTAAATAGGGACACATTGAACACTGCTAGGCCCCTTATGATGGTGAGAGCTGAATCCAATTTTGAAAGGGAACAGTTACGAGTAGCGAACAATAGGAACATGCGTTATGTAGCTTACAGACAATTCGTCTACTGGATTAATTCTTGGAAGCCCTTCGGAAAAGGCAATAGAAAAATCATACCTTCATGCATAGTTAAACAGATTAGGGACGAATACCCTGAGCCTAACAAAGAGTACAGACAATTTCAACCTGCTGACGGAAGAGATATTTCGTATTTTGATTAATTGAAATTTTAACCCTGAATCCACAACTACGGTGAGGTTAAAACATGTTATACAGAGTTTTAAAAGTCAACTCAATCTTCTTTTTACAGTACTAGGCTTATGTCTGTAAAATATTTACTTTGGTCATTTATTTTCATGCAAGTGAAAGAACGATTAAATCCTAGAAAAAAAAGTATTTAATTTAAATTTTGCTGTAAATAAGATCAAGGTTGTATACTAAATTTAAACTAATAATTAAAAACCGGTACTGTAAATATATATCGAAAGTTACTACTGGACAAAGTTGTTACTGCGGTATCTTTAAAGTTCTTGGAATCTCGAAAGAGAATCTCTCCAAAGCTTCCAGCGATTCAGGATGGGCCACTGGAGCGATACATCGTGGAACATCTTTAGCCAGGTAGGGATCTTCCACAAATTCAATGTTTGAATTATTCACGTAATGTAATACCCTGTTCACTATGTCATTACGCCACTCGTTACTTTTACTTTCATAAACTGAAACCATTACCCACTTTTTTTTGTTGGTTTTGAGTATTTCAGTTTTTCACTTGTAACGTTTCTGTTTACATTATAGTTATAATCCATAGTCGCCAACATCGATTGTAGTACCATTCCGTCGTAACTAAAGTGAATCTTTTTCGGCTTGTATTTTAGTGCTACATTATGATAAGACTCTAAATGTCCTGTATGACAATAGTTCTTTGCGTGCTTCAAATCTTCAATGAAATTCCTGTTTTTATAACAGATGACAGTAACATGTAATCGTTTGACTCCGGTCTGATCCATTCACTTGCTTCATCTTCAATAATTTTTTCATGTTCGCACTGATTAATTACGTTATTTCCAGTCCAGCTATGTACATTGGAAATATGAAATAACACCGATTGAAATTTTTAAACCAACACGGTTTGTCCCCTCCACAAGTCTGACATGACCACCATAGGTGGTTAACAATGCTGTCTTTCCAATAATAATAACTAGCATGTGCCCGCGGCTTCGCCCGCGATAAAAAAGAGCATAAAGTTAGAGCATAATAGGTAAATCATTATATTTATTAACACCTAAATCACGTGGACTACATGTCACGATTAGATAGCGTCGCCTGGTAAAAGCGATCTCAGATTCGAGTTCCTTGGCCCAGAAAATCCCTGTATAGTGAGTTTCGTCCAAATCGAACGATGTTTAACCATATTTAGGTCTATGTTGATTATCCCTCTTCCGTGTAGGTTGAAAAATTTCATATGTCTACGGGCCTTGACATTCTAAACAATGAATCGACCAGCGTGGGCTTACAACATTCTAACGATCGCGATTCTTTTGTTACCACGGTATGACAAAAATAGCCAAAGCCAACTGCAATTGATTTGACATTGAAATGTATTACTGAAATCTGATGCTTCGACACCGCTAAAATCACGTTTTCTGCCAGTTTTTCACTCACAACTCGCGAACGAAAGCTAAAATTAAAAATCCGGCTTCGATGCGCATTCGCCCACCTTTCAGCCCATCTATGTTTAAAATTTCAGATCTCTGCGTTCAGTAGATTTCGCTGGGCATCGTGGACAGACAGACAAACACGTCCTTTTTATTATTTTAAGATAGCAGGTGCCCGCGGCTTCGCCCGCGATAGTTATTTCAAAAATTAAAAATTAAGAGCATAATAGTTAAATCATTATATTAACACCTAAATCATGTGGACCACATATCACGATTAGATAGCGTCACCTGGTAAAAGCGACCTCAGATTCGAGTTCCTTGGCCCAGAAAACCCCTGTATAGTGAGTTTCGTCCAAATCGAACAACGTTTGACCATATTTAGGCTAATATTTATTACCCCTATAATAATAATAATAATAATAATAATCCTCTTCGGTGTAGGTTGAAAATTTCATATTATGTTTGCGTGCCTTGACATTAAAAACAAATGAATTGACCAGCGTGAGCTACTACATTGAAGAGATCGCGATGCTTTTATGTCGAAGGAATGACAAAAATAGCCAAAGCCTAGTGTAATTGATTTGTATTACTGAAAACTCATGCTTCGAAAACGCAATAAATGCACGTTTTTTGCTCATTTTTCACTCATAACTCACGAACGAAAGCGAAAATTAAAATTCCGGCTTCGAGGTGCATTTCTCGACCCTTCAGTCCGCCTATGTATAAAATTTCAGATCTCTGCGTTGAGTAGATTTTGCTGGGCATCGCGGACAGACAGACGGAGGACAGACAGACGGAGGACAGACACTTCCTTTTATTAATATAGATAATGGTGAATTTTTTCCGATCTCTTTGAGCTTTTTAGCAAGAGACTTAGACAGATGCCACACATCACACTACAGCAACGGCGCGCGGGCTGTGAACAGCTAGTGCTCTCTGACGTCACTCCGCTGGAAGGTCACATCAGTTTTTCTTCGATTTCGCGAGAACGAAGCATCGTAGAAACATGGGGTTTTCACTGCTGTATTTTACTAAACAAACTCTTTATTCTGAGAGTCACTTGATTTTAAGTTAACAGGGCCTTTAAATAGCGAATACCATATCAAATTAAATCAGTTAGGATAATATAATTGCTGGTCAGTAATTTTAAACATACCATCCAGTTATAGACAGCGAGTTCTTATAATCTGAAGAGAATATACATAAGTTAACCTACTTCTTCTAATATTGTTTTTATGCCTATACTCGTTACCTTTCTTCCTAAACATTTTGGAGTTTTATTGTTCCTTTTCCTATGCATCTATCATTAAGCTATACATACAATAATAATAATAATAATAATAATTTTATTTTATATATATATGTCAAGTCAAAGTGACAGTATGGACACCGGGCAGGATTGAGTGAAGCCCATCGTCTGCTAATTCCCCCGCAGTTTTACGTGAGCCAATCAGATTCATTGGTGGATTCTCGCACCATAGAGCTCTGGGCTTTTTTAGTTTTTCCTCCTGCCACTTGAGCGCGCTGCTCTCCACATCCAGGTATTGTGAACTTCCGGCTTCCTCATTCTTGTGTGTTTTCAGTATGAGTTTGGGACGGTTCTCCAATTTTACAGTGAAGGAGTTAAAAATGATGTTATTCGAAGATGGTGCAACAAATATTTCAAAGTTAACGAAGCAAGAGTTGATTGCAAGTTGAGAAATCAAAGCTACCTGTCTTCTGAAACGTTTGCTAAAAGTTCTAATATGGTGCAGTATGCCTGCGGTCTCCAATGTTTTTTTTCGATTTATTTTCATGTTTTTTTTAAAGTGAAACTTCTTTAGCCGCGGTAGGGGTAGATCCAGAGCTTTGTGTCACGCTCAAAAATCGTCACGAAATTAGTGTCACATTCAAAATCGTCACGACATTAGTGAGGTGTGACGGAACGGACTGCACAGAAAACAATCAACTCATTGATTAGGAGTAATCAACTGCTATACGATTTACAGGATCAAAATTTTTAAAAATCCAAAATTAAAAAAATTCAAAGATCCAAAATTAAAAAATTAAAAAATCCAAAATTTAAAAAATAAAAAATTCAAAATTTAAAAAGTATAAAAATCGATAATCCCAAATTTAAAAATCCAAAAAATAACAATTTAAAGATCCAAAATTTTAAAAATCCAAAATTAAAAAATCCCAAACCCCAATATTAAAATGTCCAATAATGCAAAATTGAACAAATTAAAAATTAAAACAAGTTTCACTTCTGTCGCGTGGCGTTCCACGCATACTTCTTTTTTTACAAATGTGCATGAACTTTTTCGTATCCTAGCTTTTTGAACACAATCTAATATACAACGCTGTTTGTTTTGGTTGCAGGTGCTCAGGCGAGAGAAAAATCCGGATAGGAACTTTGCCTTATTCGAAGTTGAGGTTTTAGAACCAGAAAGTACCCACGACTTTCCTTCGACAAATTTCTTGCCGATAAATTCATTCAAGAAAGAACTGCTTAAACTTTTCGACGAAGACTCCATAACCACTCGGTTCGAAAAGCGTAGGGCAGGCAGCAGTATGAAAGCTGGCCGGACTCTAGCAATTAGAAAATTCATCAAGTCATTGAAGTGAACGTGTTGATGGACAAAAACAACGTTGAGTTTGCTATCTGCAAAGCACATAACCTAAAAATTTGTATGTGGTTTGTTTTTTATTCAATTACAATACAGATTGGCCATTTTATCGGTTACGGGAGAAATTTCGATTGACATTGACATTCTTAAATGTCAAAATAAATTGGCAACAAAAATTACACTGAAAAGATGAAATTCTAATTTAACATGCCTAAACGAGGTTAAGTTGGTCATAGGCTTATATATTTTTCTCAACATCTACTATATCAAAATTATCTTAATCACTCTAGAAAACATGAAATGCTCACCATAACTGCTCACAGGAACGTTAAAATCATCTTCTGTGAAGTGACAGCTGCAAACACGAGAAAACTGGGAAGGTGTTTTTCCATGGCGTAATTTTACCAACCATTCTTGGAAAAAAGCCTTTTCTTTTGGAAAACTGTGAAAACTAAGTCCTCAATTTTTGTTTGCAACGGCCGAACAGCCGAAAACATAGCAGTTAATCGGCATAATTACTTCCAAAACAAGACACAAGCACAGAACTGTAGTGTAAACACGGGCCTCTGAGATAACCGGAAGTGGATAATACCTCATTCTCGGCGGCCATCTTAAAAGCGCAGAGCTCTATATCCACGGGCCGGTGGAACCGATGCCAAAGCGCTGTGGAAACCATTGACCTCCATATATATACCTGGACTTGTTGTTGTTGTTGTTGTTGGGGCTTCTTTATCGACGGTTTTGGTGTCGCTGACCTTGTACCGTCGTTGCAGTTAGTATATTAGTAATATCTCAACTGGAGTTGGAGTGTTAAAGTTAAATTGTTAAAAGAAAAGGATGTCCGTGACAATGTAAGGGGATGGGGGAATATGTGGCTGTATACTGTCAGATTTTCATTTTACATTTCTTTAGATGTGTCAGTAGGATTTGTAGAATTCTCTTAGTCGGGTTTCGTAACATGCAGGTAAGTGAGACTGGAAGCTGGAGTCCTGCCTTGTTTAAGTCGATGAGAAGTTGCGTAATATGTTGGTTCTGCTGGCAACCGAAGATTACATGTTGCAAATGCCCGCGCTGTCCACATTCGCATAACGGTGTATCCGTGCGACGAATTCTATGGAGGTATTCTGGTGTGAATGCAGTCCCAAGTCTTAGACGCATAATGGTTAATGTATCTTGCGTAGACAAGTGAATCCGGTGAAACCACGGAGAGCTCTGAGTAACTGGTTGTATCTTGCCGTATTCTATTGCATGATTTGCCGGTATTGTCGCCAGGAAGATGTCCATTCTTGCGTGAGCCCCTGAATGTATAGAGTTAAGTAATCCTGGATGGGGACTTGAATGGTACTATTCTGTGGTTGTTGAGCAGCTTGTTTTGCGGCCTTATCGGCCCTTTCATTCCCTGATATGTTGCAGTGGGCGGGGGTCCACACGAGGTGAACATTGTTGTCTCGTGTGGTCCATAAGAGGTGTTTGATATTTGTGAGGAACCAGTTTTGTGTCGTACCATATGTTGGTTGGTTTATGGATTGGAGAGCACTTTTACAATCGGAGCTGATGATGACATTGTAGAGGTGGTTCTTTTTTATGTGGAGAATCGCGTGTCGTATTGCTATGAGCTCAGCCGTATAACTGGAGGTTTGTTGATGTAGTTTTATGCGGTAATCTGTATTGCTGTTCTGTATCACTATTGCTGCACCTGTTCCCGTTGTTGACTTTGATCCGTCTGTAAATATTTGGGTTACCTGCACCTGTTTTGTTGTGTATTCCTCTTTGATGTTATCAATTGTGGCGTAATAATCTTCTTTGGTGGAGTGTGACGTATAGATGCTCGTTGGGACGATATGTTCATGGTACGGAATGCTATAGCACGGGAATGATGGAGATTTGAGAATAAAGTCATTGTTGTGAAGAAATTTAAAGGCCTCAATTAAAGCCGGTGGTTCATTCGTGTTGGAGATTTTCTTTGTATTGTGTTTTTCAGAGAGCAGGATTAACTTTGGAATGATGGGCTGCCTGAAATTCTCAAATAGGCGGGCTATAAATTGTGCTGCCAGTTTCCTTCTACGGAGTGCTTGAGGCCAGATATGTAGCTCTACTTGTAGAGCCTGTAGAGATGGATTCCCCGCCGCTCGTACTATCCGTTTGAGTATCGGGTATATTAAAGACTGAATGCGTTTATCATATTTTTTATATGTATGATCGAGGAGAAATCCTCCATAGTCTAGTTTGGATTGAATGAGGGCTTTGTAAATATTAATTAACGCCTTGGGATGCGCTCCCCACGTCCTGCCCGTGAGGTAGTAAATAATTTTAGCCCTCTGTTGAATCTGAGTCTGTAAATCTTCAATGTGTCGATGCCAAATGAGTCGTTTATCTAATGTCATACCTAAAAATTTGTGTGAGTCGGTGCCTTGTATTCTCTCGCCTGCGATGTAAATGTCGTCGCTGTGGAAATGTTTGCGGCGTCTGGTGAACGTGATTCTCTGACACTTACTGGGATTTATAGTCATTCCCATTTGCTGTAAAGCTGATTGTAGTCGTTCGAGGTCGGTATTGATATCTCTCCTGGAGGTTACTGGTTGTGGATAAGTTTTATACACCACTATATCGTCCGCGTATGAAAGTAAGCGGGCATTTTCTATAGTAGAGCTCAGCGTTGCGGTATATATTACGAAGAGAATGGCACTGAGGCTGGATCCTTGAGGAATACCTTTTGTGGTCATTCTTGAGGTGAAATCACCCTGTATATGTGTTTTCCTGTCCGTGAGTAAATTGATGATAATTTTCGCTATGTAGTTAGGAATGTTCATCCCGATGAGTTGTGTCCAGAGTTGAGGAATCTGTACATTGTCATAGGCCTTATCGATGTCGATGAATATGGCATCTACAATATAGTTCTTGTTAAATGCTAACAATATATCCGTCGTGAAGATTGTAAGGTTATGCATCGTGGAATATCCTTTTCTGAATCCGTATTGATTTTTAGGCCATAGATTATTTCTTTCTAAGTGATGAACTATGCGTAATGTTAAGATTTTTTCGAAGATCTTTCGAATTGTGTTTGTTAACACAATAGGCCGATAGCTTTCCAGGGCTTGAACCGGTTTATTAGGTTTCAGTATGGGTATAATGGTGAATAATTTCCAGTCCGGGGGGACGACTTGGTGTTCCAGTATATAGTTGTATGCTCCCGTTATGATGTCTATAGCTTCCGTCGGCATCCTCCGCAACATTTGATAGGAAATATCATCGTCCCCTGGCTTCGATTTATGGGGTGTACTGTTGATTGCGCTCATGACTTCTGTTGACGTAATCGGGCTCCAGTCGGTTTGCGAGCGTTCTTGTACCATATGATCTCCCATACTAAGAGGAGGATATGCGACTTCATCTGGGGTGATCATTTTGAGGTAATCATACTTCCACTGTGTCGAGTTGGGTACTGATACTGTTTGTTTCATGTCGCGTGCCGTAAACCATCTAACTTTCCTCCATAGATCTCTAGGAGCGATGTTTGTAGTCAGTGTTTCCGTATAGTTCACCCAGGCCTCTTTTTTAATTTGTTTCAGTCCTCGTTTCGTTCGTGCAACCTGCCGTTTCATGTTGAGATAGTTCTCGGGTGTCATATTTTTTGAGAAACGTGTTATAGCTAGTCTTCTCATCGCTATTAGATGTGAGCATTCTTCATTGAACCACGGTGGTCTGGCTTTGCACCTGGAGTTATGCGTTAGTGTGGTGTATGGGTGATGTTTATTTAAGTAGTCTTGTATGGAGGAGGTCAGCTGTAGGTATCTATCCATTGCATGGTCCATCGTAGATGTTTGGCAGGACTGACGGATTGTGGCGTGCAGGATGTCATAGTTGATCCTCGTTACATTTTTTCTGATGATGACCGTCTGTGAGGCCCGTATGGAAATCCTTAATATGATAGGCCGGTGGTCACTGCCCAGTGTATCGTGCAACACCGTATATCCAGTGTCCTGTCTTAGAGCGTTACTGATAAACGTGAGATCCGGTCTGGTATCAGCCTGATTTAAGGAGCCCAATCTAGTCGGTATGTTCTCGGTAATACATGAGGTGTCGGTCGTCAGTAGCCTGTCCTTCAGCCGGCGAAGACCGTCCTGTTGGGTGTTAGTCCAGCTGTATGCTTCGATATTAAAGTCTCCTATGACTATTTGTCTCGGTTGCATTCTAAAACACTGAAGCCATAAACTTTCCGTAAGAGTTGTCCGTGGAGGTATATATACCCCCGTGATAATGGTAGTGTCGATTTGGAGTGAAGCGTATTGCACATTCTGGTGAAAGTATTTCTGTTCGACATACTGAATTGCAAAATGTTTGTAGAGTGATCGTCTGATTCCGAAACAGATTCCTCCCCAACCGGTTGGTCTGTCCTGGCGAATAATGTGAAATTGTTTTATTGTGAAATTTTCTGTTGGTTGAAGCCACGTTTCTGAGATGAAGAATATGTCTATACTGTACGTGTTTAGTGTCCGCTGTAAATCTAGTTTGGATTTAACACTTCTGGCATTCCAATGGAGGATCCTTAACGTGTGTGAGGATTCTCTGTCCATTATTGCATTAGGAATCGTGCTTGGATATCTCGAATATCTTTCCGGATGTGGATCGGTGCCTCCTCTAGAAGCAAACTGAATACCTTCTGTATGTAGTATCTTTCCTGGTCGTCGTTACCCTTTATTGGCCCGTCGCTCGGTGAGCTATCGGCGCCCGGAGATTTTGTTGAATCGCCAGCAGGCAATTGTGCCATTTGTGCTTGTCCTTCTGTTCCTTCTGCTTTGTTCCTATGCTGGCCCTGTTTTGAGTCTGGGGATGGGCGTAAAATCTCCTGAGGCATGGGTCTGCCGTGAGGGTGATATAATATCTGTGTATAATCCAGTTGCTGGCTTATCCGGGTAGATCCCTGCTTGGTCGGGGGTTCCTGCAAGCTACTCCGTAAGGGTTGCGTGAATTTCCGTTTAGGGGGACGTTGTTCTGGCAATTTTGGGAATTGCTCGGTAGTAACGGTACTGGGAGCAATGGAGGGTGTGGGCACTTGACCTGGAAAAGGAAATGACTGAACTCGTGTTCGGACTACGTCCGCCACGGATAGGTTTCCCTGGTAAATTTGAGTAGCCTGTTGATACGAAATGTTGTATTCTGACATCAGTCGGGTTGTTTTGACCTGTAGGACATATTGTGGGCACTTCTTATTAAAAGCCTCGTGCTGTTGTTGGCAGTGGTAGCACTTGATTACCGTATTGGTACATTTCTCTGTGGGATGTGGTTCTGAACATTTACCACATCTCTCGTCACTACGGCAGTAGCGTACGAGGTGGCCGTATTTAAGACATTTACTGCATTGCTTAATTGGGTGCATGTACTTGTGTACTAGGGCCGATGCCCCGTATATGTAAATCCTATCTGGGAGGTGTGGCGCTGCAAATGTTAACTTGACTGTTTCTGTAGGGCTGTATTCCACCGTGCCATCCTGTAGCCGGATCTGCCTATTGAATCTGTATGCCTCGACCAAAGGGTATCCCTCGCGGGTTTTAAGATTCTTTTTGATTTCCTCAATTGTAAATTCTTTAGGAATGCCCTTAACGATTCCTATCGTATTGATTTTGTAAGTGGGGATACGCGCCTCCAATTGTAGGGTGCGAGATATGTCTGATTGCATGAAATAATTGGCATCTTTCCCTGTTGCGAAATGTAGCTCTATCTGTTGTTTTGTGAGTTTATGAATTTTCGTTATTTTATTGTCTGGCTTCCCGAAGATTTCTTTCCCGATCTTCATTGGATGAAGGTGGCTGACGTTTTTAGTAGGGGACGTTAGTATGACAGTAAATGGACCTGAGTGCCATTCATTGTATAGTAAAGTTGGTTTAATCTTGGAGACAGGAGGATTGGCTTCGTCCGTGTCCATGTTGACTGTTAGGTTAGAATGTGATGAATCAACGGAATTCATATGAGAGGAAGGATCATGTTGAGGACTAAAATCCCCTTCAACGGAAGGGGATGAATGAAGTGGGTTGCTGTTGAACTGCGTGATAGCGTTCGAGTATTATCACTATGTTCCACGTATGAATGAGAAAGTAATTTGAGACACTAACACTGTTCGAACTTCACACGCCAACGAAACTTCACCGAAAATATCACTTTATACCACAACTCTCTTCGAACACGTCCGTACTCAACAAGAGTGATGGATGAACTCTTACCTGGACTTAGCACTAAATACAATCCCCTGTACTAAGATGTGAGGCCACTTTTTCGACTAGTCTCGCCCGGAAACTATGGCAAGAAACTATTTGTCTGCTCAATACGAAACGTCAAATCGCCTTTCTTGTATGGAATTATCACATGTTTGGTTTGGAAATTGAAGATGTTGTTGACGAATCATTGCAAGACAGTTCTTCTTGCGTGCATTATAAGAATAATTAATATTAATATATTTAAAGTATGTCATTATTATAATTAAGATTAATATTAATACGTATGTCTTTACCCGTGACTTCCGTCGTTTCCATACATGTAGGCCTAACCGACAAAATAGCATGTATTCAATACTACACTTATTACATTAAATTAGTATTACGTTGAAATCTTTAGAAATTGAAATATATTGTTCTACTTCAAAATCGTCATCATTCATTTTAAGTATATTTTATTGTGATAATAACGTTTAATACCATATTTAGTAATTAATCCTTAATCCAGATGTTAGCACTTTTTAGGATAGGCCTATATCATAATTCAGGTAGGATGGCAATGCATGGAAAAATCGAAGAACTAATAAAAAAACACAACAATGGGCAGACTTAGTTTTGCATAAAAGAATGAGCTGAGGTAGGTAATGATTGAAACTGATTAACTTAGATTAGAAGTATTTGTAAAAGGCTCTCATGTGTAATCTATTTAATAAGTAGATTAAAGAATTGTTTATCTGGGAGCAATAATTACAGACAAAAATAATATTAAGGCCTAATTTAAGTGTAGACACAAATCAGGAAATGGTAGTTTTTATGCGGGTAAGAAACTCTTAACTTCTAGTCTAATGTCCACAAATCCAAAAATAAAAATTTATAATACAATTATCCTGCCGGTTGTATTATATGAAACATTATGTGAGACATGGTCGCTACTCTTCGCGGAGAACAAAATCTGAAAGTGTTCGAAAACAGGGTGCTTAGGAAAATATTTGGGCCTAAGAGAGATGAAAATGGGGACTGGTGAAAACGGCTTGATGACGAGCTTCATAACCTGTACTCGTCACCGGATATAGTAAAGCTAATTAAATCATTGAGGATGAAATGGGCTGGACTTGTTGCACGCATGGGGGAAGAAAGACATATTTAAAAAATATTGACGGGGAGACCCGAAAGGAATATACCACTTGGAAGACCTAGACGCAGGTGGGAGGACAATATTAGGATAGATTCAAGGGAAGTGGGATTTGCGAGTGATGGCTGGATGGAGTTAGCACAGAATAGGGATGAATGGTGGACTCAAGTAAGCGGGGCAATGAACCTTCGGGTTCCATAAAACATAATATTCATTTAGCTTGCTTAGGAATTGTCCATTGCCATAGAGTGAGTAAGTAAGTATCTTCAGATTATGTAAAGACTGCCTAATATGCATGTTTTCAGAGCATAATAAGGTGTGATCTAGTAGCAGCCTATGGGGAAATGGTGTAGGAATTAATCAAGTATTATTTATCCAGAAAAAAACAATTAGAATAATAACCAATGCTAAAAAATAGAGCATTGCAAACCACTATTTATTGAGACAGGCTTACTAACAATAATAAATTTGTATATTTTTTATGTCTTGTCATGAGTAAAATATAACATAAAAAGCTATCAAACACGAAGTTCTTATTTATCAGACCAGAAATCAAAATAAATTTGGGACAACATTATATAAAAAATACCATATAAACTTCAAGAGATGTCCCCAAATTTGTTTTCACAAAAAACTATATTCCTAGCTTTAAAAAAATCCTTTTTTATAATGTTAAAGAATACTTAGAATCAGATTTACAAATAACAACTTAGCGTAAGTAATTACATGTGTAATCTGCAAGTATATATTATTCATTTAGTGTCACTTGGGTTATGGCATTAGTATAACTTATAATAATAATTTTGACTAATGTAATTAACTTTGTAAGATTGTAAATATTCATAGCTTAAGATGTGTATTAATGTAAATAGCTTAATGTGACCGATTGCAGTTGGTACTGCCTAAAAGTGTTATCAAATATCAAATATATTTTAATTTCTAAACATTTCAACGTAATATTAATTTAACGTAACTCTTGACAATCAAACGAATAATTATATTCAAATATCACACTTAACTAGCAAGGAATAAAATAGTTTAAAACATAAGAATCTGGGCCCTAGTAATAAATGTTGTATTGAATACGCGCGATTTTGTCGGTTGGACTTACATAATGAAAGAGAAGTCACGGGTAAAACCATTCGTATTGATAAAAGTAAATTATTTGGAGTTAAAGGTAAGGTAATGTTCACTCTATCGCAATAAATTTTCAGGCATATATGCCTACTTGACTTTTCTTGCTGAGTAGACAAATAGCTTCTTGCCAGATTTTCCAGGCGGAGCTAGTCGAAAGAGTCGGCCTCACTTGCTGTGCTGGACTCCTAACTCCAGTTCTATTCTAGCTCAATGGTGGAAACTGGTGGCACCGATGACGTCATTACTTAGCTTTGGAACAAAAATGCTGCCAGCGCTTTCACAGCGTTGAGAAACGGAACACGCTGCTGGTAAACACACTGGGCAGCCATGATATATCAGTGCTACCATGAATCATGACCACTACAAAAATTTCCCACAATATTTCCCTGGTAAGAAATAACCGGGAACTTTGAATAAACTAATTTTGTTCAGAGCGAAAAGAAATGTCAAATTTATCGACCATGCCCACGAAATGCAGTCAAATGGTAAATTGTCTGTAAAAATGCTAAAAATGGTGATAAGAACATAAAAATTTCAGCATTTTATTCAGAAAACTAGTAGTAGTAGTAGTAGTAGTAGTAGTGCATAGATCGCGAGCGATCCTTAGCGATCCGTGGATATTCTCGGCAGAAGGGTGCCAGCCGTTGCACTTATGTGAATCTTGGCCTAGAGCGCACTGTGTCACTAACACATTTCCTCCACTTCACTCTATCTTGTGCATTTCTTATTATGTCCGTCCAAGATGAGTTCATGGATTCCTTAATCTCATCGCTCCACCTTGTCTGCGGTCTTCCTCTCCTTCTGTTTCCGTTTGTCATACCCAGCATTATGTCTTTTTCGAGGGAGTTCTCTCTTCTCATAACGTGTCCAAAGTATGTCAGTTTCCTTTTCAGCGCCTGTGCTTCCAACGAACACTCTAGTACTAACTCCTCTATGATTGACTTGTTGGTTCTTTTCTCTGTCCATTTTACTTTAAGTAATTTCCTCCAAGTCCACATCTCAAATGCCTCGAGTTTCTTCTTCTCTTTTTTCCTCAAGGTCCAACTCTCGCATCCGTAGAGCACTATTGGGAACATCATTTGCTGGATAACTCTCATTTTAGTTCTGATTGACACACCCGAGTCATTTATGATTTTGTGTAACTTCTTTAACCCAACTTTGCCTAAAATTATCCGTCTCTTTACTTCTTCTGCGCAACGGCCTGAATTTGATATGACAGATCCTAGAAACGAATGACTTTTCACTATCTTTATCTGTTCACCATTTATACATATGTTCTCTAGGCTGCCAGTGGTCATAATCACTGTCTTTTTTAAATTTAGTCTTAGACCTGCTTTGGAGCTTTCCTCTATTATCTTCTCTACAAGGTTTACCAGATCTTCGATACTATCTGTGATAATTGTTGTGTCGTCAGCATACCTAATGTTGTTAATTTTCCTTCCTCCAATCCGTATCCCTCCTTCCATCTCATCTATTTTTACCTTCCTCATTATTCTTTCGGTATAACAGTTGAACAATTTTGGAGATACAATGCAACCTTGCCTAACTCCTTTTTCTATCGGAAACCAGTCTGTTTCTCCTTCGTATAGCCTTATTTTGGCATCCTGATCTTCGTACAATTTTTCTAGTAAGTTGATTAAGTGCCTTGGTACCCCTAGTTCTTCTAGCGCTACCCATAGAGTGGAGCGATCTACACAATCAAATGCCTTAGAGTAGTCCAAAAATCCTAGATAAACGCTCTGCTGGTACTCTCTGGCCTCTTCCATTATCCATCTGAGATTTGCTATGTGATCCCTGGTTCCTCTGCCTTTGCAGAATCCTGCTTGTTCAACTGCAATCTCTCTATTCAGATATACTTCCATTCTATTTAAAATAATTTTTAGCAGAATTTTGCTGACGTGCGGTATTAGTGCTATAGTTCTGTAGTTCGCACATTCTCTATGGTCTCCCTTTTTTGGCAATGTTATGATCACCGACCTTTTCCAATCCATTGGCCAGGTTTTCTTTTTCCAAATTACATTACATATTTCCATAATCTTATTCTCAGCTTCTTCACCAAGGCTGCTTACTAGCTCAATAGGGATATTATCTATTCCTGGCGCCTTCCCTCTGGCCACCTTCTTGAGCGCCCATCTTACTTCTTCTATAATTATATTTGGTTCCTCTTCATACCCTTGTTCTGCAGAACACGTTGCAATATCTGGGTCTCTTTCATACAGATCTTTAGTGTACTCCTCCCAAGTTTTAAGTACCTTTTCAATAGAAGTGTGCATTGTCCCGCACTTGTCTCTTATGGCGCAATTCCTTGGCCTATACTCCTTCGTTATCTTTTGGATGTTTGGAAACATCTCTTTTGGATTACCTCTATTCATTTGTTCCTCGATAGCTCTGCACTGTTCGCTCAGAAATCTTTCTTTATCTTGTCTTTGGAATTTCTTGTTGAGTTCTTGTATTTTCTTTTTATCGCCTGCTTTCTTTGCCTTCCTTCTCTCTTCAGCAGTTGTAATTGTCTCTTTAGTTAGCCAACTTGTTTTATTCTTGGTTCCTGTTCTCGGTATATGCTTGTTTGCTTCCTCTGTTATAATGTTCTTGAACTTCTCCCACACCTCTTGTACATTCTCCTCATTTTTGTCTATTTCTCCTATTCTTTTGCATACCGAGTCCCTATATGTTTGTGGAACCTTTCCCAAATCAAGCTTCGGTTCTTTTTTCTTCCTCTTATTTGCTTTCAATTTCACTTGTACTGTCGCGACTACCAACTCATGGTCAGTCCCGCAGTCAGCCTCCGGAATGGTGGTAACATCCGATATTGATGACCTCCACCTTGTTTTCCCTATTACATAATCTATCTGGTTTTTATACCTTCCATTTGGAGAGGTCCACATGTAAAGAAATTCCTCTGCTTTCATAAACCATGTGTTGAATATCATAAAGTTATTTGCAGCACAGAATTCTACTAACCTGTCACCTCTTTCATTCCTTTTACCAAGCCCCAAATTACCGGCTATGTTACTAGTTTTTTTCTTACCTACCTTGGCATTCCAGTCCCCCAATAACAGAGTTAGATCATTGCGTGGTAACTTGTCAACAACTTCCTGAACTTGCTCATAAAATAGCTCTATATCCGTTTCGCTGGCTTCTGATGTAGGAGCATATATTTGCATAATACTTGTTTTAACTGGTCTGGTGTCCAGTCTTAACCATATTATTCTGTCGTTTATTGTATTGTATTCCAGGACTGAGTTTACCATTTTATGGTGCATTAGTACAGCAACTCCGTTGGCTCTGTGACTTTCTCCCCCCGAGTAATACACTGTGTGATTCCCGCACTTCACCTGTCCCGCACCAGTCCACCTCAATTCACTTATACCTAAAACATCTAACCCAAGCCTGTCCATTTCTTTAAGTACAATGTCTATTTTGCCTAAACTCATCGATCTGACATTCCATGTGCCTATCAACAATTTTCTTCCGTGTGTTCTTGTGCCACATTCTTCGCTCTTCTTCTCTGCCTTTGCTTTATCCTCGCTTGTTTCGTTTCCTTCCAAACAGAAGTCCGTTGCACTTATTTGAGTCTTTCCTCCACCTTTCCTAGCGTCTTTATAACAAGATACCTGTTGCATTTCCTCCGAAGCGAAATGGCCGCACTATTACCCCATCTGGCCAGAAGTTGGGATCTTGGAGGGTGTCAATGTACTTGAAATCCATTCCTACTTTAAAGCTCTTGTTAGTTCCTTTCGTTGGTAGTGTCTCACATTCAATTTCCCCTTCAATCCCATTCAGAAAACTATCTAGTATTTATTTATACAGCAAACAAAAAAAGAATATTTTGACCCTTATTCACCCTACTGGGTCCCTTAACGTCAAGAAATTTTAAACGGTGAAGTGACACAATATTCTTATTAAACCAGTGGGTTGACTTCTAGCAAATTACACTTCATTTTCTACCTATGTTTTGACAGAACATGTTTAATGGACATTTTGTCCACATCCTTAGATTAATAAGTTACTTGTATGTCACTTTATAAATTTTATTTCTAAAGTCATGTTCTGCCTAAACATTGGTAAGAAGTGAAATGTCTGTCCAAATATCAACCCACTACATTTATAAGTACAGAGCATTTTAAGCTATTAGCTTCAACCCTGGAGTTCTGCTGCCTGGCATAGTCATTCAGCAATAATGGATATGTCGCATCTGTGCAGCTGGTAGTACAATGAAATGGGTTTTTCATCTTGCAATATACCAGTATTACCAATGAAACAAATATTATTGTGCTAACCTCGAGTATAAGAGGTGTTGGACATTCATTATGTCTTAATAGAAAATTGGCATTTAAGCATACATGCACAATTCCTCTGTGATCCTGCCTTATTTCAATTCAATTTCAAGTAGTATGTAATTTTTTGGTACGATATTTTGGTAATACAGAGTCCTGAAATCCTTTGAATAATTTATATCAACCCTGGTAAGTCTGACAAAGATAAAGGTTATATTATTCACTTGTCCACTTTCAGCAAATCACAAGAAACAAGCGATAATAATAACGTGTCATTTTATTAACACTGCCTTCACAACAGTGATTACAAGAACTGATTGATAACACAGGTAACTCTCTATCTGAAAAGATTTCAATTACAAAATTAATACCAAAAATAAACAAATTTCCACTCCAATCTTATGGCACCCATCTGTATTGTCGAAGCAGGACTTTCACTTCAACACATTTATGAATTCCAATAACCAAGGGACTGAGAGCAACAGTGGCCTAACCCACAATTTTGCAATACACTTTTCAAGTTAGTAAGATAAATTATTTGTACACTGTTTAAAAAAAAAAAAAAGCATTACACTTAAAACTAACCTTATCGATACACCCTGTCACCATTCAGCATTTCTTCTTTGCTGTTACAAACACAACAATGGTAACAAACTGGCTATTGTTACATAACTCAAAATGGTAATCCACATGCAGAAATGCTTACATTTTAGTAGCAAGTTACTGGAAATAATGTAATCTCTTCCTCTCATATAATTTCTTAAAAAGAAGAAAGAGGAACTATCTCCACTATTCCAGAACCTATTAATATGAGGATAAGGATGAAAAAGATTGTTTAAAAATAGTAACATTCAGGTTATAGTAGAAAAGTACATATCTTCGCTCTGTCCAACTAAAGGGAGTATTCTAAGGACAATGTTCAGAAATTTGTGGAGCAAATCATAGATTTATACCAATTGTAATCGAAAGTGCATAATAAAATTTAATTATTAATAAAGATAAACCAATTTTACATTTTGAAATATCACAACTCAAATCAGCAGCAACTGGAAGTCAGGAATGAAGTTGAGTCATGAAAGTTGGTCAGGCTTGTTACAATCCACAAGTGAAGGTGATAAATATGAGTTGTAAGAAGGAGGCTCTAAAACTGCCATCTTAGCTAGTGTCAAGAGGAGATAAGAAAGAACATATGTACGGTATATACAACCTTACAATCTCTAATGGTCAGGCAGCTCTTAAGGCTAGCTTACATGACAAAATTAGGTTTCGTAACTAAGTTTCGCAATTTTTTTTGCTTCAATGCGCAAGCGCAAGATGTACTGGCAACAATGAGTTACGAGACTACTCACTTTCGGTTGATTCCAACTTTTCACGAAACTATACCTGGGCCGTCGTAAGTTTGCACTTTCCATTCTACAAGTTAGGTTGCCAGTATCAGAGATTGACAAACGAACTACTCGACTTCGTTGTGTACTGACAAAGAGGTGCCGATCGGCATTATTCGGCTGTATTCGGCCTTGAACATTCGAAACTATTTCTAATCCCAAAATTATCATTTTTCTGTTTTTCCATTCAGAAATTTTTGATATTTATGTAATGTAATATTATTCCGAACCCACAGTTTCACAAAAAAAACCGTATCGTTCATGTACACAAAGATTAATTATCCTGCTATGTGTGGACATCGTACACCTTCACATGATAAATATTCACGTTATTGGTTCGTGGTATTGTAGCTCAGTGGTTATGATGCTGGATAGTTACGCAGAAAGTTGGGGTTCGATCCTAGGCAGGGTACTTTTTTTCCATACTATTTTCAAGACGCAAATACAGTTTATGATTTTTAATTTTTAAAATTAGCTGTCTTATATTTTATTGTATAATATAATTTGTAGCTTATAAAACCTTATTATCAGTAGTGAAATCTTAAACCCTCGGCCAATCTAGGCCTAAAGATCGCGAAACTTATTAAAACTCTTTTCAGGTAGAGGGACAAGATGTTCCACTTTTCGCACGATTCTCCTTCTTTACTTCCTCTGCCCATTACCATAGGTCCTATAGGTAGAGGAAGTGTTGTTTCCGATCCCTAAAATCCGACTTTGGTTTTTTACATAAATACACGTTTTGAGGCCCTCTGAATAAAAAAAATACTATTTTTGGAAACATGTCTGTGTGTGTATCTCAATGTGTGTGTGTGTGTGTGTATGTCTGTGAACATCCTAGCTCAGAACGGAAAATTGTATGAAAACATTTTGTTTTTGGGTTAGGTACTTTTCTCAGGATGTGACACGAAGATTGGCGACGAAATTCTATTATTTTAAGGGAACTTTACTTGAAGAAAATTTAGTTTTTCGCGATTTTCTCGAATACTGCTGTAACGATTTTGTTTAAATTTTGTAGATGGGGTGCTTATACTATGAGTTAAAACTTTTATTTGAAACATTTTTCAAATAAATCTCTTTAGGGAAGTTATAATCCGTCCACTCTTTGTAGAAACTCAGTTTCGCGAGTGAACAATAAGGCTTTGCATGACTTGTGGCTCAGATTTAGTGCCTGTACTAATATTTATAGGATGATGGTAGTAACAACGTAACGATTTGGTCATGCTTATTTTGGATATTCTGGTCACCCTAGCTCAATGATATGTTTATATCTGAATGCGTGAATTAATTGTTGTCTACTGATATAATTGCAGCAAACAAATTTCCGATGTGTATGAATACGCACTCCCGCAATGCGGACCCTGATTCAAACGTGCGTAAGGATATAAAGAGAAAATATAGCATTTTTCGTATCTATGGTAAAAATCTCACTAATACACTCACAATTACTGAGGTGGAAAGAAGCAAAAGAAGCAAATTTTCATGAAGCAATCAGTATGAGAACCATGTTTCTCCATTTATTTGATGCATATGAAGACTCAGCTTTGCAAGTCACCCCTGATGATTTTCAAGATATAGATGGTCAAAGACGAGAGATTGAAATAGCTTATCATCGAGCATTAGGTTTTCTTGATTCCTTGATTTCACAAAATAAGTCAAAATATCAGCCAGAAAAATCATTTTCAAGGCACTCTTCTAGCAAAGGTTCCCATCATGCAGAACCTCAAACAATTCTTCCTAAACTTCCAGAAATAAAACTGCCCCAATTTGATGGTAGAATTGGGTAGAATTTAGGGATACTTTCACATCACTCATTCTAAGTAATAAACATATTACTAATATTGATAAGTTTCAATATTTGAAATCATGCCTCACCACAGAAACACTCTGTATAATTCAAAATATTCCAGTGTCAGATGCCACATTTGAAGTTGCCTGGAAAACACTTACGGAACGTTTTGACAACGATCGATTGATCATGAATACACATTTGGATCATTTGTTTACTGCGCCTACTGTTGAACGGGACTCAGCAAATTCCCTCCAAAAATTTCTTGACCATTTTGTAAGTACGATGCACGCTCTCCAGTCCTTAAAGACTGACGTCAACCTAACAGACTTAATTGTCTCCAAGCTAATCTTAGATAGATTACCTCCAGCCTTCATTAAAGAATGGGAAAGTTCTATTAAACCTAATCAATTACCCACATTAAGTGAACTATTTGGTTTCCTAGAGTCGAAAGTGAGAGTCCTTCAGATGACAAGTTTAGCGATAGGATCTCAAGCTAAATCTAATTCTACAAACAACTCTAATTCTGCACACAATCGCCCCCCTCAAAAACCTGCTACTAATAATAATAATGTTGTTTCAAACAACAACAATCAAAACAATCACAACAACTCCAGAACGTATAATTCACGTCCTCTTTGTATTTGCTGCAGGCAAAATGTTATCCATGAATTGTATCAATGTGACAGCTTCAAAATGATGTCCCATGAGCAAAGAATGCGATTCGTCAATACTCATAAAGCATGTCAAGTATACCTTCAAACTAAAGATCATAGTAGTGTGTGTGGCGTATTCAAATGCCGCATTTGTGGTGAAAGACATAGTACGATGCTTCACAATCCTAATCAGCGGTCAAACGCACAACCAAATAATGTAACACGCATGCTGCACCTTCCTTCAATACCAGACCCCCCCAAAATGTCTGCATCCCACTGCATTAATCATTGTGGAAGACATAAATGGTCAACCTGTAGAAGCAACAGCCCTGTTACACTGGTTCTAGTTGCAACTTAATAACTAATCGCTTATTCAACAAATTAAAGTTGAAAGCTTTACCCAAAAGAGTGCCACTTCAAGGCATCTTAGAGTCTCAAGCCCATATGCACAAGACTACAAACATTAAAATCAAGTCAAGAACTACGCTATGGAATTATGATACACAGGCTATTGTAATTCCAGAAATTTATGCCAGCCAACTGCCAGATAATTATATTGATATTAGGAATTGGCAAATTCCAGCCAATCTCCCCCTAGCTAACCCAAATTTTAACACACCACAGTGTGTTGACTTACTCTTAGGAGTAGAAGTTTATTCACAAATAATGCAGGATGGTATAATCAGTGCTCCTGATCATCCCACAATTCAGAATTCTCAGTTAGGATGGACCTTTTCTGGAAAGTTACCATCACTTAACCCGTCTATGCAAATGCATTTAACCTCAAGTCATCAAGATGACAATTTCCATCAAGCTAGCAATGACAATGTCAGACGACTTGTCAATTCTTCTTCTCCAAGGCGATTCAAAGGAAATCGTAGAAATCAAACTGTTAATGCCAATGCAAATAATGATAAACAATATTATGCATTTTTAAATGTTGATCAATCAATAAACAATCAACTGTCTAAGTTTTGGGAATTCGAAAGTGTAGCCAATAGTGCACCTTTCCCTCAAGACACACACTGTGAAACATACTTCACAGAAACTACCACAAGAGATCTTGACGGAAGATATGTCGTCAAGCTTCCTTTCAATGCCCCACCAGAATCAATAGGCAGCACCAAGCAGCAAGCCTATCAAAGATTCAACTCACTCGAAAAACGTTTGGCAAATGATGCTGAACTTTGCCAGCAATATGGTGATTTCATGACTGAGTATCAGACCCTAGGCCACATGGAGCCTGCGGAATCTGAACAGCCTGAAACCTTTGATTATATAAACCCTCATCACCCGGTGATGAAACCGTCAAGTAGTACTACTAAACTAAGAGTAGTATTTGATGCCTCTGCTAAATCAACGAATAAAAAGTCATTAAATGACATACTTTATGTAGGCCCTACAGTCCAACCAGATCTATTTTCCATACTATTACGATTCAGACTGAATCCTATTGCCTTTACTTCTGACATCGCTAAGATGTACAGACAAGTACTCATATCTCCTGAACAACAGCATTTCCAACAAATACTTTGGAGGGAACAACCTTCAGAACCCATCAAGATCTTCAATCTTAAGACTGTGACTTATGGCACAGCACCAGCCGCATTTCTAGCAACTCGAGCCCTTAAACAACTTACAAGTGACGAGGGTAAAAATTTTCCACTAGCTTCACACATAATAAATAATTCTACGTATGTCGACGACATAGTGGCAACCGCCTCTAATATTAAAGAAGCCCAGCAAATGGTTTCTGAATTAAACACTTTGCTTTCAATGGGTGGATTCCAACCTAGAAAGTGGAGTTCAAATCTGCCACAACTTCTAGAAAACATACCAGTCGAGTCAAGAGAAACTCTTGATAATCGCACACTTGGTGACTCAGATGCCAGCTCTATTAAAGCATTAGGCTTAATATGGCAACTATCTAATGATTTATTGCGAGTAGAAACATCCATAGATTCTTCTAAACCTTTTGTTAAGTGTACAAGAAGAACAAAACTTTCTTGTATTGCGTCAATATTTGACCCCTTAGGCCTCATCTCTCCCATAGTTGCACATTGCAAAATCATATTTCAATCCTTATGGAAGGAAACTACCTCCTGGGATCAACTTATACCTGAATCGATCGCCAAAAAATGGCTGACGGTTCACAACCAACTACATTCAATTTCTCAAATTGGTATTCCTCGGTTTGCATTAATTCCGAACGCCATATCAATAGATTTGCATGGATTTTGCGACGCTAGCGAGCAAGCTTATGGCGCTTGCATCTATTTATGCTCTACCAATCAAGAGGGCGAAACTCAAGTATCCTTACTATGTGCAAAGTCTAAAATTGCACCTATCAAAGCGGTTACAATTCCCAGATTAGAATTATTAGCTGCCCATTTATTATCTAAACTCAACCACAATGTTTTGCCTACACTACAGCTCGACATTAATTCAGTAAATTTGTGGAGTGATTCCAATATAGTTTTGAGTTGGTTGAGTCGCTCTCCAACCACACTCAAGACATTTGTTGCAAATAGAGTTGCGGATATACAAGAGTATACTGCAGACTTTATTTGGCGACATGTATCATCAAGTGATAATCCCGCTGATTTGATATCTCGAGGTTCGACACCCGAGGATTTAATTCATAACGATTTGTGGTGGATTGGCCCAGAATGGCTGTCCAAGGACACCTCATACTGGCCAACCAATAACACACAAGCTATCTCAGAACCACTGCCAGAAGTCAAGGTAGTAGCTCATATCACTACTGTTGATATTACCTTTCAATCTTGGTTTTCCAAGTTTTCTTACTTAAAATCTCTCCGCATTATAGGTTATGTATTAAGATTCATACATAATGCAAAACCTAATAACCAACGTCTTAGTGGATCTTTATCTCCTGATGAGATAACAAGTTCAATGCACTGCTGTGTAAAAAATGTCCAGCGTCAGGCATACGCTGAAGAAATAGGACTATTGTCAGCGGGAAAGGAAATTCCAACCTCCAGTAAAATTCTTAATTTATGCCCATTTTTGGATTCTGACAACATCCTACGTGTTGGCGGACGATTAGAAAGATCTAATCTTCCGTTTGAATCAAAACATCAAATGCTATTGCCATGTGATCATGATTTCACAAAGCATTTAATTCACTATACACATTTTCAACTGCATCACGCAGGACCACCCCTTATTATTGCTCATCTCAGAGAAAGATTCTGGATTCCTTCAATCAGAAGAATAATAAGATCTGTAATAGGAAAATGTAACACATGTTTCCGCTTTAAAGCACAGCCTTTTCAACAAAAAATGGCTGACTTGCCTGCCGCCAGAATAACTCCAATGCCACCATTTACAAATGTTAGTTTAGATTATGCTGGCCCATTTACAATAAAGTATGGTGGTCTAAGATCTAAAATCACTACCAAGTCATATATTGCTCTCTTCGTGTGCATACACTCACTCCTAAAGCATTTCTAGCTGCTCTGTCTAGATTTACAAGCCGCAGAAGCATTCCCCATTCGATTACATCCGACAACGGAACAACTTTCGTTGGAGCTTGTAATGATTTGAAACAGTTGACCGACTTATTGTAATTTCAAAATACTGTTAAAGATGCTACCTCACATCTCAGCCTTAACTGGCATTTCTTACCGCCTTATTCTCCTCATATGGGTGGACTGCATGAAGCTGCAGTACGCTCAGTCAAACATCACCTGAAGCGAATGGCTTCAGATCTCACTCTCACCTACGAAGAGCTATCGACTTTGTTGATCCAAATCGAAGCTATCCTTAATTCACGACCATTGCTCTCACTTCATGAGGAGATTGATGACTTCCAATATTTGTCTCCAGGACATTTTCTTGTGGGCAAACCACTTATTTCATTGCCATCTCCAGACTTGTCTGGAAGTTACACATTACGCTCTCAGTGGAAAACACTGCATAATTTTACTGTTGATTTGTGGAAGAAATGGTCTTCTGACTATCTTCACACACTCCAAAGGCGTTCCAAATGGAGCTCTAAATCTCACAATGTATCCATTGGTACACCAGTACTTCTCATTGAAGATAATGTGCCACCCTTTAAATGGATTTTAGGCATAGTTGATCAAATTCACCCTGGATCTGACGGTCTCGTAAGAGTAGCTACTGTCAGAACTTCTTCAGGTCAATATAAAAGACCAATAGTGAAACTCGCCCCTCTTCCCATAAATGGAGAAGATTAATTATACTTAATAAATTATATATAACCTAAAGTTTTTTCTTTTTTTTTTTGTAGAAACTTCAAATAATTATAGTTTTGTTCCATTATACATTCTCTTTGTTTGAATAATTATTGAATAATTATTGCGAGCAATATGTATAATTACACAAAACTTGGAAGTAAAACTATGATTTTCGTAGCAAAACATAGGCTTAAATTACGACATTATATTAAAATCATTTTATTGTAGATCTTTTCACATTCATGTTCAGATTTAATATTTGACACATAGATTGCGATTCTGAACTTAGTTTTGCATAATCTATTATAATAAATATTATTTGAGCTAAATTAAGATAGTTTGTAAGCAAACCCAACCCCACTTTCAAACGTGTAATATTAACATTTGATATTTATGTTCCACGGACTTTAGAATAATGTTAAAGTGTCTGGCATCATACTCACAGCTATACATATTTAATATTGTTCCTTTAAAACCATTATTTGTTTATTAAAAGAAATAATAAGTTATTACATATATATTTGCATGGTGATAGTCTTTTGTCGTTGTGAAATAATTTCGTGAGCGTACTTCGATCTGCAATATATCGATACTGTCTCGCTTTGATTTTCAATGTTGCCAATTTCCAGCAAAAAACTCGCGTAGTTTTCTCAAACAAATATTCAAGTTTTTATTATTATATAGATTTTTTATATAGTTTTGATATTTGATTTATATTTTTAATCCATGGTATTATTGTCCATTGCATTTGTTAGTATCTTTTCACGTCAGAATTACTTGTGATGCTTTCTCTTATAAATATAATTTTGCTAAGTTTATTGGGGATTTCCCTCTCAAAGCCAGTAGAACGTTCAAGGCATTCATTTAGTTAGTTCACACGTCGAGTCTGAAGGAAGCAGACGTGGTTCTCATTCATTCCTGATTGGGAAAGGTATTTCCCAATAATATCATCATCATCATCAGCCTTCTTCAGTATCCAAGGAGCTGGAAGCTGAATTTCTACTAGAATCTTCAATCCAGCAAGGATTTGATTTTCATCTTTAAATCATCAATTTCCAGCTAAGAAATTTGATTATTAATATCATTCAAACAAGAGCTTCGCGTGGGCACGCTTAGCATAACTTGTGACTTCTTATAAGTCTCTTATTTGAAGACAATCTTCAATTTCATATATCTACCTTCTTAATTGGAAATAATTCCAATTAATTATAATTAATCTCTATGTGAAGGAAGAACTTCACCATAAACTTTCTTTGTTCGCTTGGTGATACTTAGCATAGGCACGCCAAGGTGACGTCACATAGACGCTTGCAATTTCATCATATTCATTTTCTTTGTGAACATTATTACAAACACATTTCAAGGTGTTATTTAACTCAAATTACTGAAGATCTTACATATACATTCCTTTCAAATGTAAACATAAAGAGAATTTGAAGGATTCTGTGCAAGACTAAAGTAATTAATATTCATCTAACTTCAAGATTTATAGACAATAGACATCTTAAGTATTACACTTTTAGTAAGTGTAATTTTCTACTTTAAGGAAAATATTTCATCACAATCAATTTGTAAACACTATTTGGAACTTTAATTCAACTTCATTACAAACTGCTACAGCTTTAATTATCACCAGAGTATTTTAATATCAAGAAATTTCGTCATCTCTTCAAGATCGTCAACTCTTCAAGCATCAACTTCAACAATCTTTCAGTGTATATTATAACCTCAGTGTCTTTTAGTGTTAAAATAAATATCATTTATTCACCAGAAGGTTACAAATTCTTGTTCTTTCATGTATAGGCAAGGCAAGGGTTTCAGAAACTTACAGTCCATTTTCACCTAATTTCCCTTTCCAATCTACCTAATTTGGTACCTTGTAAAGCTCCTTGATTGCCTACCTATACAACTAACGACTGACTTTTTTTATTGTTGTGTTATCTTGAAGATACTACTTCTCTTGTGTTATTCAAGTGATTATATTTTGGAAAAGTAAGTATCTACATTTCCTATTAGTCAAAATAACATTACTGTTTTCTGTCACACCCAGAACGCAAAAGCATGTAAACGTTTGTTTAATAGTGGATATATGTATGACAGCATGTTACTGATTCCCAGAAGTGAGGTTGAACACATGCTCTACAACTTTTAATAACAACTTTTTTTAATATCTGCAATGCAACTAGCTTAAAAATGTGTTCTGGGTGTGACGTCTCCAATATAATGGTTGCTTGGCTATCCACTTCTAATTACAGTATTTTTATATCTTATCACAGAAGAGTTCTAATTTAAAAAAAAAATAATTTCAGGGACAAAATGAAGCAGAATGAAGATGTTCATGAGGAACATTAAAGGAAATAGCGGCAGAGGGATAAAGAAAGAATACTGAAAGCAAAACGGGCATTAAACCGTGATGGAAAAGCCCTTCAGCTTAAAAGACTAAGAGATAGAGGGAGACAGCCACGTCACAGGGAGAAAGTGAAGAAATCTAAGTCATCTGGTATTATCTGAACTCCCAAAAAGAGTCCTTATCAATCTAGTCGCTCTTTAGGAAAAGCAATATGTAAAGTTTGCAGCATTAAAGAGGAATTTTATGCTGAAGTGAGAGAAGTCGACTACGAGAATGATAAACTATTGCTCAAATATAAGCTCAGGAAAACCTTGGATTTGGCCAATTAAAGAAGATTATTCACATAAGAGTATGTCTGTGATCGTTCCCAAAGTCAGAACACAAAAATTACCATAATTAATTACAGAGGTCAATTTGTTTTTAGTTCTTAGGCAAAATTCTGCTTAAACATTGTTAAACAGTCGTAAAGAAGTGACTAAGTGTAAACAAATAAAGTATTTCAATAAATAGTTTCAAAGATGAATTTAATTTTCACTTGTCCTTTTTGTCACACCCAGAACATTTTCAAAAATTCCGTTTATCTATAAAAACGTAAATATTATTTAAAACCTTTACGTATTCCATTTAAGAAACTTCCACCTTAACTAAAATAAAATTCTATTTGTCTCTTTGATTAACCACAGAACAGAGTTTTTACTTTTTCTATGTTCATATGTAAAAGTACTGGACAATTCAGTCACACCCAGAACAGTAAGTATTTTTTTTTATTATTGCTTTCCGGTACATGTATAAATCTGAAATTTTGTGAACAAGAACATTAGCAGCTCAGGATTACACAATAAAAATTAGAACACTATAGGTTCATAAACTTAATTAATATAAAATGATAAACTTCTTAAATAAGCTCAAAAGTGTGGAATGACCCTACAGGTATGTTTGCTAGTCGGATATGCTTCAGTATTGTTTAACATTACCATCTGAGCATCATGGTCTGATAACCCATTTATTATTGGGATTACTTCAAACTTCAAGTTGTTTTCTTTATTTAAGAATATATTATCTATTGTTGTTTGAGAGTTGTTTTGAATTCTAGTTGGGAAGTTCACTATGAAGTCTAGATTATAACTACCTACTAATGACAGAAGTCTTGCCTTATTTTCACTATCAGTTGACATGTCTACATTAAAATCACCACACAGTATCATATTTACACTATTATTATATAATGAATTAAGAACCTTTTCTAACTGATTGATAAAATAGTTGTAATTACCTGATGGTGCTCTGTAGATTGTTATTATTAGGTCTGTTCGCAAAGCTAAATCATGTACTGTCATTTGCCGCGACGCATGCGCACATTTTGAATATGCTAATATATGACATTGTGTGCATACTTTGTGCAGCGAGACCGACAATGTGGGCATGCGTCATGGTCCGTGACAGTTTGGGATTTACTTTGCGAACAAACCTAATACAAACGTGTTGTTGTTGTATTTTTAGATAGCAATTAATGCTAATAATAAAAACATCATTATTCAATAAAAATCAGTCTTCTCGTATGAACATTAATACTCTTGTTGGATTGCACTCTTAAGTTTCTTTCTAAATGTATATGTTGAAGAAGATGATTTGATATGAGCCTTAATTTTATTATATTTAGATACACTTTCCATGAATTGAGATTTCCTGTTTCTCACATAATCCAAAAAGTAGTTTTTTCCTGTTCGTGTGCTTTATGAATGAACTTCTTCATTCTTCTTTAACCACTCCCTAAAAGTGTTTGGTAATAAATTGTTTTCAATTTTGAAGATAAAAGTCATCATGTCAATATACACTTGATTTTTAAAGTATACCATATCAAGCTCCAGAAGCATATCTTTAATCGAAATCCAAGAATAAGTAGGATTTAAAATAGATCTTAGGCCTGAATTAATAATTACTTGTATTCTTGATATAACTTCAACATTTGCGTTTGCAAAAACAAAATTACAGTACTGAATATGTGGCTTAACAATAGCATTGAAGATATTAAGTTTAACTCTTCTAGGCACAATATATCTTATTCTTCGTAATATAGAACTTTTTGCTTTAACTTGTGTATAGTATTTTCATAATGTTCTTTAAAATGTAACTTTTCATCAATTTGAACACCAAGATATTTGATTGATTTCACAATTTCCAGTTTGTCACTATTAATCTTTATATCATCAATTTGATCTTCAGGTTTCTTTCCAAATATTATGACTTTAGTCTTTTTTACGTTTAAACAAAGTTTATTTTCTTCCAGCCAATTTGAAAAAGTCACCAAATCTTCATTAATTAACTGAGTTCCACTTTTCAGACATTTACTTTTAAGATAGATTAAGGTGTCATCAGCAAACATGTGTACTGATGAATATTTGAGAATTTTAGATAGATCATTAATAAAGAGAATAAAACGTAGGGGACCTAGTTTGCTCCCTTGAGGCACACCAATATCTATTGGAACACTACTTGATATCGAGTTTCTAATCTTCACACACTGTTGACGGTCCTCTAAATAGTTCTTGATCCATTTTAGTGCATCACCTCTAAAACCCATTTTAGAAAGTTTGTTGCATAATAAATTTCTATTTATTGTTTCAAAATTCAAATGCACGTTTAAGGTCCACAAAGATAGCAATAACTAAACCTTTCATATGTAATTCTTGAGTCCAGTCTTCAAGTAAGAGATTAATGGCACTCTCGGTTGAATGTTTCTCTCGGAAACCACTTTGACATTCACTTAAAATACAATTTCTTTTAATAAAAGCTAACAATTGTTCATGAATTGAACATTCTAGAATCTTTTCAATAGCCGGAAGGACATTAATAGGTCTTAAATCTTCCATCTTTTTTGATCCCTTTACTTTGGGTACCGGTGTTATATTTGCAATTTTCAGTTTTTTTGGCACTTTACTCTCTTTTATAGATCTTTCAATCATTTTAAAAACTTTGTCACCTAATATTTCCCAACATTCCTGAAGCACACGTACATTAGGGACACGCGTCATTGTCAGTTTCCACTCTTGCTGAGCAACATTCGAAATCCTGTTCCTTGCAAAGTCCAATGTGGCGTTTAGTAAAGCAGCGTGTTCCGTTTCTCAACGCTTTTACACCGGACCGGTGGCAAACGATGACGTCACGCTGCAGCGGAATTGGAACAAAACTGCTGGATTTATGCTGCCATCAATGGCGACTAAATTACTAGTGATTCTAATATTTTCTTACAGGAAGCATTGGTGTATTATGGTTTCAAACAAATAGAATTTACATTATTATTGACATAGCTAAAAGTCTTCCCATTTAGTAATAACTGAAAATATCCCCCCTTTGCCGTACTAGTCACGTCTAACCTAAAACTTTCGGAAGAATGTCTCCATATAAAACCCAAACACAACTGACAAGTGTCACAATTTTTAATATAACACGTTTTTGCAGCTAGGGTTTCTTAAAGGCCCTGTTAACTTAAAAAATGCATTTTTAGGTGAAAGCTGGTTTAAAAAGAGGATATTTAGAGATTAGTTTGTGCGAAAACCCGAGCTTTCTATGTTTAACCGTTCGCCTGCAATCCAAGTACAGAAGTTCCGCCTATAGTGCAGTATGACGTCACCGCGCCAAGCCAGCACTGTGAGGAAGCATTGGAATGCCAGCCATATGTAGCCGACACATCAGTCTGTGTTTGCTAATTCATTGCTGGTGTCATAGGCGTAACGAGGGGGGGGGGTTGGGGGTTTGAACCCCCCCCCCATTGATTTAAAAAAGGAAAATTGTATAATTTTTAAGTCTGCCCATAAATTACTAAATAAAAGTATAAAGCGTGGGAAGCTTAAAACTCGTTGTTGTGCGTCTTAATTTTTAAAATTTTCCGGGGGAGGACCCCCGGAAGCTTAAAACTTGTTATTGTGCATTTTAATTTTTTAAATTTTCCGGGGGAGGATCCCCGGACCCCCAGACCCCGCGGATGTTATAACCCCCCATACAGTATGGTCGGCCTGGTTACGCCTATGGCTGGTGTCATCTCGTGTGTTGAAATTATTATAAATTTAAAGTTTCTCGTGTCATGTCTGGAATCAGGCCACATCAATTCGAGCCGAAATTATAAGGTCAGATGAAGAAAATACTGGGAATGCTGACCGTGTAAATAGTACTGATCAATGCAACTGTGGTGAATGTGTTTTTCAGCGATTCATAATGAATGTTTCTGCTGTTCTGAAAGTGTTATGATAAGGGAAGTGCTGACTGCATTACATTCTCATAATTCCCTTCGTTCTGTTGTATTAAATAGGGACACATTGAACACTGCTAGGCCCCTTATGATGGTGAGAGCTGAATCCAATTTTGAAAGGGAACAGTTACGAGTAGCGAACAATAGGAACATGCGTTATGTAGCTTACAGACAATTCGTCTACTGGATTAATTCTTGGAAGCCCTTCGGAAAAGGCAATAGAAAAATCATACCTTCATGCATAGTTAAACAGATTAGGGACGAATACCCTGAGCCTAACAAAGAGTACAGACAATTTCAACCTGCTGACGGAAGAGATATTTCGTATTTTGATTAATTGAAATTTTAACCCTGAATCCACAACTACGGTGAGGTTAAAACATGTTATACAGAGTTTTAAAAGTCAACTCAATCTTCTTTTTACAGTACTAGGCTTATGTCTGTAAAATATTTACTTTGGTCATTTATTTTCATGCAAGTGAAAGAACGATTAAATCCTAGAAAAAAAAGTATTTAATTTAAATTTTGCTGTAAATAAGATCAAGGTTGTATACTAAATTTAAACTAATAATTAAAAACCGGTACTGTAAATATATATCGAAAGTTACTACTGGACAAAGTTGTTACTGCGGTATCTTTAAAGTTCTTGGAATCTCGAAAGAGAATCTCTCCAAAGCTTCCAGCGATTCAGGATGGGCCACTGGAGCGATACATCGTGGAACATCTTTAGCCAGGTAGGGATCTTCCACAAATTCAATGTTTGAATTATTCACGTAATGTAATACCCTGTTCACTATGTCATTACGCCACTCGTTACTTTTACTTTCATAAACTGAAACCATTACCCACTTTTTTTTGTTGGTTTTGAGTATTTCAGTTTTTCACTTGTAACGTTTCTGTTTACATTATAGTTATAATCCATAGTCGCCAACATCGATTGTAGTACCATTCCGTCGTAACTAAAGTGAATCTTTTTCGGCTTGTATTTTAGTGCTACATTATGATAAGACTCTAAATGTCCTGTATGACAATAGTTCTTTGCGTGCTTCAAATCTTCAATGAAATTCCTGTTTTTATAACAGATGACAGTAACATGTAATCGTTTGACTCCGGTCTGATCCATTCACTTGCTTCATCTTCAATAATTTTTTCATGTTCGCACTGATTAATTACGTTATTTCCAGTCCAGCTATGTACATTGGAAATATGAAATAACACCGATTGAAATTTTTAAACCAACACGGTTTGTCCCCTCCACAAGTCTGACATGACCACCATAGGTGGTTAACAATGCTGTCTTTCCAATAATAATAACTAGCATGTGCCCGCGGCTTCGCCCGCGATAAAAAAGAGCATAAAGTTAGAGCATAATAGGTAAATCATTATATTTATTAACACCTAAATCACGTGGACTACATGTCACGATTAGATAGCGTCGCCTGGTAAAAGCGATCTCAGATTCGAGTTCCTTGGCCCAGAAAATCCCTGTATAGTGAGTTTCGTCCAAATCGAACGATGTTTAACCATATTTAGGTCTATGTTGATTATCCCTCTTCCGTGTAGGTTGAAAAATTTCATATGTCTACGGGCCTTGACATTCTAAACAATGAATCGACCAGCGTGGGCTTACAACATTCTAACGATCGCGATTCTTTTGTTACCACGGTATGACAAAAATAGCCAAAGCCAACTGCAATTGATTTGACATTGAAATGTATTACTGAAATCTGATGCTTCGACACCGCTAAAATCACGTTTTCTGCCAGTTTTTCACTCACAACTCGCGAACGAAAGCTAAAATTAAAAATCCGGCTTCGATGCGCATTCGCCCACCTTTCAGCCCATCTATGTTTAAAATTTCAGATCTCTGCGTTCAGTAGATTTCGCTGGGCATCGTGGACAGACAGACAAACACGTCCTTTTTATTATTTTAAGATAGCAGGTGCCCGCGGCTTCGCCCGCGATAGTTATTTCAAAAATTAAAAATTAAGAGCATAATAGTTAAATCATTATATTAACACCTAAATCATGTGGACCACATATCACGATTAGATAGCGTCACCTGGTAAAAGCGACCTCAGATTCGAGTTCCTTGGCCCAGAAAACCCCTGTATAGTGAGTTTCGTCCAAATCGAACAACGTTTGACCATATTTAGGCTAATATTTATTACCCCTATAATAATAATAATCCTCTTCGGTGTAGGTTGAAAATTTCATATTATGTTTGCGTGCCTTGACATTAAAAACAAATGAATTGACCAGCGTGAGCTACTACATTGAAGAGATCGCGATGCTTTTATGTCGAAGGAATGACAAAAATAGCCAAAGCCTAGTGTAATTGATTTGTATTACTGAAAACTCATGCTTCGAAAACGCAATAAATGCACGTTTTTTGCTCATTTTTCACTCATAACTCACGAACGAAAGCGAAAATTAAAATTCCGGCTTCGAGGTGCATTTCTCGACCCTTCAGTCCGCCTATGTATAAAATTTCAGATCTCTGCGTTGAGTAGATTTTGCTGGGCATCGCGGACAGACAGACGGAGGACAGACAGACGGAGGACAGACACTTCCTTTTATTAATATAGATAATGGTGAATTTTTTCCGATCTCTTTGAGCTTTTTAGCAAGAGACTTAGACAGATGCCACACATCACACTACAGCAACGGCGCGCGGGCTGTGAACAGCTAGTGCTCTCTGACGTCACTCCGCTGGAAGGTCACATCAGTTTTTCTTCGATTTCGCGAGAACGAAGCATCGTAGAAACATGGGGTTTTCACTGCTGTATTTTACTAAACAAACTCTTTATTCTGAGAGTCACTTGATTTTAAGTTAACAGGGCCTTTAAATAGCGAATACCATATCAAATTAAATCAGTTAGGATAATATAATTGCTGGTCAGTAATTTTAAACATACCATCCAGTTATAGACAGCGAGTTCTTATAATCTGAAGAGAATATACATAAGTTAACCTACTTCTTCTAATATTGTTTTTATGCCTATACTCGTTACCTTTCTTCCTAAACATTTTGGAGTTTTATTGTTCCTTTTCCTATGCATCTATCATTAAGCTATACATACAATAATAATAATAATAATAATAATTTTATTTTATATATATATGTCAAGTCAAAGTGACAGTATGGACACCGGGCAGGATTGAGTGAAGCCCATCGTCTGCTAATTCCCCCGCAGTTTTACGTGAGCCAATCAGATTCATTGGTGGATTCTCGCACCATAGAGCTCTGGGCTTTTTTAGTTTTTCCTCCTGCCACTTGAGCGCGCTGCTCTCCACATCCAGGTATTGTGAACTTCCGGCTTCCTCATTCTTGTGTGTTTTCAGTATGAGTTTGGGACGGTTCTCCAATTTTACAGTGAAGGAGTTAAAAATGATGTTATTCGAAGATGGTGCAACAAATATTTCAAAGTTAACGAAGCAAGAGTTGATTGCAAGTTGAGAAATCAAAGCTACCTGTCTTCTGAAACGTTTGCTAAAAGTTCTAATATGGTGCAGTATGCCTGCGGTCTCCAATGTTTTTTTTCGATTTATTTTCATGTTTTTTTTAAAGTGAAACTTCTTTAGCCGCGGTAGGGGTAGATCCAGAGCTTTGTGTCACGCTCAAAAATCGTCACGAAATTAGTGTCACATTCAAAATCGTCACGACATTAGTGAGGTGTGACGGAACGGACTGCACAGAAAACAATCAACTCATTGATTAGGAGTAATCAACTGCTATACGATTTACAGGATCAAAATTTTTAAAAATCCAAAATTAAAAAAATTCAAAGATCCAAAATTAAAAAATTAAAAAATCCAAAATTTAAAAAATAAAAAATCCAAAATTTAAAAAGTATAAAAATCGATAATCCCAAATTTAAAAATCCAAAAAATAACAATTTAAAGATCCAAAATTTTAAAAATCCAAAATTAAAAAATCCCAAACCCCAATATTAAAATGTCCAATAATGCAAAATTGAACAAATTAAAAATTAAAACAAGTTTCACTTCTGTCGCGTGGCGTTCCACGCATACTTCTTTTTTTACAAATGTGCATGAACTTTTTCGTATCCTAGCTTTTTGAACACAATCTAATATACAACGCTGTTTGTTTTGGTTGCAGGTGCTCAGGCGAGAGAAAAATCCGGATAGGAACTTTGCCTTATTCGAAGTTGAGGTTTTAGAACCAGAAAGTACCCACGACTTTCCTTCGACAAATTTCTTGCCGATAAATTCATTCAAGAAAGAACTGCTTAAACTTTTCGACGAAGACTCCATAACCACTCGGTTCGAAAAGCGTAGGGCAGGCAGCAGTATGAAAGCTGGCCGGACTCTAGCAATTAGAAAATTCATCAAGTCATTGAAGTGAACGTGTTGATGGACAAAAACAACGTTGAGTTTGCTATCTGCAAAGCACATAACCTAAAAATTTGTATGTGGTTTGTTTTTTATTCAATTACAATACAGATTGGCCATTTTATCGGTTACGGGAGAAATTTCGATTGACATTGACATTCTTAAATGTCAAAATAAATTGGCAACAAAAATTACACTGAAAAGATGAAATTCTAATTTAACATGCCTAAACGAGGTTAAGTTGGTCATAGGCTTATATATTTTTCTCAACATCTACTATATCAAAATTATCTTAATCACTCTAGAAAACATGAAATGCTCACCATAACTGCTCACAGGAACGTTAAAATCATCTTCTGTGAAGTGACAGCTGCAAACACGAGAAAACTGGGAAGGTGTTTTTCCATGGCGTAATTTTACCAACCATTCTTGGAAAAAAGCCTTTTCTTTTGGAAAACTGTGAAAACTAAGTCCTCAATTTTTGTTTGCAACGGCCGAACAGCCGAAAACATAGCAGTTAATCGGCATAATTACTTCCAAAACAAGACACAAGCACAGAACTGTAGTGTAAACACGGGCCTCTGAGATAACCGGAAGTGGATAATACCTCATTCTCGGCGGCCATCTTAAAAGCGCAGAGCTCTATATCCACGGGCCGGTGGAACCGATGCCAAAGCGCTGTGGAAACCATTGACCTCCATATATATACCTGGACTTGTTGTTGTTGTTGTTGTTGGGGCTTCTTTATCGACGGTTTTGGTGTCGCTGACCTTGTACCGTCGTTGCAGTTAGTATATTAGTAATATCTCAACTGGAGTTGGAGTGTTAAAGTTAAATTGTTAAAAGAAAAGGATGTCCGTGACAATGTAAGGGGATGGGGGAATATGTGGCTGTATACTGTCAGATTTTCATTTTACATTTCTTTAGATGTGTCAGTAGGATTTGTAGAATTCTCTTAGTCGGGTTTCGTAACATGCAGGTAAGTGAGACTGGAAGCTGGAGTCCTGCCTTGTTTAAGTCGATGAGAAGTTGCGTAATATGTTGGTTCTGCTGGCAACCGAAGATTACATGTTGCAAATGCCCGCGCTGTCCACATTCGCATAACGGTGTATCCGTGCGACGAATTCTATGGAGGTATTCTGGTGTGAATGCAGTCCCAAGTCTTAGACGCATAATGGTTAATGTATCTTGCGTAGACAAGTGAATCCGGTGAAACCACGGAGAGCTCTGAGTAACTGGTTGTATCTTGCCGTATTCTATTGCATGATTTGCCGGTATTGTCGCCAGGAAGATGTCCATTCTTGCGTGAGCCCCTGAATGTATAGAGTTAAGTAATCCTGGATGGGGACTTGAATGGTACTATTCTGTGGTTGTTGAGCAGCTTGTTTTGCGGCCTTATCGGCCCTTTCATTCCCTGATATGTTGCAGTGGGCGGGGGTCCACACGAGGTGAACATTGTTGTCTCGTGTGGTCCATAAGAGGTGTTTGATATTTGTGAGGAACCAGTTTTGTGTCGTACCATATGTTGGTTGGTTTATGGATTGGAGAGCACTTTTACAATCGGAGCTGATGATGACATTGTAGAGGTGGTTCTTTTTTATGTGGAGAATCGCGTGTCGTATTGCTATGAGCTCAGCCGTATAACTGGAGGTTTGTTGATGTAGTTTTATGCGGTAATCTGTATTGCTGTTCTGTATCACTATTGCTGCACCTGTTCCCGTTGTTGACTTTGATCCGTCTGTAAATATTTGGGTTACCTGCACCTGTTTTGTTGTGTATTCCTCTTTGATGTTATCAATTGTGGCGTAATAATCTTCTTTGGTGGAGTGTGACGTATAGATGCTCGTTGGGACGATATGTTCATGGTACGGAATGCTATAGCACGGGAATGATGGAGATTTGAGAATAAAGTCATTGTTGTGAAGAAATTTAAAGGCCTCAATTAAAGCCGGTGGTTCATTCGTGTTGGAGATTTTCTTTGTATTGTGTTTTTCAGAGAGCAGGATTAACTTTGGAATGATGGGCTGCCTGAAATTCTCAAATAGGCGGGCTATAAATTGTGCTGCCAGTTTCCTTCTACGGAGTGCTTGAGGCCAGATATGTAGCTCTACTTGTAGAGCCTGTAGAGATGGATTCCCCGCCGCTCGTACTATCCGTTTGAGTATCGGGTATATTAAAGACTGAATGTGTTTATCATATTTTTTATATGTATGATCGAGGAGAAATCCTCCATAGTCTAGTTTGGATTGAATGAGGGCTTTGTAAATATTAATTAACGCCTTGGGATGCGCTCCCCACGTCCTGCCCGTGAGGTAGTAAATAATTTTAGCCCTCTGTTGAATCTGAGTCTGTAAATCTTCAATGTGTCGATGCCAAATGAGTCGTTTATCTAATGTCATACCTAAAAATTTGTGTGAGTCGGTGCCTTGTATTCTCTCGCCTGCGATGTAAATGTCGTCGCTGTGGAAATGTTTGCGGCGTCTGGTGAACGTGATTCTCTGACACTTACTGGGATTTATAGTCATTCCCATTTGCTGTAAAGCTGATTGTAGTCGTTCGAGGTCGGTATTGATATCTCTCCTGGAGGTTACTGGTTGTGGATAAGTTTTATACACCACTATATCGTCCGCGTATGAAAGTAAGCGGGCATTTTCTATAGTAGAGCTCAGCGTTGCGGTATATATTACGAAGAGAATGGCACTGAGGCTGGATCCTTGAGGAATACCTTTTGTGGTCATTCTTGAGGTGAAATCACCCTGTATATGTGTTTTCCTGTCCGTGAGTAAATTGATGATAATTTTCGCTATGTAGTTAGGAATGTTCATCCCGATGAGTTGTGTCCAGAGTTGAGGAATCTGTACATTGTCATAGGCCTTATCGATGTCGATGAATATGGCATCTACAATATAGTTCTTGTTAAATGCTAACAATATATCCGTCGTGAAGATTGTAAGGTTATGCATCGTGGAATATCCTTTTCTGAATCCGTATTGATTTTTAGGCCATAGATTATTTCTTTCTAAGTGATGAACTATGCGTAATGTTAAGATTTTTTCGAAGATCTTTCGAATTGTGTTTGTTAACACAATAGGCCGATAGCTTTCCAGGGCTTGAACCGGTTTATTAGGTTTCAGTATGGGTATAATGGTGAATAATTTCCAGTCCGGGGGGACGACTTGGTGTTCCAGTATATAGTTGTATGCTCCCGTTATGATGTCTATAGCTTCCGTCGGCATCCTCCGCAACATTTGATAGGAAATATCATCGTCCCCTGGCTTCGATTTATGGGGTGTACTGTTGATTGCGCTCATGACTTCTGTTGACGTAATCGGGCTCCAGTCGGTTTGCGAGCGTTCTTGTACCATATGATCTCCCATACTAAGAGGAGGATATGCGACTTCATCTGGGGTGATCATTTTGAGGTAATCATACTTCCACTGTGTCGAGTTGGGTACTGATACTGTTTGTTTCATGTCGCGTGCCGTAAACCATCTAACTTTCCTCCATAGATCTCTAGGAGCGATGTTTGTAGTCAGTGTTTCCGTATAGTTCACCCAGGCCTCTTTTTTAATTTGTTTCAGTCCTCGTTTCGTTCGTGCAACCTGCCGTTTCATGTTGAGATAGTTCTCGGGTGTCATATTTTTTGAGAAACGTGTTATAGCTAGTCTTCTCATCGCTATTAGATGTGAGCATTCTTCATTGAACCATGGTGGTCTGGCTTTGCACCTGGAGTTATGCGTTAGTGTGGTGTATGGGTGATGTTTATTTAAGTAGTCTTGTATGGAGGAGGTCAGCTGTAGGTATCTATCCATTGCATGGTCCATCGTAGATGTTTGGCAGGACTGACGGATTGTGGCGTGCAGGATGTCATAGTTGATCCTCGTTACATTTTTTCTGATGATGACCGTCTGTGAGGCCCGTATGGAAATCCTTAATATGATAGGCCGGTGGTCACTGCCCAGTGTATCGTGCAACACCGTATATCCAGTGTCCTGTCTTAGAGCGTTACTGATAAACGTGAGATCCGGTCTGGTATCAGCCTGATTTAAGGAGCCCAATCTAGTCGGTATGTTCTCGGTAATACATGAGGTGTCGGTCGTCAGTAGCCTGTCCTTCAGCCGGCGAAGACCGTCCTGTTGGGTGTTAGTCCAGCTGTATGCTTCGATATTAAAGTCTCCTATGACTATTTGTCTCGGTTGCATTCTAAAACACTGAAGCCATAAACTTTCCGTAAGAGTTGTCCGTGGAGGTATATATACCCCCGTGATAATGGTAGTGTCGATTTGGAGTGAAGCGTATTGCACATTCTGGTGAAAGTATTTCTGTTCGACATACTGAATTGCAAAATGTTTGTAGAGTGATCGTCTGATTCCGAAACAGATTCCTCCCCAACCGGTTGGTCTGTCCTGGCGAATAATGTGAAATTGTTTTATTGTGAAATTTTCTGTTGGTTGAAGCCACGTTTCTGAGATGAAGAATATGTCTATACTGTACGTGTTTAGTGTCCGCTGTAAATCTAGTTTGGATTTAACACTTCTGGCATTCCAATGGAGGATCCTTAACGTGTGTGAGGATTCTCTGTCCATTATTGCATTAGGAATCGTGCTTGGATATCTCGAATATCTTTCCGGATGTGGATCGGTGCCTCCTCTAGAAGCAAACTGAATACCTTCTGTATGTAGTATCTTTCCTGGTCGTCGTTACCCTTTATTGGCCCGTCGCTCGGTGAGCTATCGGCGCCCGGAGATTTTGTTGAATCGCCAGCAGGCAATTGTGCCATTTGTGCTTGTCCTTCTGTTCCTTCTGCTTTGTTCCTATGCTGGCCCTGTTTTGAGTCTGGGGATGGGCGTAAAATCTCCTGAGGCATGGGTCTGCCGTGAGGGTGATATAATATCTGTGTATAATCCAGTTGCTGGCTTATCCGGGTAGATCCCTGCTTGGTCGGGGGTTCCTGCAAGCTACTCCGTAAGGGTTGCGTGAATTTCCGTTTAGGGGGACGTTGTTCTGGCAATTTTGGGAATTGCTCGGTAGTAACGGTACTGGGAGCAATGGAGGGTGTGGGCACTTGACCTGGAAAAGGAAATGACTGAACTCGTGTTCGGACTACGTCCGCCACGGATAGGTTTCCCTGGTAAATTTGAGTAGCCTGTTGATACGAAATGTTGTATTCTGACATCAGTCGGGTTGTTTTGACCTGTAGGACATATTGTGGGCACTTCTTATTAAAAGCCTCGTGCTGTTGTTGGCAGTGGTAGCACTTGATTACCGTATTGGTACATTTCTCTGTGGGATGTGGTTCTGAACATTTACCACATCTCTCGTCACTACGGCAGTAGCGTACGAGGTGGCCGTATTTAAGACATTTACTGCATTGCTTAATTGGGTGCATGTACTTGTGTACTAGGGCCGATGCCCCGTATATGTAAATCCTATCTGGGAGGTGTGGCGCTGCAAATGTTAACTTGACTGTTTCTGTAGGGCTGTATTCCACCGTGCCATCCTGTAGCCGGATCTGCCTATTGAATCTGTATGCCTCGACCAAAGGGTATCCCTCGCGGGTTTTAAGATTCTTTTTGATTTCCTCAATTGTAAATTCTTTAGGAATGCCCTTAACGATTCCTATCGTATTGATTTTGTAAGTGGGGATACGCGCCTCCAATTGTAGGGTGCGAGATATGTCTGATTGCATGAAATAATTGGCATCTTTCCCTGTTGCGAAATGTAGCTCTATCTGTTGTTTTGTGAGTTTATGAATTTTCGTTATTTTATTGTCTGGCTTCCCGAAGATTTCTTTCCCGATCTTCATTGGATGAAGGTGGCTGACGTTTTTAGTAGGGGACGTTAGTATGACAGTAAATGGACCTGAGTGCCATTCATTGTATAGTAAAGTTGGTTTAATCTTGGAGACAGGAGGATTGGCTTCGTCCGTGTCCATGTTGACTGTTAGGTTAGAATGTGATGAATCAACGGAATTCATATGAGAGGAAGGATCATGTTGAGGACTAAAATCCCCTTCAACGGAAGGGGATGAATGAAGTGGGTTGCTGTTGAACTGCGTGATAGCGTTCGAGTATTATCACTATGTTCCACGTATGAATGAGAAAGTAATTTGAGACACTAACACTGTTCGAACTTCACACGCCAACGAAACTTCACCGAAAATATCACTTTATACCACAACTCTCTTCGAACACGTCCGTACTCAACAAGAGTGATGGATGAACTCTTACCTGGACTTAGCACTAAATACAATCCCCTGTACTAAGATGTGAGGCCACTTTTTCGACTAGTCTCGCCCGGAAACTATGGCAAGAAACTATTTGTCTGCTCAATACGAAACGTCAAATCGCCTTTCTTGTATGGAATTATCACATGTTTGGTTTGGAAATTGAAGATGTTGTTGACGAATCATTGCAAGACAGTTCTTCTTGCGTGCATTATAAGAATAATTAATATTAATATATTTAAAGTATGTCATTATTATAATTAAGATTAATATTAATACGTATGTCTTTACCCGTGACTTCCGTCGTTTCCATACATGTAGGCCTAACCGACAAAATAGCATGTATTCAATACTACACTTATTACATTAAATTAGTATTACGTTGAAATCTTTAGAAATTGAAATATATTGTTCTACTTCAAAATCGTCATCATTCATTTTAAGTATATTTTATTGTGATAATAACGTTTAATACCATATTTAGTAATTAATCCTTAATCCAGATGTTAGCACTTTTTAGGATAGGCCTATATCATAATTCAGGTAGGATGGCAATGCATGGAAAAATCGAAGAACTAATAAAAAAACACAACAATGGGCAGACTTAGTTTTGCATAAAAGAATGAGCTGAGGTAGGTAATGATTGAAACTGATTAACTTAGATTAGAAGTATTTGTAAAAGGCTCTCATGTGTAATCTATTTAATAAGTAGATTAAAGAATTGTTTATCTGGGAGCAATAATTACAGACAAAAATAATATTAAGGCCTAATTTAAGTGTAGACACAAATCAGGAAATGGTAGTTTTTATGCGGGTAAGAAACTCTTAACTTCTAGTCTAATGTCCACAAATCCAAAAATAAAAATTTATAATACAATTATCCTGCCGGTTGTATTATATGAAACATTATGTGAGACATGGTCGCTACTCTTCGCGGAGAACAAAATCTGAAAGTGTTCGAAAACAGGGTGCTTAGGAAAATATTTGGGCCTAAGAGAGATGAAAATGGGGACTGGTGAAAACGGCTTGATGACGAGCTTCATAACCTGTACTCGTCACCGGATATAGTAAAGCTAATTAAATCATTGAGGATGAAATGGGCTGGACTTGTTGCACGCATGGGGGAAGAAAGACATATTTAAAAAATATTGACGGGGAGACCCGAAAGGAATATACCACTTGGAAGACCTAGACGCAGGTGGGAGGACAATATTAGGATAGATTCAAGGGAAGTGGGATTTGCGAGTGATGGCTGGATGGAGTTAGCACAGAATAGGGATGAATGGTGGACTCAAGTAAGCGGGGCAATGAACCTTCGGGTTCCATAAAACATAATATTCATTTAGCTTGCTTAGGAATTGTCCATTGCCATAGAGTGAGTAAGTAAGTATCTTCAGATTATGTAAAGACTGCCTAATATGCATGTTTTCAGAGCATAATAAGGTGTGATCTAGTAGCAGCCTATGGGGAAATGGTGTAGGAATTAATCAAGTATTATTTATCCAGAAAAAAACAATTAGAATAATAACCAATGCTAAAAAATAGAGCATTGCAAACCACTATTTATTGAGACAGGCTTACTAACAATAATAAATTTGTATATTTTTTATGTCTTGTCATGAGTAAAATATAACATAAAAAGCTATCAAACACGAAGTTCTTATTTATCAGACCAGAAATCAAAATAAATTTGGGACAACATTATATAAAAAATACCATATAAACTTCAAGAGATGTCCCCAAATTTGTTTTCACAAAAAACTATATTCCTAGCTTTAAAAAAATCCTTTTTTATAATGTTAAAGAATACTTAGAATCAGATTTACAAATAACAACTTAGCGTAAGTAATTACATGTGTAATCTGCAAGTATATATTATTCATTTAGTGTCACTTGGGTTATGGCATTAGTATAACTTATAATAATAATTTTGACTAATGTAATTAACTTTGTAAGATTGTAAATATTCATAGCTTAAGATGTGTATTAATGTAAATAGCTTAATGTGACCGATTGCAGTTGGTACTGCCTAAAAGTGTTATCAAATATCAAATATATTTTAATTTCTAAACATTTCAACGTAATATTAATTTAACGTAACTCTTGACAATCAAACGAATAATTATATTCAAATATCACACTTAACTAGCAAGGAATAAAATAGTTTAAAACATAAGAATCTGGGCCCTAGTAATAAATGTTGTATTGAATACGCGCGATTTTGTCGGTTGGACTTACATAATGAAAGAGAAGTCACGGGTAAAACCATTCGTATTGATAAAAGTAAATTATTTGGAGTTAAAGGTAAGGTAATGTTCACTCTATCGCAATAAATTTTCAGGCATATATGCCTACTTGACTTTTCTTGCTGAGTAGACAAATAGCTTCTTGCCAGATTTTCCAGGCGGAGCTAGTCGAAAGAGTCGGCCTCACTTGCTGTGCTGGACTCCTAACTCCAGTTCTATTCTAGCTCAATGGTGGAAACTGGTGGCACCGATGACGTCATTACTTAGCTTTGGAACAAAAATGCTGCCAGCGCTTTCACAGCGTTGAGAAACGGAACACGCTGCTGGTAAACACACTGGGCAGCCATGATATATCAGTGCTACCATGAATCATGACCACTACAAAAATTTCCCACAATATTTCCCTGGTAAGAAATAACCGGGAACTTTGAATAAACTAATTTTGTTCAGAGCGAAAAGAAATGTCAAATTTATCGACCATGCCCACGAAATGCAGTCAAATGGTAAATTGTCTGTAAAAATGCTAAAAATGGTGATAAGAACATAAAAATTTCAGCATTTTATTCAGAAAACTAGTAGTAGTAGTAGTAGTAGTAGTAGTAGTGCATAGATCGCGAGCGATCCTTAGCGATCCGTGGATATTCTCGGCAGAAGGGTGCCAGCCGTTGCACTTATGTGAATCTTGGCCTAGAGCGCACTGTGTCACTAACACATTTCCTCCACTTCACTCTATCTTGTGCATTTCTTATTATGTCCGTCCAAGATGAGTTCATGGATTCCTTAATCTCATCGCTCCACCTTGTCTGCGGTCTTCCTCTCCTTCTGTTTCCGTTTGTCATACCCAGCATTATGTCTTTTTCGAGGGAGTTCTCTCTTCTCATAACGTGTCCAAAGTATGTCAGTTTCCTTTTCAGCGCCTGTGCTTCCAACGAACACTCTAGTACTAACTCCTCTATGATTGACTTGTTGGTTCTTTTCTCTGTCCATTTTACTTTAAGTAATTTCCTCCAAGTCCACATCTCAAATGCCTCGAGTTTCTTCTTCTCTTTTTTCCTCAAGGTCCAACTCTCGCATCCGTAGAGCACTATTGGGAACATCATTTGCTGGATAACTCTCATTTTAGTTCTGATTGACACACCCGAGTCATTTATGATTTTGTGTAACTTCTTTAACCCAACTTTGCCTAAAATTATCCGTCTCTTTACTTCTTCTGCGCAACGGCCTGAATTTGATATGACAGATCCTAGAAACGAATGACTTTTCACTATCTTTATCTGTTCACCATTTATACATATGTTCTCTAGGCTGCCAGTGGTCATAATCACTGTCTTTTTTAAATTTAGTCTTAGACCTGCTTTGGAGCTTTCCTCTATTATCTTCTCTACAAGGTTTACCAGATCTTCGATACTATCTGTGATAATTGTTGTGTCGTCAGCATACCTAATGTTGTTAATTTTCCTTCCTCCAATCCGTATCCCTCCTTCCATCTCATCTATTTTTACCTTCCTCATTATTCTTTCGGTATAACAGTTGAACAATTTTGGAGATACAATGCAACCTTGCCTAACTCCTTTTTCTATCGGAAACCAGTCTGTTTCTCCTTCGTATAGCCTTATTTTGGCATCCTGATCTTCGTACAATTTTTCTAGTAAGTTGATTAAGTGCCTTGGTACCCCTAGTTCTTCTAGCGCTACCCATAGAGTGGAGCGATCTACACAATCAAATGCCTTAGAGTAGTCCAAAAATCCTAGATAAACGCTCTGCTGGTACTCTCTGGCCTCTTCCATTATCCATCTGAGATTTGCTATGTGATCCCTGGTTCCTCTGCCTTTGCAGAATCCTGCTTGTTCAACTGCAATCTCTCTATTCAGATATACTTCCATTCTATTTAAAATAATTTTTAGCAGAATTTTGCTGACGTGCGGTATTAGTGCTATAGTTCTGTAGTTCGCACATTCTCTATGGTCTCCCTTTTTTGGCAATGTTATGATCACCGACCTTTTCCAATCCATTGGCCAGGTTTTCTTTTTCCAAATTACATTACATATTTCCATAATCTTATTCTCAGCTTCTTCACCAAGGCTGCTTACTAGCTCAATAGGGATATTATCTATTCCTGGCGCCTTCCCTCTGGCCACCTTCTTGAGCGCCCATCTTACTTCTTCTATAATTATATTTGGTTCCTCTTCATACCCTTGTTCTGCAGAACACGTTGCAATATCTGGGTCTCTTTCATACAGATCTTTAGTGTACTCCTCCCAAGTTTTAAGTACCTTTTCAATAGAAGTGTGCATTGTCCCGCACTTGTCTCTTATGGCGCAATTCCTTGGCCTATACTCCTTCGTTATCTTTTGGATGTTTGGAAACATCTCTTTTGGATTACCTCTATTCATTTGTTCCTCGATAGCTCTGCACTGTTCGCTCAGAAATCTTTCTTTATCTTGTCTTTGGAATTTCTTGTTGAGTTCTTGTATTTTCTTTTTATCGCCTGCTTTCTTTGCCTTCCTTCTCTCTTCAGCAGTTGTAATTGTCTCTTTAGTTAGCCAACTTGTTTTATTCTTGGTTCCTGTTCTCGGTATATGCTTGTTTGCTTCCTCTGTTATAATGTTCTTGAACTTCTCCCACACCTCTTGTACATTCTCCTCATTTTTGTCTATTTCTCCTATTCTTTTGCATACCGAGTCCCTATATGTTTGTGGAACCTTTCCCAAATCAAGCTTCGGTTCTTTTTTCTTCCTCTTATTTGCTTTCAATTTCACTTGTACTGTCGCGACTACCAACTCATGGTCAGTCCCGCAGTCAGCCTCCGGAATGGTGGTAACATCCGATATTGATGACCTCCACCTTGTTTTCCCTATTACATAATCTATCTGGTTTTTATACCTTCCATTTGGAGAGGTCCACATGTAAAGAAATTCCTCTGCTTTCATAAACCATGTGTTGAATATCATAAAGTTATTTGCAGCACAGAATTCTACTAACCTGTCACCTCTTTCATTCCTTTTACCAAGCCCCAAATTACCGGCTATGTTACTAGTTTTTTTCTTACCTACCTTGGCATTCCAGTCCCCCAATAACAGAGTTAGATCATTGCGTGGTAACTTGTCAACAACTTCCTGAACTTGCTCATAAAATAGCTCTATATCCGTTTCGCTGGCTTCTGATGTAGGAGCATATATTTGCATAATACTTGTTTTAACTGGTCTGGTGTCCAGTCTTAACCATATTATTCTGTCGTTTATTGTATTGTATTCCAGGACTGAGTTTACCATTTTATGGTGCATTAGTACAGCAACTCCGTTGGCTCTGTGACTTTCTCCCCCCGAGTAATACACTGTGTGATTCCCGCACTTCACCTGTCCCGCACCAGTCCACCTCAATTCACTTATACCTAAAACATCTAACCCAAGCCTGTCCATTTCTTTAAGTACAATGTCTATTTTGCCTAAACTCATCGATCTGACATTCCATGTGCCTATCAACAATTTTCTTCCGTGTGTTCTTGTGCCACATTCTTCGCTCTTCTTCTCTGCCTTTGCTTTATCCTCGCTTGTTTCGTTTCCTTCCAAACAGAAGTCCGTTGCACTTATTTGAGTCTTTCCTCCACCTTTCCTAGCGTCTTTATAACAAGATACCTGTTGCATTTCCTCCGAAGCGAAATGGCCGCACTATTACCCCATCTGGCCAGAAGTTGGGATCTTGGAGGGTGTCAATGTACTTGAAATCCATTCCTACTTTAAAGCTCTTGTTAGTTCCTTTCGTTGGTAGTGTCTCACATTCAATTTCCCCTTCAATCCCATTCAGAAAACTATCTAGTATTTATTTATACAGCAAACAAAAAAAGAATATTTTGACCCTTATTCACCCTACTGGGTCCCTTAACGTCAAGAAATTTTAAACGGTGAAGTGACACAATATTCTTATTAAACCAGTGGGTTGACTTCTAGCAAATTACACTTCATTTTCTACCTATGTTTTGACAGAACATGTTTAATGGACATTTTGTCCACATCCTTAGATTAATAAGTTACTTGTATGTCACTTTATAAATTTTATTTCTAAAGTCATGTTCTGCCTAAACATTGGTAAGAAGTGAAATGTCTGTCCAAATATCAACCCACTACATTTATAAGTACAGAGCATTTTAAGCTATTAGCTTCAACCCTGGAGTTCTGCTGCCTGGCATAGTCATTCAGCAATAATGGATATGTCGCATCTGTGCAGCTGGTAGTACAATGAAATGGGTTTTTCATCTTGCAATATACCAGTATTACCAATGAAACAAATATTATTGTGCTAACCTCGAGTATAAGAGGTGTTGGACATTCATTATGTCTTAATAGAAAATTGGCATTTAAGCATACATGCACAATTCCTCTGTGATCCTGCCTTATTTCAATTCAATTTCAAGTAGTATGTAATTTTTTGGTACGATATTTTGGTAATACAGAGTCCTGAAATCCTTTGAATAATTTATATCAACCCTGGTAAGTCTGACAAAGATAAAGGTTATATTATTCACTTGTCCACTTTCAGCAAATCACAAGAAACAAGCGATAATAATAACGTGTCATTTTATTAACACTGCCTTCACAACAGTGATTACAAGAACTGATTGATAACACAGGTAACTCTCTATCTGAAAAGATTTCAATTACAAAATTAATACCAAAAATAAACAAATTTCCACTCCAATCTTATGGCACCCATCTGTATTGTCGAAGCAGGACTTTCACTTCAACACATTTATGAATTCCAATAACCAAGGGACTGAGAGCAACAGTGGCCTAACCCACAATTTTGCAATACACTTTTCAAGTTAGTAAGATAAATTATTTGTACACTGTTTAAAAAAAAAAAAAAGCATTACACTTAAAACTAACCTTATCGATACACCCTGTCACCATTCAGCATTTCTTCTTTGCTGTTACAAACACAACAATGGTAACAAACTGGCTATTGTTACATAACTCAAAATGGTAATCCACATGCAGAAATGCTTACATTTTAGTAGCAAGTTACTGGAAATAATGTAATCTCTTCCTCTCATATAATTTCTTAAAAAGAAGAAAGAGGAACTATCTCCACTATTCCAGAACCTATTAATATGAGGATAAGGATGAAAAAGATTGTTTAAAAATAGTAACATTCAGGTTATAGTAGAAAAGTACATATCTTCGCTCTGTCCAACTAAAGGGAGTATTCTAAGGACAATGTTCAGAAATTTGTGGAGCAAATCATAGATTTATACCAATTGTAATCGAAAGTGCATAATAAAATTTAATTATTAATAAAGATAAACCAATTTTACATTTTGAAATATCACAACTCAAATCAGCAGCAACTGGAAGTCAGGAATGAAGTTGAGTCATGAAAGTTGGTCAGGCTTGTTACAATCCACAAGTGAAGGTGATAAATATGAGTTGTAAGAAGGAGGCTCTAAAACTGCCATCTTAGCTAGTGTCAAGAGGAGATAAGAAAGAACATATGTACGGTATATACAACCTTACAATCTCTAATGGTCAGGCAGCTCTTAAGGCTAGCTTACATGACAAAATTAGGTTTCGTAACTAAGTTTCGCAATTTTTTTTGCTTCAATGCGCAAGCGCAAGATGTACTGGCAACAATGAGTTACGAGACTACTCACTTTCGGTTGATTCCAACTTTTCACGAAACTATACCTGGGCCGTCGTAAGTTTGCACTTTCCATTCTACAAGTTAGGTTGCCAGTATCAGAGATTGACAAACGAACTACTCGACTTCGTTGTGTACTGACAAAGAGGTGCCGATCGGCATTATTCGGCTGTATTCGGCCTTGAACATTCGAAACTATTTCTAATCCCAAAATTATCATTTTTCTGTTTTTCCATTCAGAAATTTTTGATATTTATGTAATGTAATATTATTCCGAACCCACAGTTTCACAAAAAAAACCGTATCGTTCATGTACACAAAGATTAATTATCCTGCTATGTGTGGACATCGTACACCTTCACATGATAAATATTCACGTTATTGGTTCGTGGTATTGTAGCTCAGTGGTTATGATGCTGGATAGTTACGCAGAAAGTTGGGGTTCGATCCTAGGCAGGGTACTTTTTTTCCATACTATTTTCAAGACGCAAATACAGTTTATGATTTTTAATTTTTAAAATTAGCTGTCTTATATTTTATTGTATAATATAATTTGTAGCTTATAAAACCTTATTATCAGTAGTGAAATCTTAAACCCTCGGCCAATCTAGGCCTAAAGATCGCGAAACTTATTAAAACTCTTTTCAGGTAGAGGGACAAGATGTTCCACTTTTCGCACGATTCTCCTTCTTTACTTCCTCTGCCCATTACCATAGGTCCTATAGGTAGAGGAAGTGTTGTTTCCGATCCCTAAAATCCGACTTTGGTTTTTTACATAAATACACGTTTTGAGGCCCTCTGAATAAAAAAAATACTATTTTTGGAAACATGTCTGTGTGTGTATCTCAATGTGTGTGTGTGTGTGTGTATGTCTGTGAACATCCTAGCTCAGAACGGAAAATTGTATGAAAACATTTTGTTTTTGGGTTAGGTACTTTTCTCAGGATGTGACACGAAGATTGGCGACGAAATTCTATTATTTTAAGGGAACTTTACTTGAAGAAAATTTAGTTTTTCGCGATTTTCTCGAATACTGCTGTAACGATTTTGTTTAAATTTTGTAGATGGGGTGCTTATACTATGAGTTAAAACTTTTATTTGAAACATTTTTCAAATAAATCTCTTTAGGGAAGTTATAATCCGTCCACTCTTTGTAGAAACTCAGTTTCGCGAGTGAACAATAAGGCTTTGCATGACTTGTGGCTCAGATTTAGTGCCTGTACTAATATTTATAGGATGATGGTAGTAACAACGTAACGATTTGGTCATGCTTATTTTGGATATTCTGGTCACCCTAGCTCAATGATATGTTTATATCTGAATGCGTGAATTAATTGTTGTCTACTGATATAATTGCAGCAAACAAATTTCCGATGTGTATGAATACGCACTCCCGCAATGCGGACCCTGATTCAAACGTGCGTAAGGATATAAAGAGAAAATATAGCATTTTTCGTATCTATGGTAAAAATCTCACTAATACACTCACAATTACTGAGGTGGAAAGAAGCAAAAGAAGCAAATTTTCATGAAGCAATCAGTATGAGAACCATGTTTCTCCATTTATTTGATGCATATGAAGACTCAGCTTTGCAAGTCACCCCTGATGATTTTCAAGATATAGATGGTCAAAGACGAGAGATTGAAATAGCTTATCATCGAGCATTAGGTTTTCTTGATTCCTTGATTTCACAAAATAAGTCAAAATATCAGCCAGAAAAATCATTTTCAAGGCACTCTTCTAGCAAAGGTTCCCATCATGCAGAACCTCAAACAATTCTTCCTAAACTTCCAGAAATAAAACTGCCCCAATTTGATGGTAGAATTGGGTAGAATTTAGGGATACTTTCACATCACTCATTCTAAGTAATAAACATATTACTAATATTGATAAGTTTCAATATTTGAAATCATGCCTCACCACAGAAACACTCTGTATAATTCAAAATATTCCAGTGTCAGATGCCACATTTGAAGTTGCCTGGAAAACACTTACGGAACGTTTTGACAACGATCGATTGATCATGAATACACATTTGGATCATTTGTTTACTGCGCCTACTGTTGAACGGGACTCAGCAAATTCCCTCCAAAAATTTCTTGACCATTTTGTAAGTACGATGCACGCTCTCCAGTCCTTAAAGACTGACGTCAACCTAACAGACTTAATTGTCTCCAAGCTAATCTTAGATAGATTACCTCCAGCCTTCATTAAAGAATGGGAAAGTTCTATTAAACCTAATCAATTACCCACATTAAGTGAACTATTTGGTTTCCTAGAGTCGAAAGTGAGAGTCCTTCAGATGACAAGTTTAGCGATAGGATCTCAAGCTAAATCTAATTCTACAAACAACTCTAATTCTGCACACAATCGCCCCCCTCAAAAACCTGCTACTAATAATAATAATGTTGTTTCAAACAACAACAATCAAAACAATCACAACAACTCCAGAACGTATAATTCACGTCCTCTTTGTATTTGCTGCAGGCAAAATGTTATCCATGAATTGTATCAATGTGACAGCTTCAAAATGATGTCCCATGAGCAAAGAATGCGATTCGTCAATACTCATAAAGCATGTCAAGTATACCTTCAAACTAAAGATCATAGTAGTGTGTGTGGCGTATTCAAATGCCGCATTTGTGGTGAAAGACATAGTACGATGCTTCACAATCCTAATCAGCGGTCAAACGCACAACCAAATAATGTAACACGCATGCTGCACCTTCCTTCAATACCAGACCCCCCCAAAATGTCTGCATCCCACTGCATTAATCATTGTGGAAGACATAAATGGTCAACCTGTAGAAGCAACAGCCCTGTTACACTGGTTCTAGTTGCAACTTAATAACTAATCGCTTATTCAACAAATTAAAGTTGAAAGCTTTACCCAAAAGAGTGCCACTTCAAGGCATCTTAGAGTCTCAAGCCCATATGCACAAGACTACAAACATTAAAATCAAGTCAAGAACTACGCTATGGAATTATGATACACAGGCTATTGTAATTCCAGAAATTTATGCCAGCCAACTGCCAGATAATTATATTGATATTAGGAATTGGCAAATTCCAGCCAATCTCCCCCTAGCTAACCCAAATTTTAACACACCACAGTGTGTTGACTTACTCTTAGGAGTAGAAGTTTATTCACAAATAATGCAGGATGGTATAATCAGTGCTCCTGATCATCCCACAATTCAGAATTCTCAGTTAGGATGGACCTTTTCTGGAAAGTTACCATCACTTAACCCGTCTATGCAAATGCATTTAACCTCAAGTCATCAAGATGACAATTTCCATCAAGCTAGCAATGACAATGTCAGACGACTTGTCAATTCTTCTTCTCCAAGGCGATTCAAAGGAAATCGTAGAAATCAAACTGTTAATGCCAATGCAAATAATGATAAACAATATTATGCATTTTTAAATGTTGATCAATCAATAAACAATCAACTGTCTAAGTTTTGGGAATTCGAAAGTGTAGCCAATAGTGCACCTTTCCCTCAAGACACACACTGTGAAACATACTTCACAGAAACTACCACAAGAGATCTTGACGGAAGATATGTCGTCAAGCTTCCTTTCAATGCCCCACCAGAATCAATAGGCAGCACCAAGCAGCAAGCCTATCAAAGATTCAACTCACTCGAAAAACGTTTGGCAAATGATGCTGAACTTTGCCAGCAATATGGTGATTTCATGACTGAGTATCAGACCCTAGGCCACATGGAGCCTGCGGAATCTGAACAGCCTGAAACCTTTGATTATATAAACCCTCATCACCCGGTGATGAAACCGTCAAGTAGTACTACTAAACTAAGAGTAGTATTTGATGCCTCTGCTAAATCAACGAATAAAAAGTCATTAAATGACATACTTTATGTAGGCCCTACAGTCCAACCAGATCTATTTTCCATACTATTACGATTCAGACTGAATCCTATTGCCTTTACTTCTGACATCGCTAAGATGTACAGACAAGTACTCATATCTCCTGAACAACAGCATTTCCAACAAATACTTTGGAGGGAACAACCTTCAGAACCCATCAAGATCTTCAATCTTAAGACTGTGACTTATGGCACAGCACCAGCCGCATTTCTAGCAACTCGAGCCCTTAAACAACTTACAAGTGACGAGGGTAAAAATTTTCCACTAGCTTCACACATAATAAATAATTCTACGTATGTCGACGACATAGTGGCAACCGCCTCTAATATTAAAGAAGCCCAGCAAATGGTTTCTGAATTAAACACTTTGCTTTCAATGGGTGGATTCCAACCTAGAAAGTGGAGTTCAAATCTGCCACAACTTCTAGAAAACATACCAGTCGAGTCAAGAGAAACTCTTGATAATCGCACACTTGGTGACTCAGATGCCAGCTCTATTAAAGCATTAGGCTTAATATGGCAACTATCTAATGATTTATTGCGAGTAGAAACATCCATAGATTCTTCTAAACCTTTTGTTAAGTGTACAAGAAGAACAAAACTTTCTTGTATTGCGTCAATATTTGACCCCTTAGGCCTCATCTCTCCCATAGTTGCACATTGCAAAATCATATTTCAATCCTTATGGAAGGAAACTACCTCCTGGGATCAACTTATACCTGAATCGATCGCCAAAAAATGGCTGACGGTTCACAACCAACTACATTCAATTTCTCAAATTGGTATTCCTCGGTTTGCATTAATTCCGAACGCCATATCAATAGATTTGCATGGATTTTGCGACGCTAGCGAGCAAGCTTATGGCGCTTGCATCTATTTATGCTCTACCAATCAAGAGGGCGAAACTCAAGTATCCTTACTATGTGCAAAGTCTAAAATTGCACCTATCAAAGCGGTTACAATTCCCAGATTAGAATTATTAGCTGCCCATTTATTATCTAAACTCAACCACAATGTTTTGCCTACACTACAGCTCGACATTAATTCAGTAAATTTGTGGAGTGATTCCAATATAGTTTTGAGTTGGTTGAGTCGCTCTCCAACCACACTCAAGACATTTGTTGCAAATAGAGTTGCGGATATACAAGAGTATACTGCAGACTTTATTTGGCGACATGTATCATCAAGTGATAATCCCGCTGATTTGATATCTCGAGGTTCGACACCCGAGGATTTAATTCATAACGATTTGTGGTGGATTGGCCCAGAATGGCTGTCCAAGGACACCTCATACTGGCCAACCAATAACACACAAGCTATCTCAGAACCACTGCCAGAAGTCAAGGTAGTAGCTCATATCACTACTGTTGATATTACCTTTCAATCTTGGTTTTCCAAGTTTTCTTACTTAAAATCTCTCCGCATTATAGGTTATGTATTAAGATTCATACATAATGCAAAACCTAATAACCAACGTCTTAGTGGATCTTTATCTCCTGATGAGATAACAAGTTCAATGCACTGCTGTGTAAAAAATGTCCAGCGTCAGGCATACGCTGAAGAAATAGGACTATTGTCAGCGGGAAAGGAAATTCCAACCTCCAGTAAAATTCTTAATTTATGCCCATTTTTGGATTCTGACAACATCCTACGTGTTGGCGGACGATTAGAAAGATCTAATCTTCCGTTTGAATCAAAACATCAAATGCTATTGCCATGTGATCATGATTTCACAAAGCATTTAATTCACTATACACATTTTCAACTGCATCACGCAGGACCACCCCTTATTATTGCTCATCTCAGAGAAAGATTCTGGATTCCTTCAATCAGAAGAATAATAAGATCTGTAATAGGAAAATGTAACACATGTTTCCGCTTTAAAGCACAGCCTTTTCAACAAAAAATGGCTGACTTGCCTGCCGCCAGAATAACTCCAATGCCACCATTTACAAATGTTAGTTTAGATTATGCTGGCCCATTTACAATAAAGTATGGTGGTCTAAGATCTAAAATCACTACCAAGTCATATATTGCTCTCTTCGTGTGCATGTCCACAAAGGCAATACACTCACTCCTAAAGCATTTCTAGCTGCTCTGTCTAGATTTACAAGCCGCAGAAGCATTCCCCATTCGATTACATCCGACAACGGAACAACTTTCGTTGGAGCTTGTAATGATTTGAAACAGTTGACCGACTTATTGTAATTTCAAAATACTGTTAAAGATGCTACCTCACATCTCAGCCTTAACTGGCATTTCTTACCGCCTTATTCTCCTCATATGGGTGGACTGCATGAAGCTGCAGTACGCTCAGTCAAACATCACCTGAAGCGAATGGCTTCAGATCTCACTCTCACCTACGAAGAGCTATCGACTTTGTTGATCCAAATCGAAGCTATCCTTAATTCACGACCATTGCTCTCACTTCATGAGGAGATTGATGACTTCCAATATTTGTCTCCAGGACATTTTCTTGTGGGCAAACCAGTTATTTCATTGCCATCTCCAGACTTGTCTGGAAGTTACACATTACGCTCTCAGTGGAAAACACTGCATAATTTTACTGTTGATTTGTGGAAGAAATGGTCTTCTGACTATCTTCACACACTCCAAAGGCGTTCCAAATGGAGCTCTAAATCTCACAATGTATCCATTGGTACACCAGTACTTCTCATTGAAGATAATGTGCCACCCTTTAAATGGATTTTAGGCATAGTTGATCAAATTCACCCTGGATCTGACGGTCTCGTAAGAGTAGCTACTGTCAGAACTTCTTCAGGTCAATATAAAAGACCAATAGTGAAACTCGCCCCTCTTCCCATAAATGGAGAAGATTAATTATACTTAATAAATTATATATAACCTAAAGTTTTTTCTTTTTTTTTTTTGTAGAAACTTCAAATAATTATAGTTTTGTTCCATTATACATTCTCTTTGTTTGAATAATTATTGAATAATTATTGCGAGCAATATGTATAATTACACAAAACTTGGAAGTAAAACTATGATTTTCGTAGCAAAACATAGGCTTAAATTACGACATTATATTAAAATCATTTTATTGTAGATCTTTTCACATTCATGTTCAGATTTAATATTTGACACATAGATTGCGATTCTGAACTTAGTTTTGCATAATCTATTATAATAAATATTATTTGAGCTAAATTAAGATAGTTTGTAAGCAAACCCAACCCCACTTTCAAACGTGTAATATTAACATTTGATATTTATGTTCCACGGACTTTAGAATAATGTTAAAGTGTCTGGCATCATACTCACAGCTATACATATTTAATATTGTTCCTTTAAAACCATTATTTGTTTATTAAAAGAAATAATAAGTTATTACATATATATTTGCATGGTGATAGTCTTTTGTCGTTGTGAAATAATTTCGTGAGCGTACTTCGATCTGCAATATATCGATACTGTCTCGCTTTGATTTTCAATGTTGCCAATTTCCAGCAAAAAACTCGCGTAGTTTTCTCAAACAAATATTCAAGTTTTTATTATTATATAGATTTTTTATATAGTTTTGATATTTGATTTATATTTTTAATCCATGGTATTATTGTCCATTGCATTTGTTAGTATCTTTTCACGTCAGAATTACTTGTGATGCTTTCTCTTATAAATATAATTTTGCTAAGTTTATTGGGGATTTCCCTCTCAAAGCCAGTAGAACGTTCAAGGCATTCATTTAGTTAGTTCACACGTCGAGTCTGAAGGAAGCAGACGTGGTTCTCATTCATTCCTGATTGGGAAAGGTATTTCCCAATAATATCATCATCATCATCAGCCTTCTTCAGTATCCAAGGAGCTGGAAGCTGAATTTCTACTAGAATCTTCAATCCAGCAAGGATTTGATTTTCATCTTTAAATCATCAATTTCCAGCTAAGAAATTTGATTATTAATATCATTCAAACAAGAGCTTCGCGTGGGCACGCTTAGCATAACTTGTGACTTCTTATAAGTCTCTTATTTGAAGACAATCTTCAATTTCATATATCTACCTTCTTAATTGGAAATAATTCCAATTAATTATAATTAATCTCTATGTGAAGGAAGAACTTCACCATAAACTTTCTTTGTTCGCTTGGTGATACTTAGCATAGGCACGCCAAGGTGACGTCACATAGACGCTTGCAATTTCATCATATTCATTTTCTTTGTGAACATTATTACAAACACATTTCAAGGTGTTATTTAACTCAAATTACTGAAGATCTTACATATACATTCCTTTCAAATGTAAACATAAAGAGAATTTGAAGGATTCTGTGCAAGACTAAAGTAATTAATATTCATCTAACTTCAAGATTTATAGACAATAGACATCTTAAGTATTACACTTTTAGTAAGTGTAATTTTCTACTTTAAGGAAAATATTTCATCACAATCAATTTGTAAACACTATTTGGAACTTTAATTCAACTTCATTACAAACTGCTACAGCTTTAATTATCACCAGAGTATTTTAATATCAAGAAATTTCGTCATCTCTTCAAGATCGTCAACTCTTCAAGCATCAACTTCAACAATCTTTCAGTGTATATTATAACCTCAGTGTCTTTTAGTGTTAAAATAAATATCATTTATTCACCAGAAGGTTACAAATTCTTGTTCTTTCATGTATAGGCAAGGCAAGGGTTTCAGAAACTTACAGTCCATTTTCACCTAATTTCCCTTTCCAATCTACCTAATTTGGTACCTTGTAAAGCTCCTTGATTGCCTACCTATACAACTAACGACTGACTTTTTTTATTGTTGTGTTATCTTGAAGATACTACTTCTCTTGTGTTATTCAAGTGATTATATTTTGGAAAAGTAAGTATCTACATTTCCTATTAGTCAAAATAACATTACTGTTTTCTGTCACACCCAGAACGCAAAAGCATGTAAACGTTTGTTTAATAGTGGATATATGTATGACAGCATGTTACTGATTCCCAGAAGTGAGGTTGAACACATGCTCTACAACTTTTAATAACAACTTTTTTTAATATCTGCAATGCAACTAGCTTAAAAATGTGTTCTGGGTGTGACGTCTCCAATATAATGGTTGCTTGGCTATCCACTTCTAATTACAGTATTTTTATATCTTATCACAGAAGAGTTCTAATTTAAAAAAAAAATAATTTCAGGGACAAAATGAAGCAGAATGAAGATGTTCATGAGGAACATTAAAGGAAATAGCGGCAGAGGGATAAAGAAAGAATACTGAAAGCAAAACGGGCATTAAACCGTGATGGAAAAGCCCTTCAGCTTAAAAGACTAAGAGATAGAGGGAGACAGCCACGTCACAGGGAGAAAGTGAAGAAATCTAAGTCATCTGGTATTATCTGAACTCCCAAAAAGAGTCCTTATCAATCTAGTCGCTCTTTAGGAAAAGCAATATGTAAAGTTTGCAGCATTAAAGAGGAATTTTATGCTGAAGTGAGAGAAGTCGACTACGAGAATGATAAACTATTGCTCAAATATAAGCTCAGGAAAACCTTGGATTTGGCCAATTAAAGAAGATTATTCACATAAGAGTATGTCTGTGATCGTTCCCAAAGTCAGAACACAAAAATTACCATAATTAATTACAGAGGTCAATTTGTTTTTAGTTCTTAGGCAAAATTCTGCTTAAACATTGTTAAACAGTCGTAAAGAAGTGACTAAGTGTAAACAAATAAAGTATTTCAATAAATAGTTTCAAAGATGAATTTAATTTTCACTTGTCCTTTTTGTCACACCCAGAACATTTTCAAAAATTCCGTTTATCTATAAAAACGTAAATATTATTTAAAACCTTTACGTATTCCATTTAAGAAACTTCCACCTTAACTAAAATAAAATTCTATTTGTCTCTTTGATTAACCACAGAACAGAGTTTTTACTTTTTCTATGTTCATATGTAAAAGTACTGGACAATTCAGTCACACCCAGAACAGTAAGTATTTTTTTTTATTATTGCTTTCCGGTACATGTATAAATCTGAAATTTTGTGAACAAGAACATTAGCAGCTCAGGATTACACAATAAAAATTAGAACACTATAGGTTCATAAACTTAATTAATATAAAATGATAAACTTCTTAAATAAGCTCAAAAGTGTGGAATGACCCTACAGGTATGTTTGCTAGTCGGATATGCTTCAGTATTGTTTAACATTACCATCTGAGCATCATGGTCTGATAACCCATTTATTATTGGGATTACTTCAAACTTCAAGTTGTTTTCTTTATTTAAGAATATATTATCTATTGTTGTTTGAGAGTTGTTTTGAATTCTAGTTGGGAAGTTCACTATGAAGTCTAGATTATAACTACCTACTAATGACAGAAGTCTTGCCTTATTTTCACTATCAGTTGACATGTCTACATTAAAATCACCACACAGTATCATATTTACACTATTATTATATAATGAATTAAGAACCTTTTCTAACTGATTGATAAAATAGTTGTAATTACCTGATGGTGCTCTGTAGATTGTTATTATTAGGTCTGTTCGCAAAGCTAAATCATGTACTGTCATTTGCCGCGACGCATGCGCACATTTTGAATATGCTAATATATGACATTGTGTGCATACTTTGTGCAGCGAGACCGACAATGTGGGCATGCGTCATGGTCCGTGACAGTTTGGGATTTACTTTGCGAACAAACCTAATACAAACGTGTTGTTGTTGTATTTTTAGATAGCAATTAATGCTAATAATAAAAACATCATTATTCAATAAAAATCAGTCTTCTCGTATGAACATTAATACTCTTGTTGGATTGCACTCTTAAGTTTCTTTCTAAATGTATATGTTGAAGAAGATGATTTGATATGAGCCTTAATTTTATTATATTTAGATACACTTTCCATGAATTGAGATTTCCTGTTTCTCACATAATCCAAAAAGTAGTTTTTTCCTGTTCGTGTGCTTTATGAATGAACTTCTTCATTCTTCTTTAACCACTCCCTAAAAGTGTTTGGTAATAAATTGTTTTCAATTTTGAAGATAAAAGTCATCATGTCAATATACACTTGATTTTTAAAGTATACCATATCAAGCTCCAGAAGCATATCTTTAATCGAAATCCAAGAATAAGTAGGATTTAAAATAGATCTTAGGCCTGAATTAATAATTACTTGTATTCTTGATATAACTTCAACATTTGCGTTTGCAAAAACAAAATTACAGTACTGAATATGTGGCTTAACAATAGCATTGAAGATATTAAGTTTAACTCTTCTAGGCACAATATATCTTATTCTTCGTAATATAGAACTTTTTGCTTTAACTTGTGTATAGTATTTTCATAATGTTCTTTAAAATGTAACTTTTCATCAATTTGAACACCAAGATATTTGATTGATTTCACAATTTCCAGTTTGTCACTATTAATCTTTATATCATCAATTTGATCTTCAGGTTTCTTTCCAAATATTATGACTTTAGTCTTTTTTACGTTTAAACAAAGTTTATTTTCTTCCAGCCAATTTGAAAAAGTCACCAAATCTTCATTAATTAACTGAGTTCCACTTTTCAGACATTTACTTTTAAGATAGATTAAGGTGTCATCAGCAAACATGTGTACTGATGAATATTTGAGAATTTTAGATAGATCATTAATAAAGAGAATAAAACGTAGGGGACCTAGTTTGCTCCCTTGAGGCACACCAATATCTATTGGAACACTACTTGATATCGAGTTTCTAATCTTCACACACTGTTGACGGTCCTCTAAATAGTTCTTGATCCATTTTAGTGCATCACCTCTAAAACCCATTTTAGAAAGTTTGTTGCATAATAAATTTCTATTTATTGTTTCAAAATTCAAATGCACGTTTAAGGTCCACAAAGATAGCAATAACTAAACCTTTCATATGTAATTCTTGAGTCCAGTCTTCAAGTAAGAGATTAATGGCACTCTCGGTTGAATGTTTCTCTCGGAAACCACTTTGACATTCACTTAAAATACAATTTCTTTTAATAAAAGCTAACAATTGTTCATGAATTGAACATTCTAGAATCTTTTCAATAGCCGGAAGGACATTAATAGGTCTTAAATCTTCCATCTTTTTTGATCCCTTTACTTTGGGTACCGGTGTTATATTTGCAATTTTCAGTTTTTTTGGCACTTTACTCTCTTTTATAGATCTTTCAATCATTTTAAAAACTTTGTCACCTAATATTTCCCAACATTCCTGAAGCACACGTACATTAGGGACACGCGTCATTGTCAGTTTCCACTCTTGCTGAGCAACATTCGAAATCCTGTTCCTTGCAAAGTCCAATGTGGCGTTTAGTAAAGCAGCGTGTTCCGTTTCTCAACGCTTTTACACCGGACCGGTGGCAAACGATGACGTCACGCTGCAGCGGAATTGGAACAAAACTGCTGGATTTATGCTGCCATCAATGGCGACTAAATTACTAGTGATTCTAATATTTTCTTACAGGAAGCATTGGTGTATTATGGTTTCAAACAAATAGAATTTACATTATTATTGACATAGCTAAAAGTCTTCCCATTTAGTAATAACTGAAAATATCCCCCCTTTGCCGTACTAGTCACGTCTAACCTAAAACTTTCGGAAGAATGTCTCCATATAAAACCCAAACACAACTGACAAGTGTCACAATTTTTAATATAACACGTTTTTGCAGCTAGGGTTTCTTAAAGGCCCTGTTAACTTAAAAAATGCATTTTTAGGTGAAAGCTGGTTTAAAAAGAGGATATTTAGAGATTAGTTTGTGCGAAAACCCGAGCTTTCTATGTTTAACCGTTCGCCTGCAATCCAAGTACAGAAGTTCCGCCTATAGTGCAGTATGACGTCACCGCGCCAAGCCAGCACTGTGAGGAAGCATTGGAATGCCAGCCATATGTAGCCGACACATCAGTCTGTGTTTGCTAATTCATTGCTGGTGTCATAGGCGTAACGAGGGGGGGGGGTTGGGGGTTTGAACCCCCCCCCATTGATTTAAAAAAGGAAAATTGTATAATTTTTAAGTCTGCCCATAAATTACTAAATAAAAGTATAAAGCGTGGGAAGCTTAAAACTCGTTGTTGTGCGTCTTAATTTTTAAAATTTTCCGGGGGAGGACCCCCGGAAGCTTAAAACTTGTTATTGTGCATCTTAATTTTTTAAATTTTCCGGGGGAGGATCCCCGGACCCCCAGACCCCGCGGATGTTATAACCCCCCATACAGTATGGTCGGCCTGGTTACGCCTATGGCTGGTGTCATCTCGTGTGTTGAAATTATTATAAATTTAAAGTTTCTCGTGTCATGTCTGGAATCAGGCCACATCAATTCGAGCCGAAATTATAAGGTCAGATGAAGAAAATACTGGGAATGCTGACCGTGTAAATAGTACTGATCAATGCAACTGTGGTGAATGTGTTTTTCAGCGATTCATAATGAATGTTTCTGCTGTTCTGAAAGTGTTATGATAAGGGAAGTGCTGACTGCATTACATTCTCATAATTCCCTTCGTTCTGTTGTATTAAATAGGGACACATTGAACACTGCTAGGCCCCTTATGATGGTGAGAGCTGAATCCAATTTTGAAAGGGAACAGTTACGAGTAGCGAACAATAGGAACATGCGTTATGTAGCTTACAGACAATTCGTCTACTGGATTAATTCTTGGAAGCCCTTCGGAAAAGGCAATAGAAAAATCATACCTTCATGCATAGTTAAACAGATTAGGGACGAATACCCTGAGCCTAACAAAGAGTACAGACAATTTCAACCTGCTGACGGAAGAGATATTTCGTATTTTGATTAATTGAAATTTTAACCCTGAATCCACAACTACGGTGAGGTTAAAACATGTTATACAGAGTTTTAAAAGTCAACTCAATCTTCTTTTTACAGTACTAGGCTTATGTCTGTAAAATATTTACTTTGGTCATTTATTTTCATGCAAGTGAAAGAACGATTAAATCCTAGAAAAAAAAGTATTTAATTTAAATTTTGCTGTAAATAAGATCAAGGTTGTATACTAAATTTAAACTAATAATTAAAAACCGGTACTGTAAATATATATCGAAAGTTACTACTGGACAAAGTTGTTACTGCGGTATCTTTAAAGTTCTTGGAATCTCGAAAGAGAATCTCTCCAAAGCTTCCAGCGATTCAGGATGGGCCACTGGAGCGATACATCGTGGAACATCTTTAGCCAGGTAGGGATCTTCCACAAATTCAATGTTTGAATTATTCACGTAATGTAATACCCTGTTCACTATGTCATTACGCCACTCGTTACTTTTACTTTCATAAACTGAAACCATTACCCACTTTTTTTTGTTGGTTTTGAGTATTTCAGTTTTTCACTTGTAACGTTTCTGTTTACATTATAGTTATAATCCATAGTCGCCAACATCGATTGTAGTACCATTCCGTCGTAACTAAAGTGAATCTTTTTCGGCTTGTATTTTAGTGCTACATTATGATAAGACTCTAAATGTCCTGTATGACAATAGTTCTTTGCGTGCTTCAAATCTTCAATGAAATTCCTGTTTTTATAACAGATGACAGTAACATGTAATCGTTTGACTCCGGTCTGATCCATTCACTTGCTTCATCTTCAATAATTTTTTCATGTTCGCACTGATTAATTACGTTATTTCCAGTCCAGCTATGTACATTGGAAATATGAAATAACACCGATTGAAATTTTTAAACCAACACGGTTTGTCCCCTCCACAAGTCTGACATGACCACCATAGGTGGTTAACAATGCTGTCTTTCCAATAATAATAACTAGCATGTGCCCGCGGCTTCGCCCGCGATAAAAAAGAGCATAAAGTTAGAGCATAATAGGTAAATCATTATATTTATTAACACCTAAATCACGTGGACTACATGTCACGATTAGATAGCGTCGCCTGGTAAAAGCGATCTCAGATTCGAGTTCCTTGGCCCAGAAAATCCCTGTATAGTGAGTTTCGTCCAAATCGAACGATGTTTAACCATATTTAGGTCTATGTTGATTATCCCTCTTCCGTGTAGGTTGAAAAATTTCATATGTCTACGGGCCTTGACATTCTAAACAATGAATCGACCAGCGTGGGCTTACAACATTCTAACGATCGCGATTCTTTTGTTACCACGGTATGACAAAAATAGCCAAAGCCAACTGCAATTGATTTGACATTGAAATGTATTACTGAAATCTGATGCTTCGACACCGCTAAAATCACGTTTTCTGCCAGTTTTTCACTCACAACTCGCGAACGAAAGCTAAAATTAAAAATCCGGCTTCGATGCGCATTCGCCCACCTTTCAGCCCATCTATGTTTAAAATTTCAGATCTCTGCGTTCAGTAGATTTCGCTGGGCATCGTGGACAGACAGACAAACACGTCCTTTTTATTATTTTAAGATAGCAGGTGCCCGCGGCTTCGCCCGCGATAGTTATTTCAAAAATTAAAAATTAAGAGCATAATAGTTAAATCATTATATTAACACCTAAATCATGTGGACCACATATCACGATTAGATAGCGTCACCTGGTAAAAGCGACCTCAGATTCGAGTTCCTTGGCCCAGAAAACCCCTGTATAGTGAGTTTCGTCCAAATCGAACAACGTTTGACCATATTTAGGCTAATATTTATTACCCCTATAATAATAATAATAATAATAATAATCCTCTTCGGTGTAGGTTGAAAATTTCATATTATGTTTGCGTGCCTTGACATTAAAAACAAATGAATTGACCAGCGTGAGCTACTACATTGAAGAGATCGCGATGCTTTTATGTCGAAGGAATGACAAAAATAGCCAAAGCCTAGTGTAATTGATTTGTATTACTGAAAACTCATGCTTCGAAAACGCAATAAATGCACGTTTTTTGCTCATTTTTCACTCATAACTCACGAACGAAAGCGAAAATTAAAATTCCGGCTTCGAGGTGCATTTCTCGACCCTTCAGTCCGCCTATGTATAAAATTTCAGATCTCTGCGTTGAGTAGATTTTGCTGGGCATCGCGGACAGACAGACGGAGGACAGACAGACGGAGGACAGACACTTCCTTTTATTAATATAGATAATGGTGAATTTTTTCCGATCTCTTTGAGCTTTTTAGCAAGAGACTTAGACAGATGCCACACATCACACTACAGCAACGGCGCGCGGGCTGTGAACAGCTAGTGCTCTCTGACGTCACTCCGCTGGAAGGTCACATCAGTTTTTCTTCGATTTCGCGAGAACGAAGCATCGTAGAAACATGGGGTTTTCACTGCTGTATTTTACTAAACAAACTCTTTATTCTGAGAGTCACTTGATTTTAAGTTAACAGGGCCTTTAAATAGCGAATACCATATCAAATTAAATCAGTTAGGATAATATAATTGCTGGTCAGTAATTTTAAACATACCATCCAGTTATAGACAGCGAGTTCTTATAATCTGAAGAGAATATACATAAGTTAACCTACTTCTTCTAATATTGTTTTTATGCCTATACTCGTTACCTTTCTTCCTAAACATTTTGGAGTTTTATTGTTCCTTTTCCTATGCATCTATCATTAAGCTATACATACAATAATAATAATAATAATAATAATTTTATTTTATATATATATGTCAAGTCAAAGTGACAGTATGGACACCGGGCAGGATTGAGTGAAGCCCATCGTCTGCTAATTCCCCCGCAGTTTTACGTGAGCCAATCAGATTCATTGGTGGATTCTCGCACCATAGAGCTCTGGGCTTTTTTAGTTTTTCCTCCTGCCACTTGAGCGCGCTGCTCTCCACATCCAGGTATTGTGAACTTCCGGCTTCCTCATTCTTGTGTGTTTTCAGTATGAGTTTGGGACGGTTCTCCAATTTTACAGTGAAGGAGTTAAAAATGATGTTATTCGAAGATGGTGCAACAAATATTTCAAAGTTAACGAAGCAAGAGTTGATTGCAAGTTGAGAAATCAAAGCTACCTGTCTTCTGAAACGTTTGCTAAAAGTTCTAATATGGTGCAGTATGCCTGCGGTCTCCAATGTTTTTTTTCGATTTATTTTCATGTTTTTTTTAAAGTGAAACTTCTTTAGCCGCGGTAGGGGTAGATCCAGAGCTTTGTGTCACGCTCAAAAATCGTCACGAAATTAGTGTCACATTCAAAATCGTCACGACATTAGTGAGGTGTGACGGAACGGACTGCACAGAAAACAATCAACTCATTGATTAGGAGTAATCAACTGCTATACGATTTACAGGATCAAAATTTTTAAAAATCCAAAATTAAAAAAATTCAAAGATCCAAAATTAAAAAATTAAAAAATCCAAAATTTAAAAAATAAAAAATCCAAAATTTAAAAAGTATAAAAATCGATAATCCCAAATTTAAAAATCCAAAAAATAACAATTTAAAGATCCAAAATTTTAAAAATCCAAAATTAAAAAATCCCAAACCCCAATATTAAAATGTCCAATAATGCAAAATTGAACAAATTAAAAATTAAAACAAGTTTCACTTCTGTCGCGTGGCGTTCCACGCATACTTCTTTTTTTACAAATGTGCATGAACTTTTTCGTATCCTAGCTTTTTGAACACAATCTAATATACAACGCTGTTTGTTTTGGTTGCAGGTGCTCAGGCGAGAGAAAAATCCGGATAGGAACTTTGCCTTATTCGAAGTTGAGGTTTTAGAACCAGAAAGTACCCACGACTTTCCTTCGACAAATTTCTTGCCGATAAATTCATTCAAGAAAGAACTGCTTAAACTTTTCGACGAAGACTCCATAACCACTCGGTTCGAAAAGCGTAGGGCAGGCAGCAGTATGAAAGCTGGCCGGACTCTAGCAATTAGAAAATTCATCAAGTCATTGAAGTGAACGTGTTGATGGACAAAAACAACGTTGAGTTTGCTATCTGCAAAGCACATAACCTAAAAATTTGTATGTGGTTTGTTTTTTATTCAATTACAATACAGATTGGCCATTTTATCGGTTACGGGAGAAATTTCGATTGACATTGACATTCTTAAATGTCAAAATAAATTGGCAACAAAAATTACACTGAAAAGATGAAATTCTAATTTAACATGCCTAAACGAGGTTAAGTTGGTCATAGGCTTATATATTTTTCTCAACATCTACTATATCAAAATTATCTTAATCACTCTAGAAAACATGAAATGCTCACCATAACTGCTCACAGGAACGTTAAAATCATCTTCTGTGAAGTGACAGCTGCAAACACGAGAAAACTGGGAAGGTGTTTTTCCATGGCGTAATTTTACCAACCATTCTTGGAAAAAAGCCTTTTCTTTTGGAAAACTGTGAAAACTAAGTCCTCAATTTTTGTTTGCAACGGCCGAACAGCCGAAAACATAGCAGTTAATCGGCATAATTACTTCCAAAACAAGACACAAGCACAGAACTGTAGTGTAAACACGGGCCTCTGAGATAACCGGAAGTGGATAATACCTCATTCTCGGCGGCCATCTTAAAAGCGCAGAGCTCTATATCCACGGGCCGGTGGAACCGATGCCAAAGCGCTGTGGAAACCATTGACCTCCATATATATACCTGGACTTGTTGTTGTTGTTGTTGTTGGGGCTTCTTTATCGACGGTTTTGGTGTCGCTGACCTTGTACCGTCGTTGCAGTTAGTATATTAGTAATATCTCAACTGGAGTTGGAGTGTTAAAGTTAAATTGTTAAAAGAAAAGGATGTCCGTGACAATGTAAGGGGATGGGGGAATATGTGGCTGTATACTGTCAGATTTTCATTTTACATTTCTTTAGATGTGTCAGTAGGATTTGTAGAATTCTCTTAGTCGGGTTTCGTAACATGCAGGTAAGTGAGACTGGAAGCTGGAGTCCTGCCTTGTTTAAGTCGATGAGAAGTTGCGTAATATGTTGGTTCTGCTGGCAACCGAAGATTACATGTTGCAAATGCCCGCGCTGTCCACATTCGCATAACGGTGTATCCGTGCGACGAATTCTATGGAGGTATTCTGGTGTGAATGCAGTCCCAAGTCTTAGACGCATAATGGTTAATGTATCTTGCGTAGACAAGTGAATCCGGTGAAACCACGGAGAGCTCTGAGTAACTGGTTGTATCTTGCCGTATTCTATTGCATGATTTGCCGGTATTGTCGCCAGGAAGATGTCCATTCTTGCGTGAGCCCCTGAATGTATAGAGTTAAGTAATCCTGGATGGGGACTTGAATGGTACTATTCTGTGGTTGTTGAGCAGCTTGTTTTGCGGCCTTATCGGCCCTTTCATTCCCTGATATGTTGCAGTGGGCGGGGGTCCACACGAGGTGAACATTGTTGTCTCGTGTGGTCCATAAGAGGTGTTTGATATTTGTGAGGAACCAGTTTTGTGTCGTACCATATGTTGGTTGGTTTATGGATTGGAGAGCACTTTTACAATCGGAGCTGATGATGACATTGTAGAGGTGGTTCTTTTTTATGTGGAGAATCGCGTGTCGTATTGCTATGAGCTCAGCCGTATAACTGGAGGTTTGTTGATGTAGTTTTATGCGGTAATCTGTATTGCTGTTCTGTATCACTATTGCTGCACCTGTTCCCGTTGTTGACTTTGATCCGTCTGTAAATATTTGGGTTACCTGCACCTGTTTTGTTGTGTATTCCTCTTTGATGTTATCAATTGTGGCGTAATAATCTTCTTTGGTGGAGTGTGACGTATAGATGCTCGTTGGGACGATATGTTCATGGTACGGAATGCTATAGCACGGGAATGATGGAGATTTGAGAATAAAGTCATTGTTGTGAAGAAATTTAAAGGCCTCAATTAAAGCCGGTGGTTCATTCGTGTTGGAGATTTTCTTTGTATTGTGTTTTTCAGAGAGCAGGATTAACTTTGGAATGATGGGCTGCCTGAAATTCTCAAATAGGCGGGCTATAAATTGTGCTGCCAGTTTCCTTCTACGGAGTGCTTGAGGCCAGATATGTAGCTCTACTTGTAGAGCCTGTAGAGATGGATTCCCCGCCGCTCGTACTATCCGTTTGAGTATCGGGTATATTAAAGACTGAATGTGTTTATCATATTTTTTATATGTATGATCGAGGAGAAATCCTCCATAGTCTAGTTTGGATTGAATGAGGGCTTTGTAAATATTAATTAACGCCTTGGGATGCGCTCCCCACGTCCTGCCCGTGAGGTAGTAAATAATTTTAGCCCTCTGTTGAATCTGAGTCTGTAAATCTTCAATGTGTCGATGCCAAATGAGTCGTTTATCTAATGTCATACCTAAAAATTTGTGTGAGTCGGTGCCTTGTATTCTCTCGCCTGCGATGTAAATGTCGTCGCTGTGGAAATGTTTGCGGCGTCTGGTGAACGTGATTCTCTGACACTTACTGGGATTTATAGTCATTCCCATTTGCTGTAAAGCTGATTGTAGTCGTTCGAGGTCGGTATTGATATCTCTCCTGGAGGTTACTGGTTGTGGATAAGTTTTATACACCACTATATCGTCCGCGTATGAAAGTAAGCGGGCATTTTCTATAGTAGAGCTCAGCGTTGCGGTATATATTACGAAGAGAATGGCACTGAGGCTGGATCCTTGAGGAATACCTTTTGTGGTCATTCTTGAGGTGAAATCACCCTGTATATGTGTTTTCCTGTCCGTGAGTAAATTGATGATAATTTTCGCTATGTAGTTAGGAATGTTCATCCCGATGAGTTGTGTCCAGAGTTGAGGAATCTGTACATTGTCATAGGCCTTATCGATGTCGATGAATATGGCATCTACAATATAGTTCTTGTTAAATGCTAACAATATATCCGTCGTGAAGATTGTAAGGTTATGCATCGTGGAATATCCTTTTCTGAATCCGTATTGATTTTTAGGCCATAGATTATTTCTTTCTAAGTGATGAACTATGCGTAATGTTAAGATTTTTTCGAAGATCTTTCGAATTGTGTTTGTTAACACAATAGGCCGATAGCTTTCCAGGGCTTGAACCGGTTTATTAGGTTTCAGTATGGGTATAATGGTGAATAATTTCCAGTCCGGGGGGACGACTTGGTGTTCCAGTATATAGTTGTATGCTCCCGTTATGATGTCTATAGCTTCCGTCGGCATCCTCCGCAACATTTGATAGGAAATATCATCGTCCCCTGGCTTCGATTTATGGGGTGTACTGTTGATTGCGCTCATGACTTCTGTTGACGTAATCGGGCTCCAGTCGGTTTGCGAGCGTTCTTGTACCATATGATCTCCCATACTAAGAGGAGGATATGCGACTTCATCTGGGGTGATCATTTTGAGGTAATCATACTTCCACTGTGTCGAGTTGGGTACTGATACTGTTTGTTTCATGTCGCGTGCCGTAAACCATCTAACTTTCCTCCATAGATCTCTAGGAGCGATGTTTGTAGTCAGTGTTTCCGTATAGTTCACCCAGGCCTCTTTTTTAATTTGTTTCAGTCCTCGTTTCGTTCGTGCAACCTGCCGTTTCATGTTGAGATAGTTCTCGGGTGTCATATTTTTTGAGAAACGTGTTATAGCTAGTCTTCTCATCGCTATTAGATGTGAGCATTCTTCATTGAACCATGGTGGTCTGGCTTTGCACCTGGAGTTATGCGTTAGTGTGGTGTATGGGTGATGTTTATTTAAGTAGTCTTGTATGGAGGAGGTCAGCTGTAGGTATCTATCCATTGCATGGTCCATCGTAGATGTTTGGCAGGACTGACGGATTGTGGCGTGCAGGATGTCATAGTTGATCCTCGTTACATTTTTTCTGATGATGACCGTCTGTGAGGCCCGTATGGAAATCCTTAATATGATAGGCCGGTGGTCACTGCCCAGTGTATCGTGCAACACCGTATATCCAGTGTCCTGTCTTAGAGCGTTACTGATAAACGTGAGATCCGGTCTGGTATCAGCCTGATTTAAGGAGCCCAATCTAGTCGGTATGTTCTCGGTAATACATGAGGTGTCGGTCGTCAGTAGCCTGTCCTTCAGCCGGCGAAGACCGTCCTGTTGGGTGTTAGTCCAGCTGTATGCTTCGATATTAAAGTCTCCTATGACTATTTGTCTCGGTTGCATTCTAAAACACTGAAGCCATAAACTTTCCGTAAGAGTTGTCCGTGGAGGTATATATACCCCCGTGATAATGGTAGTGTCGATTTGGAGTGAAGCGTATTGCACATTCTGGTGAAAGTATTTCTGTTCGACATACTGAATTGCAAAATGTTTGTAGAGTGATCGTCTGATTCCGAAACAGATTCCTCCCCAACCGGTTGGTCTGTCCTGGCGAATAATGTGAAATTGTTTTATTGTGAAATTTTCTGTTGGTTGAAGCCACGTTTCTGAGATGAAGAATATGTCTATACTGTACGTGTTTAGTGTCCGCTGTAAATCTAGTTTGGATTTAACACTTCTGGCATTCCAATGGAGGATCCTTAACGTGTGTGAGGATTCTCTGTCCATTATTGCATTAGGAATCGTGCTTGGATATCTCGAATATCTTTCCGGATGTGGATCGGTGCCTCCTCTAGAAGCAAACTGAATACCTTCTGTATGTAGTATCTTTCCTGGTCGTCGTTACCCTTTATTGGCCCGTCGCTCGGTGAGCTATCGGCGCCCGGAGATTTTGTTGAATCGCCAGCAGGCAATTGTGCCATTTGTGCTTGTCCTTCTGTTCCTTCTGCTTTGTTCCTATGCTGGCCCTGTTTTGAGTCTGGGGATGGGCGTAAAATCTCCTGAGGCATGGGTCTGCCGTGAGGGTGATATAATATCTGTGTATAATCCAGTTGCTGGCTTATCCGGGTAGATCCCTGCTTGGTCGGGGGTTCCTGCAAGCTACTCCGTAAGGGTTGCGTGAATTTCCGTTTAGGGGGACGTTGTTCTGGCAATTTTGGGAATTGCTCGGTAGTAACGGTACTGGGAGCAATGGAGGGTGTGGGCACTTGACCTGGAAAAGGAAATGACTGAACTCGTGTTCGGACTACGTCCGCCACGGATAGGTTTCCCTGGTAAATTTGAGTAGCCTGTTGATACGAAATGTTGTATTCTGACATCAGTCGGGTTGTTTTGACCTGTAGGACATATTGTGGGCACTTCTTATTAAAAGCCTCGTGCTGTTGTTGGCAGTGGTAGCACTTGATTACCGTATTGGTACATTTCTCTGTGGGATGTGGTTCTGAACATTTACCACATCTCTCGTCACTACGGCAGTAGCGTACGAGGTGGCCGTATTTAAGACATTTACTGCATTGCTTAATTGGGTGCATGTACTTGTGTACTAGGGCCGATGCCCCGTATATGTAAATCCTATCTGGGAGGTGTGGCGCTGCAAATGTTAACTTGACTGTTTCTGTAGGGCTGTATTCCACCGTGCCATCCTGTAGCCGGATCTGCCTATTGAATCTGTATGCCTCGACCAAAGGGTATCCCTCGCGGGTTTTAAGATTCTTTTTGATTTCCTCAATTGTAAATTCTTTAGGAATGCCCTTAACGATTCCTATCGTATTGATTTTGTAAGTGGGGATACGCGCCTCCAATTGTAGGGTGCGAGATATGTCTGATTGCATGAAATAATTGGCATCTTTCCCTGTTGCGAAATGTAGCTCTATCTGTCGTTTTGTGAGTTTATGAATTTTCGTTATTTTATTGTCTGGCTTCCCGAAGATTTCTTTCCCGATCTTCATTGGATGAAGGTGGCTGACGTTTTTAGTAGGGGACGTTAGTATGACAGTAAATGGACCTGAGTGCCATTCATTGTATAGTAAAGTTGGTTTAATCTTGGAGACAGGAGGATTGGCTTCGTCCGTGTCCATGTTGACTGTTAGGTTAGAATGTGATGAATCAACGGAATTCATATGAGAGGAAGGATCATGTTGAGGACTAAAATCCCCTTCAACGGAAGGGGATGAATGAAGTGGGTTGCTGTTGAACTGCGTGATAGCGTTCGAGTATTATCACTATGTTCCACGTATGAATGAGAAAGTAATTTGAGACACTAACACTGTTCGAACTTCACACGCCAACGAAACTTCACCGAAAATATCACTTTATACCACAACTCTCTTCGAACACGTCCGTACTCAACAAGAGTGATGGATGAACTCTTACCTGGACTTAGCACTAAATACAATCCCCTGTACTAAGATGTGAGGCCACTTTTTCGACTAGTCTCGCCCGGAAACTATGGCAAGAAACTATTTGTCTGCTCAATACGAAACGTCAAATCGCCTTTCTTGTATGGAATTATCACATGTTTGGTTTGGAAATTGAAGATGTTGTTGACGAATCATTGCAAGACAGTTCTTCTTGCGTGCATTATAAGAATAATTAATATTAATATATTTAAAGTATGTCATTATTATAATTAAGATTAATATTAATACGTATGTCTTTACCCGTGACTTCCGTCGTTTCCATACATGTAGGCCTAACCGACAAAATAGCATGTATTCAATACTACACTTATTACATTAAATTAGTATTACGTTGAAATCTTTAGAAATTGAAATATATTGTTCTACTTCAAAATCGTCATCATTCATTTTAAGTATATTTTATTGTGATAATAACGTTTAATACCATATTTAGTAATTAATCCTTAATCCAGATGTTAGCACTTTTTAGGATAGGCCTATATCATAATTCAGGTAGGATGGCAATGCATGGAAAAATCGAAGAACTAATAAAAAAACACAACAATGGGCAGACTTAGTTTTGCATAAAAGAATGAGCTGAGGTAGGTAATGATTGAAACTGATTAACTTAGATTAGAAGTATTTGTAAAAGGCTCTCATGTGTAATCTATTTAATAAGTAGATTAAAGAATTGTTTATCTGGGAGCAATAATTACAGACAAAAATAATATTAAGGCCTAATTTAAGTGTAGACACAAATCAGGAAATGGTAGTTTTTATGCGGGTAAGAAACTCTTAACTTCTAGTCTAATGTCCACAAATCCAAAAATAAAAATTTATAATACAATTATCCTGCCGGTTGTATTATATGAAACATTATGTGAGACATGGTCGCTACTCTTCGCGGAGAACAAAATCTGAAAGTGTTCGAAAACAGGGTGCTTAGGAAAATATTTGGGCCTAAGAGAGATGAAAATGGGGACTGGTGAAAACGGCTTGATGACGAGCTTCATAACCTGTACTCGTCACCGGATATAGTAAAGCTAATTAAATCATTGAGGATGAAATGGGCTGGACTTGTTGCACGCATGGGGGAAGAAAGACATATTTAAAAAATATTGACGGGGAGACCCGAAAGGAATATACCACTTGGAAGACCTAGACGCAGGTGGGAGGACAATATTAGGATAGATTCAAGGGAAGTGGGATTTGCGAGTGATGGCTGGATGGAGTTAGCACAGAATAGGGATGAATGGTGGACTCAAGTAAGCGGGGCAATGAACCTTCGGGTTCCATAAAACATAATATTCATTTAGCTTGCTTAGGAATTGTCCATTGCCATAGAGTGAGTAAGTAAGTATCTTCAGATTATGTAAAGACTGCCTAATATGCATGTTTTCAGAGCATAATAAGGTGTGATCTAGTAGCAGCCTATGGGGAAATGGTGTAGGAATTAATCAAGTATTATTTATCCAGAAAAAAACAATTAGAATAATAACCAATGCTAAAAAATAGAGCATTGCAAACCACTATTTATTGAGACAGGCTTACTAACAATAATAAATTTGTATATTTTTTATGTCTTGTCATGAGTAAAATATAACATAAAAAGCTATCAAACACGAAGTTCTTATTTATCAGACCAGAAATCAAAATAAATTTGGGACAACATTATATAAAAAATACCATATAAACTTCAAGAGATGTCCCCAAATTTGTTTTCACAAAAAACTATATTCCTAGCTTTAAAAAAATCCTTTTTTATAATGTTAAAGAATACTTAGAATCAGATTTACAAATAACAACTTAGCGTAAGTAATTACATGTGTAATCTGCAAGTATATATTATTCATTTAGTGTCACTTGGGTTATGGCATTAGTATAACTTATAATAATAATTTTGACTAATGTAATTAACTTTGTAAGATTGTAAATATTCATAGCTTAAGATGTGTATTAATGTAAATAGCTTAATGTGACCGATTGCAGTTGGTACTGCCTAAAAGTGTTATCAAATATCAAATATATTTTAATTTCTAAACATTTCAACGTAATATTAATTTAACGTAACTCTTGACAATCAAACGAATAATTATATTCAAATATCACACTTAACTAGCAAGGAATAAAATAGTTTAAAACATAAGAATCTGGGCCCTAGTAATAAATGTTGTATTGAATACGCGCGATTTTGTCGGTTGGACTTACATAATGAAAGAGAAGTCACGGGTAAAACCATTCGTATTGATAAAAGTAAATTATTTGGAGTTAAAGGTAAGGTAATGTTCACTCTATCGCAATAAATTTTCAGGCATATATGCCTACTTGACTTTTCTTGCTGAGTAGACAAATAGCTTCTTGCCAGATTTTCCAGGCGGAGCTAGTCGAAAGAGTCGGCCTCACTTGCTGTGCTGGACTCCTAACTCCAGTTCTATTCTAGCTCAATGGTGGAAACTGGTGGCACCGATGACGTCATTACTTAGCTTTGGAACAAAAATGCTGCCAGCGCTTTCACAGCGTTGAGAAACGGAACACGCTGCTGGTAAACACACTGGGCAGCCATGATATATCAGTGCTACCATGAATCATGACCACTACAAAAATTTCCCACAATATTTCCCTGGTAAGAAATAACCGGGAACTTTGAATAAACTAATTTTGTTCAGAGCGAAAAGAAATGTCAAATTTATCGACCATGCCCACGAAATGCAGTCAAATGGTAAATTGTCTGTAAAAATGCTAAAAATGGTGATAAGAACATAAAAATTTCAGCATTTTATTCAGAAAACTAGTAGTAGTAGTAGTAGTAGTAGTAGTAGTCATAGATCGCGAGCGATCCTTAGCGATCCGTGGATATTCTCGGCAGAAGGGTGCCAGCCGTTGCACTTATGTGAATCTTGGCCTAGAGCGCACTGTGTCACTAACACATTTCCTCCACTTCACTCTATCTTGTGCATTTCTTATTATGTCCGTCCAAGATGAGTTCATGGATTCCTTAATCTCATCGCTCCACCTTGTCTGCGGTCTTCCTCTCCTTCTGTTTCCGTTTGTCATACCCAGCATTATGTCTTTTTCGAGGGAGTTCTCTCTTCTCATAACGTGTCCAAAGTATGTCAGTTTCCTTTTCAGCGCCTGTGCTTCCAACGAACACTCTAGTACTAACTCCTCTATGATTGACTTGTTGGTTCTTTTCTCTGTCCATTTTACTTTAAGTAATTTCCTCCAAGTCCACATCTCAAATGCCTCGAGTTTCTTCTTCTCTTTTTTCCTCAAGGTCCAACTCTCGCATCCGTAGAGCACTATTGGGAACATCATTTGCTGGATAACTCTCATTTTAGTTCTGATTGACACACCCGAGTCATTTATGATTTTGTGTAACTTCTTTAACCCAACTTTGCCTAAAATTATCCGTCTCTTTACTTCTTCTGCGCAACGGCCTGAATTTGATATGACAGATCCTAGAAACGAATGACTTTTCACTATCTTTATCTGTTCACCATTTATACATATGTTCTCTAGGCTGCCAGTGGTCATAATCACTGTCTTTTTTAAATTTAGTCTTAGACCTGCTTTGGAGCTTTCCTCTATTATCTTCTCTACAAGGTTTACCAGATCTTCGATACTATCTGTGATAATTGTTGTGTCGTCAGCATACCTAATGTTGTTAATTTTCCTTCCTCCAATCCGTATCCCTCCTTCCATCTCATCTATTTTTACCTTCCTCATTATTCTTTCGGTATAACAGTTGAACAATTTTGGAGATACAATGCAACCTTGCCTAACTCCTTTTTCTATCGGAAACCAGTCTGTTTCTCCTTCGTATAGCCTTATTTTGGCATCCTGATCTTCGTACAATTTTTCTAGTAAGTTGATTAAGTGCCTTGGTACCCCTAGTTCTTCTAGCGCTACCCATAGAGTGGAGCGATCTACACAATCAAATGCCTTAGAGTAGTCCAAAAATCCTAGATAAACGCTCTGCTGGTACTCTCTGGCCTCTTCCATTATCCATCTGAGATTTGCTATGTGATCCCTGGTTCCTCTGCCTTTGCAGAATCCTGCTTGTTCAACTGCAATCTCTCTATTCAGATATACTTCCATTCTATTTAAAATAATTTTTAGCAGAATTTTGCTGACGTGCGGTATTAGTGCTATAGTTCTGTAGTTCGCACATTCTCTATGGTCTCCCTTTTTTGGCAATGTTATGATCACCGACCTTTTCCAATCCATTGGCCAGGTTTTCTTTTTCCAAATTACATTACATATTTCCATAATCTTATTCTCAGCTTCTTCACCAAGGCTGCTTACTAGCTCAATAGGGATATTATCTATTCCTGGCGCCTTCCCTCTGGCCACCTTCTTGAGCGCCCATCTTACTTCTTCTATAATTATATTTGGTTCCTCTTCATACCCTTGTTCTGCAGAACACGTTGCAATATCTGGGTCTCTTTCATACAGATCTTTAGTGTACTCCTCCCAAGTTTTAAGTACCTTTTCAATAGAAGTGTGCATTGTCCCGCACTTGTCTCTTATGGCGCAATTCCTTGGCCTATACTCCTTCGTTATCTTTTGGATGTTTGGAAACATCTCTTTTGGATTACCTCTATTCATTTGTTCCTCGATAGCTCTGCACTGTTCGCTCAGAAATCTTTCTTTATCTTGTCTTTGGAATTTCTTGTTGAGTTCTTGTATTTTCTTTTTATCGCCTGCTTTCTTTGCCTTCCTTCTCTCTTCAGCAGTTGTAATTGTCTCTTTAGTTAGCCAACTTGTTTTATTCTTGGTTCCTGTTCTCGGTATATGCTTGTTTGCTTCCTCTGTTATAATGTTCTTGAACTTCTCCCACACCTCTTGTACATTCTCCTCATTTTTGTCTATTTCTCCTATTCTTTTGCATACCGAGTCCCTATATGTTTGTGGAACCTTTCCCAAATCAAGCTTCGGTTCTTTTTTCTTCCTCTTATTTGCTTTCAATTTCACTTGTACTGTCGCGACTACCAACTCATGGTCAGTCCCGCAGTCAGCCTCCGGAATGGTGGTAACATCCGATATTGATGACCTCCACCTTGTTTTCCCTATTACATAATCTATCTGGTTTTTATACCTTCCATTTGGAGAGGTCCACATGTAAAGAAATTCCTCTGCTTTCATAAACCATGTGTTGAATATCATAAAGTTATTTGCAGCACAGAATTCTACTAACCTGTCACCTCTTTCATTCCTTTTACCAAGCCCCAAATTACCGGCTATGTTACTAGTTTTTTTCTTACCTACCTTGGCATTCCAGTCCCCCAATAACAGAGTTAGATCATTGCGTGGTAACTTGTCAACAACTTCCTGAACTTGCTCATAAAATAGCTCTATATCCGTTTCGCTGGCTTCTGATGTAGGAGCATATATTTGCATAATACTTGTTTTAACTGGTCTGGTGTCCAGTCTTAACCATATTATTCTGTCGTTTATTGTATTGTATTCCAGGACTGAGTTTACCATTTTATGGTGCATTAGTACAGCAACTCCGTTGGCTCTGTGACTTTCTCCCCCCGAGTAATACACTGTGTGATTCCCGCACTTCACCTGTCCCGCACCAGTCCACCTCAATTCACTTATACCTAAAACATCTAACCCAAGCCTGTCCATTTCTTTAAGTACAATGTCTATTTTGCCTAAACTCATCGATCTGACATTCCATGTGCCTATCAACAATTTTCTTCCGTGTGTTCTTGTGCCACATTCTTCGCTCTTCTTCTCTGCCTTTGCTTTATCCTCGCTTGTTTCGTTTCCTTCCAAACAGAAGTCCGTTGCACTTATTTGAGTCTTTCCTCCACCTTTCCTAGCGTCTTTATAACAAGATACCTGTTGCATTTCCTCCGAAGCGAAATGGCCGCACTATTACCCCATCTGGCCAGAAGTTGGGATCTTGGAGGGTGTCAATGTACTTGAAATCCATTCCTACTTTAAAGCTCTTGTTAGTTCCTTTCGTTGGTAGTGTCTCACATTCAATTTCCCCTTCAATCCCATTCAGAAAACTATCTAGTATTTATTTATACAGCAAACAAAAAAAGAATATTTTGACCCTTATTCACCCTACTGGGTCCCTTAACGTCAAGAAATTTTAAACGGTGAAGTGACACAATATTCTTATTAAACCAGTGGGTTGACTTCTAGCAAATTACACTTCATTTTCTACCTATGTTTTGACAGAACATGTTTAATGGACATTTTGTCCACATCCTTAGATTAATAAGTTACTTGTATGTCACTTTATAAATTTTATTTCTAAAGTCATGTTCTGCCTAAACATTGGTAAGAAGTGAAATGTCTGTCCAAATATCAACCCACTACATTTATAAGTACAGAGCATTTTAAGCTATTAGCTTCAACCCTGGAGTTCTGCTGCCTGGCATAGTCATTCAGCAATAATGGATATGTCGCATCTGTGCAGCTGGTAGTACAATGAAATGGGTTTTTCATCTTGCAATATACCAGTATTACCAATGAAACAAATATTATTGTGCTAACCTCGAGTATAAGAGGTGTTGGACATTCATTATGTCTTAATAGAAAATTGGCATTTAAGCATACATGCACAATTCCTCTGTGATCCTGCCTTATTTCAATTCAATTTCAAGTAGTATGTAATTTTTTGGTACGATATTTTGGTAATACAGAGTCCTGAAATCCTTTGAATAATTTATATCAACCCTGGTAAGTCTGACAAAGATAAAGGTTATATTATTCACTTGTCCACTTTCAGCAAATCACAAGAAACAAGCGATAATAATAACGTGTCATTTTATTAACACTGCCTTCACAACAGTGATTACAAGAACTGATTGATAACACAGGTAACTCTCTATCTGAAAAGATTTCAATTACAAAATTAATACCAAAAATAAACAAATTTCCACTCCAATCTTATGGCACCCATCTGTATTGTCGAAGCAGGACTTTCACTTCAACACATTTATGAATTCCAATAACCAAGGGACTGAGAGCAACAGTGGCCTAACCCACAATTTTGCAATACACTTTTCAAGTTAGTAAGATAAATTATTTGTACACTGTTTAAAAAAAAAAAAAAGCATTACACTTAAAACTAACCTTATCGATACACCCTGTCACCATTCAGCATTTCTTCTTTGCTGTTACAAACACAACAATGGTAACAAACTGGCTATTGTTACATAACTCAAAATGGTAATCCACATGCAGAAATGCTTACATTTTAGTAGCAAGTTACTGGAAATAATGTAATCTCTTCCTCTCATATAATTTCTTAAAAAGAAGAAAGAGGAACTATCTCCACTATTCCAGAACCTATTAATATGAGGATAAGGATGAAAAAGATTGTTTAAAAATAGTAACATTCAGGTTATAGTAGAAAAGTACATATCTTCGCTCTGTCCAACTAAAGGGAGTATTCTAAGGACAATGTTCAGAAATTTGTGGAGCAAATCATAGATTTATACCAATTGTAATCGAAAGTGCATAATAAAATTTAATTATTAATAAAGATAAACCAATTTTACATTTTGAAATATCACAACTCAAATCAGCAGCAACTGGAAGTCAGGAATGAAGTTGAGTCATGAAAGTTGGTCAGGCTTGTTACAATCCACAAGTGAAGGTGATAAATATGAGTTGTAAGAAGGAGGCTCTAAAACTGCCATCTTAGCTAGTGTCAAGAGGAGATAAGAAAGAACATATGTACGGTATATACAACCTTACAATCTCTAATGGTCAGGCAGCTCTTAAGGCTAGCTTACATGACAAAATTAGGTTTCGTAACTAAGTTTCGCAATTTTTTTTGCTTCAATGCGCAAGCGCAAGATGTACTGGCAACAATGAGTTACGAGACTACTCACTTTCGGTTGATTCCAACTTTTCACGAAACTATACCTGGGCCGTCGTAAGTTTGCACTTTCCATTCTACAAGTTAGGTTGCCAGTATCAGAGATTGACAAACGAACTACTCGACTTCGTTGTGTACTGACAAAGAGGTGCCGATCGGCATTATTCGGCTGTATTCGGCCTTGAACATTCGAAACTATTTCTAATCCCAAAATTATCATTTTTCTGTTTTTCCATTCAGAAATTTTTGATATTTATGTAATGTAATATTATTCCGAACCCACAGTTTCACAAAAAAAACCGTATCGTTCATGTACACAAAGATTAATTATCCTGCTATGTGTGGACATCGTACACCTTCACATGATAAATATTCACGTTATTGGTTCGTGGTATTGTAGCTCAGTGGTTATGATGCTGGATAGTTACGCAGAAAGTTGGGGTTCGATCCTAGGCAGGGTACTTTTTTTCCATACTATTTTCAAGACGCAAATACAGTTTATGATTTTTAATTTTTAAAATTAGCTGTCTTATATTTTATTGTATAATATAATTTGTAGCTTATAAAACCTTATTATCAGTAGTGAAATCTTAAACCCTCGGCCAATCTAGGCCTAAAGATCGCGAAACTTATTAAAACTCTTTTCAGGTAGAGGGACAAGATGTTCCACTTTTCGCACGATTCTCCTTCTTTACTTCCTCTGCCCATTACCATAGGTCCTATAGGTAGAGGAAGTGTTGTTTCCGATCCCTAAAATCCGACTTTGGTTTTTTACATAAATACACGTTTTGAGGCCCTCTGAATAAAAAAAATACTATTTTTGGAAACATGTCTGTGTGTGTATCTCAATGTGTGTGTGTGTGTGTGTATGTCTGTGAACATCCTAGCTCAGAACGGAAAATTGTATGAAAACATTTTGTTTTTGGGTTAGGTACTTTTCTCAGGATGTGACACGAAGATTGGCGACGAAATTCTATTATTTTAAGGGAACTTTACTTGAAGAAAATTTAGTTTTTCGCGATTTTCTCGAATACTGCTGTAACGATTTTGTTTAAATTTTGTAGATGGGGTGCTTATACTATGAGTTAAAACTTTTATTTGAAACATTTTTCAAATAAATCTCTTTAGGGAAGTTATAATCCGTCCACTCTTTGTAGAAACTCAGTTTCGCGAGTGAACAATAAGGCTTTGCATGACTTGTGGCTCAGATTTAGTGCCTGTACTAATATTTATAGGATGATGGTAGTAACAACGTAACGATTTGGTCATGCTTATTTTGGATATTCTGGTCACCCTAGCTCAATGATATGTTTATATCTGAATGCGTGAATTAATTGTTGTCTACTGATATAATTGCAACAAACAAATTTCCGATGTGTATGAATACGCACTCCCGCAATGCGGACCCTGATTCAAACGTGCGTAAGGATATAAAGAGAAAATATAGCATTTTTCGTATCTATGGTAAAAATCTCACTAATACACTCACAATTACTGAGGTGGAAAGACTTTTGCGTGAAGGAATCGAGACCGTCGATGCTGCTTCCTGGAGAAAGAAAGTGGAACATGTCGAAAAATTAATTAAAGAAGCGCAGATAATGGACAGAATTATTAGTAACCATGAACAACTGATGATCTGTCTTGGTGAAGATGAAGACGACGACGACGACGATGATAATGATGGTGGTGATGGTGATGATGATGGTGATGATGAGTTTGATGCCGAATCTGATGAAATTCTTGATGGTATTATGCCATTGCACAGTTTGTGAATCGATCAATAAAAATATTTAATTGGTAATCCTGTGAGGACATGCTCATCTCGTGACTTCGTTTGCAGTTATGAAGAATGTGAGATGACTGCTCAGAAAACCGTGCTGATGAAAAGATGGATGCACAGTTGTCCTTCCAACACAACTAAGCAATAGGCCGACAAGAGCCAATATACATTTAAGAAGAGAACATAGGTCAACATATTCTGATTGGTGGTTGACTGGGTAGGGTGTGGGTGGAACTCGAAATTGCAGCCACCTCCTCGTGGTGAGTTCTGGGTCATTTCGTGAAAACAAATTGGAAATGGGCGAAGAGCTGCAAAATGATGTGTGTACTCTTATCAAAAGTCGTGGTGATATGTAGAAGACCTTGTGCATAACCACGCCATGTTTCTTGGAAGTTCTCAATGAGCTGTTTTATGAATACCAGTGTTCAAGGAGTTTGTTCTATTAATAATTAATTAATTAAAGCAATTAATTATCAACAAATGGTATCAAACTCACAATGACAGGAGCATAGAATTTTTGCTAGAAGTACTGAAGAGAAGAATTATTAATTGCAACCTATAAACGGCATCCCTATATATAGGCCCTGATTTATAAATTGGCAGATTGGGCATTTGCCCAGGGCGGCAAACCTAAAAAGGGTGGAACAGTTTTAGGGGAAAGGTGTTATATACAAAAAAAACTTTTATTACATAACAACAGTGTGTTCCTGAAAATAACCCATGGCAATTTTGTCAAGAAGAATATGGTGTATTCAAGATTTGTTGAATAGATCGTCAGAATTATCAGAAGTTGAGAGAGCTACTTCAAAGTTTTGTAACTTTTATCCAAAGATATCAGTTGTGACATTTCCAATGAGTGTGTATGTTTAAAAATGTATGAGCTTAAAATATATTTAAAAAAACCTGAATTGCATATTTATTTGAAGGACAATAATTTAGAAAAACAAACTTGAAAAACTAGAAAAAAAATTAAATTGATACTAGAATGTTTTTTACTTTACCACAAACTAACTGTACTGCTTAAAGAATGTTTTCAAGAACCTAAAATGTTATGCAATCGGTCCTCCTTAATAAGTTGAACTTATTAGATTTTATTTGCATTGAAAAATATATTATATCTTTGAAAACTAACTTCTCAGAGATTGTAGACGACTGTGGAAAGACAAAATCCAGGAAAAATATCAAAATAAACTTTATGTCCATTGAATTTAAAATAATTACATTTGAAACAATGAAAAACATGTTAGATTGAGATTTAGATTCTCATAGGAAAATAGAAATAAGGTAATCATTTTTTTTAGAGAATCGAAGATATAGGTATGTATCTTAAATGGTATGAATTAAAAGGAGAAAATTATGCTACTTGGTGGTATGAAATAAAATCTAGTTTTAACATTTGGATCATAAATAACTATTTTGTTCTAAAATATTTGTTTTAATATATACAACCTATAATACATATGTTTTATAAACATAACTTATTAAATAACCTATATTAAATATTTTTGAAAATGTCAAAGATTGATTACATTATATACTACAATAATTTCAGAGGTTTTAGGTAATTGTTTTGCAAATGAAACTGCAATAGGAATCATGCATTTTTTTCCAAAACATAATTACTTTAATTTTTTTAATAAGTGTTGTGAAGCCTGGGATTACTTGCAATAATAAATTGCTATCAGGACAGTATTCGTTTATACTTCGGTAAAACTCACACTTAATACCAAAACAGTAACTTCAGGGAGGGTCGTATAAGTAAAAAATGGAAGGGGCGATTAACAAAGTTTTGCCCAGGATGCAAAGTAAGTATGAAATCGGCATCTGCCCAAAAAGATTTGACAAAAAGTATAAGGCAGGTAATTTTAAAAATTAAACACTGCATTTAAATCTTAAAAATATAATGAATGAAAAAAAAAAGTTACTGCACGAGGATTCGAACCAACAACCTCTAGAACCACGATCAAGCATTTTAACCATTAAGCCACTTCCAACTTTGACAGAATGTCGAGAATATTATAGATGTGAACCATTATGCATTCTCTTATATTCTCATAAGATTTTGTATAGGAACGATATGTTTTTTTTATTAATAGTGTATTAGTATTTGTATGAATATTATTAATATTCAGACGTTAATACAATACAGAACGGAAAAATGAGAGAGATACGACATGCAATGTTTGAAGCCGAATTGCTTCTTTTGGTCAATCATTAGAATCGCAGTGCAGTGCAGCCAACATAAGTAGGCATCTAATTGAAACTGGAAAGTGCAAACTTACAACGGCCCAGGTACTTGACTTCAGATGTTATTAAAACAATTTTTTGTTAAAATTGAGATGCATGTATTACGCGAGGAAATTTTATATTTGAACACAAAAAGTTGAGGTGCAACCATTATAGTGGGGTGGCCATTATGGAAGTAAATACAGTACTTCACTAATTATTACATTGTTAGTTACCACTTAGTATAGTGGAACCTTGATTATCCATCTCCTGATTCATTGTCATTCTCACTTAACCGTCAGACCGGACTCATCAAGTACTGAATTATGCTTTACAAGTGCCCTGATTAATTCGAACAGCAGGCAGAAGCACATGCTACTCAGCTAAGCTTCTTTCAAGAAGACAACAGCACATGGTGCATTTGAACCACAAAATTAATTGACTTTTCCATACAACAATAAAATCAGGTAAACTGATGTAAAAAAGTGCCAGTATGTTTTTGTTTAATCAATTATGACTGCAATTATGATATGCAGAATGTGTTTTTTTAAATTGATTTCCAAGTTAAGCTCCAGATTTATTCATTAAGCAGGGATTACAGAAGAACAAAGGTCTAGTTTTTTTAATGAGATTAAAATCTTCCAGCATCAGCTGAACTGTACAGATTTGTGATATCTTGACAATCGCACACTCACATAAAAATACAAAAAAAAAAAAATCAAACTGGCCGGATTCGGGTTTTGAACCATGGAACTCCAGAATGTGAGGCCAAGACGTTACCATCTCGGCCACCTGGGTGATTTTAACGGTCTAGTTGGATAAGCGCATGTAAATCAATAGTGCTTTTTGTCATTGCTACCTGTATTTTAATTTCCAAGGCCTTATAAGGTCACAGTAAAACAATAAGCTATGTTGTCGAGATAACTGATTTTCATTTTTTTAAATAAATTCTTTCGAATACGTATATTACCATAAAATAGACACTAAATTGAGCATTACTCCGAAACAGGTCAACCGATTTTATCCATTATAAATATCCGTCTTCCCATGGACATTATAAATGTGATACCAAGTTTCATAAAAATCCGGTAAAGCGTATTTGACATACCGTGTCTTTAAAATAGACACTAAATTGGGTTTTACTTCGGTACCGGTCTACCGATTTGGTCCAATATCAGTAGACGTCTTTCCATGTACATTATAAATGGGTATACAAAATTTCAGGAAAATCCAATAAAGCATATTTGAGTTATCGCGACTTCTTATATATTAACATAAAAGCACTAAATTGGGCATTATTCCGGTACTGGCCAACCGATTTTTTTTAATATCAATAGACGTCTTCCCATGGATATTATAAATGCGTATACGAAGTTTCATAAATATCCGATAAAGCATATTTGAGTTATTGCGCCTTTAAAATATACACTAAATTCGGTTTTACTCCGGTACCGGTCATCACATTAGGTTCAAATTAAATAGGGCACTTCTCATGGACGTCATAAATGCGGACAGACATTTTTCGTCCCCACACACAATCTCATAAAGTACCATACTGGCACTTAATAATTTTACAGTATATTTGTGCATTCATAGAAACATACACTTTCTGTAGTGTACTGTAGATTGTATTGTAATCAATTTCTAACACACTTTTTTTACTACATTTTTTAAATTTGAAAATGGTGATTTTTGTGAATAATTTCCCCTTTCTTTCTCAGCCATCTTTTTAATTATCCCTCAAGGCTCTGTTCCATGTCTGATGGTTAACTGAGGTGCTAATGTACTACTGTGGAATGTTGCTTCCTGTACAAAAATTAACTGGTGTAACATCTTCCATCTTGAAATGCTATTGCAATACAATTTCCACATGAATTAAAATTCTTTCTTTCTTTTTCTAGAGAATATGCAGGATAAATATTACTGATAAGCAATTTGGGGGTTAGCTTTACTTGCAATTCATGAATGACTTATAGTCCAGTCAAAAAACTCAAAAAAATGACCCAACCTCTAAAAAAATCCGAAAGTTTTGAAACTTTGCACACTTATTTAATGGTACCTTGGGATGAATATACCAAAAGTCCTCATGAATATGAGGCGAGCTCTAACGGCAATTAGCGAAAACAGGACCCCTATTTTGGTTTTTCGTTAAAATCTCGAGAACCGTTGGTCTGAGGTAAAAGTTGACTATATACGTAATTAAAGCTTATTAAATTTGGAACATAAATGATTATGTACATGTTTCTCGTATTCCTAATGTTTACCGAGTTATGGGGCGCTACAGGATAGCGTTTTTTTCTAAAACCGTCGAGGAGCGCACGATGGTGCAAATTAAAGTAGGTACCAACCGTACTATTTCACCATTGTCTTTATTTGAGGAGGCAGGAATGCGGAATACCAAGAAATCTACCTTGTACGATGCCTACTCCATTAAAAGAAGAAATAAACCTAGTCTATATTGACATTGTTTTGGTTGGAGGCTTACTATTACACAATTAAATTACACAAGGTGGTGTGGCCCAAAGATTCGCCAACAATCTCAACCATCTGCTAGTGTTATGTAGCCTATGTTCTCAAGCATTATGGTGGCAACGGCTGCACGGTGGTGTTTGATGTTTATTCAGCCACCCGATCCAGTACAAAGAGAGCTGAACAGAACCGAAGGTACAAAACAAAGAGGTCAGTTGACATAAACTTTGGAGAGAAAACAATAGTAACAGTCAAACAGGATGATTTTCTTTCTAACGAAAAGAATAAATGTAGACTAATTTCATTCCTCATAATTGCCCTTACCAGCCATGAAGTTGAAACAGAACAAGCATCCAGTGATGCTGACACATTGATCGTCCGAACAGCACTCGTGAAGTCCTTCACTTGTGACGAAGTAGCAATAGTCGGGTGAAGATGTAGATCTTATTATTCTCCTCATGGTCTTAACTCCGACTGAACAAAACATATTATTTGTGAAACCAAGCCATGGAAAAGTAGGAAGGCAAGTATATTGAAACCAGCAATTGCAAACTTTGGGAATGAAGAACAGCATACTTCTTGTGCATGCGTTCAGCGGATGTGATACGACTTCGGCTGCATATCGAAATGGGAAACATTCCTGATTAAAATTGTTCAAGAAGCAAGCTGTACTGCAAGGTATTGCTGATATATTTTACAGCCCAAGTTCATCCCGTGAGGCTGTAGCTGCTGCTGGAAACAAAATATTCCTGGCATTGTACAATGCACCCAGGAAGAAAACCTCTCTTAACATGCACCGCTACAATGCTTTCACCAAATCTGTATCCAATGCTAAACCCGACCTTTCTGCTCTGCCGCCCACAAAAGGAGCAGCAAGACAACACGCATTTCGAGTGTACCATCAAATTCAATTTTGGCTTGGGAATGAACTTCTTCCTGTGCAGTGTGGTTGGAAGTTGGAAAGCGATCAGCTGATCCTGTAACAACAGAGAATCCAGCAGCACCTGAAGCTGTCCTCAACCTCATTTGTTGCAAATGTACAGGTGGATGTGGGAACAGATGTGGCTGTCGAAAAGTCAGGAATAATGTGTACAAGCATTTGTCACAACTACCATGGCGAATACTTGAATGGTGTTACTTCCACCCTCGAAGAAGACTTTGATGACCCTGATGATCCCGATGCCATATACCTTGAAGAAACAGACCGTTCAGTGCAAAGCACAAACACTGAACATTTGGTACATGAAGATCAAAACACTGTGCTCGCTGGACGCTTAACCAGAAGTCAGGTGAGATTGCACATTTGTATTTTTTTGTTATTCATTTTCCTTGAAATAGTATACATAAATCGGTCGTCATGTTCATACGTTGTTTTACCGCTCGCTTACCTACTTTCTTTTACCTACATGTTCTTAATCTGTATAATGGTTCTCTCACATCATCATATCATGCATAGTTACCTCTTCTTACTGTGTTTAGGGCAGCAAGTTCAGAAGCTGACCAAGATGAGCAGATTGCAGGACCTTCTACCAAGAAGCGATCAAGAGTTGATTGATTTTTCTGTACACAGTTTTCCTTGGAATATCCTCAGCATTTTTTTTTTCTTTTGTTTTGTTTTTTTTGTTCATGTATTTCATTGTTTAATATACATCATGTCTTCCTTTTTATAGAAAGCTGTGAAATTTATCTCCTGAATCATCCTTGGTATAAAAAAAATGGTAAACCATTGTCAAATATTATTAGAAATGCCATATTGTACCGCGCTAGCGTAGTTTTTAAAAAAACGGTATCCTTTAGCGCCCTATAACTCGGTAACCATTGGAAATACAAGAAAAATGTATATAATCATTTTGTTGCAAATTTAATAAGCTTCAATTATGTATATAACAAACATTTACCTCCGACCAACGGTTCTCGAGGTATTAACAAAAAACAAAAATAAGTGCCCTGTTTTCGGTAATTGCCTCTAGAGCTCGCCTCATATTCACGAGGACTTTTGGTATATTCATCCTTAGGTACCTTCAAATAAGTGTGCAAAGTTTCAAAACTTTCGGATTTTTTCTTAGGTTAAACCTTGTTTTGACTGGACTATTAGTATATAGGCCTAGGCATGATTTAATATTTGTTAATGTTTGAGTAATATTTTCATGCATTTTCTTTGTTTGAAAAATTTGATAGACCAAATACAGTAGAACCTCGTTAACACGTTCCTCATTACCACATTTTCTTGCACAGTATGATAATTTCGAAAATCCCAGTCCCAATCTTTCTAATTACATGTTTGAATGTTCCTTTAACACGTTTTGGTTTCTTGCTTAGTACATTCACATTTGGTTTTGGTCTTTGTAGATTCCATTTTGATCTTTCACTGTAGTTGATTCTCACTGATCATTTTGATTTGGCACGGATTCTCCAGCAACAGACAGTGATGTCCAAAATCCGCTGTTTAGCCACCATTTTTTCTTGATGAATTTGTTGTGTTTGTGTTTACCAAAGTGGTGAAGTATTGAATTTTAAAATTTTCTACGGTTCTTGTGGTGTAGAGAAGAAAATTTGACAGGTTAGAACAAATGAATTGTATACCAAATATCGTCCCCTTAGAATGAAAACCTCGTATCTCATAAAACACATACGTGGCTTTGTCACTTAAAAACGCTTTCTAGCAATAGCCTACACTAGATTTTGTTTTTCCTCTTTAGAGGACAGCACGCACGTTATTCTTGTAATATTGGCTGGCAAATAGTTGAGATACATGTTTTTCTATCTAATAATAAATTAAAAGTACTCTTGCTTCTGTTTTGAGATACATGGTTTTCATTCATATGTCAAAATTTGGCATTTTCGTTTTTTTTTTTGGGGGGGGGACTTCATTATACATTTTAGTCTATGGCCTATGGGCGATTGTTTGATACTGAAATAAATTAATCAGCATTCTCCTTATGATTCAAACACAAGAATACAATTTTCCTGTTTGTAGTTGAAACCGAATATTTAACTGATTTATTTGATTTCAACAACTTCTCCTTATGAGCACACACCACCTCTCTAAGGTAGTGTGAAGTGCTGTTGGCAGTACATATTGGTAGATAACTTTGTGATATTGGTACATTTTTGTTTCATTATTGTTTTGGCAGTACAAACCACAATGAGTGTCCATCTTGTTTATTACGGCTCCAGAGAGGGATAACAAAAATGCAGATCACAATCGAAGCAAGATCAAAGTAGCCCATGTAAAGGGAATGCCTATTAAAAACTACAAAGGGAATTATGTGCCAGGAAAAATAGTTAGATAATCTTGCAGGTAGGGATAAATTAATTCTTTCATTAAGTCTAACCATTACTGTGTTACTTTACTTGATTTGGGGTCTATAATATACACATACTAAAACTGGCTATTAAGTAGTATACCTTTAAAGTTTACTGCACATTTATTATATGTTATCAATTGTTTTTCTATTGTTGATTGATCTGCTATTGCTATTTTCTTGTCACTGTTCGTACTATTTTTTTTTCAACCTCCAATGAGGTATAAAATGAAAATCACAGTGAAAATCAAAACTGTTTTATTTGGAACATTTAGGTACACCTTATAGCTACTTCTCTACATAGTCATGCTCTGATTGAGGCATTTGTCGAAGAGTAGTGCAACTTTCAAATACCCTCTTCATAGAAGCTTGCCACCAGCGTATTGAAAAGGGTCTTCACGGCTTTTTGAAGTGTTCTGAAATTCTTTGTTAGTGTGGAAGCCAGATCTTGGGTTTGTTCGGGAAATTTGTATGCATCCATTGTTTGGATTGTTCTCTTGATTCTGTATTGTCGTAACAAACCCACATTTTAATCCCTGCCATGATGGATTTCAAAAACTCGTTCCTGTGCCGAGTGACTTTCATCTTTTTCGGCAGCTGAAGAAAGATCTGGGAGGACAGAGCTTCCACACCAACGAAGAATTTCAGACCACTTCAAAATATTGTGAAGACACTTCTCAATACGCTGGCGGCAAGCTTCAATAAGAGGCTATTTGAAAGTTGCACGACGCTTCGACAAATGTCTCAATCGGAGCGGGACTAAGTAGAGAAGTAGCTAGAAGGTGTACCTAAATGTTCCAAATAAAACAGTTTCGATTTTCACTGTGGTTTTCATTTTATGCCCCATAGGAAGTTAAAAAAAAATAGCCCTCATATATGTATTATTTATTTTCAGCTGTCGGCTAAACTATTATAGCATGGAAATATATGTACTCATGAATCACAGACTATTGTCTTGTTGGGCATTTCATGAGAATATTATAGGACAAAAATTCCTCTGACACTGGGACTCTAACCCAGGACCTACGGCTATCCGGCCACCACTTTACCAACTAAGCTCGTCGGAGTGCGCTTCACAGCACCAGTCTGTGGTTCATGAATACAAATAGATCTATCTTGAATGTTACTGTACAATAACAGTGGAAGCCCAGTCACAAAAATCACTAATTACTGGCAATTAGTCATAGGAGAGAGGTTCCATCTGGTGCTGTGAAGTAAACTCCGGCTAGCTCAGTTGATAGAGCAACGGCACAGATAACCGAAGGTCCTGGGTTCGAGTCCCAGTGTTGGAGAAATTTTTCTCCTAAAGTATTTTCATGTTATAGCGTTATTGATGAAGACAACCACAATGACATTCTCACAACGTTTCTGTGATCAAAATAAATTATTGTCATAAAAATAATAAAAAATTATGTGGAGTACTAATTAGTTTTTCTTTATGGTTTGAGTAAATTAAGATAACAAAATAAAAGGAAAATAGTTTTATTCTGTAATTTAACCGTTGAAAATAAATAAGTCACAAAATTTGAATATTGTTTTCAATGAAACGACTATCCAATACCTGCACATTCTCTATAACCATAATGAAATTATTTTTGAGCTGAAAAATCTTATTCTGATAATAACAGAAGCAGAGATAATCAGTTTTTTGTTTCCCCTGTAAAATGCAATAAAAGACTTATATGGTCTCAACAATTTATGATTCAAAAGTAAAATTTGGATCGTAATTCCGGGGTGCGCAGGCAAAGAGAGTGAAGTCCACTTTCTTGTTACTGAGAATTAGAGTGACTTAACACACTATACCAGCCCAACATAGCTTTAGAGATGGATAAACCCATGAGGAGCACATTCATAACTACCGTACAATTTTGAATATGACTTACTAGACTTAACACAAATGTAGAGAACATTTTTATCTATACCTCTATGGACATATCTCAATTTTTTAGGATGGTGGACTTAACTCTCTTTGCCTGCGCACCCCGGAATTCTCACGTGGATATCACATTGCATTTCAATAGCAACTTGTGGCTGTGAACATGACTTAGCTACTGAACATTTTGGCCATGTTTGATATCTAGAGATAGGAATTCTTCGGTGTTTCCAAACTGAAGAAAGTGGTACTTTGAAATGTGAAATTTGGTGGTTTCAATTGAACTTTTCGGTACTTTCAAAACTATAGCAGAATCACGGGAAAGCATACCTTTTTATGTGCTTAAAACATACAATTGAATTAACTTATACACATAGCTATCAGTGGAATGAAATCCATCTTTCTGATATTGGAAAGCCCTATCCTTCACGCTTAGTGTGTTATTTGGCATCTTAAGGCCTTGTTAAATTTACTTTTCGACCATTTCCACACCAACAATCACGACAATCATGTGAGGTCTTATCATAAAACAAAATCGTAACGACGCCAAACTCCAAAGAGAACTAAAAATGTCATAGTAATACTAATTGAATCTTAATACCATATTTATCCGAATATAAGCCGCTCCTGGATTTAAGCCGCACCTGCATTTTTAGCAGTAAAGTAAAGGAAAAATAATTAAATTAACCCCAAAGTGAAAAAATAGATTGCCTCATTTTCATATTAAAGTAGCACATTTCTTAGCCAAAACAGGCCTGAAATAAGAATAAGAAAGTATCAGCTACGTTAAGTTATGAAATTCTAAATTTTATTTAATATAATGAAATAAAACTGATGGAAAAGAAAACAGAAATCAGTACTTTACACTTCATGTGACTTTCAGTGTTGAATTTTGCGCGATTTTTCTATTTTTCATAACTGCACTTTCAGTTACCATCAGTTCAAAATTACCATATTCCCATATGTTACAACATTGTTCTACTTCTGAGCAGCTCATAATTCATACATATTCTGTAATACCGCTACAAAAATGACAAAATGCTCAAAACATTACTTGCTTGCACGCTTTTACGCATCTTCTACAATGCTTCGATTAAAATCGATATATTTTCGATGTTAAATCGATTAATATATAGATAGTCCTGGAGATTCGAGATAATCGATAGGTGGCGGTGCTTAAAGGAGGGGAACCAGCTACGATGGATCAACTGGCTATATTGTGCTCATTTTTACCATTATTGCATAAAAACACTTGTACGTGATTTTAAACCACAGGCATATTTTGCTGGGCTTAATCCAGGAAAAAAAGTGCTGCTTATATTCAGATAAATACGGTAATCGATACAGATCCAAAGAGCTTGTTAAAGTACAATACAAAGTTATTTTTCATACTGAAGGTCGATCGTGGCGTCTTGCGGTAACTTTCAATACTAATCGAATCCTAATAATCGATAAAAGTCCAAAGAGGTTGTAAAAACACAATATGAAGGTACTTTAGTGTTCAGTAAATCTTCAATAATTTTCGTTTTTGACCTCTCTCTTGAAAAAAGTAAAAATTTGTGCCAAAATCGCATCTTAAAGTCAAAATTTGTGCCAAAATCACATTTTCATGCAAAATTCGCATCAATTCACGAGCACAAAAACATTTTTCAGGGTACTGTTGTATGTGTTGAAGCTAGTTATCATTCCTAATACAGTTCTTAATAAAAATTGTTACATTCGCGATCATACATTTGCCTATAGTATCTTATACTTTCAGTTATTTTGTCTATATAGATATATGAGCTTTCATGAACCACAGATTATTGTCTCTGTTGTACATTACATGAGAATATTATAGGAGAAAAATTCCTGCATATGGCATAGCTTGTCTGTCTGTGAGGTGGACCATTAGGGCAATCAGTCATAGGGGAGAGGTTCCGTCTGGCGCTGTGAGTTGAACTCCGGCTTAGCTCAGTTGGTAGAGCATTGGCGCGAATAGCCAAAGGTCCTGGGTTCAAGTCCCAGTGTTGGAGGAATTATTCTCCTATAATATTCTCATGTAATGTCCAACAGAGACAATAATCTGTGGTTCATGAAAGCTCATATATCTATCTTGAATGTTAACTGAACAAAAACAGTGGGAGCCCGGTCACAAAAATCACTAATTAGTGTGCCTCACAGTACTGCATATGACATAGCTTGTCTGTCTGTGAGGTGGACCATTAGGGCAATCAGTCATAGGGGAGAGGTTCCGTCTGGCGCTGTGAGTTGAACTCCGGCTTAGCTCAGTTGGTAGAGCATTGGCGCGAATAGCCAAAGGTCCTGGGTTCAAGTCCCAGTGTTGGAGGAATTATTCTCCTATAATATTCTCATGTAATGTCCAACAGAGACAATAATCTGTGGTTCATGAAAGCTCATATATCTATCTTGAATGTTAACTGAACAAAAACAGTGGGAGCCCGGTCACAAAAATCACTAATTAGTGTGCCTCACAGTACTGCATATGACATAGCTTGTCTGTCTGTGAGGTGGACCATTAGGGCAATCAGTCATAGGGGAGAGGTTCCGTCTGGCGCTGTGAGTTGAACTCCGGCTTAGCTCAGTTGGTAGAGCATTGGCGCGAATAGCCAAAGGTCCTGGGTTCAAGTCCCAGTGTCGGAGGAATTTTTCTCCTATAATATTCTCATATTTTGTCTATATTTTGTCCATATCATAGCTATTCTTAACATTTATCTATGAGGTATATCATACCGTACAGCAATTTTTCACGCAATACAACACACTATAAGGTCTTTGGTTGTGGAAATCAACTTGTTTCATGTTTGATATTTCAAACTAAAGTGAAGTGCTTTTTTTTTTGTGATTTTTGTCTTTTTTTTTCATTAAATATTGCTCCCGTACAGTCCTTCAGTTTTAGCATGATTTTCTTCTTAATCAAATTAATAGGCCTATGTATTCATTTAAATAATATAAATTTGACTCGACATAGAAACTACCATGTGTCATTTTGGGTAATTTTTAGCCATTTGGATGCCCTTTTGGGTTGTATTGATTAACATAGAAAATATCTATACAGCCTATTCCCTTGAAATTCTTCCCCCCCCCCCCAATTTTCAATTGTATGTTTTCCTGTTTAAGACATCCATTTTTTCGGTACATAGGAAAACATGTTAACAAGGTTCCATTGTGTTTAACAAGCTAAAGAATTTTCTCTTAGGTCAGATATTGAAAGATTTACTAACGTCCAATATATGTACAACAACTTTACATTATAATATAAAAGTGAATTAGTCCACTCTTGCTTCAAATATGTGTGCTCACCAGTTTTTAATGATTTAAAAAAGGGACAGAATGGAAGAAGAAAGAATAGTTTAGGGGGTGCTACCTATTTTAATTCCATCTCCACCACTGCACCACTGTATACAGTGTGCACTGTGCAGTACATTATAAACATCTCTCTTACAAAGTATCTTATTTACACTCACGAAAACCAACTTCGAAAAGTTTGCCTTTCAAGGCAAAAAATGTTCGTTTTTTGATTATCATTCATTTCTATACATCTTAAATGAATTTACACAAATATGCAACATGTACCCTTCATTCGTGTAGTTTGCTACTTCTTCTAGGAACAGATATAGCACTAAAGCAAGCTAAAAGAACTGGGATAGCCGGATATGAATAGATATATACTAGGAGTCAGAATGGCTGATACCACGCTGTGACAACTGCGCTCTGAGCAATTGGTTGTCTTGTTTCAACTCCTCATTTTGCTGCCTGATTAACTCCAGGTCCATTGTCAGCCGTTCATTTTCTTTCAAGCAGTCTGAGAGCCGTTGATTAGAGGCACGCAATTCTAATATGTATTCACATGCCTTCGCCAGAATACCACCTTTGCTCTGCAATTTGAAGAAATATTTTTATTAAATGACAAGACAGAGATGCCTCAAGCTATGATTTCTTTAAGGAGATCTTTAGCAAGCAAACGCCACTGTTCCTACAATTAAATCTACTGAACATGATTTTCTAACAGTGATTCCCATCAATTTGCTGGTCTTAGCAAAGTCCAACGGTAACTAAACAAATTCAACACATGACTGTCATCTTAGTATGTCACAGAAATATAAACAATGATTGAACTGTCAGTTTCCATTGAATTATGGCTGAAATATGGTTTGTATGATTACAACCATGTGTTGCAGGCTCCAGATGTACCAGGCTCTGTTGTAATAAGAATAGAAGTAAATAAATATTACATTCCTTAAACTCTGCTAGCAGTTATGCTCCAGGAAGATCACCATAAAGAAATCTTAGCATAAAACTCTGGTAAGCATGCAAGATTTTTAAAAATTAATTTTTTTGCTTAAGTGGAGGGCATCAATAAATATATGAGGCATTTTAGTAAGTATAGATAATTTTTTTTAAAATCACAGAACATTATATTCCAAATACTTTATTATCATTCATTCGTTAACTTACACTTTACCCTACTTCTTAGAGTCACCACTGTTATTCTGTGGGAAACCAGTTTTTGTATGCCTTCATCAAAGAATGATGCCGCCTGAGTCATCAGAAATGATGACTCAAAGAATGATGCTGAAAACCAAGTCTGCACTTCTTGTTTCACATCATCATCTCACATCACTCCTGAATCAATCCATGGGGGGATTTACATAAAAAAGAGTATGAAGTTCTTACTCGCAAAGTTCAAGATTCTACTTGCAGTCGTATGCATAAAAACCAGATGGACTTCCCACTCACTGCATCCACATGACAAGAAGCTCTTACAACTCAGCCACATAGCACCAGCTTCAATTCCGTATGCACAATGACCGAGCAGCAGGAGCATTTACTAGGAAATTTGTGAGCTACTAAATATGATACTCACTTCACTCACTGCATGCTACTTGGGTGATTGGCATGGAATATATGGACATTCCAGAAAGAAGAAAAAATACAAATAATGTAGGGACAGCTCCCTGATGAGCCGGAAACAACCCCTGCGGATTTTCCTTAAGAAAATTTGCGAGTTTTTATTTTAATTCCTCTGCCAGTACTAGGTACTATATCGCTGGTGCGCAGGCAAAATTGAGATATGTCCGTAGATTTATAGATAAAAATTTTCTTTACATTTGTGTTAAGTCCAGTAAGTCATATTCAAAAACGTATGGTAGTTATGGATGTGTGCCTCATGGGTTTATCCATCTCTAAAGCGATGTTGGACAGGTAAAGTGTGTTAAGCCACTCTAATTCTCAGTAAGAAGAAAGTGGACTTAACTCTCTTTGCCCATGCACCCGCAATATGTAGAGGAAATATTGTGCAGACCCTGAAATTTGATGTCATGTTTTGAGGTCCTCTGAATCCAAAAATATTATTTTCAGAAAGATGTTTTGTCTGCATAGCTCGAGAATGAAAAATGGTATAAAAACAACATTTTAAATTTTGCTTAGGTATCTTTTGGGGATGTAACACGAAGATTGGCCACTTTAAACAAAGCAACATTTTCGAAAATGGGTCTAACGATTTTGTTTAAATTTTATATTTAAGGTGGTTATGCTAAGAGCTAAACTTTTATTTTAATATCTTTTTTCGCAAAAATTCTCTGACGGGTAGTTACAAGGCAGGCATCATTCTTAGAAACTCAATCTTTCCTGGTGAATGATAAAGCTTACCATCAATCTAATACGACTGAATACATATTCTCTGCAACACGGCCTCTTATTCTATGTCAGAATTTGAAGAAAGGTGTATTGCCACCCTTAGGTTATACAAAAGTATGTGAGTGCGTTTATTAAGATTTTATTTGGCTAGCGTATCCTTCAGGGATACGACATGAGGTATGGCAATGACTTTCTTTTCATTTTTACAAACACTTTATTTGAAGAAAATTTCATTTTTCTTAATTTTCTCAAAATAGGTTTAATGATTTTATAGGCATATTATGTATATTATACTAAGTACTAAAATTTTTATTTGAATTCTTCTCCAAATAAATTCTCTGAAGGGTAGTATTAAGCCATTTACTTGGATTTTTGGTCTTGCCTCGCGAATAATGCGACTTTGAACGATGCTGACACAAGTGAATGCGCACTACTGCAATTCAGCCGTGTACTCTACACTAGAATACATTAAGGGTAGAGGGAGTTATGTGAATGTTTCATATCACATTTTAAAAATACTAATTATATTTAATATTGTAATTATGTTATAGTGAATTTTTGTTCAACTAATTTAATCCTAAAATATTGGAAATAAATATTTTCATTACATTACTTCACTTTAAGTTTCTTGTGAATACAAATTGTACAGTGAGTCTCAGTCAGATTGGATCCGCCACGCCGCGCGTTGGGTTCCCCCCAGATGACGCTCCTATCCCCGGTATGCGGCAAAGGAACTGCCCGGCAGTTGACTGACTTGTCCGTGCGTGACAATGAAAATAAATGAAATAAGTTTGAAAATAACGAAAATAGTCACCTACCTTATTACAGGAGATGCTGGAAGTGTCCTCCTCCTACATCCACACATTTTTGGCATCGTGATAGGAAATTCCGATTAATACGCATTAATTGTTCTTCCGTTATTGAGTTTATCTCTATCCTAATGTTTTCTTTTAGTTGTGACAAACTACAGAATAACACTTTCATGTCTGTACAACACGAGAACAATGCTCAACTGCAGGCTATGCAGGAATTGTTGACTTATCTGCGGGGACACAGCTCGCTGCGATGCGGGAAGTGTTGAGTCATCACAAGAGAAACACGGCGCGCGGCAAGCGGGTGCAATCTGTCTGACACTCACTGTATATAGTGATTATTGTAAACTTCTAAAAATTAATTCTTCATATTATGAAAATAATTATCTCGTTTCTATTATACTGTTGAAATTTGCTGATTGATGGGTTTGTTTCGGTTTGTTTCATGCTCTATTATTTTCAGGATTTCTTTCTTCCACTCATTCAAAACGTGGATTTGTTTCCAGTTTTCTTCATGTCTGTTTTATTTTTTATTCTGGTTTTCACCATTTGTACTTTTTGTACTTTGATTTCCCTGAAATTGAAGCCAAATTTCGAATTTATATATGTAAGAACTACTTTCATTGCTGCTTTCCTTTTCAATCAAACTACTAGCAATTATTGGGATTTTGAAAAAAAAGTATTTTGTTTTAAAACCCAATAGAATTATTTATCCTCCTCCTTATGCTAATGTGGCTGTGATTTAAATGCCCTACTGTGATAAGACTCTTGCTCGTTTTCTTAGCTTTGTTTATGCAGGTGGATGTTCTGCTTGGGTTGCTGGAGTATAAACTCTCTGCTCTGAGTCGGCACTATTCTGTCGCTGCTAATTTTTATGCATACAACTAGTGAGTGACTTCACTTCTCATCAAGAAGAAGCTCTCATTTTATGCTTACTTTTATGCATATCAGCCATGGAGTGGAGACACACAACATTCCCCATGAAGAAGAAATTCAAACAGACGATCCACTCACAAGATCATATGCACAGTTTTCAGAGAAAGACAAGGTGTTTTGCTGATTAAATTCTTGCCCAGGAATGCGACAATCAACTTAGACGTCTATTGTGACACATTAGGAAAGCTCCGTTGTGCAATACAGAACAAAAGGCGTGGAATGCTTTTGAATGGAACCATTTTGGTTCATGACAATGCCCGGCCACACACAGCCAAACAAACTCAAGATCTGATTGCATCATTTGGTTGGGAACAATTTGACCACTCACCCCACCATCTGGATTTGGTACCAAGAGATTTTCATCTAAAAAAATTTCTTAGTGGAAAACATTTCAACGACGATGATGTCGTAAAACAAAAAAATCCCTTTAGGCAAGCCTACAGGCTGAGGTAGATTTTGAAGTGCTTTTGGTTTAATTTATTGTCGCTGCGTAGCACTCTTCTTCTTTTGCCTTGGCATGACAAACCCGCAATAATAACTGCAAAAAGGAGGAAAGAGCACTTTTTCAAACATTCAAATCTCGCCTTATATGAGAACTATCAAGAAACCAGATATTGATTTGTAGAGTACTCATCAAGAGCTTTTCAACAATACCCCACAAGACGTAGTTTAAAAAATTTCTAATTTCCATCCCCCCCACCCCCACTCGTACCCCCAAAACCCCCGAATCGTTGGTGTCACTGTGAACTCCATAGGGAGTACTCTAATTTATTCAAAGAAAGTTTTCCTCTAGACTTCATAGGGAACGAGATATAAATGTTTTAAAATTTCAACCCCTTCCCCCAACGACCCCTTGGGCCAATTTTGCTCATTTACGAACTTGTCCGAACTATTGGGCCTAGAAATAACATAATAAAATTTGATTCAAATATCTTCAAAATTACGGCCGCTATCGTGTAAAGATATAAATATATATATTTTTTATTTTCAAATTCTTCCTGTAACACTTACTGCCTTATGACAAAGAGTACCAAACATTGAAATATAGAAGGAAATAAACAATATAAACTTAAACCAATGAACCCGACTATGTAACATAATAATGTTTCACTTGAATACACATGTAAGCAAACACAAGCAAAATAAATTAAATATATGGTCCATATGCATGGTTTCGAAATATGGCCAAAGATCCTTTCAATGCTGCCAAAGCGATGTCTTCCAGAATGTGTTTAGGAAGGCTAAATTTTTGGCAGACATTGACCATTATATGAGGGATGGTTCCTCGGGCCCCTATCATTAAACCCATGACACTGATAGACGTAAGGTTGTATTTTTGTTTGTAAAAATTTACAGTGGGTTCATAAATCTTTCGTTTTTCTGCATCCACCTCTTCTGGCTGCTGTTTATAGGATTCGAACCTGATGGTAGGGTCCAGTATGTATCCTTCAGATGATAAGGTTTGAAGGCTATGATGTCAATCCTCTTTATTGCTGCCTTCACTGGAAATGCCATGAACCTCTTCATACACATTGTAACCAACTTCCCTTAAAGCTTTGGCAATGATGGATCGTACGGTATGATGCCGAAAATTTCGTAGAAGTTCACCATGAGGACAGGCTCCCAGGACATTGCAAGGGTTTCAAACTCCATGTGGCAACGTTGACAGAGGTTATATCCTTGGGTCCTGCCAGGTATACTGCGAACTGCTGACACGTTTGCCGTCATCTTGATGGCTTCCCTCCATTGATTACATCTTAGACCCTTATGGTCTCTAAACCATCTGTTTGCCGGAGTATATTGATTGTATAATATGACACCTTTTCCTTTATGTTCTTTCTTACTCCATTGTTCGAATAACTTTTCTCTTAATAGCTTTCTAACTTTTTGTGTCTCGATTTGTCCATGTCTATCATACAGCTTATCACACTTTGTGATATTTAAAAAATGATGGAACATAAACAGTGAAGCAACTATAATAGAATAATTACAATTGTATAATGCATTTTTTTTTTCAGTCGTTTTTTTGTGTTAATACATACTGTTTAGCATCCTCTAAAAGCCTATGCAGCCGGCTTTAGCAAAATTTGCTTTATTATGAAATTATAGCACAGAGAATACAGTTCGTTTTTGCAAAACTCGCTTCATGCATATGTAGTGGCCATTTCAAAACTCGCTTTGTTTTTTGCATAAAGCGAGTTTTGAAAAAACGGTCCTCAATTTGAGTTGAACTTAGACAGTTATGCTTCAGTTACCAACTTTTTGGTAGAACATGTTTCAAGGACAAGGGTCTAAGTTCAACTCAAATTGTAATTACACTCTGTGATGTTTAATTCTTCAAGACTAGATGAGTTTTCCTGGGAAAGTTGTCTTGTACTGTGTATAATAGAGTTGTTTGATTTAACCCTTTCACTGCTATCGACAGAGCTGTTCCGGCGCGGAGAATGGCACTTACGTGTGCTATCGACGGAGCTGTTCCGCCCGCGAAGTTGGTGCTATGAACGAGACGATTCCACAAGGCATGGAATTTTTTAACACGGTTTTAACGAAAGGATAGTGTCCTGCCATCTATTGGGGTTAGATAGACCTTAATTTCATTGCTTTCCCTGCTCTGTGGTGCAGTCTGTAGACGAAAATGTGAGGCCTTGCACAATGTTGCCGCGAAGTTAGTGCTACGAATAAGACAATTGCTCGTAGAATAGAATTTTTTAACATGGTTTCAACGAAAGGATAGTGTCCTACCATATCTTGGGGTTAGACAGAAATTAATTTCATTGCTTTCCTTGCCCTGTGGTGCAATCTGTAGACGAAAATGTGAGGCCTTGCACAATGTTGTGATGTCTGAAGAAGCCAATGAACTCACGAGTCATCCGACATGCAGGGAATCACGTCAAGGCCATGGTATGTTCAATTTCAACACAGTCATTGCTTTCACGAGCAAGGAAAAGCATTACGTGATGACAAAATTCTGGCGTATTTTAAAACTGCCTTCTTATTTTTCGGATTTAGTGCAGAGTGACAGTGAAAATATCTCAGCAAGGAGGGTATGTCAGCTTGCCAATATCTTCGCAGTGAAAGGATTAATAAGCATTTTGCAATTATTCAGATGTTGTAAATGCATTTCCCATGCAGAATAAAATAAATTCAAACCCTTGAACTTAGCAGGTGCATATAACATGTCATTAGGGAGGTCATTAGGAAGCTGGAGAATTTCTTTAAGAGTCCGTCTTATCATGACATCTGCGTCGGTTATGAATTTTTTGGGACATTTATTGGGAGGAATTGTCTGAAAGGGGTATATTAAGCTTGGGCAAATCGATTTATTTATTATATTAAATTTCTGGTCTGCCTGAAGGAGTGGCGATGTTATTAAACCTTTCCAAGTTCCCTTTCAATTTATTCAGGGATGCAAGAGAATCAAAACTTAATTCGTTACTGAAGTTAACACCCAGATAACGAATAGTCTCACTGTTTGGGTATCCGTCCGTGAGGAGAAAAAATGTAGGGAACTCAGGTACGATTAATAGGTTTTCGGAGGACCAGGTGATTTACACCAATTAAGATTACACAAGGAGATAATGAACTGTAGGTAGCTGGAACAGGGATCAACGGAATGCAATGTTGGAAACAAACCTTTTCATGTAATAAACTATGGACATTTATTCTCACAACATATAGGTAAATAATGCACTTGTAAAACGAATAGAAACACTTAGATAACAAATGAAATGAATTTAAGATAGGTGCACTTGCACTGCACAATGGAATGTGAGTTGGCGCGAACTTGGTACACACGTGGTGATAATTTCTCGTTAATTATCCCAGCAAGGTAAATTATATATGAAACTGATCGTAAGGATCGCTGTATTACTTCTAATATGATTTAACACTGAAAGATTGAATATAATGCACTTTAAGCCGAACTATTGTGCCCGCTTGGGTTGCACAACGTTGCCGAACTGATACACGAACTTTTAGACTGATCTAAGAAGCCGATAATGATAAATCTACTGTAATTAGTGTAGATTAATTACTAGCACACGATAATGCTTGTAAATGGAAGTATTATGTATTTATTCGCTAATTAATAGAAAACCTCTGTTCTATTGTCTGAAATTGGCGCTATTCTCGCGAGCGATCCAGCACGTCTCTCATGCGTGGATGCTTGGAGCTAACTGTGTTCTAACATGACGCCGTGATGTCATGGTGCCTCTAAATCTGCACCTGCCGATGAAAGGGGATTCACAGAAATAGGCGGACTTATACTAATATCAATGCGCTGAGAGAGCTGATTCAGCAATATTACATTGAGCGGAGCATTTGAATATACACTCATACTAGACACGTAGAAAAATGCTAGTAGAACCTATAGCTTGCGTGAACACTCACCTTTATGTAAACACTGAAGTTCAATCCCTGGGAAGATATCAACAGTATCCTCAGATAAGTGGCCTTTTGCAATACATATCCCTGTACATTTATTGAAATTAATATTTAAGCCAATCTCACTAAACTGTTGAATGGCTTGACGAGCAAGTATTGAAGCAGACGTTATATCTTTACCTATGATAGCTATGTCATCTGCGAAACCCATCACATTCAGAGGCTCCTGAGATGGACTTAGTTGGAATCCAAATTTTTTAGTCATGTCACTTTCAGTTAATTCGTTCAGAATATGATCAATAGACAAATTAAACAAAGTTGGCGACAAGGGAGAACCTTGCAATACACCTCGAGCCAATGTGATAGGCTTTGTCTTGCCGGCAGTTGACTGAATCTGTGTAGTGTTCTCTGTTTGTAAGTGAAGGACCAGCTCTGCAAGTTTATTTGGAATGGGTCAAGTTTTTAAGGTTTTTTCTAAATGGACATGGCCTACTTTGTGAAATGCTTTGTGAATGTCGAGAAAAACAACGGCCAGATCTCTTTTGCGTATTTTGGCTTCATGCAACAGAGAATCGAGAATAGCAATGTTAATATGAGTCCCTGCCATGTTTGTGAAATCTCTCTGGTTAGGATTGAAGGACACAAATTCACGAAGACGTTTGCCTAATATTCTCTCTATCACTCTTCGTATTACTGAACAAATGGTGATAGGTCTCCAGTTCACTATGTCTGAAGTTTCTCCACCCTTATGAAGTAATATGGTCCTTGCTCGCTTCAGTTTAAGAGGCACAAATCCAGTTCTTAGAATTCGTGTAGCGATGGAAGCTATTATGTCAGCACCTGTTTTGTTCTTTATCACTCTTACCACTACATGATCAGGACCTGGGGACATATCCACTGCTATGGAGTTTAGAGCTGCCTCAACTTTGCTGGTACTTATCACGTCAGAAAATGTGGAATCTAACTCATGTCTCTCGTCTTCAGTCAAATGAGAACAATAACTTGGCTTAGTCATATTGTAGTCATGAGTGTTACAGAAGTAATGAAAAATCTTATCTGGTGAAATATTACACATTTCTGCTTGTGAATTCAGGACAGTTCTCACCGCATTTCTCCTCTGATTGTAATAATGAAATTGTGTCAGTTGGTATTGGTATTTTTCTTTGCGTTTAATACGATCCCTTTTAGTCAATCTTTCAGGATTTTGTGTTTCTTTATATTTACGTTGATTATCAGTGTTGTTCTTGTCTTTCCTACGTTGATAATATTTACGAGCTGGGTGTTGAGGTCCAGGAAGTAAGTCAATAGCTTGAGACAAGAAGTCTATCCAACATATGTTTCAAATTCACTGTTGTCCATATCACTGGAAAGTATTTCTTTCCATTCTGCCATTTTCTGTTGGTATTCAGTTGCATGACTTTGATTAAATCCACCCCTACCCAAGGGATGTTGAGAAGAAGTAGGGATTTTCCCATCATCAGACGGCATAGTATTAGCACTGATGATCTCATGCCGAGATATTATCTTTTGCCTGTGTTTATCAGGATGCGCTTTACTAATATGGATTTTAACTCCATGCGCACTTGAATAGAGACCTCCACAGTGAGGACATTGGCATGATGATGAGACACTGTCTTCATGTGCGGTTGGAATACTGGAAGAAACGTTAAATTTTTGCTGATTGTCATTTCCACTATCACAATCAGGGTCTGATGAGAATATACTACCAGTCAACTCCTGAGACGGTAAATCGTGACTTCTAGCAATGTGTATATTAATGCCACGGTTTGTAAAGTTCCTTTGACAAATAGTACATGTTACACAATTTGTTGCATTATCTGAAGATGTTGAAGCAATGGCAACTTGGTTATTCATTATGACAGTATCCAAGGTAAACAAATGTGCAATAACATGAATATTTTCATATGGAAATAAAAAAGCAGGAAACTTACAGATAAGTTTCCTAACACTTCTCTAGGTTCCAAATAATTAGTACCACATTAACAGATTGAACCTATACTTCTTAAACGTGTAGAATCAGAAAAATTACATAAACTTCATAGATTACAAATACTGGCCTTGTCATGTTATTCCATGGCCTACTTTTTCTTCAAAATCTACCTAAAAATGCAGACTTGGCTTTCATCTCAGGTGGCATCATTCTTTGATGAAGGCACACAAAAACTTGTTTCCTATTACGACAAGTGCCTGAATAACGGTGGTGACATGTAAGAAGTATGGTAAGGTGTAAGGTAATGAATGAATTATAATAAAGTATTTGGAATATAATGTTCTGTTACTTTTTTAAAATACTTTAAAAACATATCTCGTAATAGGGTCGTATGACAAGCAGAGCTAAAGGGAATAGAAAACAATCATGAAAATTCACTGATGTATGAATCATAAATTTAAAATAGGTTTTCAATAGGTGAACAATTTTATTATAATTCATAGAAAGTAGAAATCCATTTGTTGAAAAAAATAAACATGAATGAAAAATGAACTAGAAAATGATCCATCATCCTTGAACATAATATTAAATTCTGACATATTATTAAGGATTTTGGTGTAATTTGTTTTTTATGGAGTTCAGTTATTCTCAGGAAAATAGATTGACAGATAAATGTTTTTGTTTTGCATGAAGCAGTCTAGTTACTCATAATAATTAACAAAAAACTAAAGTACTGCACTGGCCCAAATATAAGACGAAGTTTTTTCCTCAAAATGTGCTTATAAAAACTCTACTCATCTTAAACGCACAGCCTAATACTTTCAACGACTCATTTTCATGAATCCTGCGTTCAACCCACTGGTCCGACCCAAGGTGAAAGTTATGCGGAAATTCACCACACTTACGAAATTTTACCGAACTTCATTTTTTCCGAATTCATGTTTCTCTTTATATTGTACTGTTGTTTGGCGTAACTATGAGTAAAGCTTTGTTTGACCACCGGTCATGGTGGATCATGTGGAAAAAAGAGCATCTTCATTGTCTCAATGTGTAAATAAAGGCAAGAGAAGTCAAAATTAACTTTTTCTTTTTCTTTTCACATCAGGAGAGGAAAGGACAAGGAATAAATTTCCCTTTTTCAATAAAGTTGGCAGTTTATGTGAAAATAGAATATAAAAATATTCCACTCAAGCAACATGGAGGCAAGTGTCTCTAAAACGAGTGATAGAGGTCATTGCCACCCAAAAGGATGATCTGACAATGTGCTGTTGCTAGTCTGCTGAGACTATTAACCTAATTATCTCACTGACAATGGACTTATCAGAAAATGCAAAATGGGTTATATATTTAGTTTATGTAAACTACTGCTCCCCTTCTGTCTGCACAATTATATTACTTCAGAAAATGTATAAAAAATGAGACTTAAACATGAATGAGTATAAAATATCTTCCACAACTTTGAGAACATAATTCTTGTACTTCTCATAATTGTGTTAATGGTCGTTAATATTAACAAAGTCTAGTCAAGATAAAGAAGTTCTACTGAAGAACTCACTACATAAATAGCAAATTAAATGCTTTTTCCATCCTTACCCTTGCATCACCCACCTGTCCTGATTTGGCACTCTCTGTGGAACAATCAGGAATGATCTTGCTCAGTTTAACAATCCAGTTGTTAATTTTGTCTCTTCTTCTCCGTTCCACCTCATTATGTGTAGCACGCCTCCTATCGTCTCTCTGCAACATTGTACAGATATTTTAACACTGTATTTATTTGAAAAAACACTCTAGAATTAATCAAAACAAATATTTGATGTAAATTAAAAAGTTATCTAGGAACGATGAGCATTAATGAAATGTGAGCCATGTACAATAGAAATAATGTTTTATATTGTGCGTGTTTTTTTTATATATATTTTTTTTTAATGAAAGTGAAATTCAAATGGAAATTAGTCAATTTTAGCCTTACAATAATGAATTCAAGAAAAAAGCTAAACATATTGTTTAATAAACTTAGTGTATATACATATTCTTACTTTTTTTTTATAATTAATCTTTGTAAAATTTAAATTTATATTACTAGATTATTACTGAACTGCCCTTAGTGTGAGCTTTGCTCATTCGAGGTACTGTATACCATGTGTATGTACTTATGTGTGTGTATTAAATAACATTTCATTTAATAACAAAATGAGTATTCACGCTTATTAGCCAAACACATTAATTTTATTTTAGTTTACTACAAATGATAATTCTTTTTACTTTATTTTAATTTCATCTTAAAGCTTACCACTGGTGGATTATGTCCTTTGAAGATTATTTGTAATCTTCCTTTGTTTTTTTTTTTCTTTCTTTCTTTCTTTTCTTTCTCTTGGGTATGGCTTTGGAGAAGAGAGGTGATTTAACACAATATAAAAAAGTTACCCAAGTTTTATGCAAAGAAAGTAAACCAACAAATTTGTAAGTGCGGAAACTTTAATTTATTAAGTTATAATTGTGTGTGTAGTTTCCCTTCAAAAACATTTTTGTGTTGGTATTTTGGCCTTTTTCGGCCTATATTTATCTGTGGTTTTCGATTAACCATGGATCTTCTACCCCTAATTACCATGGATAATCCAGGGCAGTGGTCTTCAACCCATGGCCTGAGGCCTAATTTTTGGAAGCTCGCAAACATTTACTAATTTTAACTACAACGCAGGCCATTGCTTAAGTTTTCATGGTCTGCAAACAAACACTAGTTTTAACTGAAAGTGAAAATAGTATTCTTTGACGACTATTCTGTAACAGATCTCAATTTAATTCAAGAATGTTTCTGTGCTTTGTGTTATAATCAACACTGCAAAGTGGAAGACAAAATATAAAACACACATGTATAATGTTAAGCAGGCCTAATCCCTACAGTTATTGTAATACACTTATGACACATGTGCTACATAAGTATCATGTTATTAATATTATATTAATACTATTTATTGTACTAAGAAAGGTTATAAGAGAAGTCTATCAGTTCTGATGCTTGATCATATTCCCAGTAGACATCTTAAAATACAAATGCACATAATTATCAGAGTCGTGTGTAGGCACAGGGAAGGGGGTGCTAAATCATATTAGTCTCATTACTGTTCACAATCAATAATAAAGAGAATATTAATAATTATAGAAAAAATAAAATAGAAATAGGTTTCTTCTCTGTTTCTATCTTGTCATATTACTAGTTCATATGCCTCTTTCCAGTTCCCATCAGGTCAAGACTTTTTGTTACATAGACAGTAGTATCATGTTTATAATAAATCAATATGACACAAAAAAGAAAAGTTACAAACTTTCTCATATGTACATGTCAAGAACTATATTACTGAGGTTTCTAGGTTAACAAAAGAAACAAGTGCACCATTCAAAAATCAATGTATTTAACCTCCAGGTTTTTCATATATATTTTCCTTGTAGCATCACACATGTTAACTGAATAAATAATGATTGCTCTGCTAATTCAATAGATTTAAATTTCTTTGGCTAAGAAAATAAATCATAAAACAGAATGCAAATAAAATAAAATAAATATATTATATCACTTAGGTTCGTTTTAATTACTGTTATTTTTATATGGAGATGTTTTTATGGACCTATATAGTACAATATCTGAATACCGTACTTCATTTCTTTAATTCACGCTTATTCAAGAAAAATAGTATAGTAAGGGCCGATTTCACCAGTCACAACTTAAGTCTCTCTTAGTTAATGCTCTATTATATTTAAGTCTGCTCTTAAAAGAGTCCGTATTTCACCACGGAAGTTTAAGGGGCACTTAGCTAAATGAAGATTATTTCTGCATTCTTACCAACGCAACGAATTCTTGTATAGAACTATGCTGGCCGTGATGCATTTATGTAAAAGTTGAAAAGACAGCATTGATTTCTAATAGACCATGAACAAATGACAGTCATTCAAACAAAAGCGGGAAGGTGTTTGTTTCAGCTTGTTTACATGATGGACAAGAAACGAATTAGAGGTCCTAATTATCAAGAAAGTGATAAGATAATGCTAGTAAAACTAATTTCAAAATATAAGGACATTGTGGAAAATAAAAGTTCAGACGGGGCGACACTAAAAGAAAAGAAGGCGAGCTGGGAGAAGATTACAAACGAATATAATGCAACGTCCCTGCACAACAGAAGTGCCTTGAATCTTAAGAATCTTTGGGAAAATATCAAACATGATATTAGAAAAATGCGAAGCCAAGAGCGCCAAGCATATTTAGGCACAGGTAAGTTTCTGTTCACCTTTAGATCTATGTTTACGTGCTTTTATTTAAGTTTAGGTATAATCAGGTCATTGCTCTTTTAAAAATTATTAAGCTAGTTTATTTCTTTGTAGGTGGTGGACCTAGAGTGGTACCAAAGCCTACTCAACTGATGGATGTCACATTATCAGTTCTGGGTTGCTCGGCAGATGGTCTCTACAACCGTTTTGACAGCGATTCTGCTATGGCATCCTCTAATACAGAAGCCAATTCAGCTTTAGTTTTTGATATGGAGCTACCAGTTGTACACAGTGATAATCTAGACCATACCGCTGTTTCAAACACAGAAATGGACAATATCTCCGTCGTTGAAGATTGGTCCGAGTGGTCCCCAAAAATACTCCGACGCCCTTTATCTTCTCCTCTGAAGCAGGCACTGGGTGGACAGGAAACCACTCACGAAGACACCGGCCTAATGAACTTGAGCGAAGAAGCAGGGTCCAGCACAGTACCCTGTCCAACAGTCCCTTCCCCTCCAGCATCTGTTCGTGAGGTTCGCGATGGTCAATTCCATTTGGGTAAACAAAAATCCACTAGACGACGGCCTTCTCGTTTTCATCCTTCAAATGTGAAAGACCAATTGTTGATGCGGGAAAAAATTGAATATTTTAGACTAAGCTCTCTCCATCTAAAGCAAGAAATTGAAATTCGGCAGATTTTAAGCGTAGAATGGAAAAAGCAAGAAGAACTAAAAACTAAAATACTAGAAATGCAGCTTAAAAAATTGCAGGGCAATTGATAGATTGAGGAATTGTTTAAAATAACAGCTTACAGTCAGCTATATTTCATTATGTTCCATATATTTTAAAGTGTTTCAGTGATATTTGTGTTGTTTTAGCTGAATGTGATCTCAATATGAGGTATACTCCTTTGGTACTACTATTATACTACCAAAACTACTGATGATGATGATGATGATGATAATAACAATAATAATAATAATAATAATACAATGAAATTGAAACAATCTTAACCGTTTATTATATTTTAGTACGCAAGAGACTGGCTTTCTGTTTTCAAGTCCGCAGGCTCGATTCCGGCCCAGGTGGATTGAATTTATGTTCACATTTAAATGTGTTACCTCATGTCAGTTGGTTTAAAGCCATTCCTTTTGGCAAAAGCCAGAGTAGCATTTATAACCATTGTTAAATATTCACACAGTAACAAGCTATAACAAAACCACTCATGTATGAAGTTTCACAATATTTCAAACCTTCTATACTAGAGTTCTGAAATAATTATTAATGAGTGACGTTCTAACTTCATTGTTACTACGCTGACGTCCAGAAGAATCATGAGCAGCTACTTGACCTTCTCTCAACAGGTTCGTCCAGGGAAGAGGCAGTCTGACTTCAGGATCATCTGGAGGAACAGGATCATTCCTTTTGCGAAGCAAATTGTGTAATACAGCTGTTGCTACTATGACCGCCATTGCAGTACTCAATTTGACATTTATTCCTAGCGAAAGTACAGGGAAACGTCGCTTCCAACAGCCAAAGAGTCTCTCCACAACATTCCTGGTGCGCATTTGTGACTCATTGTATAGTTGTTCGTAGGGTAGTGTCGGCTGATCTATTGGCATCATCAGATAGGGCAAATTTTGATAGCCACTATCTGCGACGAGAACACAATTTCCATAGGACCCACTATCAAGCAGTGCTTTGCGGGAACAACTATTAAATATGTGCATATCATGTGCACTGCCTGGCCAGCGAGCTACTACATCCATTATTTCCATATTTGCGTTCGATATAACCTGGGTGTTAATTGAAAAGTAGTTCTTTCTGTTTCTAAATACTTCGGCTTGGTTTCCACCAGGTGAACAGATCTTAATATGCGTGCAGTCGATAGCGCCTATACATCGCGGAAATGCTGCAATGTTGTAGAATTCCCTTTGTATTTCGATAAGATCCTCCTCTTTATTTGGGAACTTGATGTATTCATTCCTCAAACCTGCAATTGCCTCCGACACTCTTCGGATTATTCTGTTTGCAGTTGATACACTGATGCCGGAAAAATCAGCGACCGATAACTGAGTTGATCCTGTGGCATAGTAACGTAGGGCACAAAGCAGCTGGTTCACTGGAGAAACTGCTTGATTCCTAGAAAGTAAAACGAACTTTATGCATTCACAGTTAAATTATTAACAAATCATAAAAGGTTGCGAGTTACATGGGGCCTAGAATATTGTTAAGGGTTATGTAATGCGGTGAATTGAATTTTACTACACGATATTCTTTTCTATTTTGTAATTTATGCAGAAACCACTTTCTCATTACATAAATTAAATTTAAAATGTAACAGTAGGTCTACTCACCTATTGGTCTCAAACTCGAGGGCGTGCTCAATCTTTTCCAGAATTTCGTTAGCTGATGCTTTGCTTAGACGAAAACGTAGTTCAAAATCTTCATCGTCTAGATCAGTTAAAATATAATCACTACGTTTTCTGATCCATCTTGCTCGTCTATTTCGTGGAGGTGGGTCAAGATATTCCTCTCCTTCACTATCTATAAGGCATTCCATAGCCATTCTAGCCGCCATCTTGACCACACTTAATTCGCTAACAGGCCGAAATCGAGCTCTTAAGTTTAAGTGTCTATTAGCTCGCTAATCTGTGATTAAGAACGTGGTGAAATGCATTATTAACTAAGTCTTACTTAAACCGATTTTAAATGGGCAGTTAAAATTAAGTATGGCTGGTGAAATCCGCCCTAATTTACATTTATCCCTACTATTATCTTTATTAATAACTAGCTGAAAAGGCCCGGCATCGCCCGGGCTTTGTATTTTTTAATTTGAAATTACCTTATGGAGGACTTTATGTATGTAGAACTTGAAATGAAGAAAAAGATTTATCACACTCAAACTATTCCATAATGCTGAAAACCGTCCATATTAAGAAGGCCTCGCTCGAAAAAATGAAGATGCGACCGGACCCCAGTATTTCCATACCCAAAAACTTCCCTTTGTGGCATTCTTGAGCTACCGTCAATTTTTTTTATTTGTTTACATCATATTATTCTGAAAATAACAGAATAAATCCAGGGATATTATAGGAACAGTACTGGTGTTATGGAAATGGAATATCATTTTCATAGTTTCCTCCCCTAAAACCCGGGACATAATATACTGCGAGCATAGGACTCAAAATGTTCCATCCCGTGCTTTGGGCCTATGATAAACATCTCTATTTCTCAACAAATACAAAGCCTACAGCTATGGATAACATATAAGCGGAAAGGATTATTTACTGACTTCTGATAAACTCACACACTTAAGTTTTCCCTGCAATACGACCTCTTATTCTACATCAAAATGTGAAGTGAGTAAATATTTCACTTCAAGAATTATTTTTACAAATGTATTACATTAGCACCAAAATTCGTTAAAGTTCAATATTACGTAGTGTCCAAAGCCCCATATGAACTGTGTAAACAATAAACTGTTGTCTTGACAACTGAATGGCATTTCATATTTTTCAGTATAAAATTCACAGAAATTATATAATTTTCAAGGGAAGGACTGATTTGTTTCAATTTTAATGTTGACAGCTATACTTCCCGGGCTTAACTGGGTATGTGTACAAAATGTCGTGTAAATTGGTAAAGAAATGTAGATTTGTATAAGGAACAAACATACATACATACATACATACATACACACTTTCGATTTTATATATTAGATACCATTACTATGAGTGTTGTTGTTGGTATTATTATTATCACTTAGCTTATTTTGCATGCTTCTTCAACTGCATATAGGTTATAACACGTGTTTAGAATGTTTGAGTGTACCAGTTGTCTCTTTTAACAATTCATTCATGTGCATCTGTTTCTATTGTTCAGAAATGTCTTCTTTCCTGATATTCAGTTTAAACAATTGTAATATCTGGTGAAAGAGTGGTGACGAGTTACGGAAAGTAAGTGCCTTTATGAATGAGGAAACTATGAAAAACCAAAGTCAATTTGGCCGGCCACGAGGTTTGATTTGAACCCAGGACCTCTTGCCTGTTAGCCTATACCATCTCAATCTGATTGGTTTTGATGAGTTCTTTATGACCGAGGTAAACTGACTTCATTTCACAACAATAAGTAGAGTATATTTTCTTGTTTCTATGGGAAACAAATGAATATCATTCATATTTTAATTCATGTATGTTCTGACAATTTGCATTTAACCAGTACTTATTTTGTTTTTATCTTGATATTCATTAATTTTATAAAGAAATGTGTTTAACAAAAAAGAGTTAATTTTAATTTTCTCTATAACTTTACTGTGCTGGGTTTTCATGTATCACCTGCTGTATTGGAGATAGCCAAAAAAAAAAAATTGAAAATGGATGAGTAAACCCCCCCCCCCCCCAAAGTAATTTTTTTTAATAGAAAAACGGATATAGCCATTTTATTAGTCATGGATAGAAGTTTTTGAATTTTACATTTTTTTTTAAATCATTAGAGCCATTTTTTAAAAAAATCAAAATTTTGAAAAAAGTTTTAATGAAAAGTCCGCTTAATATTTCAGTTATAAAAGCAAATTCCAAAAAAGTCCTTAAGTAAAAAAAAAAGTAAATACCACAAACCATTTACCTACTGTGCTTGTCCACAGTCACACAGACAGAAGTCATTCCAAAAACACCTTTTTTCAGTTCCTAGACATCGTGAAACATGTTTTCCTGGTGTTATGTGAAACACGTTTTCCCGGTGTTATCTTCATTTCAATTTTTTGTCATGATCACAATACTTTCTCTATACTATGTATATGTGAGAAAGTAAAGACAAACGAATAATTGAGGCGGTCGACGTAAAAAGGGCGCATAGAGCTATGGGCCCTTTTTACGCAGAATGTATAGATTTGTTCGCCATTTACTCTAGTCAATAATGGTGAAAGAATCAGCTGGATATGTTGAAAATTGAGGTTGTTACAACTGTTTAAAGTTAGCTGTATACACAGCTGTGTTATGAGAAAGAATCACAAAAGGAACAGTTGCAATTGTTTCACTCATTTTATAGTGGACAACCAAAAAGCCTACAGGATTCCTTCTTAGCAAGGTGTATGGAATTTGTCCCTCAGGTCAAGAAAGAAACACTCAACCCCAAGAAACAAAGAGAACACCCTTGATCATACAATGTAGCTGTGGTAGCAAATAAAAGGCATGTATTTTGATCTTTAAAATGCCTCCGTGTAATCTAAAATAAGTTCTTACTAAATGAGTCTTTTGAAGAGAAAAGAGGCTCTCACTCAAACTGATGTAATCACTTTAATGGGTGAACATCTAAGTACAATACCACATGAAGAAAGTCACTACTGCAGAGAAAGAAGTAATTTAATGTACTTCGATAACTCCATGCTAAATATTAAAAAATTGTATAAGATGTTTAAAATATTTTTTCAAGAAAAAATTGGTGGGCATTTGGAAATGAAGTACAAAACTTATTTTGAGTAGGCTACTATAAAACAAAGTTTCAGTACTCTGTGCGCAAGCCTAAATCTGATGTGTAGCCACTTTATTTTTTCATAATCGCAAACTGTTGTATTAAAATCGGATTAAATCTAACTTAAACACTGTATTTAAGTCTGATTTGTTGAATTTTACTAGCAAAAATTCTGTCTGCGTAAAAAGGGCTCATAATATTGATTTCAAAATTTATAATTTATTTAATTCGTGAGCTATATAAGTAATTTTGAATGAATTTTATTCATATCTGATTAAATATTCTAAATAATAACAAACAATGCAGTATGAAAAATACAAAAACACCAAAGAAAAACTAAGACAAATATTTCATTTCCTTTTTTCTCAAAAATGGGTTTTCACCTATGTGCCCTTTTTACGTCGACCGCCTCAATTGAGATTTTTTCATCGCAATTGTTTCAATTTTACTATACATTATAAAGTTCGGAACGAAAAATATGTTAAAATTTTCGTTTAAACAAAAATCCCAATTTTTATTATTTAAACAAAAAAAAAAGAGAAAAAAATAAGCTTTTTGTGCCTACCCTCACATGTTCTTCATAAAATTTCATACAGAACTCTATGTTTTTATTTCACTTTGGTCATATTCTGATGTGAAAACCACTAAGGTAAATAGCATTATTCAGACATCTTCTTCATGTAAAAAGTAAATACTTGTGTCAATATCTACTATTTTCGTTCTAGTCCAGTAACTTTGTCGCCTGAAAGTATGGGGTAGTATGCGTCAAATCCGGTAGTTCTGATTTTTTGCAGACTTGTTTATGATGTTGGCCCAATGAATAATCCAAGTTTGTGACCTCGAGCGCCGAACGCAACTTTGTCAAAAATCGAAAAAACCGCGAAAAAATCGTGTTTTTTTCAAATTTTGGCGATTATAACCCTAAAGGACTATTTTCTGAAAAAACTTTCTTAGGACGTTTTTAAAGTAGACTAAATTTGCTACAATATGATACTAGAACTGTCTCTGTAGACCCAATAGTTTCCGAGATTAAGCCTTTCAAAGTTTATCATTTTTTTCGAACTTCGCAATTTTGCTTCCGAGCCTACCGAATCACAGTGCACAGTGGTCCGAATTTTCCAATTTAGGAGGAAAAAACTATACTTATAACTTTTACTATTACTTTTATGAACGTAATTGAATTTTCGAAAGAAAATGTCATGTCTAATTGTGTAAATAATAAAAAATTAATTAAATACATAAAAAAATAATGAAATATATTCAATAAAATAATTTTTTTATGGAAACATAAATTATTTCAAAAGTACTAAATACGTTAAATTCAATTGATATTTCTCAGATAATAAACAAAACGTAGCTGCGCTAAATTGCGCAATTTTTATAAAATACATTTTTTATTTGTTTTAAGGTTGCTCCGTTACTCGTCGCGTGATTTTTGAAAAATTAAAGTCAAGCCCACACACTCAGATTAGTGATTTAGTGACACACCTGTAGCACGTTTTTTAACCTACCCTAAGTTTTTTTTTATTTCAGTTGTTGACTGGCTTGCTGCCCATCACGTGAGTGCCATTTGAACTCAAAATCTACAGAATGTCGCATCCCAGTCCCAGCCTGGGTTTGTGTTTTATCTGTAAGGAGACTTTAAGTGAAGGTGAAGTGCGCCTAGTGAAGGAAAGAGGTGTAAAAACCCTTATTGCGTCGAGTATTTCCCTTAAGAACATAGAAAATCAGCGTTTATTGAAGGGTGTAAATGAGATATATGTGCACAGTGCTTGTCAGATAAAATACAACAATCCGAAGTTGCGACATTCTGTAGATTTTGAGTTCAAACGGCACTCACGTGATGGGCAGCAAGCCAGTCAACAACTGAAATAAATAAATAAATAAACTTAGGGTAGGTTAAAAACGTGCTACAGGCGTGTCACTAAATCACTAATCTGAGTGTGCGGGCTTGACTTTAATTTTTCAAAAATCACGCGACGAGTTGCCTAACGGAGCAATTTTAAAACAAATAAAAAATGTATATTATAAAAATTGCGCAATTTAGCGCAGCTACTTTTTGTTTATTATCTGAGAAATATCAATTGAATTTAACGTATTAAGTACTTTTGAAATAATTTATGTTTCCATAAAAAAATTATATTATTGAATATATTTCACTAGCATGTGCCCGCGGCTTCGCCCGCGATAATTATTTCAAAAATTAAAAATTAAGAACATAATAGTTAAATCATTATATTTATTAACACCTAAATCACGTGGACTACATACCACGATTAGATAGCATCGCCTGGTAAAAGCGACCTCAGATTCGAGTTCCTTGGTCCAGAAAACCCCTGTATAGTGAGTTTCGTCCAAATAAAACAATGTTTGACCATATTAGGGCTTACAACATTCAAGCGATCGCGAAAGTTTAATTTCCAAGGTATGACAAAAATAGACAAAGTCAACTGTAATTGTCAAACTTCCATTTAATTTAATTCCAAACCCATCTGAAGCTCACTGATAACAATATGTTTTAATGCCAAATGTGATTCGGATTCGATAATTCTGTGTAAGAAGGGATTAAGTATTTTCAAAAACATTTTATTTTTGGCATTTAAAATCTGAATTTTAAAAATCCTTTCTTAGTGAGCACCTACATTATGAAACGAAGGTACTGGCAAAATTCCAAGTCTCTACCTGTTATAGTTTAGGCTCTACGTTGATTCCTGTCAGTCAGGACAAAGCCTTTTATATATAGAGAGATTAATTTTTTTATGTATTTAATTTATTTTTTATTATTTATACAATTAGACATGACATTTTCTTTCGAAAATTCAATTACTTTCATAAAAGTAATAGTAAAAGTTATAAGTATAGTATTTTCCTCCTAGATTGGAATTTCGGACCACTGTGCACTGTGCTTCGGTAGGCTCGGAAGCAAAATTGCGAAGTTCGAAAAAAATGATAAACTTTGAAAGGCTTAATCTCGGAAACTATTGGGTCTACAGAGACAGTTCTAGTATCATATTGTAGCAAATTTAGTCTACTTTAAAAACGTTTTAAGAAAGTTTTTTCAGAAACTAGTCCTTTAGGGTTATAATCGCCAAAGTTTGAAAAAAACACGATTTTTTCGCGGTTTTTTCGATTTTTGACAAAGTTGCGTTCGGCGCTCGAGGTCACAAACTTGGATTATTCATTAGGCCAACATCATAAACAAGTCTGCAAAAAATCAGAACTACCGGATTTGACGCATGCTGTGATGTATAAAGTTACTGGACTATTCAGGAACGTAAAAAAAAAAAAAATATAGGCTAGATAAGACAACAGATAGAACTTTGTCACCCGCCTCAGATATTCGGTCACCAATGGCTATCTGGCAACTAGAAATTTTGCGCATGTAGTTTTGTTTCTCAAGAAAATTCATTTTCAAATTTCAATACTGTTATTACTTATTACAAATTTGGTGATGTTATGCAAGTTATGCAAGTTTTATAATCCATCCATCATCAGGAATATGAACTAGTAACTTGTATTTTTTTTATTGTAGGAAATACTGATTAAATTTGAATTTTTCTTAAGGTTAATAAGGAATGCTGGTTATTGAGTAATGATGTCACAGGAATTTAGGAATTGCATATTTCTTAAGCATTGAATTTAATATTTCAGCCGTTCCACGGAAAGTGAGCCTGAAGTGTCCAGACCGTAACAACCTTTTAATATTAATTATGAAATCAATTTTGAGAATTAGTTCTTCAGTAGACTAGTACTGAAAATTAATTTCATAATTTTTCAATGATAACGTATATTTTAAATTAATATTAAAAGGTTGTTACGGTCTGGACACTTGAGGCTCACTTTCCGTGGAATGGCTGATTTCAACGTAGTAAATTTTATCAAATTTATGAAGTCCATGTATTGGCTCCCGTGTAATTTTAGGGGGGGGGGGGGAAGCTCAAGCCAGCAGAAAGAGCTAACAATGTGATGCACTTCTATAGAGCCAGAGATGTTGACAGATCTGCACTCTACTTGCTGGTAATTGGACGGAAGTCTTCTGACTCACTCATGCAATACAGTAGAGTACCAGCTTGCCAACCTCTTTTGTTTCAAAGGAATGCATCACAAGGTCTCTTCTTGTCTTCTTATTTTATTCGCATGTTATGATTTTTTACTCATAGGAACCAGTTATATTGCTGACTTTTTTTAAAATTTTATTTCAAACTTACAAGCCACTTACGATTTCATTTGAATGCTTGTAACAATATGTAAATTGAGCTCTGAAAGGGTTACGGAAAAATGCAATAGAAAATTATGAGTAAATAAAATAGGTTTTATTCTGAAGGCACTGGAGCACACATCAAGGGTAGATCCTAAGTTCCTTCCTCTTCAACTGAAAATTCTTCAGTGAGCAGTGTGTTTTGGAGTGAAAAATTGCTGCATTACATCACCATGGAGGAATATTTTTCTATGATATAGTGGACGATGCATTTCTTTGGTGACAAAACATGGAAAAAATGGACATTATGGAGATATTCTTTAAAAATTTATGTAAATATTTTGTCCAAATAAAACCATCTTCGTTTGCATTCATTCAAAAACTGAGACTACATTATGTTTTGCGTTCTTATGTGAATTCACATTTTTTTAACAATTCAAAAGTGTGATTTGAGGTTACAGTAGGCAGTAAAAGAAAATACTGCAAAAAATGTATTGAAATGAGAACAGTTTGCACTATTGCATCCCATGAAAATTCATAAATATTTTAAACATTATAATAATTATTTATGAAAATCTTTTCGTTAAGTAGATGCCTCTATTTAAGTATGACTTCTAATTTACTGTCCTCTAAATGATCTTCCAATCCTCATTCATAAATTTCTATTGTGAGAAAGTGGCAGAAATGATTTAATACTACTGAGAATACTATTTATATATCATATTTACTCAAATCTAATTCACATCCCAATTTTTAAACTTTAAATCATAAAAAAAGTTTGTTGGCGAATGCAATGTACAAACAATGGTAGGATATTTTATTCTGTATTTTATTGTTTTTCCCTCAATTCAGCTATATTTATACTCCTTTCAGCTTCAAGGCCATATCAGGAGTTCAGGATCTGTGTCTATACAGAAAATATTTTCTATTATTGGTGTATTTTATGGAGTAAATTTCAACTGATAGTAATTTATGAGAATATTATAGGAGAAAAATTCCTCCAGCACTGGGACTTGAACCCAGGACCTTTGGCTATTCGCGCCAATGCTCTAGTAATTTAAATGGATATGATATAGGATGAAGTAGCGAGGCTGATTCATGGTATGTAAATATCCAATTCTGCATTTGCCTTTACGACTGGGGAAACCATGCAAAAACCCTTGTCAAATGGCCGGCTACGGGATCTGAACCTGGGACCCCCCGAGTCCAAGACGTTACCATATCGGCTACCTCGCTTGGCCTTAGTATTTTATTATATAGTACAATGGATTTGTGAATGCCAATGAATAAAGGATGGAAAAACAGTTTAAGGGGGATAGTGGAGGGGGTGCAGGACAACAGATATCTCTGCATTGAACTCCGCCGCTGTTAAACATGCTTGGTTTGTATTAAGCTTGACTGCCAAAACAATACGATAACTTTAATTCACATTTGTGCATACTGGTAATAGCCCAATGATAAATGTAATGAAGTCAATAATAATAGCAATGCAATGTTATGCAAGTGATCAAAGTTACCACTGAACTATGGAACGGATTTCCACATGCATCTAATGCACACCCCTATTTTGAATGCTACAAATGGACAAAAATGGTGTGTATTAGATTCGAGTAAATACAGTACTACTTGATAAGAAATTATCAAATGACTTCAGCATTATGCTGAGTGATTGAATACAATAATACAATGCAATAAACAATACAATATTTTTTTTTACATTCACATGAAATAAGTTTAAATAAATGGAACTACCGTACATACCCGAATACTACCCGCCCCTGAATAATACCCGCACCCAAATTTTTCAAAAAGAAGTTTGAAAAAAAAATCTACAGGCCCATATATAAAGTTATTTTGCCAGTTTTATTCTTAATTAAACAGTTATAATTAACGTTTCATATCATAAAATAATTAAATATGGTAGGCTAAAAGGCACTTATAAAAATAATGTGCATGGTAACAGCCCGCCGAAATCTAGCCGACTTATACGCGCAGCGTAATACCTCAACAACAACATCACTCTTCATTCTGCGGGAATCACCCGCGATGACGTGCGTCCGACTGGGTCCGACCCAAGATCAAAGTAGTCTGGAAATTCGCCAAACTCTACCGAACTTTTTCCCGAATTATTGTACTGCATGTGCGCCGTGACTGCACTGCTTGTTTGGCGTCTCTATGCGGACCATGTGCATAAGAAAGCATCTTCTTTGTTTCATTTTCCTTTCATTACAGCTTCGTTACTGTTATACTATAAGAATACTGTGATGCTACTACAAAGCATCGTGCTATAATGAGCCGATATGGTACACAATTGTCAAAATTCAGATAAGAGGAGTCCAGTATTCAAATAATACCCGCACCCCAGTTTTTCGTTTGCGATTTTTGAAAAAAATATGCGGGTAGTATTTGAGTATATACGGTATTTATAACACAAAAATAATTAAGCTTTTTGGTTCACCAATAGAAACAAAGCAGACGAAGCAAATACAATGGTGATTTTTCTCAGAATTTCCCTGGAGATGGAGGTGTGAGATGAAGGGAAGACTCAGCACTACTAACATACAAAATAAAAAGTTTAGGTTTTACTAGAAGAAAAAAAGAATTTCAAAAATGATTAAACATTAGCAAAAGTACTACACCAGATGTTTACCCCACTTACGGAGACACTCCCTCTTGGATTTTCAATCTGTATGCCAGCTCTGGGTGCTAATGACCGAGGATTCTGTGTGCCAAACACATCCTGTGGTGAACCAATCACATAAAACTGACCTGAAACATAAAATGCAATTAGATAAGTATGGATGAAAATTCTTGTATGAAATTTTGTCAATGTGCCTGTTGTTGATTCAATAAAATGTGATAGAAAAATAGCAACAACAAATTACCTTATGCATATTAATATTACTCCGTGTGAAAGAAGTTATCTACTTTTAAAATTACATTCTATTATGTATACATTTCTGTGTTAACATCATAGGCAGGTATTGGTAGAATATTTAGCTGTTACAGTCCTGTAAGGAATGTGCAAGTTAATGTTCGGAAGTGTAGGAGAAATTATAGTCAGCCACTTGTCAAGTTTTAGAGGGGTCAGATATAACAAGTGCAGTTCAAATTTCTGAAAACAAGGCTTGCTTGCATTCTCCTACAATCTCCTTGCCTAGCCAGAGATCCCCCAACTATGAGTATAGTGCTTTCTAAAGCCACATTAACCACTAACATCAAAAGCTGGTCTGCAGACCACATAAATATCTGTAACCGGAGGGTACCTAGGACAATAAGATTGTTTATTTTGGATCTTCAACTTGTTTCGTAGGCAATGAACTTGATCATTTTTGTTGCAATGAATCAGGACAGATTCCTTAATTTTTGACACTTGTAGTTTTAATTCCATGTGGTCTTCCTAGTAGTGCTGTTTTCCTGTTTCATTCCATTAAGGGTCAGACAATAACTTGATGCTAATGGTTAATGTGGCTTTAGAAAGCACTATACCACCAATACTTGTACCAAGCTAATTACTCTAATTGTAGAGGTAAGGATGGCACATGGCAGCATAAGAGTTAAAACAATTACATAGTAAAAAAGAAACGAGGACATGGTGGGAAATAGCACTGCACACAAAGGAAAATGTCAGGTAGGTCTAGTAATAAAATTGCATTAAACCTAAGAGTGATAGGAACAGTCTAGAAGTATAAAAGTGAAAGCTCACTGAAGGCTACAGTCACACCCAATAATGCTCAGTCAACTAAAACTGCAAAATATTGTATTTACATGTGTACTGGACACACCCCATACAAAGCATGTAATTCAGTTTCTCCCACAAAATTAAGCAACTTAATAATTTTTGCATAATGGAAATATTTAATATTTTCATTTATTTGCTCCAACAACCAACAATGTATAAAGTAAAAGTAGGATGCTTGCTTTCAAGCTGTAACGTAGGCTTACTGTATAGGCCTTGCATTATTAAAGATTTGAAATTTTTCTGATCTAGAATGATTAATGTTTCTTGGGTTCAGTCAAGTTTCAAAATTGATGGTAAATATATTGATATGTGGAATATTTTCAAAAGCACTAGAGACCTGATAGCTAAGAAAGTATGCAATATAATATATAGACCAATATATCAACAGACCATGAATTTGTTGGTATCAATTAATAGCATAACCTTGAAACCTTCTGTGGAAGTATTTCACAGATGTTTTATTATTGAAAATATTTTCTTTACATAAAAGACACAATGCCATATTCTTGTTACAAAAATAGGCACAGTAACTAAACACAAAAACTAAACAGATAATATGTACAGTCGGTCAAATAAAAAACGTCGGGACTCGTATGCAGTTAAAATTAAAGTTTTCACGCATTAGTTCACAAGTTTCCTATAAAAACATTAAATACAGGCCATTCTCGGAACATATGAGGCCATGCGACAGGAGGAAAAAAATGAAGAACTAAGGGAAAAAATTGAACAACGCCAAAACCGCAACACACGATATTCGACTTAATGTATTGTCATAATTCATTTTGCTTTGTGTCATCGCCACATACAAATGCTAAAGTGAGAGAAAGTGTAGTTAGGGCTGTAATTGACCTGCATTTTTCGGCCTCTGAAGCAGCGAGAACGTTCCATATTTATGAAAGAGCAGCTCGGATGTGGGAACTTCACTATAATGCGACCGGAAGTTTTCACAGGGATCTGGCCGGCCGCGTATTTCGATGCTAGATGGTTGCAAAAGTTGAACGTAAGTTATTGATTTTGCACTACAAATACCGGTGTTATAAAATAAAATCTTTAAAAAATGCTCCTTGAATAATCATATTCCTTGCGAATTTATCAATTATTAATATTATAAGAATTTGCAACCAAGAATATGGCGGATTTGAGGCATATAGCCACAGCCTTCTATACATGTTTGTTTTGGAACAAAACTGACTAAATAATCAAGAAAATACATGGATAGACAAGAGGCGTGTGTGAACCTAACCTTAAGTCTTCCTGTACATGCGCATATGCTCGTTCGTGATACTTAATCAAATACCGCCCGACGTTTTTTATTTGACCGACTGTACAGTACGTACAAAGAATAAAACATTAAAAAAAAAAAATTATGATTATAAAATTTCCACTCTCTGAAGTTCAGTTACCATTGATTGGACTGGTGAGCACAGCTTGAACTCCTTGCTGAACTCCTGATGTTGAAGTTGAGAAAGCTGGTGATGTGGATACTAACTGTGGTAATGAGTCCACTGAATCTCCACTCCCACCAACTTGCACCACTCTGTATGTAACAGTACCTGTAACACATTAAAGCACAAAAAACATTAACATCAAGAAAATGATGTGATGTGTAGGCGGCGAGAAGTAGTAGTAAAATGACAATGGAGTTGTAAAGCCCAGAACTGTACCATTATAAACACTTTTTATGCCATAAGAACATACATAAGTTCACTTGGAGAGTGTATAGAGGATTGGTAATGTGGTACTGATCATTATCTTTTTACAGCTAGAATAAAATTCCCTGAATGTAATAGTTCAGGAGATACATGCTTGTCTGCTGAGGATAGAAGCTTTCAAAAGATGTACCAGATGTCTTAAACAGAAGATGGAAGACTTACAGGAGGACTGGACAGACCAAGAACTCTTTCTTCATATGAAAATGTAGATACATGAAACAGTTAATGAAGTACTTGGAAATGAAGAAAAAAGTAAGGGAAATTAGAATGACATAAGGGCCAAGAGGCAATCTTATCAGACATGGCTGAGCTCCAGAATGATAAAGATCTCATACGTCATCGTACCATGAAGAAAGAAACCAAGAGAATGGTACGAAAGTGTAAGGAATTGAGTTGGGAAAAAATGTGTTATGGAATTGAGCACACAGTTGGTTATGAGAAAGCAAGACAAGCATGGAGAAGCATAAGAAAAATTAGAGCCTCAAATGTGAATAAAGGGAGACTAAATATAATTCCATTAATGTTTACTGAGGATAGACAATGGTCACTGAATTGTGACTTAAGAATGAATGAATATGTAAAAATATAGAGCCAATCAGAGAGGATTAAGTTCGATTTCCATCACTAACATCACAGAATGGAAAATCAATACAATCTGGAGGTATTCCTATGGAATTATGAAACTATGGACACAACATGATTAGGATAATAACCAACTCTTTATTCAGATTTGTTGGAGGGAACAATATTCCTGAAGAATGGAATTTATCACAGATTCACTAATAAAAAAAAAGAAGAAAAACGGATATTAATAATCTTAAGGCATAAGTCTAATGGGATCCATCAGTAGACTTCTAAGCAAAGTAATAAAGAACAGATTGGAAGCACAAGTTGGCGAGAGGATTTCAGAACAACAAGCTAGTTTTATGAAAGGAAAATCCTGTATGGACAATATTTTTACTATGTGACAAATTTCAGAAAAGGTGACTGCAAAGGGAAAGGAATTACACTTGCTGTTCCTAGGTTTGGAAAAGGCATTTGAATAGGTACATCTCAATTATGGAAAGCGCTATAAAATGAAGAAGTAGAGGGACTCTCATCCAACTTCTAAAGAGGACACTCACTAGAGCCTCTGTAAAAATTGGAAAAAAGATATTGAAAGAATTTTGAACTACCAAGGTTTGAGACAAGGATGCAGGATGTTTCCAACACTTTTTAAATATATATTTTGAAATGATTATTAAAGACATGACAAGAGATGGACATAATGGCTGGAGGCAGATAATGCATTCCTTACTTTTTGCTGAAGAAGTTCAGAAATGAACTGCGTAAGACAGAGATGATGAATATTTAATAAGGAAGTTGGTTGGTTTCAAGATAAACATAAAGAAAACGGAATAGGCCTTACCTTGTGATAGGGGAAGAAGGATGTGATTTGGATATAGAAAGAGGAGGAATTATTAAATAGAACAACTTATATATTTAGATACAGTTCTACATAAGATAGGTAATTGCAAAAAGATGCTGATGAATGAATTAGACAAGCAAGAGGAGCATTACGGACACTAAATGGGATATTGTGGAGTAAAGAGATCCATGTAGGAACAAAAAAGAGATTATAAGAGCTATTATTGCAAATATCATGACACACAGACCTGGGACCTTGACAGAACGTTAGAAGCAAAGGTTGTGTCCGGTGGCAATAGATGATTTAAATAGAAGCTGCCATCTTTTCAGAATGCAGAAAGTGAGAAATGAGGATATAAGAGAAAGAAGCATCAGCCAGAGCATATGGTTGATAGGTCAGAATACTGTGGAATTTTGCAGTGGTATGGTCATGTTCGGAGAATGCCCAAATTGTGTTTGACGTCTCCCAATGGAAACAAGGAACATGGGTAAACCTCAAACAATATGGAGGGCTGGAGTTGCACAAGCCATATGTGACAAAGAAACATCAATGACAACCTCTGGTTGGATAGACAAGAGCTGAACCAGGCAACAAGAGGCAATCTCTGACAAGTTAAAATGCTGATAGAAGTAAAGTAAAGTAAAGTACAGTAAATAAGTAAGTAAGTTTTTATTTTTTACTTACATGATTTCTATGTAGCAATGTTCATACAACAGAATGACGGAGAAACATAGTCGTGTCAGGCCACGCCCTGTTAAATTCAAAGTAGGCCAGACGGTAAGAATAGGAAAGGAGAAAATGAAGTTTGCCAAGGGTTTCTAGAAAAATTATTCCCGCGAAGTGTTTAAAATTGTTAAAGTCATAAAACGTGCTTCCCAACCCGTCTACGAATTGGTGGACATGAAAAACACTCCTATAGTGGGTCAGTTTTACAGTTATGAAATAACTCCTGTCAAAATTACCAGAGATATAAGATCTATAAGACAGATAAAATCCTTAAAACTCGCGTCGTGAGAGGCATTAAGCAACATCTCGTCAGGTGGAGAGGTTATTCTTCGGATTTCGATTCCTGGATCAACGCCAAGGACATACAAAAACAATGAGCGATGAATTTTACATAACGCTATTGAGCGATTCCTCCTCCGATATTTTCACATCAAACACACTGTCTAGCTTTCAGGTGCAGCTGGCACAAAATATCTGTTTGGAGAGGGGAGAATGGCTATGCGGGCTGTGTGAAGTATCGTATCCTAAAGGTTATGAAAACGTAACGCTCAATGCCGATGACGTCAGTGGGGGTCAGGATGTTGTATCACAAAACATTTTAATCACTAGATTTGGTAGAATAGTGTTTCCTAAATGAAATTACAGAACATTCCAAGAACTCTACGTAGACATCCGGGATAGGATAAAAGACGATTCCCTCAAAGAGTTGTTGGTGGGCGAAGTTCATGCAAATCTAATTAGTCATCAGTCTGAAATTGCAATGATTAAGAAACTGGGGAGGGAACATGCCTGGAGAGCGATAGCAAACGACGTTTCCGAAGATTCAAACAGCATACAGGTGTCCTTAACGCTTCGTGACGAGAGTGGTGCAGTAACTAAGAATTACATCGTATATTTTCCCGTCCGAATTTATTACGGTATAGGGGATCTCTTCGATACCATTAAAAATTCCCTGCCCACTTTTGAAGCTTATTCCTTAGTCAATACAACAATGATAAAAATGATTACAACCAATATAAACACGCTTCTCTTGCGTACAGATAAAAAACAGTTTGTTCCCGCGGAAATGGAGGCAGAACCCATCTTTGTGTACTGTAGCCTCATAGAACCACAATTGATTGGTGATTCGTATGTAAGATGTCTAAGGATTATACAATTCCCTAAAATCAACGGACATCACATTTTTGACAAAGTTTATTACGTCCCTGTAGAGAAAACTAGTTTTCAGACGATAGGTATTGAATTGACAGACAAATACAGTGAACTAGCACGTATTAGCAGTTCCGTAAAACCCACCATGCTCGTCTTACATTTTAAAAGGAGACGTTCCCCCCTTTAACTGATTAGTTGAGATGGATCCACTAACATCGTACTATGTCAACCAGACGGGAGGACGATTGGGTGATCTCGTCAGACCCATGTACGTGGGCTCTCCTTTCATACAACAGGGACAAGGGATCGGAAGTTTTCTCGGAGGCCTGTTTAGAATTATCAAACCTGTCCTAGTGTTTGGGGCTAAAGCCGTGGGTCGCGAAAGTCTTTCAACAGGTGCAAATATCCTTTCTGACATTGCAAGTAAGAAAAAGGACGAAAAAGTTGGGAATATCGTGGCAAACTGGTTAACAGAGTCAACTCATCGTCTTGTCAACAAAATGCAAGGAAAGGGAAGGAAAAAGAGGAAATCGAGGGTAGAACCGATGGCCAGGGATATATTTAGCGAGATCAAACGACAAAAGCGCTGTTCGGCTGTACCAAGTCAGAGTTTGACATCTTTGCCAGGAAACCTCTCCAGTCTTCGGTGTTGGGCAACATCACTACGATATGCAAACCCATAGTTCCCGTAGAACAGTCCGTCCTGGAGTTTGTTATTCCCACGGATAACGAACACTATACTGACTTGAATATTTTGTTAATGGTAATGGGGAAATTTGTTAAAGGGGATGGTTCTAGTTTAGGAGCCGACGACAGGGTTACCGGTATAAACAATACATTGCATTCGTTGTTTAGTCAATTGAGTGTTAGTTTGAACGGTACTTCTGTAACGCCTTCCGAGGACTTGTACAATTATAGGGCTTATTTTGAAACACTTTTAGCTTACGGGCAGGACGCGTCATTTGACAGGTAATTTGACAACAGCTGCCTGGTACTTGGATAATGCTTTATCCGGTCTCACGGGGGACGATGAGAAAAAGAATGAAACTTTGGGACCGGGAGACTCTAACAAGGGATGGCTCGAGAGATTCGAAAAGGGGAAAACCTCCAATGATATGATTATGATTGGTAAACTGCACGGAGATTTGTTTCACGTTTCGCAACTTATGCTGCCGGGGGTGAAAATTGTCATTAATTCAACCAAGTCGAAAAGGGAATTCTATATGATTGGTGAAAAGGACGATACCAAGGCTTACTTTAAATTCCAAGATGCGGCTTTGTATGTGAAAAAGGTTAGAGCTTCTCCTAATATTTTAACGGCTCACGCTAAAACGTTGGCCCACGGACATAATGCTCGCTACGATATCACAAGGGTGGATGTGAAAACTTTTACCTTCAGTCAGGGGAGTCAAGCAGTGTCTTTGGATAATGCCATATTGGGCACCATTCCTAAACGTATTCTCTTTGCCATGGTACAAAACAGTGCATTCACGGGGACGATAACGTCCAATCCCTATGATTTACGACATTTCAATCTAAACTCCTTTGTCATGTTTGTGAACGGACAACAGATCCCTCCGGAGGGCCTCTCAATTTCCACAGATCACGAAAAATTGTCGACTATGGCTTATCATACTCTATTTAGCGGTTCCGGGATACATCATTCCAATAGCGGAATGCAAATCACTCACGACATGTAAATAACAGGATTTTTCATGTTACTCTTTGATCTTACCCCCGATAGTGCCGCCTCGGAAGGAAATTTGAGAATTGAGGCAAAGTTTGATAAAGCTCTCCCTTCTGCAATCACCTGCATCCTTTACTCTGAATACGAAAGTTGTATAGAAATTAATAACCAGAGACAAATCATTACAGACTTTTAATGAATTCCCTTCAAATTGAACACGCTTTACGACATGTAGATGGATTTGCAGGAGTTTATCCTAGTGATCGTCTGCCACACTTTATTTACAAAAATCAAAATTTCTTTGTTATCAATTTCGATCCTAGTTCTCTTCCTGGCTCTCACTGGGTTGCTATCAGTTTTGACAAAAATAGAAACATGCGGTTGTATTTTGATTCTTACGGCCTTCCGCCACTTGTTCCCTCTATAAAACAGTTTATTAGTCGAAATTGCACCTACTGGACATTTAATAAAACACAGCTGCAAGACGAGTACTCATCAGTCTGCGAACAATACATCTGCATGTTTGTACACTGTATGAACAAAGGATTGGACTTGAAGGAGTTTGTGGACATCTTTGGTACAAAGCTAGACCTACAGGTTGTTTCCATGTTTCGGGCAGTCTTTGGACCTCCATGTGGAAGACGTGGGGGGCAGGTGTGTCGTCCACGCCTATAAAAAGGTGAGTACAATACCATTTTATCATTAGTCTTTGTCAAGATGGTTCGGGCTTTGGTGGTTGATTTTGAGTACCTGTCTGGAGCAAAGAGGGAGACTATCATTAAAGAACTTGCCCTTTGCAGTCCAGATGTTATTCAGACCTACCATTTCACCAGCCCATGTGGTGGAAATCCTAAAATTTACGAGCAAAACAACGACAATAAGAATGGAATACATTTCTCAGACGGTTTCATACCGTATTCTGCTCTAAATACTATTTTGAACGATGTAGTGCCTGGCTACACTGCTCTCTACGCATTTGGTCAAGAAAAATGCAAACTTTTGGAAAGTATCTGCAACAGAACATTTATTAACCTAGAGGAGCTATTTTGTCCTCCTCCGGGCAATTTGATTCATACGTACAATTGTGGGCTACCTTGTCTCAAATTTCCAGCCGTTCCCTGTGCCTTGAAGCACGCCCACGCCATGCTACAATGGCTTGGTTTTAACGACCTTGTAAAGCAGAATAAACGCTGCCCTGCGGACAACTCACTGAGACAAGATGCATCCTTTATTTCATCATAAAACAGGCTGTTTTCTTCATCGTCAGAGCAGTTTACGCCTTGACCATGGGAAGAAAGGATCTCAGGAAGATCGCTAATCCGAGGTGCAAGAAGAGGGTTACGCCGACACCTGTGCATCATCGACATGCTTTGCTACGACGAACATATTTTCTAAACCCTAAAAGGACCTTGTACCTCAGTTTTGGGTATTACCCATCTATGAAGTATTCTGCGGCTGCTGAAATTGGAAAAAGTGTAATACTGACTCCATATCATTTCAGCTCTATTCTTATGCATCTTCCTAAACTATGTGAACATTTGTGCTCCAAACTACCCTACAAGTGTGTTGAAGAGAATGTACAACTCAAGGCTAGAAAAAATCTAAAAGGTTGTATAATTCAATGTGAGGGTAATTTTATTATTTTATCTGTGGATGAAATAAACTTTCTTAGTCTCAACAGTACGTCTCTAATGAATATTCTATCGAAATATTCAATGATTCAAGAAGAAGTGAAAACCATTGCAGACAATGATGAACCCCAAGAAAATATGTAAAATTTGACAATGTACGAACTGGTGAAGGATGATCTTCAAATAAATATTTTTTACTAACATGTTTCCTTTGTTCTGATTTCAATAAGAGGAACGAGGTATCCTTGAATGCGTCTTTCCTTTTACATTTAGCCTTGAATTCCTATCCTCACTTCCTACACGTCATTGTCATAGTTTAAGCAATGGAGACTGTATCTGTTTATTGTAAGTATGACTTTTATTATTTTGGGGCTTAAATTGGTTGGAATGGGATCAGCAAAGTACGGAGCCATAACTTGTGATAGAGGAGTGGGAGTGGTGCCAAAAGGGCCTAAATAGGATTTTTAATGTTTTATGTATTGCAGGTCTCTGTTTTACAGGCCTATTCTTATTTTGGTCATATCTTTGGATAGAGGGATGATAGAGGGGTGGGGATGGTTTCATATGAAAGACAAGATGGTCAAGATGGCATAAATGGGTTGAGAAGGTGTGGGGAATGGAGTAGCTCAAGGTTAAGGCGGGACTACCTCAAGTGTATATATTACTACTATTGTGCCATTGGACCTTTTTCAATCAAAGGTCTACAAAAGGCATTAAATGATATAGCAGGTAATTGTTACAAGCGGAGTTTAAAAATTAACACTAGAAAACAAAAAATTATAACATGTAAAAAAGGGCTAGTTAAGAGTAAGCATGAAAATTGGTTTTTAAATATAAATATTTAGGGGTAATGCTAAGTGGGAGTACAAATTTGAAAGTTCACATAGATTTGGCTAATCAAGATAATGCAGCACTAGCAGCAATTAATAGTGAATTAGTGAATTAATTAGCAAATATAAAAATATTTAGCATAAATTTGATTCACAATGCAATTGATGAGTTTAAAATATTATACAGAAATATGGCGAGGTGAGAAAGCTTGCAAAAGCATGGACCCCTTCGCGGGCGGCACTTGTTTTATGGCTGTGGGTGGAAGGAATTTGTAAAGAAAAAATAAGTTAATGAAAAAACAATTGAAAGTAACTTAAATCATGCATTCATGCATAAAAACAACATATACCTTGGAGTTTTGCCGAATTCTGCCTCTAATCTGCTCCAGAAACAATTTTTATTATTTAGCATGAAAATGTTTAGCCTACCAGAAACAATTTTTATTATTTAGCATGAAAATGTTTAGCCTATGTGGAAACAGCACAAGTTTCACTGAGCGCATTATAAGTATCAATAGGCCCAGAGTAGGCTATGATTTTCAATTATATCTTGATCAAAATCAGAAGGCAGAACTGGCCCTTGCTGGTTATTGTATATTGCAATAGTATGTGATGGGCCTGCATCAAAATGACTCGCTTCCATTCAGCTGAATGCACTACTGCCACCAGTGTCACTTATGTCGCTCTCACTCTCACTAATGCTGCCGGTAGCGATCTCAGAAAAACATCCCTTACTATCGCTAAATGATAATTCTGACACTTCACTGTCACTTTGAATAATTAATTCTTCAGTTTCAGAACCTGTAAGACACTTTCTTTTTGCCATTTTACCAAATATAAGAGTGTACTATATCACACTTGGAAGCAAGTGAAAAATAGTATTCATAGTAGGCCTATTCATAGTATTCATAGTATGTCTGAAGGAGTGCCTAAAATGATAAAAAAAAAAAGCACAGGAAATAACTTTCTCATAGAAGGGGCTTTTAATCAGAACAAAGTACTCAGTATAGGCTATGTAAGACCTGCTCCTACAATTACTGTTATAGGCTATTGCTTTATTGTCAGTTAAAAGTGGGTTAGTAACAGTATACCGTATTTTACGGACCATAAGACGCACTTTTTTACCTTGAAAACAGAGCCTTGAAAGTTGGGTGCATCTAATGGTCCGAAGTACACACAAACATTTAATGGTAAATATGGTAAATATTGCCGGAATACTGTAGTTATAAACAAGGTGATGTAAACGATAAAATAGTTACAAGTTTTGGCACAGACTGTACATCTCTGCACTTGTCACAATGGTAAAACCAGGGTAGCTGGAAGTCAGGTATACAATGCGAAAAGGAAGGAATGTTGAGTTCTTTTATACGAAAGGAGTTGTCTCCGTCGGGTGGTTTAAATGAAGGCAATGATCTCTAAACAGCCTTGTCCCATTACACTTACATATGCTTAATTGAGGGTTAGAGGGTGTAAAAGTATTTTCAGTCTTTCATGAGAAATCAGTTCAGTTGTTAAAATTTACGCGATGTACAGAAGAGCTTTTCGTACAAGGCGTATTTAAAGTTAGAAGTGATTTACACTGATTCCATTGTACAAGGTTATAATTTGTTTATGCAATGAAGTATATTATTCCCTTTAAAATTTGTCGTTTAGAATCTCATTAAATTTCTTTTCCTTTAAATTTCCATCCTAAAATCAAGGTGCATCTTATGGTCTGGAGCGTCTTATAGTCCGTAAAATACTTACATGATACAAGGTTTGAAAGTCAGATCTACAGAAAGAAGGAAAAGTAATTAAAAAATGAGTGAAGCAAAAATATACCAAATCAGGAATAAATCCCTGTAAGGAATATTTTGTGGAGCTGGAGGAGGCGGAGTGGGCTAAAGGTAAAAAAAATAAGTCCCAGAGAGGTGGTTTCAACAAACAATGTATCAGGAGCCTATCACAGGTGTCACTGCAAAACTAAATGTAGAAGCAGAAAGTGTAAGTTTCATGCAGTCAACATTCTAAGCAATTCAAGTTGTCGTGAAAAGAAGTAAGAGTTACAGTATACTGGTTTTCATAAAAGAAAGTGGTTTGGAAGTTTATTTTGTGAAAACAAGTATTAAAAAGTTCTGTTTAACATGAAAGGAAATAAACAGTATATTTTGAGACAAAGATGTGCTTATTTTCTAAAGTTATCAACATTGCCCAATTACAACTAGCCATTAACGTCATTGCCTGGGCAATGTGTGATAATATGTTTATTTCATATGATGTATGGAAGAATGCCCTAAGCTCTTTCTGGCAGTGAATAAACAGTAGTAATGGGAAATTATGTAAATGTCTGGTCAGTAATATTATTTCTAGTGTGACCAACGGTCCCGCATTTTAAGGCGTTTTGTAAAATATCCTGCATGGTGAGCCAATATTAAATATAATATTAATTTTTACAAGGCATTACGTTGGCTCAAAGGGGTTAAAACAGATTTAAATTATAAGGGAATTTTAATTAGTAGTATGGGAGTGGAGAATCTGTGTAAAACAAGAATGTATCAGTCCTGTATCACGTGTTCATTGTTGCGTCGGGAGGCTTGGAGACTGGTATTGTCTTTAGCTTCGTAATGTTTCGTGAGCGCTCGCTTACTAGGGGAGTTGACTCGCTTAGAGGGGTAGGGAGCGAGGCAGTTCCGTCGCAGTGCAGATACGCAAGCTTAGATGCGCGGTGGCGCTTAGCGGGGAAGCAGCTTCGTGCCGCTTTGTGTCAAGTTTTCTTATTCGTGAATTCAGATTTTATCAGTCTTTTGTTCTTTTTTCTAAATAATTAATCATCTGATTGGTCATAATGTTAATTAGTACCAGAGAAGAGAGGGGAGCTACATTATATAAAGGAAGGTAACATATCCCTCCTTCTCACTTCTTTCTTTGTGTTCGGGGCTGCAATCGGGGTGTTACCATGGGGCTCGGGAAACAACACACCATGGCGACCGTCAGGTCGACCATGCTAGGATTTGAAAGGTACGTGTATCACGTTTTATTTATGTAATCCGTATCTGTACCTAGAATTTGGTTCGTGATTATGAAGGACGGGTCCTTGTATTTTAATTTGGTGAAGGTGACTTAGTTTCTGTAAACATGCGGGATTTCTGGAGATTTATCTAGGGCTTCACCCTTGTGTTTTTTTTATTAATTCTTGTTATTGCTGAGTTTGAGATAGGAGACAGTGTCTTGTCAGATAATTATTTCACTTAAATTGTGGGTCTGCCAGAATCTGGTGTTCTTATTTCATTCGATTTGTGTTATTTTTTATTTATGAAGGATGCTTGATACACGTTACCAATGTAGAATTTAGGTGACACCAGATTGGAACCCGGGACCAATATTTTCCTGTCCAGGGATGTCTGGCGGGAATATTTCATGTAAGTTAAGAAAAAATGTAATACTTGCCTAGAGAGTAAAATAACCAATGTAACTTGTGTTAAAACTATTATCGGCCATTTATTTTGACTTTAAGGTAATGATTATAATTTATTTGTTGGCCGAAATTGTTCCTAATGTAAAGATGAAATACCAAATTGAGAATTAATTAATTTTATCCCTCTCGTGGGAATACTTGTACATATATATATTGTTTTAAATTCCTAATGTAAAGATGAAATACCAAATTGAGAATTAATTAATTTTACCCCTCTCGTGGAAATACTTGTACATATATATTATTTTGATTAGGTCTGGCCCATCAGGCCGTTATGAACTTTATTTTTTAAATAAAATAATTCTTTCAGTTTTCACATGCTAAGTTTCTATTCTCAGCTGCGAAGGGCATCTAAAACAATTTTACATGCTCTTCGTTACGTAATGTTCCCCATCTTTGTGATATCCTTCTAGTCATTGTATTAAGGGTCGGCCAAGCTGAGACAGCACATTCCACAGATAAAGAAGAGGAAGGGTTAAGGTGGTGTGGCCGTTGCAATGGGATGTCATTTGTGCTGCAATTGTTTTGTTTTCTATCTGAACGAATTTTCACATTATTGCCATCGCTACAAATTTTCACAATATGCAGAGCTGTCCTGGCATCTAGCTTTAACTAGACATAGGGTAACAGTTGCCAACAGTATGATCTTTGAAAGTTATAGGATCTCCAGATGTACATTCAGACTTCAGAGTTACCATTACTTGGTGGCATGGCGTCTGGCCATTCTGTAACACAAAACGCATCAACATAGACGTGTTGTATTAACTGCCATAGGCGCCGACTTTGGAGGGGGAAGGTACTTTCTGCCTCTCAAGCATTTAAGATCTTGTCATATAAAGTTTATGTATAACTATTCAAAATCCAATTCTGCTCTCCTCGCAAAAAAATATTTTCACGTTACCTTCATTAACTGGTGTTTCTGTTAAAGTTTTTGTGATTTTTGAAATGGATTCACCGTCGGATAGTGATGACTAGACTTCGGACTTTCAGGTCGCTAAAAATGCTGTTTTAGGTACCTAAAATAAGCTCTGAAAATTAGAAAATAGGTTCTAAAAATTGTAAAATAGTATCTTATAAAATCGTTAAGTTGCCTATTTTCTGAAATATCTTAATTCCAATGCAGAAAATTATATTTATTGAAGTCACCATTAATTAATAATCATGATAAACACAGATATAAGCCTATGGTACACAGAATTATATTGACCTATTACTAAGGCCTGTATTACTATCATAACAGTGAAAACCTAATCCCTGCACCCAGAAGTTACGCACGCTAGCATATTCAACCCCTTGTATCCCTCAGTGATTCAGAGAACTACTTTTTTTTTTACTGGATGTGGGAGTCAGGAGAAAAACACTACATTTTATTGGGAATTCCAAGAAATTTTTCTACTGAAGACGAAACATTCCTTAGGCCTACTATTTAACCACCTCACAAATGTGTCATGTACTGCACATTCCGAACTAAAAATTTAGTAAGTTACGAACTGAAAATAAATGCTAGAATTTATAACAAAAAAATGACTTATTTTGAACTTTTAGAGGAAAAATAAGCAAAAAGGCAATGTTAGGCTCTAACGTAAAAATAGGCTGTTTTAGGTCCTATAAAAGTATCAGTTTTAGGCATGGTCACTTATGAAACATGCATATACAAGTTTTCGTCCATATATCACTTAAGGATTAAAATAGGTTTTTACCTAAAATCTGAAGTCTAGTGATGACTGTACTTCTACATCATTTAAATCTGAGAAAGAAAAAGGGAAAAAATATACGTGTTTGTGCATATAATGCAAAATGTATTTTTCTAGGTTATTACTTCAGTAAGAGCACTCTTGGTAAAAAAAAAAATGCAGACATCCCCCAAAATTCTGGAATGTCTCCCTTTTTTGACTGTCTTGTCCCACATTCCTTCCTTTAACAGTTGGTCACCCTACTTATGTCCTAGTTTTCTTCATTGTCCATAACATTAATATTGCATTTGTTATTATACAAGAACATAAACATATTTGTAAACTATTTTTATTATTTCCTCCTGCTCATATGCAGCTTATATATAGCTAATTGCTATGTCCGGTGATTAATTTATTGTTTTTGGTCAAAGAAGCAATGAAAATGTTTCAATGTTCAGTTCTTATGAATTTAAGAAAGTGCATGTAGGTGCGATAAAATAAGTGATAAAATTAAATGAAAAAACAATGATAGGCATTGTCTTGTGATAGTTGAACTTTCACATATCCCTATGCTAGAAGGGTCACTGATTCATGAGCTACACCATCATGGTAATTTTTTATGAAACAACCCACTGCAGATCTAGTGTCTAGGAATGAATTTCTCAATTCAGAGAATTACATCAACAAAAGATGGGAAAAGCTGTTCAAAGATGGACCTTAATGTTCCATCAATTTATCATTATTGCTGATAATGTTTCTTCACTTCTATACAGAAAAACATTTAATGATTCAGTATGTTTTCAGAATTAGCTTCACTGACTAATCAATTTTATCTCTGACTGTGAATCATGACCTCCATTCTTCGTACATATGGATTGGAAACAATGAAGCAACTATCTACTGAAATAAAATAATTATATATGTTGGGGAAAGCTATAGGTTCCACTAGCATTTTTCTACGTGTCTAGTATGAGTGTATATTCAAATGTTCCGCTCAATGCATTTCTCAATCTCAGCGCATTGATATTAGTATAAGTCCGCCTATTTCTGTGAATCCCCTTTCATCGGCAGGTGCAGATTTAGCGGCAGCATGACATCACAGCGTCATGTTAGAACACAGTTAGCTCCAAGCATCCACGCATGAGAGACGTGCTGGATCGCTCGCGAGAATAGCGCCAATTTCAGACAATAGAACAGAGGTTTTCTATTAAGTCTCGAATATATACATAATACTTCCATTTACAAGTATTATCGTGTGCTAGTATTTAATCTACATTAATTACAGTAGATTCAGTATTATCGGCTTCTTAGATCAGTCTAAAAGTTCGTGTATCAGTGCGGCAACGTTGTGCAACCAAGCGTTCACAATAGTTACATCCAATGTTACATCCGATGATCCCTGTATTCCAGCTCCTGAGATTTATAAGTCCACTAAGCTCTATTTTGGGTGTCTGTCCCATAAAACAGACTGGTCCTCCGAGTTACTAGAGAATTCTTGCTAACATCCCTACCCATCCTTGTGCTCCTATCGCAAAGGACATACCGTTCACTTTCATTTTCGTTCCTCTATCGGGCCGGATGTAATTTGGACAAATCTCGACATCTCACACATATACGGTTTCATCTCGGTATTGTTCTACCATCGGAACGGAATTCAGATTCCAATCGGTTTCTCGGGTACGCCCTATAGATCACATAGCAACCGTGTATCGGACGTCAGAACTTCATACATTGAATTCATGGTCCAGCGTTCATCTAGTTGCAGTGCCCAAGTCACTCCAAGCAGACAGTAAAGCTACAAGGTTCCAGTCCTACAAGCAGAGAAAGCTGCAGTGTGCAGTGAGAAAAAGCTATCATCCAGCAGCGGTGACTAGTGCAGCAAAACTCTTCAACAGCGAAGATAGAACAACACAACAGAGATTCTTCAGAGCGAAGACATCATAGCAGTCAATTTCAAGTATTTCATTTCACATACAACATGGAAGGTGATTTACGAGCCTTAATTAGACGTAGAGGTATCATTAAGTCGTGTGAAACTGCAAATCAAGAAACAGATGTGTTTTTATTAAAAGTTAAATTCGACAAGTTAAATGAAGTATGGAACAAGTATGACATTGTTCAAACGCAAATAGAATCTCTTGTGGAAGCAGAAGAAGATTTGAATGAACATGCAGAACACAAGGAAGCTATGATGAATGGTTACTTCGAGTTAAAGGCTAAACTCAGTGCTATCATATGTCATCATGAACAGCCAGTTCGTAGTGCAAGTCCAGTGAATAGTGAACAATCACAGTGCAGTGGTACATCACATCACACATCGCATTCCTGCAATGCACAGAGCAGAAACATCCCACTACCAACTCTAGAATTACCCGTATTCAATGGAGATGTTACAAAATTCAAACACTTCCATGATACATTCAATAGCCTTATCGTAAACAATGAATCTCTAGATCCAATTCAGAAATTCCATTATCTTGTAGCAGCTCTTCAAGAAGAAGCGAAAGTGCTAGTCGCAAATCTTCCTATCACCAGTGACAATTTCCCAGTAGCCTGGAAATTGATTTGTGATCGCTATAATAATACACGATTAATAGCTACATCACATGTGCAACAACTGTTATCATTGCCAGAAATGAGAGCAAACAATGTAATAGAACTGAGAAATCTTCTGAGCAGTTTTCAGAGCAATTTAAACACAGTGGAAGCTCTCTCTCTAGAAGTTCCGCTACATGAAGTTCTTTTAACTCAGCTTCTGTTAAACAGCTTAACAGACAGCACGCGCAAAGAATTTGAGTAAAATCGATTCTCAGCATTTTACGTCTCTTCAAGATCTAATACAGTTCCTAGAATCTAAAGCACATACTTTAGAAATTTTAGCAACTTCCAACAAAGTGTCCAGCCCATCACCTGCAAGAAAGGTTGAGCTGCGATCGCCACAATACACTGTCCATGAGTCGCAACAGTCGTATGGAGGTACAAACAGATTATCTTGTAACTATTGTCAACGAAATCACAAACTTTACCATTGTGATGAATTTCGGCAAATTCCAGTCAACGAGCGATGGAATTTCGTCAACTCTCAGCACCTGTGTGTCAACTGTTTCTCATCGAATCATACGGTACAACAGTGCAAATTAGATTCTTTCTGTAGTTGCCAAGGATCAAAACACAGTCAGCTCCTGCATAGTGACATGAATAGGGTTTCTTCCCCTACGGAGCCCCACTTAACGACAGACGAGGAATCAGAAATGCATTCTTTCGTTGTCACGAGCAAATCTACACATCAGCGAGTTTGTTCTCTGTGTAAACTGAAACATGCTTTACACAAGTGCAAGAAATTTCGCAAATTCACCATGCAACAGCGATGGAATTATATACGATCCAAGAAGCTATGCTTCAATTGCTTCTCTACAGATCATAAAGTACAAGAGTGTGAATTGCCTTCTTTTTGTAAATGCGGTTTCACACATAGTAAGTTATTGCATTTTACAACTAAGCAAGTTCAGTCCAAAGCATACGCTTTCACATGCTTTAATATCAGTCGAAGTCAGCAGAGCACTTCACATCATAGCAATTCTAAACAATTTAGAATTCGCAACAAATCGAGCAAGGCCTCTCATCACATGCAGAGCAAACGCTTCGAGACAAATAGACCCAGTGCAGCGGTCAAATCAGTTCGCAATAGCTTCGCTTCCTTCAAAAACAGGAACGAACATTTGCACACATCCCTTCACAATAAATCTTTCAACAGCCAAGGAAGATTTAAAATAAGTGACAGTGGAAATTCAAGATGTAAAGTAGATCCTTTCTACAGAGCTTTACATTCGCACAACAACACTCAGCAGTGTCTGTCTTCAGAGCGAAACAACACTCCGCAGTGTCTGCCTTCATCGAAAAACAACACTCAGTGTCTGTCTTCAGAGCGAAACAACACACAACAGTGTCTGTCATTAGCTAGAAACAATACCCAGCAGTGTTTGTCCTCTTCAAAATAGTGAAAAGCTATTTACTTGTATCATCTGCATATATCCAGTCAGAGAGCTACTGTGTCTGCAAGAAGTCTCACAAGATAGCCAAACCGTTACGCTGTGATATATGTAAGAAAGTAATACTTTAGCACTGTTTGTGTTATAAACTCACTTAATGGTTATCCAATGGTCTTTCTCCATTATGTCAAGATACCATGTTATTAATATAAGATCATCAGCTGTGCACTGAATGATATACAGAAATCACCATGCATTTCTACAACAAGAGTCTACAAACTGTATTTCAACAAGCCACCTGATCTACACTACATGCTACTGATCCAGCTGTTGTGCACAAGTCAAAGTCTTCACTTATGGATGCTACAACAACGGTTTGGATTCCAGACATCATTCACCTAGACCTTCACAACCTTACGTGTGTTGCTAGTCTAAATAGTGTAGAGTCAGTGCTTTCCGTGTATATACAATTGTATCTTCTTTATCATAGCTTTCTCCCTAGTTATTTTTCTTAAAGCTAGTGCTTTAACGGGGGGAGAATGTTGGGGAAAGCTATAGGTTCCACTAGCATTTCTCTACGTGTCTAGTATGAGTGTATATTCAAATGTTCCGCTCAATGTATTTCTCAATCTCAGCGCATTGATATTAGTATAAGTCCGCCTATTTCTGTGAATCCCCTTTCATCGGCAGGTGCAGATTTAGCGGCAGCATGACATCACAGCGTCATGTTAGAACACAGTTAGCTCCAAGCATCCACGCATGAGAGACGTGCTGGATCGCTCGCGAGAATAGCGCCAATTTCAGACAATAGAACAGAGGTTTTCTATTAAGTCTCGAATATATACATAATACTTCCATTTACAAGTATTATCGTGTGCTAGTATTTAATCTACATTAATTACAGTAGATTCAGTATTATCGGCTTCTTAGATCAGTCTAAAAGTTCGTGTATCAGTGCGGCAACGTTGTGCAACCAAGCGTTCACAATAGTTCGGCTATAAAGTGCATTATATTCAATATTTCAGTGTTAAATCATATTAAAAGTAATACAACGATCCTTACGATCAGTTTCATATATATTTTATATCGCTGGCATAATTATAGAGAAATTATCGCCACGTGTGTACCAAGTTCACGCCAAATGCACATTCCATTGTGCAAGTGCAAGTGCACATATCTCAGATTCATTATAAATCTTGTTTCAGTGTTTCTATTAGTTTTCAAGTGCATTATTTATCTATATGTTGTGAGAATAAATGTCCATAGTTTATTACATGATTAAGGTTTCACTCCAATGTTACATCCGATGATCCCTGTATTCTAGCTCCTGAGATTTGTAAGTCCACTAAGCTCTATTTTGGGTGTCTGTCCCATAAAACAGACTGGTCCTCCGAGTTACTAGAGAATTCTTGCTAACATCCCTACCCATCCTTGTGCTCCTATCGCAAAGGACATACCGTTCACTTTCAATATACAATAACACCTTTCTTCTCAACTTTTTTTTTCATTTTCCTAGGTTACATTCAACCTGAAGAACTCTTGCTACGTAGAATAAAACTGCTTCATCACTGACATAATTTTTAATTAAAACTACTAAAACTAAAAAGTTCTTAAATCACCAGGAAAATTAATTTCTTGATACTAGGAATGGGCCTAATAAATATTGAAAAGAAAGGTTGATCGAGCTCAACAGTACTTCACAGCATGATTTTAACCCTGCAGTGCTCGCGCGCTATTTTAGGACATAGAAGCTCGCACGTGTTTTACGTTGTTTCTATTGTTTTATGTTGTTTTGAGTGTTCATGTTGTTTATTGAGGGTTGTTATAGTTTACTTAATATTGTTGAACATGTTTTGCATACATTTCTTAGTTAAAAATATGTGTTTAGAGTTAATTTATTGAAAATGAACATTTAACTAATCATATTGGACACAAATCAATATTAGCACATTATGACTTTAATTAATTAACAATAAAACAATGTTGTTAGGCATGTAACCATTTTTAAATAATTTTAAATTATTATTGTCCTAAGACTGTGTAGGTATAACAACTTTTACTACTAGTTACTGATCTCTTCTTATTCCATTTCGAAACTTTGTCCCGCCCTACGAAATATTTAGGCCTATCACATTGACTATAATCATTATCATCATCTGCTTCTTGTTCAGTGTCCGTAGACTCACTTCTAGACTCCGCAATGTCTTCTTTAGGATCACTATCGCAATCAAGTTCTTTCTTATTCTTCTAGCAACTTTGCGCTATCTTCCAATCATTTGGATCAGAAAGATTATGATATTTTTTTCTCCTTTCCACTCATTGCCAAGCCTAAAGATAAATAATTTCCATCAGAAAAGATTGGTATTGTAGGTTTATGGTCACTAGTTTCTGCAAGAAATTTGTTTTCAACCAGTAACATACCTTGTAACAGTAAAGCTCGCGCGGCGTCTCATAGACGCCATCTACATTTTTGCAACAATAACGTCACTCCACTCTTGATAGGCAAAAACTGGAGGGTTGCCGCTTGGATATGTTATTTAAGAGTAGTTGACCGAAAGGTAGATGGAAGGTCAGCACAATGGCCTCATAGGTATTCCAAATTTGGCGAAATGAATCTGGTCTGGCGTCTGTCAGACGCCGGGCGAGCAATGCAGGGTTAAACACAAGATCTACTGCAGTTCTGAGCTACTGAAGCTGCTATATGTAATGCTATGCATTGAGCTGTCATAGCATGACTGCAAATAGTTAAAGATAGAAACATTAACAGTACAATCAGTAGGTTAAGTCTTAGGTTAAGATAATGCACATTGTGCGCGATTCCTTAATTATTATTATTAACAGTAGGCCTACAATAGGTACCAATACCTTAATAGATCCCTTTCTGAGAAGGTTAAGTTAATATTGGTATTGCACAAATCCCACAAATCAACCATCCCAACAGTAAGAAAGTTTTACAAGTTTTGAAGGCATGAGAAATCAAATGTAACATTAGAAATGATGAAAGAATGGGTTTTAAAACCCTGGGGTTAATGGACCAGGGGTTGGGAACATCAGCTTTAGGTAATAGCTTGGATAGAAAACTATGCATCTTGCAACAAGCAATCCACTAGCCCTTTTGGAATTTTACTGTCTTAGGCCAGTTTTCTTTAACTCTCTACAACCTAAAGAAGTCTACATAAGTTACATTTATATTTTATCTACATGTTAGTTGATCACTAAACCAGTATAATCACTGCATGACATACATACCTTCTCCTGAACGGAACTGGTATTGAACATCCTCATCAGCTGCATCGAGAAGTCCTTGTGTATGTGTCAGTTCAGCTACAGCAGCCTGATCTTCACCTGATCCTAAAGAACCATCTTCTTCAACAATAGTTAAACCTTGCGCTGTAATCAAAGTCTTGTCGTCACTGAGGCTACCATCTCCATCTTTGTCTTGGCTGCAACAAAACTTTCAATTAATCTTCTTCCAGTCAGCATAAATCAGAACACGTGGGAAATTTCATTTCTCATGTAATCACCTTTGGACTGTCTTCAACTACGTATTTGTTTATATTTTCAAGAATATAAAAACAGGAGAAATGTAATTCACACTGTAGATACAGTTATGCATGTATATGAAGGACATTATGTCACACTGCATTAAAAGACAGCATACAGCAAGTAAGCTTAAATAAATGTACAATAATCTTCTTCTTCCTTTCCAAGGATTGGGAGTTGTCCCAATCCGTGCCAAAAGTAATTGTTATTTATTGAATTTGGTCCTTCTACCTGGTCCTCGGTCGTCCTATATCCCAAATATACTCCAAAGACTAAGGGAGGAAACCCTGAAAGAAAACCTGGTCCTCCAGAGTGTGGGTTATGCGACGGGCCAGCAACTCGCTGATGTAAAAAAAAAAATAAAATAAAAATAAAAAAAAAAAAATAAATAAAAAGAAAACACTAAAAACTCCAACAGAACATACAACAATATGTCACGTAATCACCACTGGGCCAACCACAGTATGATGGCATCAGTGATAATTTCATATATATCACTGAAATTTATAGGAAATAATTTTAAAAACTTATTATTAATGACAAGTATGTGATCGAAGGAACACAACGCAAAAAAGGAACTTGTTCTCTTAAGGTTTAGATGTAAAGTTCTGTAGCAATATTTAGTAAGATATCATGTCATGGAATCACTGTCTCGGAATCATAATTTATCCTAGATCACTAATGCACATATAAAACAACTAAAACATTAAAGATTAATTCAAACCAGAAAAGGATGACATACATAATATTTCATTAGTAATCCACCTATGCATAGGGGCAATCTACGAAGTTGCTCTGGGTTCAAGAAACCAACATCGTGATTTAATGGGTGCTCTGCACTTGCTGGATTCTTCTGCACTACAATACGTGTTCTTGTTGATAGAATTTAAAGATCTGCACTTTACCCTTCTGTAGCTTCAAACTATCTCTTTTTTTTATCCTACTCCAAAGTTCTAACGATGGGTAAATATTATTCCCAACCAATTAGATGCACAGTGTAGCTGTAAACTGAATTGAATATCTAATGAAATTAATTACTGCTAAGTACTGTTTTTAAAAAATATACAGTATATGAATAAACAATTGTAGATGCTCAGCTGCCTGACTACTGACTGGACTAGTCCAAATCAAACGAGGGGTGAATTATTGTTTATTCATCTCTTACCTCTCAAAGGTGTTCCCTTCACCCACAGTGTATATTCATGCTGCTGAGGTAATGTTCATAGGAGGAGATTACAATTATTAAATGCCAATGTTGCTGAACTGTGGAATAAATTTCACATAAAATATTATTGTCCTGATTCCTGAACAGTTGTACTGTAAGTTATTTCCAGAATAAATCTTCATTTTCGATTAAATGGTTATAACATTGTAAAATTGGAGTGAAGACAACTATACAAATTTTCAGTGGCAATACAAAAATTTGGTGAACTTGCCCTCTGACAGTGATTCAAATGTTACAGAAAGAGGAAGCATCTGTGCATGTGCATGATGTTTGAATCTTTTTTTCCGTTAAACCGGATGGAAGGGGAGTAGTAAGGAGAAAGAGTGGTGTCGTAGAAGCCGAGCGAGGAGGAGCTCGCCAGCACGGGTGTATCCCTCAATGGGGGAGTGCCCACTGCACCAAAGGAGAGTCTGGGAGGAAGAGGAAGAGGAAGAGGAGGAGGATGAGGAGGAGGAGGAGAAGAAGAAGAAGTAATATGTTAACGCATATGGTGAGTACCACCGTTGTTAATTACTGTGTGCAAGCTAACCTCCTTACCCTCCTTACAAGATAAATTTCACTCTATCTCGGAAGCTGAACATATACCCGTGAAAGAAAATTTCCTAAAACTGTGCCAGTGCTGTGTGGATGCAAGAGGAGGACATTTCCAACATCTTTCATGATGAGGTACGTGGTTGTTTTTTTCATTGTAATTTTAACTTTAATTGTGGGAACCTGAACCATTGGGGGATATTCTAAAAAAAGAGTATGAAGTTCTTACTGGCAGATTTCAAGTTTGTACTTGCAGTCATATGCATAAAAAGCCTGAGGACTCCCCTACCCACTGCGCCCACGTGACATGACGCTCTTTGTACTCTATCGCTTAGTGCCCGCTTCAATTCCGCATGCTATAAGACTGAGCAGCGGGAGTATTAAGTAGGAAATTTGTGAGCTACCAAAACGGCACACTCACTTCACTCACAGCATGCTACTAGGTGAGTCGCGAGGAAAAAATGGACATTCCAGAAATAATGAAAACTACAAATTTTTAGTTTTAATCCCTCTGTCAGTACTAGGTACTAGGGGTCTAACAATTTTGTTTAAATTTTGTAATTATGCTAAGGGCTAAACTTTTATTTGAAATATTTTTTTTTCCGAAAAAATTCTCTGACGGGTAGTTACAAGGCAGGCATTGTTCTTAGAAACTTAATCTTCTCTGGTGAACGGTAAAGCTTTGCATCAGGCTAATACAGCTGAATACCTATTTTCTGCAACACGGCCTCTTATTCTATATTATAATTTGAAGAAAGGTGTATTGCCACCCTTAGATTATACAAAAGTATTCGAGTGCATTTATTAAGATTTTATTTGGATTGTGTATCCTTCAGGGATGCGACACAAGGTACGGCAACGACTTTCTTTTCATTTTACAAGCACTTTATTTGACGAAAATTTAATTTTTCTTCATTTTCTCGAAATAGGTTTAACAATTTTATAGGCTTATTATGTAGGCCCACTATAATATATTATAATAAGTACTGCCCAAGAAATTCTTTGAAGGCTAGTTATAAGCCATTCATTTTAAACAATATAGACTTGGATTTTTTGGTCTTGCCTCGCGAATAATGCGACTTGGAAACGAGGATGATACAAGTGAATGCGCACTACTGCAATTCAGCCGTGTACTCTACACTAGAATAGGCTATATTAAGAGTAGAGGGAGTTATATGAATGTTTCATATCACATTTTAAAAATACTAATTATATTAAATGTTGTAATTATGTTATAGTGAATTTTCATTAAACTAATTTAATCCTAAAATATTATGGAAATAAATATTTTCATTTATTCAGAGAGACCTGATAGAATTAATTGTCTTCCTTTTCATAATGATGATGTGGCTGGCATAATACATCTCCCAGTGCGAGAAGACCCTTGTTTATTTTCGTAAGTTTGTTTATGCAGGTGCATGTTTCGTGTGGATTGCCTGAGCATAAAGTGATAGCCGGTGAGTCAGAACTTTGTGTCGTCCCGGTGCTTTTTAGAATATAACTTGTGAGTGACTACACTTCTCAGCAAGAAGGCGCTCATACTTTATGCTTACTTTTTTAGAATATCCCCCATTATGCCTGTTGCTCACGGTCAAATTCTTTGTTAAATTTACTGCACAACTATCACATTTCAGGAAATTGGTATTGCTAATGGTCAAATTCCCCTTTGGGCAAAAATTTGGTTAAGCAATTCGGCAAATAGTGGAGGGTTCTAATTCCAGCAAATCATTGACGACATTAACCAATCAGGGCAACGAACGTGAACTGCCTGCACCCCAGGCGATATTGTGGAGAACTTGTTGATTGCAAACTAGAAGTTGCAAGTGCAGCCATTTTCCTACCTCACAAATTCTTATTTTCTTAAGCAATTCGACACCATCAAAATAGCATGGGTATATACATGTGTAGCCTAGATACCGTTATTCCCGACAGATTTGTGTAAAAAACATTATGAGAACAGTACTTGTTGACCTACAGAAACGAAACGAAAATGCGAAGCGGGAACACAAAGGAGCCATAATTGTATATATGAACTATTCACGAAGCCAATCAGCCATCGTCAGTAGCCCAATGTTAACAAGCTAGACTGCGGTGCAAGAGGTCCTGGGTTCGATTCCCAATATAGTAATTTTTTTTCCATAATTATTTTAAATGAACATAAACAATGTATGATTTTAATAATTCAAGGCCTTAGGCACTGTTTTTTGTGAAATAATTTGACTACACAGGGCAAAGAGATCTTACAACAGGATGTGAAAATTATAAAATTACAATAATAATTATAAATAACTAAAGTATTAATGTTTGGCGGATTTAAAGGTCGCCTTGAATAATATTATAACACTGAAATAAATTATTTAAAAGTTTAGTAAATTATCTAATTTCTTGCCTCTGTAGACCTCACATCGAGGTTTTTAAAATCTATTAGACCTGTGGATTCATTTAGGTCTGTCTGTTACATACGATCTAGAGTAGGCTAACATTTATTATTATTATTATTATTATTATTATTATTATTATTAGCCTATATAATTTTATATACTAATACTATTATTGTTGTTATTATTATTATATAATTTTATATACTAATACTATTGTTGTTGTTGTTGTTATTGATGTTGTTGTTATTATTATTATTATTATTATTATTATTATCAGGGCCCGGATTCTGATGACCTGTTTGAAAAATTACGTATAAAATGACCCTAAATTTTAAAGAAAATGACTTAATAATTATAAAAAAATTACCTAAAAACTTATATTTTATTTATAAAAAATTAGTATTGTACACACAAAGTTATAGACTAGTTTGTACAAAATTGTAAAAACTGTAAATAACTGTAATGTTGTGAATGTTCTTTTCTCACGGAAATTTATACTGGCACTGAGGCACTGGCGAGTCAAAATTCGGCATTTCCTTTTGTGGTCTGCTGGATTGAATTGTTGTTAAATGAGAGTAAACAATAATTTGCACTCTCAAATCCAAGCAGGTGGCAGACTCTGGTGCCAAGTCAATCTAATAACAATAGTAATAGACCCATTTCATCTCAAATCACACAGCTTAGTACCAAATGTGTCACCTTTGGATTTCAAAATCGGCTGAAAAAAATATATGTTAAAGGACCACATGACTTATGTTCAGAAATGAAATATTTTCCTTCTCACTTGATTTGTAACAATGTTACAGGCACACAAAGAATCGGGATTTTTGGTAAAAAGTTGTACGCAAGGAAAATATTGCAATTTTCAAAGCGCTATATATCAGAAACCAAAAATTATGGAGACTTGAGGTTTTTTTTATTTGAAAGCCTGTTCATAGTAGTTTCAAATCATGATATAGGAAGACATTTATGAAATTCTCTTTAACTCTAAAATTCAACATGAAAATACAAAAAATTGGATTTTTTTCCAAAGTTCATATATTTTTTTTTGAAAATGTGAACAGTCGTAAGTCGCGACTTTTATTGGGATAATATGGTATGGAAACTGGACTAATTATTAGCAATAAAATTTCTGCCCCAGCTTCTCACATTAAGTAGATAAATCTTGGTAAAAAGTGAAAAAACACATTTTTGACTGTTTTTTAGAAACGATTTTCTCGAAAACACCCATCTCAAAAGTTTTGAAAATTACACAAAATATTCTTTGATGGTTGTTCTTATAGGTGGTACAATCACATTGGGAGATATTTGTGTGGAAAACCTGAGAGAATTTTTTCAAAACTACTCTACCTGTTCCATAATGTTGGACATTTAGTATATAATGCATTATTTTTCCAAAGTTCATGTATTTTTTTTCAAAATGTGAACAGTCGTAAGTCATGACTTTTGTTGGGATAATATGGTATGGAAACTGGACTAATTATTAGCAATAAAATTTCTGCCCTAGCTTCTCACATTAAGTAGATAAATCTTTGTAAAAAGTGAGAAAACACATTTTTGACTATTTTTTAGAAATGATTTTCTCGAAAACACCCATCTCAAAAGTTTTTAAAATTACACAAAATATTCTTTGATGGTTGTTCTTATAGGTGGTACAATCACATTGGGGGATATTTGTGTGGAAAACCTGAGAGAATTTTTTCAAAACTACTCTACCTGTTCCATAATGTTGGACATTTAGTATATAATGTATTACATTGACAACACTGTTTTGCCAAATGTTTTCAATGTACACAGTTCTATTAAATGAAATTGTATTGAAAGATCACACCATAGATGGTTGAGTCCATTTCCGGAGTGACGTCGCTTGAATAACATAAACATGCTTTGAGGAAATGTTCGTCGTAATCTTGATGTTTATGAAGCTAATTGAATACACATGTAAATGTATTGGAACTGTATACAATCGGAGGACCAGCTATAATTGTAGCAAAAAGATGTAGCTTAATGACATTGTTACTTCTCACTAGCTAGAATATTTGTGTATTAATGTTTGTAGAAATGATAACATTTGAATGTTTACAGTATCTGAAGCTCAGAAGGAGGATTTGCATTGAATTAAGTTATTTACACTTGCTAAATAATAAATGTCTACATTTATTATCAATCACAATTACATTAAATTCTCTTTGGGACTGCGAATCTCACAAATCCTCGGTCCAAATATGCTGTTAAACTTACCTTCGGTATGTGATTCACGAAATTACTCACAAAATGAAGGATTTTCCCCTTCATTAGTATGAATGCCCTGAGGATTGATGAAGACTTATTATCTTTGTAAAGAAGTCCTTGAGGTCCTTAATATTGTGTTACATGCAATCTTCATGGTCGTTGACTTACTGAATCCATGATAAAAATGAAGAAAATGGCCTTTCGCCCGAAATTAGCAATATCTTGAAATGCTAGAAACCTTTAATAAGTTGAAAAAGAACTCCTTGCTCTTGGAAAAGGTGAATGTAACGTGGATGAAGCTATCTATTTTGAAGAAGTGTGATTAAAAACAGATGGTTGAAATAATTAGATATTCGCCAACCCAAAAAATAGCTTGATCAAAATATATTGAATTAATTAATCAATTCATGAAAAAACACTGCACTAAATATAATAATCTCACGATAAATAAAAATAAACAAAGAAATGTTTTAATAGGAAAGTATTTAAAAATAAATTTCCCATGTGCTTCTCAAGCTGGATCATTCTTTTCCACATGGACAGTCAGCCCAGCTTCATAAGTTTAATGCGGAACATATGAAGATGACAGAAGAACTCTTCTCAGCAATGTCAAGTGAAAAATATAGGCCTAATGATATTTCAGCATTTGTATATGTTAACATATATTTTACCTTATGTGGTTTTGTCTAAATCTAGTGATCAATATTAATAATTAACTGAAACTGATGGACTCTCACAAAGAACCAGCAATACCCTTTGCTGAATTTGGACTCAAAAACCTCTAGTGGTAAGATTTCCAATCCGGAAATGGACTCAACCATCTACGGTGTGATCTTTCAATACAATTTCATTTAATAGAACTGTGTACATTGAAAACATTTGGCAAAACAGTGTTGTCAATGTAATACATTATATACTAAATGTCCAACATTATGGAACAGGTAGAGTAGTTTTGAAAAAATTCTCTCAGGTTTTCCACACAAATATCCCCCAATGTGATTGTACCACCTATAAGAACAACCATCAAAGAATATTTTGTGTAATTTTAAAAACTTTTGAGATGGGTGTTTTCGAGAAAATCATTTCTAAAAAATAGTCAAAAATGTGTTTTCTCACTTTTTACAAAGATTTATCTACTTAATGTGAGAAGCTAGGGCAGAAATTTTATTGCTAATAATTAGTCCAGTTTCCATACCATATTATCCCAACAAAAGTCATGACTTACGACTGTTCACATTTTGAAAAAAAATACATGAACTTTGGAAAAATAATGCATTATATACTAAATGTCCAACATTATGGAACAGGTAGAGTAGTTTTGAAAAAATTCTCTCAGGTTTTCCACACAAATATCTCCCAATGTGATTGTACCACCTATAAGAACAACCATCAAAGAATATTTTGTGTAATTTTCAAAACTTTTGAGATGGGTGTTTTCGAGAAAATCGTTTCTAAAAAACAGTCAAAAATGTGTTTTTTCACTTTTTACCAAGATTTATCTACTTAATGTGAGAAGCTGGGGCAGAAATTTTATTGCTAATAATTAGTCCAGTTTCCATACCATATTATCCCAATAAAAGTCGCGACTTACGACTGTTCACATTTTCAAAAAAAATATATGAACTTTTGAAAAAAATTCAATTTTTTGTATTTTCATGTTGAATTTTAGAGTTAAAGAGAATTTCAAAAATGTCTTCCTATATCATGATTTGAAACTACTATGAACAGGCTTTCAAATAAAAAAAACCTCAAGTCTTCATAATTTTTGGTTTCTGATTTATAGCGCTTTGAAAATTGCAATATTTTCCTTGCGTACAACTTTTTACCAAAAATCCCGATTCTTTGTGTGCCTGTAACATTGTTACAAATCAAGTGAGAAGGAAAATATTTCATTTCTGAACATAGGTCATGTGGTCCTTTAACATATATTTTTTTCAGCAAAATCCATGATGTTGATGTGACACCCCCTGTATGATCTGAGATGAAATGGGTCAATATAATACAAAATTTTGGCGTTTCTTTGATTCTCATTTCCGACTGAGACATGACAACACTTAACGCCGAATTTTTCCTTCTTGCATTAAACAAACAACACTTCAAAGACAGCACCGCAAGCGACGAAGAAAAGTTAATACACTCAGTGTAAATACATGAAAATGACTAAATAAGGAAGCAAATGACACGAAAATGACAAAATAACGACCTAAAATTGAAATAAATGCTCTAAAAATATAAAATCACATAAAATGACAAAAAATGACCTAATAAAAATGTATTTCTATAATCTAGAGCAGTGGTTCCCAAACTTTTCAGTCCGCGGACCCGTTGAAAAAAATTAAAATTTTGCGGACCCCCTCTGGGTTTTGAAATAAAAAACTAAATAAATACTTTGATTCAATTGTATTAAATTCAATAGACAAAATAAAAATATCAATGATAACAAACAGAGTTTACTCCTTAATGTGAACAGTGAAGCTGCTTTTGATTAATTAGCTCTGCAATGATAGGTTTAGGGCCCGTATGACGACCTCCAGATATCGTATTTATCTACCAGATAGAGAACCTATCTGGAAGTTGGCCAAGAATTGCGTATTATAGTCTCCTGACAAAGTCTGTCTGGGAAGACAACTTCCAGATAAGCTAGCAGCAGGATGGAGTGGCTGACAAAGTACTGACTGCTAGTTAGGGATCTTGGTTGAAACAAGATGGCGCAAGCCGAAAGCTTCCTAGCCATCTGAATTTTAGAACTGATGCCGGAAGATTTAATTTACATAAAATTGTCATTTTATGCTCACATATGAATGAAATAGAATTGAACAAATAGATTAATGCACTTAAAACGATGTGTTATTATGTAATTTAATTGTACAAATACAAATCCGAGCTGCCGCACCTAGCGGAGGACTACCAAACTACAACAAACACACCTCTCTGCTCAGCGATGTAAGGACCATTTTACAAATTTTTACTGCGTTCTTGCCGGTAGCAGATCAGCGGTGGTATTACACGACATCTTCCAGTTAAGCTATCTGGAAGTCACGTATCTGGAGGATTTGTCAGCATGTGGTAATACAGGCCCTTAATGTCTGATAATTTCAGTATTAAGTCACTATCAACTTCATGTTTTTTTCTCAACTTTGATTTCAAGTACGTGAGGTGAGAGAATGCTGTTTCACACAGATAAGTAGTGGGGAACACAGTTGAGCACTTCAAAATTACGGGATATCCTAGTTCTTCTTAAACCGTCTGTGGACCCCCTGAAACACCATCGCGGACCCCACTTTGAGAACCACTGATCTAGAGGCTATGATTAGGATTTATCCTCAAGTTGGCAATGTCTATGCAGCATCAATAAAAAGATGACACGTCATTAGAATCCGGGCCCTGATTATTATTATATAATGATTTCAGGCTTCAATGCATTCTGCATGTGCTTTGTTGCGTAAAAGAGAATCAAAATAAGGCACTGTATTGCAAACAAATTACAGCATGCTTACCTTTAGGCCTATATCCAATGAATCCAATGCTATAATATACTGTAACTGTGATTTAATTTCAGCATTATGCTTCTATGTGAACGTAAATTACGATACTGTTTTTATACCATAAATTAACAAACTCCTCAAATTCTTTGAAATCCATTTCAACTTAAATGATATTACTGCATAAATGTAGGCTACTTCCTGAAATAAACTAGCAAAATGCTAAACTTCTGTGAGATCCATTTCTCTTCCTTGTAAGCTTATTAGTGAACAGAAAAATGATTCCACAATGATGAATTTAACACTACAGTAGAACTCCAATTATCCAAACTCCTACAATCCGTATCGCCAATTATCTGGATCGCCTTGAGGCCGTTTTCAAGTGGTTTTTGCAGCAGTGATAATTGGAATCCTCTTTCAGGGCCGATCATTTGTGAGAAAGCAAAACTTTTAGCCGACAAACTCTGACCGATATGTTCAAGATGTGGCACTTATAGTAGGCATACTGTACAGTTGTGTTTTTTTGTTTGTTTGTTTTTTGTTTTGTTTCTTTGTTCTTTTTCATTATTTATCCAATTATCCGGATCTGGTCCCATCCCAATTAATCTGGATAACTGGAGTTCTACTGTATTTGTAAGAGACATGTTAAACAATCTACAAAAAATTGTTGTCTTTTAATACAAACAATACAACAAACTACCATTATCAGCAGAATATGAGTGGCTCAATATTTAGAGTACAGGAGTCTACCACTATTTGGCAAGGTAATACCATGATGTTGCAAAATTTACACCATAGAGGGACAATCTTTTGCTTATATGCATTTGATGACTCATTTGACCATTAGCAAGAGGTACAATTGACTATGTTACATGTTTGGTTAAATTAGTTGTACAATAAATTTAACAAAAAAAATTGAGCAACAGGAATTAACTTACACTGTTAGCGGTTTTATGTGCATAGATATTTCACCCGATCGCTCAGGAGGTAGAGCTGTGGGCAGGGTTGTAAAAAAGCCAGCTAAAATTGAAAAAGACCTGACCAGTGGTTTTTTTCAATTTTAGCCGGTTAAAATCATGATTTTAGCCAGCTAAAATCAATTTTTTTCTGGTTGGGGGAGGTGGGAGCGGGTAGAAATTTTGAAAAAATTATATTTACGGTCCTATGGGGTTTAGAGGGAAACTTTGTCTGCGTAAATTAGACACCAATGATTCAGTGGGGTGAGGGGGGAAATTCAAAATTTTTAAAACCACGTCTTGTGGAGTATTGTTGAAAAGCTCTTGATGAGTATTCTTTAAATCAACAACTAGTTTCTCGATAGCACTCATATAAGGAGAGATTTGAATTTTTGAAAGTGAAAAACACTTTAAAATATACCTCAGCCAATAGGCATGCTGAAATGAATTCATGAGGACCAACTGAGGCTAAACTTACCAATGAAATAAAGTTTGAAATATTAAAAATAATAGTTAAATATCTTTAGAACAATAATCCTTGGCCAAATTAAAAATGAAACAATAAAGGATATCAATTAATACATAATTAACAACTCTCTTTTTATAAAAGGGATTTTTTATAGGCTACTTATTTCTCCATCAATTACACAAATCTGAAGCGTAATCACCTATTGCTGGAATTTTGTCAAGCCATAGAATCTTTACATCGTATGCCGGCCAGTTCTGCATCAATCGAAAGAGTATTTTCTTCATATGGGTTAATACAAACAAAATTGAGAAACAGACTAGACAATGAAAAAGCCGAGAAGCTTGTATACATCAACAAGTAGAATAAAGCAAACATGCAAGAGTCTTATGATGAATGGTGAATTTACTGTATTAAGGCTACTCGAATATAGCGTGCCCTATTTTTGTCCATTTGTAGATTTCAATACTGAGGTGCGCGTTAAATTCTAGTACAAATCTGTTTCGTAGGTCGGAGGTAATATTGATCTACATAACAATGCATTGCTATAATTCTCGACTTTGTTCATTTTATTGTTAGCCTACACCATATGAAATTTAATTTCTGAAACATAATGAAAAAATTGTTTTTGTCAGTTCTATAGTGCAAATGTAGAATATTGTGCATTGTCGATTTTAAACTCATTTAAGAGCTCAGTATCAGCTTTTATTGTGAAACATTCATTTAACGTTTTGTTTGTCCATTTAGCAATAAAAAATAAGCACCTCCGAGGATTCCAGTGATGAACACATTAGTGAATAATGATGAGCCATGCCTATAGGCCTAGGCTACTTGTAGGCCTAAAACTGGCAGTTAATTGTAAATGTTTATATGTTGGTTCATTATTCTATAAATACTGTGACAAAATTCCAAATAAAATATCCTCCTATTGATACACATTACATTCGCTAACAAACTCTTTTTTTATGATTTTAAGTTTCAAAATCAGGGTGCGCATTAAATTCGAGGGTGCATTATATTGGAGTCATCATCATCATCATCCTATCATGTATTAGGCCTAGGGGCCCGTTACGGTCTCAATCCATCGTTTAAGGGGTCTGCCCAATGATCTCTTGCCTGATGGTTGGTAATTTAGAATTTGACGGTATATTGGAGTAAATTCGGTAATTAACTATTGCTGGGAATTACACAGTGAAGTGGTACAGTGAGTCCCACACAAAAGTTGGCCAATGACGTGGGATTCTGCGACGCGGCGGGCACAGCTCCAACTCCCGAGCGATCCGATGAAATATCTACACAAATAAAGCCACGATCGGTGTAATGATTCAGGTTCTCACATTTACAGTTAAAAATTACAATGAAAGAGCTGTTGGAAATGTTCTTCTCTTGCATCCACACAATACTGGCACCTTTTTAGGAAATTTTCTTTCACATGCATAATTTCAGCTTCCGAGATAGAGTTAATTTCTCTTGTGATATTGTCTTTAAGTTCTTCTAACAGCATGTGACTATTATTTATAGGGAAACTTCAAAAATAAAGTGTATAGGTCAATTTCCCATACATTAGAAGAACTTGAAGACAATATCGCAAGAAATATTAACTCTATTTCGGCAGCTGAACTTATGCGCGTGAAAGAAAATTTCCTAAAATGGTGCCAGTATTGTGTGGATGCAAAAGGAGGACATTTTCAACATCTCTTGTGATGAGGTACATGGTTATTTTCATTGTAATTTTAACTGTAAATGTGAGAACCTGAATCATTACACCGATCGCGGCTTTATTTGCTGTGCCCGCCGCAACGCAGAAACCCGTGTCATGGGCCAACTCTTGCGTGGGACTCACTGTATTAAATTACACTAAATACAATTTCAGGTTTCTGAGCTTGTAACTTTTAAATTTGTGATGTTTGGAAATAAGAACATGAAAGAAACTTCAATTATTTTTTACTCAATTTGATTTTATCCAGATAAAATGCCTGGCATTTTTCAAGTGGATAAAACTGGTAGCTCTGCATTTGCACTCAGTAGGCCTAAGTAGGCCTACTACAGGTTCTGAGCTTGTAACTTTTAAATTTGTGAAGTTTGGAAATAAAAACATGAAAGGAACTTCATGGAACTTATTCTTATTCAATTTTATTTTAGCCGGATAAAATGCCTGGCTTTTTTCAAGTGGATAAAACTGGTAGCTCTGCATTTGCACTCAGTAGGCCTAAGGTTCTGAGCTTGTAACTTTTGATGTTTGGAAATAAAAACATGAAAGGAACTTCAATTATTTTTATTCAATTTGATTTTAGCCAGATAAAATGCCTGGCTTTTTTCAAGTGGATAAAACCGGTCAGTTAAAACCAGGCCGGCTTTTTCATAACAACCCTGGCTGTGGGCGCCGTGGCGCTGAAACCTGCATGGTTGGCCAACTTGTATGTGAAACGCACTGTATATTGCAAGTGCACAGACAAAGTGATAATGGAATGGGTCCAGAACTTTGATCAGGTATGATTGGTCATTGATAACAGCCTATTCGAAAAATTCCTTTCTTTTTCTGTCATAGTTTTATTTCTCCCTTATAGGATTTAAGCGATTAACGGACAAGGCAGGAAAGCGATTTCTATTGAACACATATAACTTAGGCCTAAGGTAGACGCACCAGTCTTTGACAGTTTAGTGATGAAATTTCTTCATTTTCTATGTTGTCATTAACCAAACTCACTAAATTAAATAAGATCAGTACTGACTAAAGGTTTGAGGTTTTATGAGTACTGTATGGTAGTCTTAATTATTAATAACCTATATTAAATAAGTTATAATTTTTTTTCTAACACATGTTTTCTGTACCAGTCTTTGACACTCAAGATTTCAGCATGTACCAGTCTTTGACAGTGTCCATGCACCAGTCATTGACATTTATGTTCGGTCACTTGATAATCTATTAAACTTAGAAGATGATGATATAATGATAATATTAATTAACAAAATCGTTTAACGTTTAATTCTGTTCATTATAATGATACTGGTGAATGATTTTACAACTTTTAACAGAACAGCATTCTCATTCAAGGCGCAAACTGTAAGGGTTTTTAACATATCCAAAAGTATAAATTCTTGCACATACATTCTTTCTTCTTATGGTCATACAAACATGAAAATATGAAGCTAGGCTGATTACTGAAATTAAGTGGTTACCACTACAATGAGTTAAGTTATAAAAAACTTCAAAAATATCTATGGACTTAGAAAATTCATACTTTGGTCTTGCTCCAGTGAGAAAGAGAACTGGAGCCTCGTGATTCAAATTGAGGAGCTACTTGATAGAGAAGTAGCGGCTCTGGTCATGCAAACCACCATTAACGGCATGGGTGTCGGCATGCTGACCACATGCCCCCCAATCCTGCCATCTGCCTATGGTAGATATTGCAGCGGTTGGGTGATAGGCCAAGTCCCTTCACGGAGTTTAGTTTAGTTTTAGTTTTCCAAGCCTCAGATGTTGCTGCAGAAGAAATTTTCTCCAAGTAATCTTTCATATTTAGTGGATGTAGGCTCAGGCCAAAATAATATCCTTTTAAATGGTGAAGGTACATTTGACATCAGGGCAGGCTGTGTTGTAAATATAGGCATACCAGATGGTGTTATGGGAACAGTCAAAATAGAATGTGTTGAAGGCATAGGCACCAACTTTGGGAGGAGAAGGTATTTTCTGACCAATCCCAAACTTTTATTAAATTGTTATCATTGGTGCTATGGGAATAGTCAAAATAGAAGAATGCATTGAAGGCTTAGACACCGACTTTGGGGGGACAAGGTACTTTCTACCCCTCCCCAACTTTTAAATTGTTATCATATAAGGCCTATGTATAGGCTAACTAGTAAAATACAGTTCTTGCTCCCCAACAATATTGCACAAGTCAGCACCTCGGGTTAGTGGTGTAGGATGAGAATTTAAAAAGGGTACACTTAATGTTTAGAACAGTATCATGGGTGCAGCCAAATTAGACTGTGATGAGCACGAAGTAGTTGGATGAAGACATATTTATATGCTTTCGGTCAAAACAGTGAAAGGTCCAAACTTTTGGGCTCTTACCACTCGATTTCTAATACAATGTAACTCTAGGAACATCAAATGTTTTGGCAGCAGTAGCTGTAGGCTTGCTATCTCCACAGCCTTTATGGCCTTAGCTATTTGTTTAGAGGTGTACTTCCTCTTAGAAGTCATACCTGAAACGTGTTCCAATTATTGACAGTTGGGTGTTCCAGTGATTGACACCCATGTCAAAGACTGGTAAAAAGGGTCATATGTTAATATTTTCTAGATAGGAATCCCTAATATTTTCAGCCTATGCAACTAATGAATAAATAATGTCAATTCAACATATTGACCATTGTACCAGTCATTGACAGGGGATGTCTAAAACTGGATCATCATATAATTTAACGTACCAGTAATTGACACCCCTACTATAAATCAGTGATTGAGGTTAGTATTAAGTTTTACATAATATATCTATTCTTTCATCATCATAGATCAGCCCTACATAATATTATTTATCAATACCAATATAAAATTGTTGTTATTAACACACAAGGTAATGCCTCCCCTTAAGAGTTGTAGCAACGAAAATGAGAAAATCTGAAGAACTTGTGCTGCAATAATCTCACAAATTTTTTTCCTTCAAACCAAGAAAGAGTTTAGCCTCAGATGCTCGTCACTAATGACACATGAACTGAACTAAATTTACATATATTTACAGTGGAAAAAATAAAATAATTTTCCTTAATATTTAAAAAAATTAGCACAAGTGTCAATGACTGGAGCACTGTCAAAGACTGGTGCGTTTACCTTACATACTTTTTTCACCAGACAAGGATATGGAGGGTCTCCCAAACAAGACAGCTCCGAGACAACACACTTAGGACAAGACACATACATCTACTTTGAACAAGGCGAGGATGGGATGAAGATAATAATGACAGCCAGATGATATCCCGGGACTATAAGGGTCTAAAGTTACCTAACATTTTTCCCATAGGTGAGGAAAAACCCTGGAAAAAAAAACCCACCTAGAGGTAACTTGTCCAGACCAGAATTTGAACCCGGACCCACTGCATAAGAGGAGCGAATGCATCCCTAGTGCCTCAGTGGCGGACGACAAAATTTCTATGTGCACAAAAAGCTGACTTTTGACAATTTTTAATTAGCCTAAGCAGGCTACTTGCAGATGCATTGGGTGAGAATTTTTAGCTTTGTTGATTTTGTCAATTAAACATGTTGAAATTCAATATAGGCCTAGATATATAAGCATTTATGAACCACAGATTAATGTCTCTGTTGGACATTACATGACAATATTATAGGAGAAAAATTCCTCAGACACTGAGACTTGAACCCAGGACCTTTGGCTATTCGCGCCAATGCTCTACCAACTGAGCTAAGCCGGAGTTCAATTCACAGCCCCAGATGGAACCTCTCTCCTATGACTGATTGCCCTGGGTTCAAGTCCCAGTGTCGGAGGAATTTTTCTCCTATAATATTGTCAAACATATTGAAAGTAGAAAAAATCATCCATTTGATAAAATTGGCAAATATCGATATTTATGTCCTCCCATGAGATAAATTACTTCACGAGGGGTGCCCACCACCCCTTCGTAGCTTCATGACTCCCCCCCCCCCCTAAGTTTCATGAAAAGTACCCCCAAACTTCTTATCACTCCAACCTCATGTAGATGTAGATGTAGATGTAGATGTCTCGTTCTGTAGATCCTGTGTTGAGCAGGGCTCAAGGATATAGAACACGTCAGATAAAAACATACATGCATGTTATAAAAAAAAAAAAAACATGATACAAGAATTGTTATGTCACACTTACTCAAGCTGAAAAGAAATCATCCATATTGTAGAAGGTGTGAGTTACTAAATATTGCTTCAGAGCTCTTTTGAAAGATTTGCATTTGCTTTTAATACATAGTGATTTAATCTCTTTTGGAAGGTTATTGTATATTTGTATTGCGGAATAATAAGCACCTTTCTGAAAAAGTTTTAATGAGTTAGCTGGTCTATGTAAATCATTCATGTTTCTAGTAGTACGCCCGTGTATACTGTGATTACTTTGAAATTTATCAATATTATCTACCATGTAACACATAACAGAGTATATATACTCTCCGGTGAGAGTGAGGACTTTTAATTTTTCAAACAGCGGTTTACAAGATTCTCGTTTTTTCTTTCCACATATTATTCTTATTGCTCGCTTCTGTAATCTAAATATTTTTTCCCTATGTGCCGAGTTACCCCAAAAAATGATTCCGTACCTCATAACAGAGTGAAAATATGCAAAATATACCGTGAGTAATGCGTCCTGTTGTAATATATCATTCAAAGTTCGTAGCGCAAAACATGCTGAACTTAGCTTAGAACTTATCATTACAATGTGTTTCTTCCAGTCAAGATTTTGGTCAATTTGTAGTCCTAAGAATTTTATGTTGCTAATTTCCTCTATGATTTGTGTTTGATAATTGATTACAATGTTTGAGATATATCTATTTTTTGTTCTAAATTGAATAAAGTGGGTCTTATCAATATTAAGTGACATTTTATTAGCTTGAAACCAAGTATTTAATTCGTGAAAAGTCTTTGTAGCTAGTCTTGCTAAATCTTCTTGTGACTTTCCTGTTACGAGTACACTAGTATCATCTGCAAAAAGCAATGCCTTTGATTCGTCACTTAAGTTATCTGGTAAGTCATTGATGAAAATTAAAAAGAGCAAAGGTCCCAGTATCGATCCCTGAGGTACTCCATTTTTAACAGTCCCTAATTTTGATTCATTTCCATTTATTATTACCTTTTGAGTTCTATCAGACAGGTATGATTTGAACCACTTTAGTGTTATATTATCCAACCTATAGTGTTTCAGTTTTTGAAGTAGAATTTCATGATTTATACAGTCAAACGCCTTAGCTAGGTCACAAAAAATTCCTAGGGCATGTTTCTTTTTATCTAACGCTTCCAATATTTCTGTAGTGAGTTGAAATGTAGCATTATCAGTGGACATGCCACTTCTAAATCCAAACTGAGATGGTGTAAGAATGTTATTCAAATTAAGATAGTGTATTAAGCGGTTGTACATAACTTTTTCAAAAACTTTTGAAAATGAGGTTAGGAGTGATATAGGTCTATAATTTGATGGAACATTTTTGTCACCTTTCTTAAAGAGGGGCTTAACAATAGCATGCTTTAGTCTTATTGGAAATATTCCACTTTTTAACGAACAATTACAAATATGACTAAGAGGTTTACTAATTTCAGATGAGCAGCTTTTTAACAACTTATTACTTATCTCATCCCATCCAAAAGAGTTTTTGCTTTTGAGTGACTTGATTATATTTTCAATTTCTCTAGAGGAAGTTAATTTGATTTGAAATGTATGGTTCTGGACTATAGGTGTTTTAAGTAGGTCTGCTGCATTAATGCTAATATTAGTTGTAGGAATACATTTCTCTGCAATGTTTATAAAGTGATTATTAAAAGCATTTGTGATATCTGATACATTATCTAGCTTTTTGTTCTGGTATGTTAGTGACATGCAATCATTGTTTCCCTTTGATCTCCCTGTTTCGTTTTTAATTATATTCCATATAGTTTTAATTTTATTGTCTGATTTATTAATTATTTGCCTCTTTAATTACTTTCTTCAGTGTATTGCAGTACATTTTATAGTGTTCTTTATGAGCTGGGTTGTTACTGGTTCTACATTTTAAATATAGCTCTCTTTTGTTTCTACATGATATTTTAATGCCAGTGGTTAACCATGTTTTATTCCTTACATTAGGTAAATTAGCAGTTTTCTTTTTTGGAAAGTTAGTTTCAAAATGCCGCAACACAATATTTAGGAATTCATTTAATTTACAGTCTACTTTGTCATAGGAAAATATAGATCCCCAGTTTTCATTCTTCAGATCTTGTTTGAAGTTTAAAATTGAAGCATCATTCATTACTCTAGTCATATGGGTATGTTTTTTAGTTGCGTTTACCTTACTATCGTTTAGCACTAACATTTGTGCATCATGGTCCGATAATCCATTTAATATTGGTAATATTTTAAAGTTAGGGTGCTTTTCTATGTCTATGAATATATTATCTATTATTGTTTGAGAGTTGTTTTGGATTCTAGTTGGAAAGTTTACTACAGAGTCTAAATTATAACTACCTAGTAGGGATATCAGTCTGATCTTTTTTTCACTATCAATTGAGAAGTCTACATTAAAGTCGCCGCACAGTATAATATTTACATTATTACTATACAGATAGTTAAGAACCTTTTCTAACTGATTTGTAAAATAATTGAAATTACCTGTTGGTGCTCTGTAAATGGTCAGTATTACAAATGTACTGTTATCCGTTTCCACTCTGGCTGCGCAGCATTCAAAATCCTGTTCCTTACAGTAGGAACTGGTGTCTATATCACTAAAATTTAAGTTACTTTTGATGAATATACTCACACCTCCGCCTTTCATGGAACGTCTAAAGAAATTTGAGCACAATGAAAAATTATCAATTTTTAATTGTTCCAGCTCTGTTTCTGCACAGTGGTGTTCCGTTAAACAAATAACTTGAATTTCCTGCTTGTTAGAATTATTTGTATCCTGAAAAGCTAACTTAAATTCTTCAAATTTACATTCAAGCCCCCTTATATTTTGATGATATAATGCAAATGATTTACTAGTTCTAGTTGCAAGGCTTGTATATATTACCAATGTTTACTCGAGGCAAGTATGTAAGTTGTTGTTCCCTTTCATCTAAAACCTCCCTAAAAAACGAGAGGAGCCACCAACTATGACAGGAATAGGCCTGTTACAATTAAATTCTTCAGCAATCAGCTTTGCCAGAGTCTTCTTCCCTCGAGAGTTGAGGTGGAGTCCATGCCTGGTGTATTCTTCTCTTCTTATGCTGTTAACAGACAAAACATTGATATTACCATTATTAGCAGAGAAGTTCCACAGCTTGTCGTTCACAGCTTTCACCTTGTCTCGAAGCGACGGCTTATCATACCTGTGAAACAATTCAACAAAATTTATATTAGTGTGAGAGCTGCTGCTGGAGATGCTGCGTAGATCCTGCTCGATATCAAAGCTGGGGTCTCTGTCTAGGCTGTTACCGCCACCTCCCACAATCACTATGTGGTCGTCCTTTGAGAAGCCTTTAGACAGCTCCTTTGTACCTGAAATCACAACTCTAAGTTCAGCATTAGGCTTACATATACATTCAACTTTGAAGTTCTCTCCAACAGCATCTTGCAGGGTAGTTCCCATATGTCTGGCGTGGCTGCTACCTAGAACAAGGATCTTTTTCTTATTATTACTACTAGGCCTATGCTCCTTCTTGGCTTGCCTGGGTGCTACAGTTGGCTCAGCTGGGGATTCCACTTCCTCTAGGCCATCTAAAACAGAGAATCGATTATTAGTAGCTACAGGGCTATAAGTCTTCTGCAAGGGTGACACGTTGCTGCTTGACGGTCTTCCTTTGGGTCTCTGCACTACCTCTGAGAAGGACTCTACCTTGGAAAAAGTAATCCCTCCTTACAAGTAGTGAAATTACGTGGGCCTACTCTAAAATGTCTTCCCAAATAAGGTATTTAATACAAAGACATGTTTGTCTGGCTGTATGCGATACCTAGCTAAATCTAGGGAACACAGAGAACTGAAATTTTTTAAATAGATGGACTGAAGGGTGTCCAAATGTACCACTAAGGTAGGCCTATATTTTAAATTAAATTTGCATTTTTCCAACAAGACTCTACTACAGCACATACTTCAAATCTCTTGTTACATATAGGCTGTAATAAGATGGAGTGTTTATCTGTCTATCTATCTTTCTGTCTGTCTGCCTACCACATCCAGCCAAATCTTCACCATGCAGATATCTGAAATTGTTAACATAGATGGACTGAAGGAGGTCCGAGTTCAACTAGAAGCTGGATTTTTAATCTTTGCTTTCATTTGCGAGTTACAAACAAAAAACTTGCAAAAAATGTAACTTTTTATGCTACCCATACCAAAGTGCCAGTTTTGGCTAATAGGCTATATTTTAATATTGATTGCAGATGGCCTTGCTCTGCTGCCATGGCAACTGGGTAAGAAAGAGCTTGGCTGAAATTGATTTTTGCAGCATAACCTAACACATCAATCTGTCAAATTCATTTGCTTATGCACTACAAATAGCAAGATCTGAATTTTTTACATAGGTGGACAGAATGCAGGCCTAAATGGGGAAACATAGAATGAGTTGGACAAAACTCATTATGCAGTTTTTTTGGGGAGTCTTTTTTTATGAGTGGTGGACTCTAATTTTGACTGCAGCTTGAACCTGTATTTTTAGCGTATCAATCGTTTTAATTGTTTATGCTTGATTTATGTATAAGAGTAAGGTTCTGGTTCATGAATCTGTGGTTCATTTTAATCGTTTCATTTCTAATCTGTACGTCTGTATGACAGCACAAGATTTGTTTTTGTCATTTTATTTATTTATTTACTACAGTACATCTAACAATATTTAAGTTAATTAAGAACAAAAAATTGCAATTAATGTAATTTATGTAAAAACAATGTCAGTGTTAATACAGTGAGTCTCAGACAGATTGGTGCCGCTTGTCGCGCGCCGTGTTTTAACTTGTGATGACTGAACACTTCCCGCGTCACTGCCAGCTGTGTCCCCGCAGATAAGTAAACAATTCCTGCATAGCCTGCAGTTGTGCATTGTTCTCGTGTTGTACAGATGTGAAAGTGTTATTCGGTAGTTGTCACAACTAAAAGAAAACATTAGGATAGAGATAAACTCAATAATAATGGAAGAACAATTAATGCGTATTAATCGGAATTTCCTATCACGATGCCAAAAATGTGTGGATGTAGGAGGAGGACACTTCCAGCATCTCCTGTAATAAGGTAGGTGCCTATTTTCGTTATTTTCAAACTTATTTCATTTATTTTCATTGTCACGCACGGACAAGTCAGTCAACTGCCAGGCCGTTCCTTTGCTGCATGCCGGGGATAAGAGCGTCATCTGCGGGGAACCCAACGCGCGGCGCGGTGGCACCAATCTGCCTGAGACTCACTGTATTATAATAATATTAATTATTTTTCTGTTAAAGAAATTATTTAAATAAAACATCTAGCGGTTGAATTACAGTAATAAATTGCATGCAAGGTCACAGGCAGATGTTAGTTTCAATTGAAAGAGTAACTTATGCTTAATGCAACTGCTTTTACATGCTATATAACTTATACATAATTGATAAACAAATGATAACATACAGAATACCAGAACATTCTAAAACAAATTTAAGAAGAACTGAATGTTTTAACTTCTTAACAGTTAAGCAAGAAGAACGATAAGTAAACAACAATAATGCAGGTGAGACAACAACGCAATGGGCCACAATGGCTGAGCTCATACTCAAACATACCACTTGATTTTGTCAGTGCGGTGCTTGGTTACAAGCAATTTCGTTTTGGTGAATGTGATACAACTTTAGGCCTACTAGTTGAAGAGTAGGCCTACATTAAATATTTTATTCACTTTTAAAGTTATAAAACTTGACCGTTTTTATTTTATATAAGCTTATACATATAGAAAATGCTAATCTTGCAACAATTTTCAATTTCAATGACGCACTCTGCATCTGAACTACCCCTGTAGGCACCCCTCACTTCACAAAAGAATTAGAGAAAATGGAACATTACATCTCACCAGAGTCCCCCACTCCTACTCTCAATCCCTCCCCTAGCAGCAGCATTTGAACTACTAGCAGCGACGGTAGTGCCATCTACCAGTATTTTGGTGAAACAAAAAATTAAATAATTTTTCTCCTTTATTCTCTTCTTCTCTTCCTTTCCCACCTCCTTCCTCTATTTCTCTCACCTGCTCTTCACCCTAATAGTAAATTTTGGATCGACCAGGATTCGAACTCAGGACCCCTTAATCATTACGCCATGAGTGAACATTGAGCAGTGAAGGAAGCTTTCGTATATTCAGGTATGATAGGGGGGATTTTATGCGTTCATGAGTTTTAACGCAAGAATCGGTTTTTATAATTTTGAGATATTTTGTTAGTTATGAAAAGAGTAGTGTTGGTGCAAGGGAATTTTCCTCCATCAATATTAAGTCATAGGCTATTTTATGTTATAATACGGTGTTTTTTATAATTGTGAAATATTATGTATGGTGCAAGGGTCTGCTTTTATTATAAAATAGGCTATTATTTTGTTTTTTATAATTGTGAACTGTTCTGTTGGCATGTAGCCTATACAGTGTTTTTTATAGTTGTGAAATATTATGTTTGGTGCAAAGGAAAATGGTGACATCTCAATTGTTTGCAATGAGCTACAACTATAGTGCAGCATAACACAGCGAGCTGTTGGCAGCGGCCGGCTGGTGGTTAGGAGAAGACAGTATAGCAGCCAGGCAGGGAATCGGCTGAGTGGAAGGGGTGACAGAGTGACACGTAAGTTCCAACTTGCCAAGAAATTTTGTACTTTTTAGAGGATTATTTTTATAAATGTTACTAATTAAGGCCTACAATAGATAAGATAAAGTTTATTGTTGTCAATAGACTCCAAGGAGTTTCTGACATTTGTCTTCTTGAATACAATTTATGAAATCAAAGTGCCCAGTCTGACATGAGATCAGTTTAGAAAATGTATGTTGTATTAAAAATTAAAGACAATAAGTGCTACTTGGGGTCCTTATGTTGGTGAAGGTAAATATTAAAATACTCCTACGTCACCCTCAGTTAATGTAGGCCTACCCTAGTTACATATTCAAGATTGCTGTTCATAACCTATTACCGGTATTGCAGTTATTAATCTGGAAAATAATTTATCACTCAGTTGTCACATTCTCATTCTGGACACAACTAATGCATTGAAGCATACAAATTATACTGATTTGGATACACATTCGCACTGAAACGAGATAGGCTAGGCACCTTTACCCATAAATAGAACATCTGACAACCCTAACCAAAAACAGTACAGTAGTCCTACGAGCTCGAGCGATTTTGTAATGAAACTAGAACTGTATGTTGGAATTCAGACAATACCTAAAGGCTATCAGATCCCTTTTTATCCTTCACTATATTGGTACCTTCGTAATTATTAGGAGAATTATTCCACATAAATATTACGGAATTAGTATAATGAGATTAGGAAAACAACATGACAATCTCCAAGGGAATCTATTTTATTTATCGACTGCATACTTCAATAAGAATTCTAACTTAGAACAAACAGCAAAAATATGCATAGCGCCGATAATGACAATATTACTCTGTGTAATTAAATTTATAGAATTCTACATTTGTATATTACGGCATCTATTTCATAGCACTTCTCCATTAAAATGTAAGTGACCTTCAGGTTCAAATCAAAATACATATGTCTGTTATATCTACGAATTTATATTATTATTTCTACATCTCACCTGCTTTCTAGGGAATGGTCTAACATATCCATGTGAAAGCACTTTATCGAAAGTTTTGAATTTGCCAGTAAACCAGCCGACCTGATCACGAGGCCAAACAATAGGGTCATGTGAGCACCATGTAATGGCCGATTACTTTGTAGGAGGGGGGGTACATGCCGGGTACACCCGATACCCTCAGCGTTTATACGATATTGTTCAGGCTTACGTTAATATTCCAGATAATACAATCATCCGATAAAACAATTGTTATTCTTATTGTTATTGTTATCCTATGCCAGTATTGCTGGTCTACATGATTATTGCTAAATAAATAAATTAAAAAATTGTCCAAGAGCATGGGTCATGCTTGTCAAGTTGCATTATGATTATACAATAAAATTAGTTTCAAGGTATTCGATACGATACCGTATGCAGTATTAAATTAATTGCAAAGTATCCACCCAAGAGCAATTTACTGCGCGATAGGGAGGGTCAATTCATTATTTTTAGTAGTCTGTAGTTTTCCGCATACCGTAATTTTATCACCAGGAAAAGTGTTTGTCCATTCTGTAATATTTTTCAGTTCGCAAAATTCTGAAAGGACCGAGCACCAAAAGTTTTCACCAAGTCATTTTAAATTGCCATCTTAAACACCGTATAGGCTACCATAATAATAATAATGATGATGATAATAATAATAATAATAATAAAATAATCATAATAATCATAATCATAATAATCATAATCATAAAAATAAGAAGAAGAAGAAGAAGAAGAAGAAGAAGAAGAAGAAGAAGAAGAAGAAGAAGAAGAAGAAGAAGAAGAAGAAGAAGAAGAAGAAGAAGAAGAAGAAGAAGAAGAAGAAGAAGAAGAAGAAGAAGAAGAAGAAGAAGAGGAAGTGCCGGTATTTCTAAAACCTCTAGAGGTAGCCTACTTTTTTTCAAAGTTGAGTTATTCACACCATTTTGTTCCAAGTTATTTGTTAATATTTATTTAATTCCAAAACATACTTTTATCCAAGAAAATGCCAAAATGCCTTCTAAAGTTTATTTCCAAAAACTGCTACAGTATTTTTACTGACAGTTTAGTTCCAAGGCATGCTAAAATATGTTTAAATACAAAACATACTATAGCCGATTTATATGACAGAATGGATCAGTCCCCCTGAAGGGGAGGGGAGGGGAGGCGGGTTGGGAACGACTAAACACTTCTGCCATTCGGCCCATTGCGCCAACCTCCAGTAGAATGATTTAGGCTACATGCTCAACAGCCCCTCATAAACAGACCCCACCACGAGCCCCCACAGAACTCTCCTACATCCAGTAGATACCTTTATCATGCCACGTGTGCTGCTGCCAGGCCTGAGAAGAGGGGGGGGGCAAAATCCCCGGGGCCCAAGCCTCTCACTTTATTTTTTATTCTTAAAGGTTGCCTTCATAAAACTCAGAAACTCTCATTTGAGCCAATGCATCTATATTATTTTTGCTGCAGCTCCTTATGCAAAATATAGCCTACCCCAATGGATAGGGAAAATGTTACGATGGCACGGGCGTGGCAGTGGACATGATTCATAGTAAGCTTAGTTCTTTTGATTTGAGCACCCTCGCAATCCCTTGGCTCAGGCATGAGGCACGTTCCTGGAAAATGAGTTCATTGTAGTTTGTTGTTCGTTTTACGAGTTTTCACCAGTTGTGAGTTTGCTCTGCTGTGTGTATGACTGTAAAATTAACATTATGGAAAATAAGTGTAAGTCTGGGGCAAGAAAGAGAAAAGAGAAAAGGGAAAAAGGGCCAGACAAGTTTATTCAGTTTAGGCTTTTCCTCTACCTCAATGTGCAGTGATAATGGAGATGTAAGTTAGACAACATAATGTGATCACTTGATCATGTTTCAATTGAAGACTTTAATAAAAAATGCACTGAAGATGTAATAGTAGAAAATGGTAAGTTTTAACAATGATGTAATTGTTGGATTGTCAGTGCTCAATAATTTTTAGTTTCGTATAACTAAATTTTCTTCTTGAGTCCATTATAATTGTAAATAATTAAATGTTATTTCATTTTATAACCTGATAGGTAATAAAACCACAATTAAAATATCAGTAAAATTAGATTGATAAATTTGAAGAGAGGGCCCAATCATACATTCTGCCCCAGGCCCAATGCTTGCTCTCAGCGGCCCTGGCTGCTGCCTCGGTACCTCTTGGGATATAGAGCACCCAGGTTGGTGGCAGACCAGCCAGCAACTTCATGGCCAAAAGCCATGGGGAGGATGGGAGAGGCCCACAGCAGGTGCTGTAGCAAGGGCATACCAGAAACCGGGAAAGAAAACGAGATGATAATGAGGAGGAGTTTGAAGATGAAATGGAGAGTGTTGGTGGAATGAGAGGGGGAAACAAGAGGATCCCCAAGAAAAAAAAACCCAAAGGTCACGGCTTCGTCCACCACAAATGACACTCCCGCCTGGCCTGGGGTTTGAACCCGGGACCGCTAGCATGACAGGCCCATGCGCTAAGCATGTGCCACCATGAAGACTTTACTAAGTTTACAAATTTCCAAAAGATACTAAATCTGTAATAAGCTATTAAAAAATATGTTGTAATTTCATGCATAATATTAATAATTAATGTGTAATATATAAATTATCTTATTGTATTCTCTGCAATGTCATTATTTTAAAACTTTATATACCGGTAATCTTATTTCTTTTAAAAAATCCTATCTGCAACTGTTTTACCAAGTCTCCAGGATTTGTCATGGAATATTTTAATTTCATTTTCTGGTAATATATCTATCTTATAGGTTGTGGGTTCAATGCTTGATGGGGTTATTGGGATTTTTCAATTGATCTAACCTTTGTGGTGGCACTATGACCCTGGGGTTGACTTAGCCTCAACAGATATGAGTAACAGGAGAAATTATGGACGTAGAGGCAACTGGTGCATATAGAAGTTCATCAATTAATATTATTGCCAGCGCATTTTGTTTATGGAATTTAACTCAGAAATCTTTTACAAAAATAACTTATTTTCGACATGGGCATGTCATAATTGTGTTTATCACTGAATAAAAAAGCATTCTGCCACTCTGTTATATCAGTTTACCTGATTTTATTATAATTGAAAATGATTCACTGTGAGATGCATTTGCAATATTTCAACAATTATATAGGCCTACATTACTATGGAAACAATGAATACAATTGTTTGTTTATTTTCATCACAGAACACCAATATTATTGTTAGAAGTGAACAGCGCATGTCAAAACTCGGAAACAAAAAGCGATTAAAGCGCTCCAACGGGTCGGGCAGTTAAGCTGTAAGAATGAAAAATTTGCGTGCCAGAACACATGTATGAAAATGCATTCCAAATTCTGTAAAACCATAGCCCACTAGTATTAGCGGGCTACGGTAATGACCATAGCCCACTAATACCATCAGGCTATAGTGATACAAACAATTATCTTTTAAAAGCATTGAACACAAAATGCACTAAATGATGAACACCTTAAATAAGAAAAAATAATAATTTGCAAACAATATGCGTCAGATCTTATAAAAACCGAGGTGTAGAATACTTTCTAGAATTTCTGCTACTCACAACATACATGTCTCGGTGATTGCTGAAATATGTATTACTTTAGATGACTTTATAAATAAAAAACAAACACCCTTGATTAATGAATTATATTTATAAAAACTGATTTTAAAAATATCACATTACCATAAATATTAGTAGCTTCCTGTCACTTGAATTTCTTTCACCTCAGTCATACACAGATGTATGAATTTACTTTCTATTTTCACAAAAACTAGGCGAGGCTTGAGATCACTTCCCACATTTGATTGGGAGTTCACAGGGATTGGGTCTCTGTAAATCACGAGTCGCAAGCTGCTTTGGGATAACTTGTCTAGTATGGTTAACGAAATCTTTCTCCAGGAAGTGGTCTTCACACATGAAATAATTAGCACAATTCACATTATCATCTAAACTGCACTGTTTCAGTTGGTTCACGTTTGATTTTTTCGGAAACCTGTAGAAATGTTTGTTTTTGTAGTTCACGTTGGTTTTCAATCTCAAGTATTTACTTCCGCAGCCGGGAACTTACAGGAATATTTTACTCGTTTCTGAAACAAAGAATACGAAACATTAATCTTAATAATTCATAGAACATGGAATAAATATTAATTCAGGATTGTTTTAAGCAGTTAATGTATTTTAACTTACCTTCGCTACTTGACTTATTTATAATATGTTAATTATATCTCCTCCTTTTCCAAACACTAATGCATACAGATCGCTGCAGGAAAAGAACCAGATATTACGCCATTTCGTACTTTGATGTCATATGTTTCGAAACAAACCTGCCGCCATGGCAACAGCGGTCACAGTGCACCAACCGGTCGGGCAGTGAACTTATGAGCTGTTGCTATTCTTTCAATGTTACTTTCACCCCCGTGATTTTCATGACTGGATATTTAACAGGAAAAACATTCATTAGGCATTAGATAGACTACTAAAATATAATAGTGTGGTATTGACATTAAACATAATGAAAAGACATTAAACAATTTGGTACAAGCTTTAATTATTATAATTAATTGTTTTACCAGAACATTACATACAACAAGACAACATACAGTATTGGATTTCAAACAATAATTTATAGCAGAACAAATACCTAATGCTAAAAACTTTAACAAGTAAAATTAAATTTATTAAGGGCCATTGCATAAACATCATTGATTGGAGATCAATTATTATCTAAGTTCAGAAAATGATCTGACCAGAGTTGTGTTGTATAACACTGATCTAAGATCAGCTAATTGAAGTTCAGTCTTGATCCCAGTTCATATATGAGCGCTTGGCAACATCTCAGAAACAGCTGAGTATCCCAAGACACGAGCATTGTTACTCTGTTTTCCTTCGTATTCAGACTATGTGTTGTGTGAGAGGAAGGGCAAATATGACCAAAATTAAGCAGAAAACTATCTTTCACCTAATTTTTCCAAGGAGGACAAGGATGCTCTGATTGAAATAGATTTCAGTCCTGGTAAAATACCGGTAAATCTACTTAACATTTTCACTGCTTCTGATGTGCAAATACTTTGTCTCAAGAGTTCTATAAAAGCAGAGATGTAAGATTAATAGAATAACGCTTTAAGTAAAAGGTGAGGATTTTTGTTCATCTGTTACAGTATGTTTGTCATTCATGAAAACCAGCTATTCCACTGAAATTTTCCTTATCTATGTTTTTACTTGATGACTGCCTTATTACCAATCTAAAATCTGAGCTCTGAAAGGTCAGTCACATAAAAAAGAGAATGAAGAAAGCATTTGCTCTAGAAAATGGTAAAATACATGGGGAGCCCAACAAAACTCATCATTTTCATCATCACAAGATATATCAGAGTAATCAGATATCTGTAACATTGGAATGAAATGATAATGGTAGTGTAAGCAATTTATATAGGTTATGTTGTCGAGTTATGTTACACTGCACCATAAGGAACTTAACATAACCTATATACACACAACTACAGTTTTGCTAGAAATGTTTGAAGTTATCTTTTGTGTACTATCTTGCCATTTATTGTACCATTAACTTATATTTATAATAAGTTGATCCTGTGTTTCAAATAAGAAAACAACTCCTTGAACTGAGATCAATGAGTTTGATCAGGGAAATTTCTCCAGTCAAAACTCATCCTTGTTCAGTGGGAACTGATCTCCAGATTGTCGTTTATACAACAAAAATCTCCAAGTTCAGTATGAACTGAGGTCAGTTTCGTCTCTGATCTCAGATCAAACTATTAATTCAATCAGCCCTAAAACAACTAACAGGAAACTGTTAACACTTTAACGAAAGTTATAAGTAATATAACATAGAGTATTATTAAATGAGCCTCTTTATATGAACATATACATAACATACAGTCTCTAAAAATTATTTTTGAAATTATATGAGTATTTCCTCAGAATGAGTCTATCCAAAACCACTTCGTTATACTATGTAGGCCTTTAGGATGAAAAGAAAGTTTGTATGCACTCTTGTTGGGACATAATCAGGTACTGTTTTTAATTTTAAATACTTCAGATACCATACCATTCTAATGACATGCTACTATTCTATCATTATACTAGGTCACTACGGTACATTATTCTTAATACAATCATTCTAAAAGATAAAACTTTGAAGGTTCTCCCGATAAATACATTGTAGAAACTGTTCTCAGGTTTCCAGTCGGGTAGTTATAGAAGTACATTCTGAGCTTTCGGCGACTGTCGCATCGTCATCTTCAGAGAAGTGAGATCCAGAGATGGACTACCTCAACACAGCGGTACTGGCTTTTATCACGGGATTATGAGACCGTCTCATCAAAGAAGCCTTTCACATCAGACCGAACCCCAATAACATCAATAGAGGCGGAGGGTTCCAATTGGCCGCTTCCTGGCAACCTGCTATTTCTCTGCTCCAATCATGGAGGGAGAGATCGTTTACTTCCACCGACCAATTAGGATCCACGACTGCATCTGACTAGTCCTACCATGGGTATATATACAACACCACAACCTCTGGATCACACTTCTCCGAAGATGACGACGCAGACAGTTGTCGAAAGCTCAGAATGTACTTCTATAACTACCCGACTGGAAACCCGAGAACAGTTTCTACATTCTAAAAGATCTTTGCATTTTCAAAATGTTATCTAATATATAAAGTCGAATGTGTGTTTGTGGATATGTGGGTATGTATGTATGTATGTATGTTTGTTCCTTATACAAATCTACATTTCTTTACCAATTTACACGGAATTTTGCACACATACCCAGTTAAGCCCGGGAAGTATAGCGGTCAACATTAAAATTCAAACAAAATACTCCTTCCCTTGAAAATTATATAATTTCTGAGAATTTTGTACTGAAAAAAATGAATTGCTGTTTAGTTCACATGACATATCATTTTGTAATGATCCAGAGGATGAAATAAACTAAACTAAACTAAACAACAGTGAATTGTTTACTGTGATGACATAGGGCCTTGGCGACTATATAATGCTGGACTTTAACGAATTATGATTCCATTGATGTAATATATTGGCGAAAATAATCACTGAAATTGAAATCCACGAAAATAAAGCACAGTGTGATGTAGTCACATAACTTTCTCTACCCTCGACATAAGAAATATTTTCTCACTTCACATTTTGATGTAGAATAAGTCGTATTGCAGGGATAACTTAAGTGTGTGAGTATGCTATATCAGAAGTCTGTAAATAATCCTTTCCGCTGATACGTTATCCATAGGCTTTGTATTAGTTGAGATTTAAGCATGGGATGGAACATTTATTTTGAGTCCTATGCTCGCAGTATATTATGTCCTGGGTTTTAGGGGAGGAAAGTATGAAAGTGATACTGCATTTCTCTTTTATTTCAGCCCCGAAACGGTTGTAACATGAGAATGAGAAATAAAATTTTCCGTCAAGCCAATACAATCTTATGTAATTTATGTTTCTTCTTATTTCAACCCATCCCAGGCATGATGTGTAGAAGCAACGGAATGCAGCATTCGACATCTTCTATGAGCCATAAAAAGCTATATCTGGCGTTTTCTGATGGAATAGTTTGATAAATCGTTTTCTTCATTTCAAGTTCTACATACATATTATATAAGGACATAGAGTTTCAAAATCAAAAGTCCTCCATAAGCTAATTTCAAATTAAAAAATACAAAGCCCGGGCGATGCCGGGCCTTTTCAGCTAGTATCTCTATAATAGTGTTATGTCATAACTGAAAGGCAAGGAAAAGGAAAACTTTCAGATTACTGATGGATAGGCCTATATATGTGCATTCATGAACTACAGATTATTGTCTCTGTTGGACATTTTATGAGAATATTATAGGAGAAAAATTCCTCTGACACTGGGATTTGAACCCAGGACCTTTGGCTATCAACTGAGCTAAGGCAGAGTCCACTTCATAGCGCCAGACGGAACCTCTCTCCTATAACTGATTGCCCTTAATGGTCTACCTCACTGACAGACAAGTTAATAATAATAATAATAATAATAATAATAATATTTATTCAGTTCCATATAGTACATACATAAATACATATAGCACAAGGGAACATTGTCAATTTGGAGAGTTTCTCCTCATATACAATTTCACAATTTAATATTACAAGAATAATGAGAGAAATGAGAAGAGAAATGAGGAACATGGCATGTCGCAACCTATTTGGTATCTTCTATAAATTCTTCAATGCTGTAATATACTTTGTTAAGCAGGTACTTGGCCAACATGCTCTTAAACTGGCTGTGACTTTCACTTTCTTTTATCTTTCTGGGCAGCATATTGAATAGCTTGGCACCGGTGTATTTTGGTAACTTTTCAAAAAGCTTTAATTTATGAGTGGTAGCTGCAAAGTTGTCTCTATTTCTTGTATTGTAATTGTGTGTATCAGAAATTTTGGCAGGCTGTTCGAATTTGTTTAATAAAATTATGGTTTTATAGATATATACCCTAGTAGCACACTTCGTTGGCCTAACGGAGGGATTTGGTTGGCATGGTTGGGATATGTTGGGAAAACGTTCGTTGTAATTTCCTCGGTTAGCCCACGTTACGTTTCCGTTGCGTCATGCGCTAAGTCCTACCGTTGGGGTTATGACGTTGGCCCAACGAGGGCTCTTCCTACCGTTCCTACCGTTGGGGTTATGTTTGCTGGCCCAACAATAAATCTCGTTGTAATGTGATCGCATTTATGTTAAAATTAAAAAGTGTTGAAATAACATTATAAGCGTTAAATTTTCATTTCCTATAAAATAAAACAGTTTTAATTCATTAATTATTCGAGCTCTTTGTGCGCGTTACATGATAAAAATTTACTTCGCTCCACCTCTTCCTGCTAGTCTTCGGCAATTTCCGGCGTAGTTCGGGTCATCACGAACACAGAACAGAAACTTGATCACGAAGACATGAAGATACAACAGTTATTCGCCATCTTGATATGTTGAAGAATCCGAATGGTGTTTTTACTTCTATTAATATTAGGGCTCTTTATTTGTTCTCTGAAAATAACGTTATCATATATTCACATCAAATATTCAAAATACGAGATGTATATCCTTCTTACTATTTATCATGTATTACACATCTCTGTAGTAAATAGGCTAGAAGAATTCTCGATTTCTATTTCAACCATCACTAATAGCGTAGTGGTTAAAGCGATAGACTATAACGCTAGCGGTTCCGAGATCGAATCCCCATAGGTGCGAATTTTATACGATAGGAATAGGTAGGTAGGGTGAAGGAGAGAAGGTAGTTAATAGGGAAAAGAGGAGAAAAGGGATGAAAGGGAAAATAAAAAATTAAATTTTGTGTGCCATGTTACCATGAATGTAATTTTGAATTTGAACGTAGTCCATGTTATTGATAATTTTTTCTGCGCATTTTATGCACTGGTTAACAATTTTAGAATCGATTAAACCGAATCGCATGACAAAATCCAACGTTTCGGTGATACCGGATACAGGACAACTCGGATGACCCAGAACGTAGTTCAGGATCATTTGTTTTGTCTTGCTTCCAGTACCACCGATTCCGGATTTGTTCCCAGCAATCGGTTCAAGTAACTCATGATGGCCGCTCGAAGCTCGTTCGTGCTGTTCTCCAGGATGGGATCCGAAGTCGAGACCAGAGCTGCGCTGCGTAGTAGTTCCACCATTACCTAATATATGTCTCTCAACTGTTGGGATTTTGTTGTATATTGGTTGGCTACAGTTGTCAGTTGGTTGGATAAAACGCTTCTTGGCAACCAAACCCCGACGGACATTCCTAACCGTTGACCAACGAAACATGGCGATCATTCCCCAACATTGGCCCAACGATCTGTGCTACTAGGGTAGACTGGCTAGCGTCATGATTTCTAATTCTCTAAAGGCGTGTCTGCATGTTTCATTGTGCTTGAGTTTAGCCAGGTACCTAATAGCTCTTTTCTGCAAGACAAAAATTTTTTGAAAGTTGGTTAGGGAAGTAGAACCCCACAGTTCTAATCCATATGTTATATGTGATTGGATAAGTGAGAAATAAATAATTTTTGCCGTTGCTTTGGGGATCATGTTACCTAGGTATCTAAGAATGTAGAGACCCTTAGAAATTTTTTCGGCTAGTGTTTCTACATGTTGGGTCCACGTTAATTTACTGTCAATTGTTAATCCTAGTAATTTTACCACATCTGATTCCTTAACTCCGATATTATTTATGTTAAGTTGTATCATGTAATTTGTATTAGTCTATGTCCCAAAGATATAAGTTCACATTTTGTGGGGTTAACACTTAGATTTAAATTTGTGAAGTATTTTACAATGCAGTTCCATCTGGCGCTGTGAAGTGAACTCTGGCTTAGCTCAGTTGATAGAATGGTGGCATGGATAGCCAAAGGTCCTGGGTTCAAATCCCAGTGTCAGAGGAATTTTTCTCCTATAACAGAACAGAAAATAATCTGTGGTTCATGAATGCATATATATATTGAATGTTAACTATACAATAACAGTGGAAGCCCAGTCACAAAAATCATTAATTAATGTGCCTCACAATATTGCATATGACATAACTTGTCTGTCAGCGAGATAGACCGTTAAGGGCAATCATTCATAGGAGAGAGGTTCCATCTTGTGCTGTGAAGTGAACTCTTGCTTAGCTCAGTTGTAAGAGCAGTGGCATGGATAGCTGAAGATTCTGGGTGCAAATTCAAGTGTCAGAGGAATTTTTCTCCTATAATATTCTCATGTAATGTTCAACAGAGACAATAATCTTTGATTCATAAATGCATATATATCCATCTTGAATGTTAACTGTACAATAACAGCGTAAGCCCGGTCATAAAAACCACTAATTAGTGTGCCTCGCAGTACTGCTTATGATATAACTTGTCTGTCAGTGAGGTAGACCATTAAGGGCAACAGTCATAGGAGAGAGTTTCCATCTGGGGCTGTGAAGTGAACTCTGGCTTAGCTCAGTTGGTAGAGCAGTGGCATGGATAGCCAAAGGTCCTGGGTTCAAATCCCAGTGTCAGAGAAATAATTTTTCTCCTATAATATTCTAATATTTTCAGATGTCTATTTTATGGTCTCGTTTTCTTCGGAACATCTCTGCTATGCTACACTTACTGACATGTTTATCAGATTTCGATACATTGGCAGAGAAGGACATGTTTCTGTTTCTTAAAAATGATACCCATTTACAGCTTCACTATACTGCTCAGAAGCTTGTCAACCAGCATTTTTAGAAGACAGTAGAATGATCAAAACTTAACAACATGCCTCTCTTTCTACAGTTGTACACCATGATCACCTGACTTAATGCTTGCTATCAAAACTGTTAAAAAGTACTTTATATAAAGAGTAGGCCTACAATTAAGTCTTCATACTACCATTACCATAATATTATTTACTGGAGATGAGTTAGTGAATTCCTGGTGTCATTCTAATGCTGGTGCCGTTGTTGGCTACTTATGCTTGTAAAACAAGAATTTAATTAGGCTACCTATTTATGTGTGTGTGTGTGTATGGCAGGAGGTTCCCATAGATGGAATATGAAAATAGTGTAATGATTTCAATTTTTAACCATTAGAGTACCGTACTTATTTTCATAGAGACATATTACAGACTATTTCAATTCATCATAGAAATATAAATTTCTGAAACTGAATACTGAATTTCCTTATTGTTAATGCATAGTAGGCTAAATACTTTACATTTTAAGATAATATAGGACTATAAATAATTTCTTTCCCCAAGTAAATCCACAAGATAAGCAAATAACAAACAAATATTACATAGGTACCGTATTACAGATTACCAATAATAACCAAGAAGAAGCATAATGCTTAATTTATAACGGAGAAACACATGCTACATGACAACAGCATTTCTGCAGTAAAATGTCATGATGGTGATACAATGAAAATTGTCTTGTAGTTTACTTTTAGTGCACAACGTTAACTGAGATGGGCCAAAGTTTAATGTACACTGACCGGCAAAAAAAAAAACCGATCACTGTAAAATTTGTTGTACTTTTAAGATTAAACATAATTTTGATTGGATGTTTATACATTGTTGTTGGTGAGGATGAATTATTATTTTTAATGGATCATTAGCTATAGATATCTGCTTTATTCATATCTTCACTTTATCACCAAACAAAACAAAAAAAACATCGCAACACGGTGATTCCAATATGATTATAAGCACTAGCTTGTCGTACATATTCCTAGGTGTTTCATTGTTGTATTGCGTAATTTCCTTCCAAACTGAACGGAAACTGTCTCCCTTCGCATCGAAGTGATTCTGTCAGTAAGTTTAGTTGAAATTACACCTCTCAGTCTCGAAGACATTGCCAAAGCTATTGCTCTAATTGATGATGGATGCAGCCTCCGTTATGCCCCTGCAACCGTAGGCTCACCATTCACCACGGTGCAAGAGGAAAAATGGGGAATTAAGTGTGAAATGCATCATTACATTTTAATCTTAAAAACTTATACAATTGCAGTAATTTTATTTCAAGCACTAGGCCTACTGCATAATTTTTATTTAAACTTAATTTTTAAAAATTTCTTTAAGTGATCGGTTTTTTTGCCGGTCAGTGTATTTTGTTTTTCAATGATGACCACTGCCTGAGCAATGTACACTGAGACTGATGCTGCATTTAATTGGATTTCAGGAGGGTTACCATTCTTTTCAAGAAGTGTTCAAGAAATTAAAACTATCCTTCTCAATTCTTCTCTATAGAATTCATATTTCTTTGAATAAAAGATTAGTGTTCCATGGTATAAAACTAACCTCAACCTCAAGATTAGTTAAACACTCTAGAAATCTTGCTTCTCACATTGAAAATATATACAGACCTGGCCTATATGAGGATCAGTGATTTGCAAGAAGGTGTCATTAGTCCTAGCATATAATTTTTAAAATATGACTCTGTATTCATTAACATCATTTCGGGATCAGTTCCCAAAGTTCTGACACTCCTTGAGGATGGCACAAATCACCACATGCTACATTTGTTTTTTACTTCTTTTCTTCCCTAATAGGATGTATAGAGCTAGAAGATTTAATACCTTGGAGGCATGCATTGCATGAATATCCAGTCAATATTATTCAATAATAGGTTTGATCAGTACATAACATCTCCTTGATGATGCTACAAACTGCCAAAGTCTGTGATACAACAGGATACTGCAATATTGTGCTGCATGTCGTGGGTGTTACACCATTGTAAATGCTACTTTAGAATAAAGGCACTATATTGTTTTAATTAAGACAAAAGCAAATTATTGTATGACCTACTTTATACAACAAATTCTACAGTCAGCACTATTTATTTTGATCCTACTGTCACCTAATCAGAATTTGTTCAGTGTAAAAATATTTCACATTTATATAGCAGTCATTACAGTAAATTCCTTGCAGTTTTAATGGTTAGAGTGCAGTTCAAAGTTCACATAACATTCATGCTATAATTGATGCATTAGAACTGGTCATGGGAAGTGCTTTGAGTTTTGGAAGACTGTTGAGTGAAATAAAAATGAAAGCTTTGATGTTATTTTGACCCTGGATTATGATTTAGATTGGTTCTATAAAGTTTATAGAGTTTTGTAATATTTGATGAATGAATTCTGAAAACTAATACAATTGGGCTATCAGATTATTGTTAATAGTTAATTTTATTTATTTATTTATTTACGTCCTATGAGATCAATATACTGTACATTGATATGGGACAGTGTACATCGAGATAATCAACATAATACAAAATAAAATAATACAATAATCTACAAATAATACACCAAATAATACAATAATCTACAAATAACACACCAAATAATACAATAATCTACAGTAATACACCTAATAATAAAATAATGAAAGTGAATAGGGACATTCTTTCTGTGAGCACCATAATGTAGGTAACCTATCAATAGACTATGTAGGCTACACTCATTAGAGCAGTGAGGAAAGGAGAATTTCACTAAGTTTATTCCTGAATCATACACTAAGATAACAATTACCGTGAAGAATTTTAACAAATACAACATTTTGAATAATACAAGAATCAATGTGGTTGCGAGTTGCTCATGTACTTTGGATTCTCCACCAACAATGCAACAAATTCAACTGCTGGTATGGGCTTGTCTGGAATGATGGAAATAATAAAGAGCTTATCAAATCACTGAAAACAATCTTGAAATTTAAAAACAGTATCATAACTATTATGATTCTTCATAAATGTTATAAAATTTCAAACAAAAATGAAAATATCTTCACCATATAAGTAATACACAAAAAATATTCTTAATTAACATATTAATGATCTCTTTGCTGCTTGCAATTTAAATTCCCTGCACAAATGTAATAACCACGTTTTTTAAATTTTGTATTTAGATTTCAATGACAGAGCTGCCTAAATGCACTTCTTCAAGAAAAGTACGGTAACTTATTAATGAAACAAAGAAAGCTAAGCACTTGTATTCTGAGATATCCATTAATTTTTATTTGTACTCACATTAATTTTGTATTTCCTCATTTTACTTCTGATGGTATTCCAAAAAGCAGCCCATCCTGCAGAGTGGTACATCACATTGATTACATTTGAAATTAGTTTGTTTTCCCCTTCCAGAAGCAGCTTTCATTTTATTTCACATACAGCACTTTAGCAAGACCTGGTATTTTCATAAGAGAAAAAGTTTAAGGGATGCAATAATGATGTATTAACTTTTTTCTTGCCTCTATGTTTGCGAGGCATGAAAATTCCTGATCAGGTGTTCTAAGTTGAGTCTGAAGGTCAACTGTTGCAGTGGCGTATCCTGAAAATTTTGGAAAGGCATGCAACATGAAATATAAATATATATATATATATATACCATATATCACTGTTGTATGTAACATCTGTCATAGGTTCGTTCTTTACTTCTTGAAATAGGCACAAGAGAAAGTTGAATTTGAAATCTCTTTTAACATCATTAGAAATCCACGTGCTTTATTTATGGCGAATTTATCTCATTCATCTTGATGTTCCAAAATATGGCCATGAAGCTCTTCAAGTTCGGTTCTATGATCTGCAACTTTCTGTACTAAGCGACTTGAGAAACTCCATCGTGTTGGTGCAAGTTTTGGAAATCTCTTCTTTACTATCCTGTCTAATAGGTTCGTTCTTTTCGAGGAATGTCCAAAAAATGTTACAAAACCAGTAAGGTTAGCAAAAACCACCGTACAAGATTTTATACATGACACTGCCTATGATAACAACAGATTCAGTTTGTGGGCGTAACAATATACAGATATGGCCTGAGGAATTACTTCCGTCACCTTTGCCTGTACTCCATTTAAATGTCCCGCCATGACGGCTGCTCTATCATAGGTCTGTGCTACCACTTTTCCTTTGCAATTAAACTGTGTAAGTCGCTCTATTGCAAGTTTAGCAAGGGAGTCAGCTGATCTATCGGCACTAACGTCGCTAAATCCTACAAATCTTTCCAAGATTTGTCCCTTATAAACATGTCTAAATATATAAGATTTGAGATTTTCCTGGCGAAAAGTATGAATAAATTTTTCCCGGGTAGACAGCCAGGTTTGAAGATCAAGTGTCTCCGATGTTTCAGAGGCCCACGCTGCCTCCATCCTCAGGGATACTGAAGTGTTGAGTCTGTCATGCCGAGGTGGTATATATACAGATCGCGAGTTGCGAGGAGTCGACCAATCAGGCGCCAATTCATTTTTCATCGTCTTATTTTCGGCCAATCAGCTTCTACTGTCTTTTAGTTGTTTGAGACAGTGATTCCAGGCAGGGTTGATGCTGAGGCCTCCGTCTCTATTGAAATTGTTAGCCTCAAGCTTAATTTCGATCGCTTCCTTGATTAATCTGTCCCAGAACCTTGAAGTCTTCGCAAGGATTGTAGTGTTTGCAAAATCAATCCTGTGCCCGGATCCCAAGTTGATGGTATGTTCTGCTCCAAGAATTCCTCGACCACCTCAACAACATACACCAGAGTATCACTTTCACGATGGAGATAGAAAAAGATGGCTGTCTTCCATTCCTTGACATATTAATACAACGTAAGACCAATGGCACACTAGGTCATAGGGTGTATAGAAAGAAGACTCACACCGACCTTTATCTCAACGGCAATAGTCATCACCACCCAGCGCAACGTAGAGGAGTACTTAACACCCTCATCAACAGAGCAATCTCCATTTCGGACAAAGAAAACCTGCCTGATGAACTGAACCACCTGAGGAGGACATTCTTACAAAATGGATTCCATGAAAGGGAAATTCGATTGGCCCTGAAAAGGACCGTTCATCAGGCAACACATCCAACACGAGACCCTGATGACACTACAAGCACTGCAGTACTGCCGTATTTCGGTAACTTATCACAGAGATTAGCCCGAATCTTGAGGAAATGGAAGATCAGAACAGTCTTCAAACCACCTATGAAGACCAGAAGCCTCTTGAGACAGGTGAAAGACGACTTAGGCCTCAGAACACCAGGTGTGTACCGCATCCCCTGTGAATGCGGCAGGGCTTACATCGGGCAGACTTCACGGACTATTGACCAGCACTGTTCTGAGCATGCCCGCTGCTTCAGACTCTTCTATCCCGATAAATCTGCGGTGGCAGAACATACCATCAACTTGGGATCCGGGCACAGGATTGATTTCGCAAACACTACAATCCTTGCGAAGACTTCAAGGTTCTGGGACAGATTAATCAAGGAAGCGATCGAAATTAAGCTTGAGGCTAACAATTTCAATAGAGACGGAGGCCTCAGCATCAACCCTGCCTGGAATCACTGTCTCAAACAACTAAAAGACAGTAGAAGCCGATTGGCCGAAAATAAGACGATGAAAAAATGAATTGGCACCTGATTGGTCGACTCCTCGCAACTCTCGATCTGTATATATACCACCTCGGCATGACAGACTCGACACTTCAGTATCCCTGAGGATGGAGGCAGCGTGGGCCTCTGAAACATCGGAGACACTTGATCTTCAAACCTGGCTGTCTACCCGGGAAAAATTTATTCATATCTAAATATAGTTGACAGCTGTGAACAGTTGATGTCGGTAGTTTCATCTAGGAAAATAGCAACAAATGTTGCTTATTTAATCTGACTTTTTATCTCTGTTAAGATAACACCATGAACGCTCTGTATTAAATAATTTTGTATCAGAGGAGATAATCCAGTAAATACAGTGGCAGTAGTCAAGTGTGCTTGCAGTTTGTCATCGAACTCCGCCAACAAATGAATTAACTCTACATAATTCCCTCGATTGTTGGAATCGGAACTTTCATTATGCCCTCGAAATGCGAATTCTTGTTGCCCTAAAAAGCATGTGGCTGCTGTCAGTCTCTTTAACACTTTTCGGTTCTGTTTCAGAGTTTTATTGTGTTTTAGAAAACACCTTGCCCGGGTTTGTTCATTTAAGAGTAAATCAATCCTGCTTTTATCATTCATATAATGTCAAATCAGTTCATAGTTTGTCAATAGTTGCTAAATTACTTCCAGTCGTTTTAATGTTTGAATTTAAAGTTTCATATATGTTTTTCTTCATACTTCACTTCTTGTAGCACTATTCTGTCCTACCGGATGCCATCAAATGTCTTGAGGAGAGAAATAAAACATTGGTAAATTCACTGGAAGTTGTGGACAGCATTGTTAAGAAAATTCAAGTTGTTCCAGGTGATGCAGGTCAACGTGTGAAAAGAAAATTGGAGCGGGTTCTTGAAGACAACAGAGACTTTCAGCAGTTAAAAGACATAGGAATGATTCTTAGTGGAGAAAACAGTGTTTCAACTGATAATGATCCACAGATTCTTCCACTCTACAAGTACGCTCCAATAACGTTTGTAGAAGTGGGAAGGTCGTTTTTGATACTAAAAATTTATTGTCTGATAGGAGGCATAACCTAAGAATAGAAAATTTGAAAAAGTATTTTGTTATTATGTGCAATCAATGATGTTTGTTAATGATTGGCAAAATGTGTTTGTAAAGGTAATATTTCAACATATCAGGTAATTCACAACCCAGGTCCAACTCTTTCCACCGGTTATGGATATAAAATTGATTAAAACTGTTATTAAAACTTATATACAATGGATAAAAGTGAACTGAGGAAGGCCTGGAGGTCAAGCTGAAACGTAGTGACCGTTTTAAAGGTAAAATTTTATCCACTGTATATAAGTTTTAATAACAGTTTTAATCAATTTTACAAAGGTAATATTGTGCGCCGAATGTGGTACCGGTACAGTACTCTAATGAAATTAACAATATTGTGTATACAGTGTTTTGGTTACATCCATCTATATTATGTGTACCAGGTAGGCCTATGTTATTTTGATTAAATAATGCATGATTTAAATGTTTTATTTCAATAAGTAACAAGAGACATCCAAAATGAGTTCATATTTTTCGACCTACTGTCTCCTTTTGCATGCAACTGTACTGTTCCCCATAGCAGTGAAAGTCATCGGGGAATGAGGCGCAAGGGGGAAATTCCTGCTTTTACAGGGGTCCATAACGGTACACGTTTATGATACATGTGGTAGCTCAGCTCACCGTTTTTAGTTTACAGCCCATTCAAAAATATCTGGTCAACGTCTGGTGTCATTGGCACCTTTTAATTTTTTCAAGAATGCTTTTCCTTGCCTTTAGTGTGCCTGGTGAATTCCGTTTGTGTACATTGAGCGATCATGTGCTTGCAGAAGTACATAATAGTTATGTCTAATGTGCGCAAGAAAGGTAAAACTGTTCACAGAGAAGGGCGGGAAATAATAGCGAATGTCATTAAAGTTTGTGACGACGAATCGCAAAGTAAGCAGGTGGCTATTCCTCTTGCACGTGCTACTGATAGAGCAGCTCATTATACAGGAGTGTCTACATACTTAATCAAGACAATGGGGGATATTCTAAAAAAAGAGTATGAAGTTCTTACTGGCAGATTTCAAGTTTGTACTTGCAGTTGTATGCATAAAAAGCCAGGGGACTCCCCCACCCACTGAACCCATGTGACATGATGCTCTCTTTGTACTCCGCTTCAATTCCGCATGCTATAAGACTGAGCGGCGGGCGTATTAAGTAGGAAATTTGTGAGCTACCAAAACGGCACACTCACTTCACTCACAGCATGCTACTAGGGTGATTCGCGTGGAATATATGGACATTCCAGAAAGAATGAAAACTACAAATTTTTAGTTTCAATCCCTCTGTCAGTACTAGGTGCTAGGGGTCTAACGATTTTGTTTAAATTTAGTAATTGAGGTGCTTATGCTAAGAGCTAAACTTTTATTTGAAATATTTTTTTCAAAAAAATTCTCTGACGGGTAGTTACAAGGCAGGCATCGTTCATAGAAACTCAATCTTGTCTGGTGAACGGTAAAGCTTTGCATCAGGCTAATACAACTGAATACCTTTTCTCTGCAACACGGCCTCTTATTCTATATTAGAATTTGAAGGAAGGTGTATTGCCATGCCTAGGTTATACAAAAGTATTCGAGTGCATTTATTAAGATTTTATTTGGATTGTGTATCCTTCAGGGATGCGACACGAGGAACGGCGGCTTTCTTTTCATTTTTGCAAGCACTTTATTTGACGAAAATTTAACTTTTCTTAATTTTCTTGAAATAGGTTTAACAATTTTATAGGCTTATTATGTAGGCCTACTATAATACATTATAATATGTACAATTTGTAAAACTTCTCCCAAGAAATTCTCTGAAGGCTAGTTATAAGCCATTTATTTTATACAATATAGACTTGGATTTTTTGGTCTTGCCTCGCGAATAATGCGACTTAGAAAGAGGCTGATACAAGTGAATGCGCACCACTGCAATTCAGCTGTGTACTCTACACTAGAATAGGCTATATTAAGGGTAGAGGGAGTTATATGAATGTTTCATATCACATTTTAAAAATGCTATTTAATGTATATTTAATGTTGTAATTATGTTATAGTGAATTTTCGTTAAACTAATTTAATCCTAAAATATATTATGGAAATAAATATTTTCATTTATTATATTACTTCACTTAAAGTTTCTTGAGAATACTTGTATTATAGTGATTATTATTGTAAACTTCTAAAAATTAATTCTTGCATATTACGAAAATAATTATCTCGTTTATATTGTACTGTTGAAATTTGGTGGGTTTGTTCCCAGTTTTCTTCATATCCATTTTGTTTTATATTCTGGTTTTCATGTTTAGGATTTTTTTTTTGTACTTGTGTTTCAGTTAATTTGAAATTAAATTTTGAGTTTATGTGTGTAACAACTGTTTTCATAGCTTCTGATTTTTTTAGCCGGACTACTGGTAACTGGGATTTTGCGAAAATAATTTTGTTTTGTTTCAAAATTTCAATGTTAAACTTCAGAGAGACCTGATAGAATTAATTGTCTTCCTCTTCAAATGCTGATGTGACTGTCATTTACATCTCCCACTGTGAGATGTTTATTTTCATAACTTTGTTTATGCAGGTGCATGTTTCGTGTGGGTTGCATGAGTGGAAAGTATCTGTTGTTGAGTCAGACCTTTCTGTCGTCACGATGTTTTTTTGCATAGGAATTGTGAGTGACTACACTTCTCAGCAAGAAGGCGATCATACTTTATGCTTACTTTTTTAGAATATCCCCCAATAAGGCATGAGGCGAAAGTCAGAGAAGAAGCCGGTTCGTCATCACCTCTCCATACGCCAGGGAAGCACCGACCGAGGTCATGTGATCAGAAGGTCAATATTGATGATTTCGATATGTGTGTAATAAGAAGAACTGTCCAGGAGTTCTTCACTGTACGAAAAATAGTGCCAACCTGTCCGAAGATATTGTTAGCTATACGACAAAAAATAGACTTCCCTTGGTCTGTCAAGACGCTCCGCAGACTGCTGCATAATATGATGAAATTTCACTGGAGAAAATGCAGGAGTAAGCGTAAGCTTCTTATGGAGAGGCCAGATATTGTACGTTGGCCTTCGCTAGGGTTGCCACCTTTTGGTAAGGCTAAGGTGGGACACTTATGGAATATATGCATATCGCCGATCTTCATACCTAAATTTGTACATGGAACAATTTATTAATAAGAGAGAGATGGTATATATTCGTTACAAAGCCAAAACGGAATAGACTATGACACAGTAACACTAACATTAGAAAAGAAAAGGCTAGCAAAATAATACAAAATATATATAATGCGTCCCTCTTAGGCATAATTCGGGATGCTGAAAATGTTCTTCGAATGCGGGATGTCCCGCCAAATTCGGGACAGGTGGCAACGCTAGCCTTTGCAATACTTAATAAAGATGAAGCGACTTCGCAGTGAGGGAAAGGCAATATTTTATTTGGATGAAACTTGGGTGGACAGTAACCTCACTTATCGCAAATGTTGGCAAAGTGATGACGTCTTTGGCGTGTGTGCTAATGTGAATGCTGGTAACAGAATGATAATTGTGACTGTAGGTTCCAGTTCTGGATTTAAAAAAAATGCAGAACTGATCTATAAAGGTGGGTCCCACAGTGGGGGATTACCATGGACAAATGAACGGTGAAAATTTTGAGAGTGGTTTGCAAATAAACTGTTAAATTGTTTGCCACCAATGGCGGTAGTCATTCTTGATAATGCACCATACCACAATGTGCAAGTTGATAAACCTCCTTCTCAATATGCAGTGAAGTCAGACATGGTTTTATGGCTAACACATCATAGCATCACATGCGACATGACAATGAGGAAAGACGCATTGTATGAACTGATTTGTTTAAATAAGCCTAAGGAAATTTTTTTTTAAGATAGACGAACTCTTAAAAGCACATGGTCATACCGTAGTCAGATTGCCGCCTTACATGTGTGATTTAAATGCTATCGAATATGTGTGGGCTAAGGTAAAACATTATGTTTGGGAGCACAATGTGTCGGGCGATATTTCGCTGTCGTAGCTTAAAGAATTGGCATCACAAGCAGTGGCGTAGGAAAGGGGGTGCGGGGGGTGCGGGCCGCCCCGGGTGCCATCACTCGGGGGGGTGACAAAATAAAAATGTGTCTCTGTAAGTAAAAAATCGCTCAAGGGAATTTAAATAGAATAATAATATTATTTAAAACAATTAAATAAGCTTAACTTTCTACAAGTCAACATGCGTATTGAAACTTCTTTTAGTTTTAAATTCAGTCAAGAAAGGTAATAAAACGCGGCTGAACTGGCCGCTGTGTTGATACGAACAATAATATTATGGTTAGGGGAAGGGGTGTTTATTTCTGCCGATGCTTGTCTCTGCAGTTTTATTAATTTAAATGTGACTTCAACAATCGGTGATATTTTATATCACTCAAGCTGCAACCAATTCTACCCGCTGCGGCAGTCATGACTTTGACGAAAATAAACTTCGAATGTGAGTTGACTCCGAAGTCTCCTTCAATCTAGATTTCGAACTGGGATGTGCGCATATTTAAGAATAGATTATTAATAATACAGTTTCATAAAATAATTACATTACTTGTTTATGAAATTTATTAGGATCAACCTATAAAAAATTATGTATAAATTTAGGCTTACCAGACGTCCCGGTTTCAGACAAAATCCCGGTGTCCGGGCCAGTTTACTTCACGTCCCGGTAAAAATTAAATTTGATTTTCTAGATGACCAAAAAAGTCTAAAAATTAAATTTGATTTTCTAGATGACCAAAAAAGTCTAAAAATAATTAACTATGAAGGATTATTTAGGATAATTACTTTTTCATTTATTTCTGTGCTGTATGAAAAGTGAAAACAGTGGAAGCAAGAAAAGACTACCAGAAATGTGATTTTTCATTGAAAAAAAAATGGCTCAGGCTGTTTGGTCACTTCAAGGAGAATCACATAGCAGCCCCCAATATGGCCAAGATTGTTGAATATGCCTTCTGCGTACCTGCGACATCAGCACCAGTCGAGAGAGTATTTTCTTTGATGAACAACGCATGGACTGATGATAGGGGTTTGATGAAGGAATCCACGGTTATAGACTTGATGACATGTAAAATTAATATCGGATTAGCTTGTGAATATTTTTACAACAAGATTAAAACATAACAAAAAAACTTTCTAAAACAAGTCCTAGCCAATGAAATATACATGTAAATATTGTTCAAATTTTTATTCCTCATTCAAAGTCTGTCTTCTTATTTAAGTAAATTTTAAATATTAACATGTTAGAAATCAAATGTTTAAATTTATATGCTTATGCTATTTATTATTACACCTGGTTTAGGTTCCTAATCAGTAACTATTTATTCATAGCATTGAGAATAAACTACCCTCTAAAACATTCTAAAAACCCGCCAAGGGTGTGTACCCTTGAATATCCGCGACGCTGGGGGGCATTCCGGTGTCCCGGTTGAACATTTCAGAAATCTGGCAATCCTATGTATAATTCACATAACTTCCTCTAACCAAATATAAGTTAGCCTCCCATTAAAAATAAGAGAAAGTTGCCGCCAATCTTGGTGTCATATCCCCAAAAGGTACCTAACCCAAATACAAAATTTTGTTTTCGTACGATTTTCCGTTGCAAGAGGCCGTATTGCAAAGAGCGCGTATTCAGAGCGGGTGGCTTATAACTACCCTTCAGAGAATTATTTCGAAAAAGTGTCTCAAATAAAAGTATTAGCTCTTAGTATAAGCAACCCCCGTGCAAAATTAAAATAAAATCGTTAGAGCCGTTTTCGAGAAAACTTTCTTTATGTAAAAATAAGGAAAACGTGTCTCCAATCTTCGGTTCACATCTTGAAAGGTATCTGACATAAATACAAAATTTTGTCTTTTTATCAAAATTCATTTTTTTAAAGTTCGAGATTTCGCTTTGAAAACAAAATATAAAAATATTAAAAAAATCACTCAAAAAATAAAAATTTGCATAATTTCGGGAGTGTATTGTGGCCTAGATGTTCGCTTTATTAACGGTAACACCCTCAGTCTATAGCTCACGAAAACAATGTATACCTGTCTGTCTATAACGTACTTTAGATTAATAATAATAATAATAATAATAATAGCATTTATTGTCGTTTAACAGTAGTGTACAATGTACAGCATAATGTGCTTGATATGTATGTCTTTCCTCAATCCTAACAAAATTGATTGAATTAGGTTAACTATGTCTTATATTCACCTTTGGTAGCACTGGTTACAGCATGGCGATAACATGGTAACTCGAATCGCTTTATGGATGGTTGATTCATAGTAGGCCTATACCATGATTTCGGAGCTTACTTTTGTTCTTATATAACAATGTAATTATTACTAATTTTGCCTAATCCGTTGGGTTTACGACTTAGGCCTACATCAGATAAATTCGATGCAGTTGTATTTATCGACAAACTCTTAAACTCTCGCGGGATTACCTTTGACTATCCAAAAAATAACACTTGGAACTGTTCCAACTTTTAATAATTTAAATGGGGGGGGGGGGGTGACAAGAAATTTTCCGCACCGGGTACCACATAAGCTTGCTACGCCACTGATCACAAGGCATCGCAGCAGAGACAACAGAAGATTGGAAGGGCTTCTGTAACCATGTTAAGAAATGTGAACAGGAATACTGGGATCGTGATGGGATTATGTCAGATGTGATGGATGCTTTTATCATTGAGAATCCAAACGATGAAGATTCTTCCAGCAGCGAGACCAGTGAAGCTGAAGAAGACATTTCCAATTCTGAACTTGCAACACCCTTGTAAGGTAAGGCTTTATTCACATTATATATTATTTGTTATTATTTATTTATTTATTTATTTGCATATCTTATTATTATTATTTTTATTTTTATTTTTATTATTTGCACTTTTGGTTTGTTTGACCACATGGAAACTTTCGCTCGCAGCGGGACACATGTTTTTTGAATGACTAGTCTGTAGCTTGTGTTCTCTGTAGCACACGTCTTCTGTCCTTCTCGCATGGTCACAGGTCTACACATTCCTGCCAGGGACTTACTCTCTGTTGGGGGACAGTAAATGTTTTAGCACTTATTTTGACAGTTTTAGTGCCTATTTTGAAATTTTTAAGTGCCTTTTTGCCTGCCTATTTTGAACTTTTTAAGTGCCTAACGTCCAGTCTCTAGTCATGAGTGATGCACCAGTGGTGTTCTTATCACTTGCATCTTGGCTACATTACAAGAAATAAGTGTAACTTAAACATGTTATCTGAAACCAAGGCATCTTTACAAACTCCCTTAGAATCAGTAAACTATTAACCTGTCAGTGCACAGGTGAAAAATAATTTCCTGCGCTGTTATGAAAGTTTTTTAGGAGATGCTCCAATGTCCTGCTTTTTTGTATTTATGATTGTCCAGCGTATTTACACTACAACGTCAAAAGTTGCAACAAAACACATTTAATGGAGTTCAAAACGCTGACTTTTATGACAAAATATCAGAAGCAAATGCACTTCTTGATAAAATATATATAAAAATTAAAAGTACAATGACGGTGAGGAATCCACTTCTGTGGAACAAATTATCTAGGCCTACTCCATTCTGCAAAAGAAATTTAAGAAGCATTTAAGTCATTTAGGATAATTTGTGTGCATGGGATATAGATAAAATTTTCAAAAGTTCACTAAATGTTGGGGATGAAATTCTTGTCCTCTTTTCTTCTAAATTGTCCCAGGTTTTTCCAATTTTGCTTAATGCCTTGGTTTTATGTAACCATTATATTAATATTATAAATATTATATATAACTAACTAACTAACACCCCAGAAGGGACAAGCCCTACCACCCGACCGCTGCATCATCTACCATAGGCAGACGGCAGGATTGGGGGCATGTGGTCAGCATGCTGACAACCACGACCGTTAATGGTGGTTTCCATGACCGGAGCCGCTACTTCTCTATCAAGTAGCTCCTCAATTTGAATCACGAGGCTGAGTGCACCCCTACCAGACCTCTCTACCTCAGAAAAATCGAGGTACTGGGAATTGAACCCGGGCCAACGAATCTGAAATCAAGGACGCTAACCACAAGATCACGCTGGCGGCCAAATATTATATATACCGGTAATATAATAATATATTATTATAATATATAATATAAATATATATTATACTTTGAACACCATTACAAAGAGCTTATTAGACAAAAAATATTGTTTTAGAAATGTGTGCGGTACTTCATGTAAATCACAATGCTCATTCAGGTTAGGGCTGTATCATTTTCTCTTAGTTCTATAAAGAAATAAATTGTTTACTTCAGCTCAAAACAATGAAGGAAGAATTCCACTATCAAATTTCGGAATTTATCCTTTACAAACTTAATAAGTAAAAATAACAATCAAATCAGAAAAAAACTTTCATGATTGGACAGATTAGGTCTCACAGGTCTACAAAACTTTTGTTGCAACACAGATTACAAACAAAAACACCATCAACTTATTTCACAGAGGGTCTGATGCCGGAGCGAACCAACTACAACAATTCAATTTTCAGGTATTAAGTTTTAAAGTTTAATTGTAAAAATGAAAATATGCTTTTATGCTTTTATTGTTGTTCATCTATAGATTATTACTATTGCATTTATGTTAATTTTAAAGTTGGAGCACTATATTGTTTCAATATACCTATTAATAATTCTGGATTTGGTTCACCAAGACAAACAAAACTTACAAAAATAATTTCCATCATGTAAAGTAAACTGTACACACTAAGAAATGTTAACATTGCATAAACATCACAAATCCAGAAAAATGAATAAAATACAATTAACCCTCTGGCAGGCGCGCTGTTGTAAAAAGTACAACAGTAGCAGTTTTTGTGCATTATCGATGCCTTTACTTTGAGATATTGCACCAACCCCATAATTTATTCCATTGTTGATGCTTACTCAACAATGATACTACAGCTCCAGTTTCCTTGTTTAGGTTTTCAGTTGATTTTCTTAACTTTAAAGAATGAGGTGCTGAATGTTGTAAAAAATACAATGTGCGCCTGCCCTTGTCACAGATGCATGTTTAGTTCAAGCAGTCAATATGCAGAAAAATACGACTTCATGAAGTTGCCTCTGACTTTGTGAAGAAAACTAATATTTGTGAATTATTCCAGCAGAGTTCAAGAATGTGAAAAATATAGCCAATGGCCATCATCTTGTAGTCCTTGAAATGAAGTAAGAGGCACACATTTTATCTCCAATATAAACTCCATCTTTTGTCATGTTGTAGTCAAAAGACACAAGAAGTTAGCAGGTCTTATGAAAGAACTAAAGTGCAACTCAAATCACTGCCAGCTGATCTTATTGTATTTCTTATGCAGTTCTGAGCTGAATCATCAACTTCTGAAGGTCAGATCAATGAAACTCTGGCAAAGAAGCGTGGAACCTGTATCTCCGTGGACATAAAAAAAATTCATTCACTTCAATTAAATGTGATAGATGCCAAAGCTGTTTGTAAAAAACACATTAAAATACAAATTTGTAAAAGCTTAACGTTAGGAAAGTGAACATTTCAGAATATGTGGACAAAATGGTATCATGAACAAGTAAAAGAGCTGAAATTTTTGTTATAGCATGTGATGACAGTGGACATGTACTATTTTCTTCAATATAGGCTACTAACCAATTTGTATAGCACAGGCTTGTTATTATATTAAAATGTCCATGTTGTAAATTTTACAACATGCTCCTGCTCATGTGACAAAATTAGGCACGCCTGCTGGAAGGTTAAAAAGTTTTAAATGAGGTATTCTGCACATCTACTCAAATGCTTTGAGAACAGAGAAAGTGATCTTCCTTTCTTAATACAGTCAAAATAGTGCTTATTAGTCTAAGGTGAACCTGAGTCAGTGATCAAATGGTTAGGAAACCAAAAACTGTAATACCAGTAATTCAGTGTTATCTCAACAGAGTTCATTTACATGTGCAGCAAAAGTAAGCTAGTTAGTTCTTTCTGGCATACAAACCATCTACTTAATTTAACTCATGTTATACCTGAACGTTTTGGTTTGTTCTCTTACATTTTATGAATATAATGTGAGATACATACCTCCACTACTTAGTTCATTACTTGCTGGGACATATTCTTCACTACAACCTCCATCAAAGTCTGTATCACTGCTGTTTACAGACAACATTTTTTTTACTGAGAACCATGTCCGACAAGGAAGCCATTTTTATCCAGACTTGGTTCCCTTTGCCAACAGAACACAATCCAAGAACCTCATTTTCAAGAATGCAAATATAGGATTTCCTTTCAGTGCCTTGAGCTGATGACTTAGTTCATTGGTGCACCTTGCACAACGTATTTTAGTAGAGAGCAGCAGAACTCACAATTCATAGTTAGTTCACTTTGGCATTAGAATCTTCTATAGGCTTATTGAACTTGTCTAGAAAGGAAGCCAACAATGGACATAGGTCAACAGCTACTTCCACTTTTGAGAAAACAATGAAAATAAAACTGCATGAGTCTCATTGACCCACCCCATGCACTCGAGGGTTAAACAGAATGTTAAGTCCAAAAGAAAGACACGGTAGAATAAAAAATCTTATTGGTAGACACTGGCTAGAAGTGGTTTTCTTCTTGTTTCTATAGGTTTGTAAGCATGCTGATAAACTGATGCCAAACGCCAATGCTCAGGATAATCTTGTCCAGTGTGGCCTGGCCATAGACTAAATGGTGGGGATAAAGTGTCAATGGAGTAACTTCTTTTAGCAAATGGTGCTCTTGGTTTTGGTATCTTGACTTGTTTTGCTGTTACCGGCCGAGTGCTTCCGCTGTCAAAACTGTTATTTGGTTTCCCAGCCTTGAATGCCATTTTGTAGTTTTGTTGAGGTTGGCATTCTGGTGATAATGTTTTTACTTCGCATGCCATGCATGGTCGACTGCCAACTTGGTGAAGATTTGGTGAGCTCTGGTGACGTCTGTCCATATTTGGGTTTCTGTTCTCTTTTATTTCATGTCTTACTGGAGGAGTACCACATCCTTCTTTCGTGCCACAGTTTCCTCTATTAGGCAGTGTTGCATATCCATTTTTCAAACCAGAATTTGGTGGTGTTCCACATCCTTCTTTGGTGCCACAGTTTCCCTTACTAGATGCTGTGGTGTATCCATTCCTTACACCATAATTTGGTGGAGTACCACATCCCTGTTTGGTGCCACAGTTTCCTCTATTATTCAGTGAGGTATATCCATTTTGTAATTCAGAATTGGGTGGTGTTCCACATCCTTGTTTAGTACCACAGTTTTCCCTGCTAGTTGGTGTATTATATCCATTTTTTATAGAGTGATTAGGCGAAACTCCACAACCAACTTTTGTGCCACAATTCCCCTTGTTTGGTGGTGTACTATATCCATTTATGAGAGCTGAATTTCCTAAATGAGGTGGAGTTTGACACCCTTGTTTAGTACTGCAGTTGTTCCTGTGAGGTTGACTCCCAGACAACACTCTTTCAGGTGGTGTATTAATTCTATCTCCACCTCTGTTGGTAGTACCACATATAGCCTTAGTTGTAACATCTTCAGTTAGAAGTTGTGGCTGTGGCTGATGGACCAATGCAAAGACAGCTGGTGCTGCACTGCCATTGCTGCCATCTATATGAGGAGATGGTTTAGGTTCATCTTCTGGCCTTGGTGGTTTCAGATCCCAACAGATTGCTAGCTGCATATCTGACACTCGTCCTGTACTAGGACGTGTTGGTAAAATTACTTCTTCTTGCTTTGTGTCTACTCCAGGAGCAGTCTTAGGGCGGTATACTCTTAATTTGCTGCACTGATTAGGGCCTGAAGCTCCATATCCTCTGAATCCTACTGCAGAAACACGAGGTGTTCCCACCGCAAGACTCTTCCCTGGATTCATGGCCTTCTTGGCTTGAAGACTTCGATATAAACTGTCTTGTACAGTATCTGGTAATGGTTTATGCTCTAAGTTTTCTCTATGCAACTTCCTAGCAAGTTGAAAGTTGGAATATGCACCAGCCAGTGGAGGAATCAGTGTAGATTTTGAAGATTTACCTGATGAAGTTCGAGAAATAGGTGGTGTTGGTTTTCTGTTGTTATAATTATTGTTGTTGTAGTTATCATTATTATTATTATTATTATTATTATTGATTTTTTGATGATGTGGACACCTGACAGAGCCTGCTGATGTCTGATGTCTCATCTCTATGTTTTCCCCCTAAAATGAAAAAAATATATATTTAATTTATGAACTTTATTGCTGATGTTATGATTTTATGATTTTTACAATATTGTCAACGCCTTTCATTTATGAACAAAATACACTTGTGACAAGTCACAAATGTAACTAATAGGCATTTTTAATTTAGGTAAAACAGAAGTAGCCTACAGACAGTCCATGTTTTACCTTACGTGCCTGCTGGGAACAGGCTTTCTTTGGTTGCACTTAATTCAGAATTTTTAGCATTGTGTTTCCAAAAATTGAGCCTACCTTATCCCACTACCGGGGGATAAGATAGTATGGAGAGGGTCTACTGGAGTGCCGGTACATGAAAACAGGTATGAAGTTTTATGTAAAATAGTTTTGTTTAATAACCACAGGCGATAGATAATTAATGAACTAAATAACTATGTACCAAAACTAATTGTTATTTTTCCAGCAACATAAGTGGTGCTTCACACCACAGCTTATCTTTTTTAAAGTGTGTAAAGTTTCCATAAGTTGGAAGAGATTTATTTATTTTGTGTATACAAGATCAGTGTATATTTAATTTTGAAGAATAATTTCAACCTTAAGCTTCCATATGTAGTTTATAGTTTATAAACTACATTTTGTGAGGAGCCCTGTACTAAATTACAGGTCTTCTTGTTAAATTGTACCCCTTTTCCTCGGTCTCCTAGTTCCACATTTCAGAGCCCAGTGTCCATCAATTAGTGTTCCTGCTTCAAGAGAGGGTGACCGAGGGGTGCATAACTCACCAAGAATGTTACATTTTATCATGTTTATAATGTAATATTGGAGAGAGACTCTTAGGTTGATATTCCACTAGTACAAAATTTTAAATTTTGTCACATTTTAACTGACGGCAGATGCACACAACCTGTTTATTATATTTTGGGGCTATTGGAAATAATTTTATACACAGCTGAAACACTTATTAAATCTAGTTCTTTAATGGCACATGATAATTTGTGTAGATTAATGGCAAGTTTCTTTGGGTATGAGGGCATAAGATGGTTATTTTTATTGCTTGGTAATACAGTTTTTGAATTCTCACTATTGTTATCCTAATAGTTTCATGTCACTGAACCAGATACTTCAAAGTTATTTAGGCAGTGCAGGACTTTTAACTAATCCTGTATAAGTATAGGCCTATATCCAGTACATCTAATCTACTAGGCCTATTTGTTACCTGGTTGGAGAATATTAAATAGAGCCTAGTAGTAAGAAGTTTATGTTACAATATAGGCTATATTGAAAATCTTGCTAACTATAATGGCAACTTTGCATTACAATACTCACGCTGAGTATCTGGTCTACTTCAGCCGGTTTGGATTCTGAAGGGTCCCCATTCTTCTTGGTAGTGGGAACCTTGGGAGGTACAACAGTTCCTGGTAGAGTTAGAGGCACGTGAGAAGATCGACGTTCCCATGCAGCTCTTCGAAACTTGGGATCTCTGTTTATTTCGTATGCTAAAACAACACATAACTTATTAATAATGTTATTTGAAACTGTAAAAATTAACATAGTAATGATATTAGCAGATGTTATTTGGAATTTTTGAAATTCATAAAATGTATGGGAAAGTTATGAATTGATTTGTGAGTGAGGAAATTACGATTAAAGTCATTTCCTGCAGGCCTCTAATGTCACTTATTTAACTTACTTCCTTACTTACTTACTCAATGGCAATAGATAATTCCTCAGCAAGCTAAAGGAATATTATCTATTTTATGGAACCCGAAAGTTCATTGCTGCACTTACCTGAGCCCGCCATTCAACCCTATTCTGTGCTATCTCTATCCAATCATCCCTCGCAAATCCTACTTCCCTTAAATCTATCCTAATATTGTCTTTCCACCTACGTCTAGGCCTTCTACGTGGTCTTTTCCCTTCAGGTCTCCCTGTCAATACTTTTGAGATATGTCTTTCCTCCCCATGCAAGCAACATGTCCAGCCCATTTCATCCTCCATGATTTAATGACCTTTACTAACTTATATCTGGTGAAGAGTACAGGTCATGAAACTCGTCATTATGTAGTTTTCTCCAATCTTCATTTTCATCTGTCTTAGGCCCAAATATTTTCCTAAGCACCCTGTTTTCGAACACTCTCAGATTATGTTCTTCCTGAAGAGTAAGCGACCATGTCTCACATCCATATAAAACAACTGGCAGGATAATAGTCTTATAAATCTTTATTTTTAGATTTCTGAACAGAAGACGAGAAGATAAAGAGTTTCTGAACTGCATAGAAACAAGCATTTCCTGATTTTAGCCGACAATTAACCTGAACTGCATAGAAACAAGCATTTCCTGATTTTAGCCGACAATTAACTTCTGCCTTAATATTATTTGTGTCTGTAATTATTGCTCCCAGATATTTGAATTTTTCCATTTGTTCGAATGTTTTACCGGCTATTCTAATATTTTGTAGAGCGTTATTTTGATGTTCCATGACCATAGACTTAGTTTTTTCCGTATTAATTTCCAATCCAACATTCCTGCAGGCATTGAAAAGACTTTCTGCATTTCTCTCGATTGTGTTTACGTCATCGCCCAACAAGCAAACATCATCTCATAAGCTAAAATCGGGCGACTACCATTTAATTCTAGGCCTACGTTGTTTTCCTTAACTTTCCTAATGGCATATTCCAAAGTGAAATTAAGAAGTAAAGCTTCATTGCTCATTGCTTCAAGCCACTTCTAATGGCAAACCTATCTGATGTAAATTTCCCTACCCTGACTCTGCTATAGGTTTCATTTAGACACATTTTGATCAGCCTAACTAACTTCTTTGGTATCCCAAACTCAATGAGAATATTGTACAATTTGTCTTGCCTAACTGAATCATATGCTTTTTTAAAATCTATGTATAGCTGGTGAACAGACTTATTATATACGCACTTTTTCTCCAAGATTTAACAATACAAAATATATGATCAATAGTAACTATTGATCAACTGTTGATCTAAGATTTGAGGCTTTCCTGGTGAATCTTATGTAGAAAATCTTCTCGGGTTTGCAGCCAGGTGAGAAGTTTGTTGTGGTCCAACATTTCCGAGGCTGACGCTGCCTCAGAAACGTTGGACCACAACAAACTTCTCACCTGGCTGCAAACCCGAGAAGATTTTCTACAACTGTTGATCTATTTCGCCTAAATCCACATTGGTGATCTCCAATGATTTCGTCCGCATATGGGGTTAATCTTGACAGTAGTATATTAGATAGAATTTTGTATGATGTTGATTCTTTAACTAACTTGAAATAATCCTACAGTTCTTCAATTTGATTATTTAGACTTATAAGTGATGATGGTTGCCAATGAGAGGAAGATGCAGGATGGGTGTGAAATAATGAATAATTTTCCTAGGAAACATTTACCTTCTCTGTTTGTACCATAGGAAGAGGAAGTACTGTGTTTGGTCCCGAGATTCGAAGTTAAGTTTTTAATTGATTAATTTCATGTTTCAAGTAGTATAATAATAATAAATAGTGCTAAGAAATTTCCACCTAATATACCACTAGTATGATACAAGCAAACTGGTTGAAGGAAATTTATGTACAAGAAGGAACAGAAACACACCTTTAGGTTAAATGTTAAATATTTATTTGGCTGCAATAATTTTAAGTAGATAGTTTTATATAATTAGGAATTATGAATTGTAACTTATTGCCCAAATGGGCTGTAGTCTGGCAACAGTGAGCTCAGTATTCGCTATAAGACCAATATTTAAAAAATTGATAAAAGGTTGTTTGTACTGTATATTAAAATATAAGTTAGCAGAATACTTAGAGTATGTAATGTTAAAAACTAATTAAAACTTATCATTGTACAGTTAAATTTGATGACGTTAATAAAACACTGTTTATTATGTCAGTCCATAAGATTACATTGTTGCATGTCGTTATGCATGAATTAATGAAGAATTGATTTTACATTAATTAATATAGACGGTGTTCTCTACTTGAATATCTTAAGTAGAGCTTGTTCTTGAAGTTCTAAATATCCTTGCCTCTTCAATCATCAGTTGCTTTTGGTGTAGAATTTGAGATGCATTTCAATGTTATCGTGACATCATCTTCAGTCAAGCCACCATTATAAAGGCATTCGTGTTGACGTATTGTATTGAGAGCTTGGACGTTACTATTTCATAATTATTTAAATAATATTAAAGTTACAATATATTGTTACCAAGAAATATTTTATAAACTTCGGATCTAGCAGTACAGTATAGTCATTAAGATGGCAACATAGGCCATCACAACTTACCAGACATCCTTCTACTGTGCAATGGCTACTCGTGAAAGCATACCAGTGGATGAATGATCATGAAAAGTAATTATATTACGACTCAAAAAGATAATGGATCTACTCTTTATTATAAATGAAAATTAACATATATTTTTAAGATCCACTGATTTTCAGTGCCGGTATGCTATTGGACCTTTCAAACCAGTGCTGGTATTCCATACCTGCATACCACCTCACTTCGGCTAAAGATAAGATTAAGTCGCCCTTTACGCTCCGAACAATGCGTTGCTGTTCGCTTGTTATCTCGGCACACCCGATCGTTCCTTCTCTCCAAACTCCCGATCGTACCAAATACAAGCTACCAACCCATACACCAAAATGACAACCCTCTAGCTTACTCGGCACTCCCGACCAGACCACAATCACCTCTTCACATAATCTAAATAATGCAAAACACTAACCACATTAGTTAAGTGCGCGAGCGGAGGCGGCAGCCGAAGCGAAGCGCCCTTGCATTTTCGAATAATGTACGATACACTGTTTGTAGGTTTCGAAAATGTGGCATATTATATCTTCCAGACGTTAGTAAGCCTGTCAACTTTTACGTAAGACATGAGGCTTTTGTTTACCGGTATGACGTCACACTACCAATGTCCAATCACGAGTTTCTACGTAATATGAGGACAGAAGAAGTGGTATAAAAGAAAGTGCATCGCGAGGGAGTGGTGGGTGGGAACATTCATCCAAGGTGCGACTTAAATTTTTTTTTTCCCCTCACTTCACTCACTGTTTACAACCACCCTTCAGAGATTAAAAAAAAAAAAAAATGAAATAAAAGATTTACCTCTTGGTAAAAGCATTCCATGTACAAAATTTAAAGGAAATCGTTAAAGCCATTTTTGAGAAAATTGCAAAAAACAAAATTTTCTTCATGTAAAGTCCCCTTAAAAACAAGATAAATTCGTCTCCAATCGACGGGTCACATCTTCAAAAGGTACCTGACCCAAATACGAAATTCTGTTTTCATACGATTTTCCGTTTTGAAGCTAGCCTGTTCACAGACATCCACACAGACACACACACAGACATGTTTCCAAAAATAGTGTTTATGTTATAAAATCAACTTCGAATTTGGGAGTGGAAAACAATACTTCTTCTACCTATAGTACCTGTGGTACGGGCAGTGGACGTAAAAATCTGATGTGAAAGTCACATAACTTCCTCTGCCCAAATAAAAGTTCACAAAGTATTCACAAATCCTTGTACAGAATCGCAAGACACAATTTTACGCTAATTATGCTGTAAATACGTTATAGCCCCTTCTTTAAATGTTGCGACTAAAAACGCAAGCTATGGACAAACAAAAAAGAAGAAGAAAAAACAAGTGACTGCAAAAGTTTATTGAACTTTCCGCCATTAAGAATTTCCTAAATGTATCAAATATTCCCCTCAGATATTTCTTTACTGTAAGCATAGCCAACAGTGCATCTTTTTCACTTCACATACTTATAATAGAATAAGAGGCCGCGAATGTCCACGTATTGAGTTGTTCACCAAGCAAGACAGATTTTCTACAAACAGTGGGTAGCTTTCAACCACCCTTCAGAGAATTAAAACAAAAAGTTTCAAATAAAAGTTTTAGCTCTTGGTATACGCACTTCATGTACAAAATTTAAAGGAAATCGTTTTGGCCGTTTTTGAGAAAATTGTAAAAAAAAAAGAATAATAATAATTTCTTAATATAAAGTCCCCTTAAATATAAGAGAAGGTTGTCGCCAATCTTCGTGTCACAGCATCAGAAGGTACCTAATCCAAATACAAAATTTTGTTTTCGTACGATTTTCCGTTTTGGAGCAGGCCTGTTCTCAGACATCCACACAGACAGACAGACACATAGACACACAAACATGTTAAAAAAAAATCCCTTTTTACAGGCCTACAGGCTGAGGTAGATTTCGAAGTGCTTTTGGTTTAATTTATTGTCGCTGCGCAACCTTGGTATGACAAAAACGCAATAGTAACTGCAAAAAAGAGGAAAGAGCACTTTTTTAAACATTCAAATCTCGCCTTATATGAGAGCCATCGAGCAATTAGTTATTGGTTTGTAGAGTACTCATCAAGAGCTTTTCAACAATACCCCACAAGACGTGGTTTCAAAAATTTCGAATTTCCATTCCCCCACCCCCACTCGTACCCCAAAAACCCCCGAATCGTTGGTGTCACTGTGAACTCCATAGGGAGTACTCTAATTTATTCCAACAAAGTTTCCCTCGATACTTCATAGGGGCCGAGATATAATTTTTTCTAAATTTCAACCCCCTCCCCCGACCCCCTTGGGCCCATTTTGCTCATTAACGAACTTGTCCGAACTATTGGGCCTAGAAATAACATAATAAAATTTGGTTCAAATATCTTCAAAATTACGGCCGCTAGCTTGTAAATTTAATTTAAATTAAATTTAATTTAATTTTAAAAAATCCCTTTAGGCAGGCCTACAGGCTGAGGTAGATTTCAAAGTGCTTTTGGTTTAATTTATTGTTGCTGCACAGCACTCTTCTTCTTTAGCCTTGGCATGACAAACCCGCAATAATAACTGCAAGAAAGAGAAAAGAGCACTTTTTCAAAAATTCAAATCTCGCCTTATATGAGGGCTATCGAGAAACTACTTATTGATTTGTAGAGTACTCATCAAGAGCTTTTCAACGATACCCCACAAGACGTGGTTTCAAAAATTTCTAATTTCCATTCCCCCAACCCCCCACCCCGACTCGTACCCTCAAAACCCCCGAATTGTTGTACCCAGGTAATTAGGGGATCTAAGTACCCTAATTTATTGAAAGAAAGTTTCCCTCTATACTTCATAGGGGCCGAGATATACATTTTTCAAAATTTCAACCCCCTCCCCGACCCCCCTTTTGGGCCAATTTTGCTCATTAACGAACTTGTCCGAACTATTGGGTCTAGAAATAACATTATAAAATTTGGTTCAAATATCTTCAAAATTACGGCCGCTAGCGTGTAAAGATATAAATATATATATGAATATCACAATTTTTTTTAACGGGCGGTGGTTTCGTACTTAGGGAGCCATGAAACGTAAAGATATGAAAGAATTTTTCGAAAGTCATGAGATGGTATCGATTGCAATAGGTAGATTTTTCTTCGAAATCTACCTAAAAAATATAAAAAATTGAACGGGTGGTGGTTTCGTACTTAGGGAGGCATGAAACGTAAAGATATGAAATAATTTTTCGAAAGTCATGGTATCGATTGCAATAGGTAGATTTTTCTTCGAAATCTACCTAAACAGAAATAAAAAATTGAACGGGTGGGTTTTGTACTTAGGGAGGCTTGAAACGTAAAGATATGAAAGAATTTTTTGAAAGTCATGACATGGTATCGATCCCAATAGGTAGATTTTTCTTCGAATAATATTGGATTCAGGGGGCCTTGAAACGTGTATTTATGTTAAAAACTCAACTTCAAATTTGGGGGTCGAAACAATACTTCCTCTACCTATAGTACCTATGGTACGGGCAGAGGAAGTAAAAATATGCGATGTATTGCCTAGTAATGTTTACTTGAAATCTCAGAATATAGTTTCCGTTTAAAATTGTAAAAAAAAATAGGTCTCAGTAGTAAAAGCTAGTTCTAAAATATTGAATAAATTAAGCTTTTCGCCTTGTTTCTGGTATTCATTAATTCCTTACAGAATAGCAAAGCCCTTGACATAATAGGCCTAAGTGTATGGCATTAAACTCAATAATACTGAAGCTCTCAGCCCCATATATTTATTCTAAATAGGTCAACTTGCATTATTTTCCCCTCATCAGGAGAGGTGCAAAGAAAATAAATAAATCTGACCCTAAAACTATAGACCTATCTTTATACTGCCTAACTTACTTTCACATAAGTAAGTCGATTTGAATTAGTAATTCATGATAAACCATCTCTTTTATGCTCCTACAATCTATTTCTGACACTTCACCAGGTCCTGACCATGTCTTAGTTAGAGCTATAAAGGATGATCTCGCATATGAAGTGATTAGTTTAATAACCACAAGAATGCTGAAATCCGGAATAATTCCACCCTGTCTACAAGAAGCGAGAACAGTTCTAGTACCAAAATCTGGTGATGGTATGGACATTTCTAGTTGGCGTCCAATAACAATCTGTTCTGTTGTTTGTCGAGTGATTGATCGCATACTTGATAGCAGATTGCGCCAATATATTTCTTTTAATGACTTCCAGACTGGTTTTTCTAAATATCCTGGAACACTAATAAATACAAACATCCTTCAATCTATTCTTCACTCAGCAAAAACTAAAAAGACTAAAGTAACAATCGTTTTCCTTGATATAGCTAAAGCCTTTGACAACATTGGCCATAATCACCTCAGGGCTACGTTATTGAATTCCCCAGCTCCTTCGCAACTGGTCAATCTCATTGGAGCTTTACAAGAGCAAACACTACACAAATTCAATCAAATAATAAAAGAACTAAAATTATTCAACTGTGTAAAGGTGTTATGCAAGGTTCTCCATTGTCACCTGCCTTGTACAACCTGGCTACCGATCACATTTTGAATGAGTTGTGTGAACCAACTATTACATCAAAATTTGGTTTTGAACTTGTTGCTGGATTAACTCCCATGACTGTACTAGGATTTGCGGATGATACTGTGCTTATTGGTAACGATGAAGCTTCTGCAACTGAACTCGCTAAGTTGGCCATCAAGAGATTCTCAGAAATTGGATTGGAGCTAAATCCAACAAAGTCTGTTGTCATTAATATTGACAAAGGCCGTCTCATTGAAAGAAACCTTTCTATATATCCTGATTTTGAGATACACTCCATCAGTAAAAATGAATCTATCCGATACCTCGGAGTTAATTTTTCGGATTCCATTGTATTCAATTGTAGTTCTACGTTAAATGACCTAAATAATAAACTGGACAATCTAGCATCTTCACCATTCCTGCATGCAGATCAAAAATATCACATCCTTAATTCTTCTGTCTGTCCTTCCCTAATTTATAAGTTTCAGACTACTCCTCCTGAGCTGATCCCAAAAAAATTCCTGGACGATGCAGACAGACTAATCAGAAGTGCGCTGAAGGAAATGCTAAGCCTTCCCATGGATATCCCAGATGCAATGATCTACAGCCCTAGGAAATATAAAGGACTAGGGATATTCAGAACAAAATGGGAAGTAATATTGCAGCAAATCAATGCACTGAGATGCCTATATAAGACTCAGAATTCTTATATTCTGCAAACTCGTAATCTCCAACATGAAAGTTTACAGTGCCTTAAGCAGATTAATGTAGAGTCAGACGACAGTCTATTTTATAAAGACGGCAGTTTCCTTAATGCTAAAAAGGTTCGAGACCATCTCAGAACTAAAGAATTTGATATATGGTGTAATCACCCACAAAAAGGGAAGGGTGTCATCTTATTTAAACAGCACACGCCAACAAACAGGTGGATATGGAATCATGTTGGTCTGTCTTGCAGCGAATGGCGTGACTGTTTGAAAATGGTGGGAAATGTTGCTGCAGTGCGCGCTGTGCCGGGTAGAGCTCAGGACAACCGTTGTCGGCGTTGCCACAACGAGGTAGAAACCCTTGCACATGTTCTGGGTTCCTGTCCGCATGGCGAGATCCTTCGAAACATCAGACACCATACAGTACGGTCAATTGTTGCAAATGCCCTTAAAGATGCTGATTATACTACTTTTGAAGAGGTGCATGGTCTCTCTACCACCGGGACTACGAGGCGAATTGATATCATTGCTTTTCAAAGAAACACACGATCCGGATTTATAATTGATCCTACTGTGCGTTTCGAAGTGAATGAGGCACAGCCGCAAGATGTTAACAAGGAAAAGCAAGACATTTATAATCCTACCATCCCTTACTATCGTGATAAATACAATCTCAAAGAACTTGAAGTCATTGGACTCATGGTAGGAGCAAGAGGAACTGTTACTACTTTCATGTTGAACACCTTCAAGAGATTGGGACTTCCTCCATCACTTATAACTGAAGTTGCTTTAGCAACCCTCAGAGGATCTGTTTCAATACTGAGGAATCACATATATAAATCCTAATCGTAACTGTTAATGATTTTCTATTTTGTATTAATTTTTCATTAATTTTATTCTCTTTTTCTTTTCAATGTTCTAGGTTCAATTACCTTTCTGTTTTTTTTTTTCTGGTACTCTTTGTCTGTGTAGGCAACCCATAACTATGGGAAGATTAAATAAATAAAAATACTTGTCTAATAATATCTTATATGATCAATAGACAAAAAAAAGTGTGCGTGGAACGTTACGCTACAGAAGTGAAACTTGTTTTAATTTTTGGATTTTTTCAATTTTGGATTATTGGATTGTTGGACTTTTTAATATTGGGTTTTTGGACTTTTTAATTTTGGATTTTTTAAATCTTTAAATTTGTTATTTTTTTTTACTTTTTAATTTTCGGTTTTCGATTTTTTAAGTTTTGCTCTTTTTATTTTTAAATTTTGGATCTTATAATTTTGGATTTTTTAAATTTTGGATTTTTAGGATTCTTTAATTTTGGATTTTTTGTTTTTTAAATTTTGGATTTTTGGACTTTTTAATATTGGATCTTTGAATTTTTTTTGTTTTGGAATTTTTTATTTTTTAACTTTTGATTTTTAAAATTTTGGATCTTTGGATTTTATAAATTTTTTGTTTTTTTAATTTTGGATTTTGGATTTTTTAATTTTGGATTTTTAGATTTTTTAAATTTTGGATTTTTTAATTTAATTTAATTTTTTAAAAATTTTGGATAAGCCTAATCATTGAGTTGATTGTTTTCTGTGCAGTCCGTTCCATCACATCTCACTAATTTCGTGACAATTTTGAGCGTAACACTAATTTCGTGACGATTTTGAGCGTTACACAAGCTCTCGATTTACCCCTACCACGGCTAAAGAAGTTTCACTTCAAAAATAAATAAAAATAAACAAAATAATAAAAAACACATGAGGAGCGTCGATTAAAAACGCGTTTAGTCCACAAATAATGATTTTTCAGGAATGACGAAAAACTGTTTGTGGCCAAACTATCAAACGAATTTGCAATATTTTCTGACCAGAATCAGTAATTAAACTGTATTGGGTGTGTCAAATCATTCTTTTCATTTACAGTACACCTTTTATTGATAGTTAATGTTTCGAAAGTAATGGACTTAACGCGTTTTGACCCAACATTATAATAATAGGGTCATTCTTCCGATTGTGGGGAATTTCGTGTCCCAACCTTGCCAGTCTCGTAAATTAGAAATTTCCTCCCTTTTTACTATTTACTCGTATGTAACCATTATTTATCTAGTTAAAATATAAAGAAGTATATTTATTTTCTGATATATTGTGGTATTTAATAGCTTGAAATGTTGACAGGAACTACAAATTACCCATGAAATCAATGTCCCAACTCGAAGTATTGCATGTACGAAAGCTAAGAAAATGACCGAGAAGTCTTCTAAAAAAAAAATCCCTTTAGGCAGGCCTACAGGCGGAGGTAGATTTCGAAGTGCTTTTGGTTTAATTTATTGTCGCTGCATAGCACTCTTCTTCTTTAGCCTTGGCATGGCAAACCTGCAGTAAAGAGGAAGAGCCTACAATCAATTGTTTTGACAACAATAATAGGATATAATATTCTGGGAGGCCGTGCGCAAGATCAGCAATGAATAAAATTAGCAAAGCCGCTAAACAAGACAAAATTATGATATTATAATAATTCTTTCAAGTGTTATTATTTTCAAACATTAAAATCTCGCGTCATATGAGAGCTATCAAGAAACTATTTATTGATTTGTAGAGTACTCATCAAGAGCTTTTCAACGATACCCCACAAGACGTGGTTTCAAAAGTTTCGAATTTTCATCCCCCACCCCCACCCCCACCCTCACTCGAACCCCCGAATCGTTGGTGTCACTGTGAACTCCATAGGGAGTACTCTAATTTATTCAAACAAAGTTTCCCTCTATACTCCAAAGGGGCCGAGATATACATTTTTAAAAATTTCAACCCCCTCCCCCGACCACCCCCTTGGGCCAATTTTGCTCATTAACGAACTTGTCCGAACTATTGGGCCTAGAAATAACATATTAAAATTTGGTTCAAATATCTTCAAAATTACGGCCGCTATCGTGTAAAGATATATATATATATATATATATATATATATATATATATATATATATATATATATATATATATATATATATATATATATATATATAATATCACAAAATTTTTTTTTTAACGGGCGGTGGTTTCGTACTTAGGGGAGCATGAAACGTAAAGATATGAAAGAATTTTTCGAAAATCATAAAGTGGTATCCATTGCAATAGGTAGATTTTTCTTCGAAAATCTACCTAAAAATACAGGAACTGCAGAAGGTATGCTCACTCTCATTGATGATATTACGATAATTATTTTATTCTTATATGTACTGTGTTATTTATTTTTATTTAAGTGCTTAACTGAGTGTCCCTGCATTACGCCAGTCAACACCGTAACTCACATAGAAATTAAATTTTCGCCAACTATGCTATTGCGGCATTAACTACGGCCATAAGTTAATTGGGAAGAACGATGGCAACATTGTGGCAACCACAAAAGTATTCCTTGTGTGATTGTAGGAAGCGTAAGAGCAAAAAACCAGATTTTTCAGGAAAGTACTTTAATTGCATGTCAACACCGTAACGTAGAAAAAAATGTGATTTTGTGATTTTTATAAATATTTTTAGTCTAGCAAAGAATTTTTGGCTGTATTTGAAGATAAAGCTTGTGATGAATCGTCGTTTTTTTCAGTCTTAACTTCGAAAACTTATGAACAAACAAAAGAAAAAATGTCAACTCCGTAATGGTCAACTCCGTAACGAATTTCTTCGTGATGGAGTTGAACACTGTTACAGTGGTGACTTTATTGGCTTGCATATGTTTAATTTAATTTAAATTTAGCTTATTAATTGTATTTACCTCATTATATGAATACATTATCGAAAACATGTCCACATCTAAGTAAAATGGCAGTAAAATGGCAATAGTTAGCACTAATTTTTAAATTTCTTTTTCTTAATGAGGAGGCATTTATGCACTCTATTCTTAGCATGCATGGGATATGAAAATAAATATTTTACATTAAAAACTCTGACCATAGTAACAAAATTTAGCATTAATAAATCTCGATTCTATATTCTAAATTAAAAGTTTTAATTTTTTTGTCCATTATAGTAAATATTTGAGATAAATTGATACAAGGTGAATCGCAAGCCAATGACCTATAAAAACAATGAATAAAAATGCTTTAATATTTCAAATTGTTAATATTAGGACCGGAAAACGCTCCGTTACGGAGTTGACTGATATTTGCACCTACTGATATTAAAAAAATTATATCTAATTTAGTGATTAACATTGACCTCGGCCAATTCACTGGGAATAGGTTAACATCATAATAAACGAGATGACATCAATAAAACACAGTTTTGTGACAATTGTAATTCCAGCTTAACAGTGGATGAAAATCCCCACAATCGTGAGATAGACCCAATAATCATTTAAAAAGATTAAAGTTAGTACTGTATTTTATTTAAGTATCACAATCACATCTGATCGCACTAATACAAAGTGAACTATTGCTGAAGTACCAAATTGTCAAAATTTAAACAATTTCTGTTTTTTAAGAATGTTAAATCATGGAAAATCCATGCTCCTCTTCTTTTAATATTGACCGCTAATGACATCTGTTTTGGCGTCTGGTGAATACCGCTTTCATTAGAAGAACACCTGCAAAAAATAGATGTCGTAAAGTTCAACGCACCACCTGTTTCGTGATCGTGCCTGAAATGTGGACTCAACGTAATTTGCACCGAACCAAGTTCTGTACTGAACGCGTTTTGCATCGAACCCCATATTTCAGGCTCAATTTTAACAGGGAAAGGTTGCGATTTGGAACAAAAACGTATGTAGTACCATGCAGAACACCTAAGAGAATGTGAATCCGCAAAAAACTACATTACGATCAGAGGTGGACTTAACGCGTTTTGAACCGACACTCCTCACATGTAAAATACAGTTACAATAAGTCACAGTAGAAAAAAAATTTACATTTTTAATTAAGTGTTCCTTAACAGACTAAACTTTGAAAAATGGAGTTGATCACATTTTAAACTTCAAATGCTAGGATTTGTCAGTTCTTTATTGCACAATAAAGAGAACAAGTGGTGTCAAAATTCAGATGCAAAAGTCACCAGTAGAAAAAAGTTGATAATTTTATAAACTGTTCCCTTAGCAGACTGAACGACAAGGCAGAGTCATTATTGTGGATTAGTTACTCATTCCTAATCTATATGCATCACTTTTGTTCACTGTGAAATATTAAAGAAGTAAAAAAGAAATTGGATCTTAAAGTGTTATGTAAATAAAGAGTGTATACCCAGCTTGCGTGTGATCTTCTTTGGCAAGTCCCAGGTGCCGACGTAGTTGCCCCAGGGTGAGTCTCCAGGCACTCGCTGAATCCCTGGCAAGAGGTGCCCTCTGTCATTTACGATAATTCGAGTGGGAGTCTTGCGGGGTTGCTTAGGGCGGTCAGGGTACCACTTCGGCACTTCCCAGTTATTGAGACGCTTCGCTTTGAATTCAGGCTCAAACTGTAATAAATACAACATTGTAACCTTAATGCCACTTTTAATTACTGAAGTGATATTGCCTTGCTGGACAGGTGTCCTTGTTTTTCACTAATCCTACATAAATTACATGATACAGAGATTCTACCTGGTGCCTTGATTCAAACTGGATAGCCCAGTTGGTAGAGCATCGTCATGGCAAGCCCATTGTCGTGGGTTTAAGACCCAGTGTCGCAGGAACTTTTCTCCTGAAATATTCACTTAATGTTCAATAGAAACAATATTCTGTGGCTTCATGAATATACATCTAATACGTAGGTTAGAATAGGATAGATTACTTAGTTCAGACTAGATTAGTTAGACTAGATTTTCCTTAAGTTCATCTGACCTTAATATATCATGGGATAGGTCAAAGTTACAAATAAAAATATAATTTTACAGAATATTAAACAAAATGTCTGAAGTACAATTTTATGAAGTACTAGCTTAAAAAGCCCGGCGTCGCTTGGGTTTTGTATTTTGTAAATTTGAAAATAACTTATGAATGACTTCCAATTTTCAAACTCTAGGTCTTTGTGTTGGTATTTAGAATTTAAATGAGGTTGAACAACTTATCACACTCAAACTATTCCCTCAGAAAACACTAGATATAGATTTTTATAGCTTACAGCAGATCCCCGCGATTTCCCCTATGATAATTAATCGGAAGATTAAAAATTAAGAGCAAAATAATTAAAATATTCTATTTATTAACACTTTGAATGTGAAATATTCATAGGTCTAAACTAAACGATTGATATACCGGTACCTAATTAACGAAACAGCTATAAATCCAGCTTTGAAGTGAATTCCATGATTTGAAAGCACAGCATGGGAAAAATAACCTCAGATTCGAGTTCTCTGGCCCAGAAAACCCCTGCATAGTGAGTTTCGTCCAAATCTAACAATGTTTGCCCATTTAGGCCTATTTCATCATCCTTCTTCTGTCTAGGGTGAAAATTTCAGATGTCTGCATGCCTTGACATTACAAACAAAAGAATCAACCAGCGTGGGCTTACAAAATTCAAGTGATCTCTAGGTATTTATTTCAAGGTTATGACAAAAATATTCAAGTCATCTGCAATTGATTTGACAATTGAAATGTAGGCCTATTACTGAAAACTGATGCTTCAAAAGTGCAAAAAATGCACGTTTTCTTCCAGTTTTTCACTCGCGAACGAAAGCTAAAATTAAAAATGTACTATGCCAGAAACCTTTGCAGGAGTGTATTCAACAACTTCCCAAAGTTTCATGGCAATCAGATGAAAGGTGTAGTAATGCATAAAGGACAAACAGATGTACATTCGTTTCTATATGTATAGATTTACAAATTGGAACAGAACTTATAAACACAGCATTTTTATTAAAGTCATTATAGTTATACACGTGTTAAATAATGTGTTGAATCCTGTTTTCCCTTTTTCCCTATGTTTGAACCAATAATTATTTGCACAAATGCTTGAAATAATTTATAATGTAATAGGTTAGTACTTTTAACAATAAAACCAATGCAATTGTACTTTAATAATAATGGCTGAGCCAGTCCCAACTGAATTGAGGCTCTATGTTTTATGAGTTAGGCTGCTAGAAGGCTTAAATTGCATAGGTCCTATTCTATTGAGTCATATTTTCTTAAATCCTTCACTACTTGGAGTGGCATTTACCACACAAAATATCCAATATGGACCGTTAAGAATTAAAGATCCTCTCAATCAGATTAATCTTTTTAAAGGATAAACTTGAGGTCTTTTGAGTACCGTGTAATATTCCCATAAGCAGAAGTTTACTTAATTTGACTTTACTCTGTAAAATAATTTTTCTAAAAGTAAATGTTGACAGGTTTGGTCTGCTTTTATGGTTATTTAAGTATAATGCGTTTAGGTCTGTGGCAGTCATAGCTTTTTTACTAGTCATATAACTTTCAAAACACATGTGCAGTATGTGCCAAAATATACAGTAACTTACTGGAGCAGTATTTGATTTTCGTGTAATTTGTTGTTTTTTGTGCTAATTTGCTTGCTTATTTTGCTGTTTTATTTTCCTTATAAATAACTACTAGGAACACATAATGCTGATGAAACAATACATCGATGAGCAGACATACTCGTGAGAGCTGCGTGAAATCCAATACTGTACATTTTGGCTCATAGTGTATTTCAAATATACTTACACTTAGTATTAATTTTTTAATATTGTAAGTTTCATTTTTCACAAAAACTTAAATCTTAGTTACAAATCATGAAAAAATTAAAAAGTAATTTCAAATATTTGTGCAATCTATCTGAAAAATACCAAAAACTATACCAGAGATTGTTCCAACGTTAATTCCTGAAAATTCATACCTGCGACAATAATTTGTCTCAAAATACCAATTGTCTCATGAGGATTTTCCCATGACAAATTGTCACATTTAAAAATTAGTCCCAGCCCATTGTCTTGGTAAAGTGGTTTTCATGTGGACATTTTGTTTGTGAAATAGTAGATGATGATGATGAGTGATTCTGCCCGAAGGCAGGTTTAAGGTCCTGGAACAGAGCTGCAGGGGATGACCATGACACACGTCCCAGGACTACTCAGCAAGGATGATACGGCATAGGTTTTCCAGTGCCTTTTGCAGGATGGGAATGAGAAGATACAACACACAGTCCTGACCCAGGAAGGAAATTTTTTATCTCTAAAATATCTCTGACCCAGCCGGAATCGAATCCAGGCCAGGATGGGAGGGAGTCATACTACCTACTCACCCATGGTGTCAGATTGTGAAATAACTTTGAAGTTTTTCATCCTTTGTAATACTGTCCCTTAATGTGAGCAATTGGCTCGACCTTTTGTTGAATTAAAAAAAAAAACTCTGCATTTGATCACTTAAACTAATTTAACGCAGTGACATACAGGAAGAGAGGAAAGGAATATAAGGTTAAACGTTAAATGATTAAGTGACCAATATTTCTATTGTAATTACTGAATTTGTGTAAACTACTGTAACAATTTTATTAATATAGCAACCTTCAAGTTTGTTTTGAAATTATTTAAATCTTTTACAGATCTTATTTCCTGTGGAATTTCATTAAAAAGATTTGCAAAATAATTTTTCAATCCCCTTATGGGCCATTCAGATAGAAAATTAACCGTAAACCTAACGTAAACTTACAAGTTTGGGGCCATGTTTTACAATGTGACCATTCACAATGCATCACATAAACGTGAAACTTAAACGTAAAATTAAACGTAACGTAGAACCTTACAAACATCAAGCTTCTGCGTTATGTTTATGCGAAAAATAATGATACAACCAATCAGAGAACAGAACATGAGACGGAAGTGGAAGTAGCCAAGAGAATGAGAAACTCGTCATTATGATAAATGGCATCCATTATATAAAGATGTGGCATTGAAAGAAAATATATGAACATTAGTTCCCCAAGAAATGAACTAGAGTAGTAAATACAGCCCATATAATATTCTGGTAATTTTTATTTTATGTCTGCATATGCTTGTATGATTTCAATTTTTAATGGCCTACACATAAAGAAACATGAAGGTATTTCCGTCTGCTGCAGCCATTTTATCAACTGTTCACGTTCTCGTTTGTGATTGGTTGTTATCTACATTTAAGTTTTCATTGCGAATGATCAATGCCGTGCTACAGTTTGCGTTTAAGTTTACGTTCTTACGTTTACGGTTAAGTTTCTATCTGAATGACCCATTAGTTCATAAGTAACCAATTGAGAATGCTGACGAAAATATTTGATTTCTTTCTCATGCCATAAGAATGCACATTTTCAAGGAAACGTAATACAATGTAATTATGAACATGTCTGTTTACTACTTTATATATAAAGATTGCAGCACTATACTTATGACTAATTCTAATGGAAGAATTTCTGATTGCACATATAATACTTTGACTGGTGTTAAGTAATGACAGACTATAGGGTAAGGTGGTACATTTTCGAACACTTAACAAATATTCTTATTTTATGAACACAATAAACATAAGACAAGTTCAACTGTATTGTATTCACAAAGTTGGCAATGTAGTTGACCCTTCACAAAAATATCAAAGTCATACAGCTGCAATATTGGTCATGGCAATCGATCTTTCATTTCCAGAATATCGTTCGAAAATGTACCGCAGTAGGTACAATTCTAAACACCAGTGGGTCCTATTTCGAACAGTGGCATTTTCAACGAACAAAGTGCTTTCTTCCAAATATTATTTTCTGTTATTATTATTTATCAGTAATATGAGCGTAATAATGATGTGTCACGTTTTAAATAGGCAGATGGCCGGATTGGGGCATGTGGTCAGCATGCCGACTCCTACGACAGTTATTGATGGCTTACTGAACCGGAGCCGCTACTTCTTTATGAATTAGCTCTTTTGTTGGTGTCAAGAGGCTGAATGCACCCCGTTCCAGATCACCCTACCTCAGAAAAATCCGAGGAGGTACCGGTGATCGAACCCAGACTTGAGGGTCCGTAGTCAGGAACCACTAGACCATTAAGACGGTCTGTTATAACATCAAGAGCAATAATAAAAATACTTAACAGCTGCATGCTATTGTGTATTGCATAAATGCTGAGATGAAATAACATTACAGAGGAAGTCTTAGTTTATAGCTCTTCGTTGAAATAATACCACTGTTGAGAGATATATGAATACCACCCTTTTATATTTGACTTGCACAGTTAATAATAATAAACATGCAGAATGCTGTGACAGCAAAACAGCTTTTCCATGCAAGTCTTAAGCAAGCAACCGCGGGTTAAAGTACTGTTCGAAATTGTACCTACAATTTGTTCGAATTTGTACCTCGAGCTAGTTTTTGTAAATTACTACATTGTTGAAATTCCGCTCACGAATGCCCATTGTTGTGGCAATGACTTACGTATTAAAGACTACGCTATTTGTTGGTATGAGTTAAAAATTGGTCCTCAAAAATATATTCCAGTAACACAACGTGGAATTATAAGCAATTTTATAACGTGCCATTTTTCAAGCATGGCGTTCTTACCTTCGGTTGGAAAATAATTTTTTATGGCCGAATGAGACAACTCGGAACATCATTCTCGCGGATACAGATCAACAAAACAATCAGTATGGACGCTATATTTTTAAAAAGAGGTTGGCTAACATTTGAAACCCCAAAATGGATAAAAATCTTAGTCCGTTCAGAATTGTACCATGTTCGAAAATGTACCACCTTAGTAATATTTCTTACAGCCGGTTATGGTGAGTATGATATTTTATTATGTTTTGGGGCTTAACTTTAGTTTGGGGTGTGATAGAAGGGTGAACTTTAAAAAATTACCTTTACATATAATAACCTCCTTTTGCGTTTTAAATAGGTTATAGACACTTGATATAGCACACTATGATTTTTAATCTTGAAAATAAATTCTAAATAGGTTAAATTGGTGGTGAGGGTGAAAAATGCCTTCTGAATGATTTATATTGGTTCAATCTGGCAATTTCTGTTAAAGAAAACTTGTTTGATCGTGAAATACCACCGTTACATAAAATTACATAAAATTAACTCTCATGTCAGATAGTTGATATCACTCAGTACGATTTTTTGTGTCTAAAAATACATTTTTAACGGGTTAAATTAGTTGTGGGGGTTAAAAACACCCTCTAGCTGATTTATAATGGTTTAACTTGTCCATTTGTGCAGAAACTTGTATGACCTTGAAAATCACACCTTCATAAAATTAACTCCTTTGGGGATTTAAATCATGTCAGATAGTTGATATCACTCTGTAAGATTTTTTATTGTCGAAAAATATTTTTTTAATGGGTTAGATTGGTTGTGGGGGTTAAAAACACCCTCTAGATGATTTATAATGGCTTGACTTGTCCATTTGTGCAAAAACTTGTATGACCTTCAAAAACCACCCCTTCATAGAATTAACCGCTATTGGGCTGTATATCACTGTCAGATGGTTGATACTACTCAGTACGATTTTTTATTGTCGAAAAATAAAATTTTAATGGGTTAGATTGGTTGTGGGGGGGGGGGGGTGAAAAACATCCTCTTGTCATGGATCGTCATAAGGTTTTAATCCCATCACCTATCCATTATAATACTAGATTTTTAAAATTATCTTATTTTTATTTCTTAAAAACTACCCCTATAGTGGGGTTGAAAATTATTTCATAAGGGCCTAACTCTTTTGAATCACATTTCTTAATTTTTTTATGATAATATTTTGGTTTATTTTGTATTCAGTTCTCTGTTTTTAATTTCACATCTTAAAAACTACCCCTCTAGTGGGGTTGGCAATTATTTCATAAGGGCCTAACTTTTGTATCACATTTCCTTATTTTCTTAAAATATTTTTATTGGTTTTAGATTGATTGTTTCAATCGCAATCACATCTCTGCTTTACCGATCTAAATCTTATTTAGGGCATAACTTCCGATAGGGGTGTGATAGAGGGGGGGGGTGTTGTCAACAGATGGCTTTAGTGCTATAGATTCAGGATTGATAATGCTTATTTCTGTTTTGCCTACCCGACCAGCCTCGACGGATCACTGGATATACCTCCGCCAATACTACTCTTCTCACTTTATTATGTACATTCCAAAGTTCATTTCTTTGCTATTTTGCTTCATTCTTTTACTTCTTCCACTGCTTTTCTCACCTACAGACACTTCTTCCTCCATTTTCATAAATATACTTGCACAAATGGTCTGCAATAATGTTGAAAATGGTCAATACTGTATATTGACACCAAGTGAAGAGCTTTTAGCAAAAAAAACCTTAGTCCAAAAATTTGAAAATTGAGTTTTCTGTGTCATTGGATGCTACAACCTACTGGTCATTGTTTAAACTACATGATATGGCAAAATCTGCCATAGTTCCTCAAATGTAGGATTACAAAGTTTACCAAGTTTAGCAAAAACAACCATTGTCCATTCAGTGTTTGCAAATACCACCATTGTCCATTCAGGCTTTTTCAAATACCTAGTGAATTTGCTGATAGAACTTGGCTATCATGCAGAAATCTGTTTGTTAGAATCACCTGTTTCGTTGTTGTGTAAAGCATTGTCTCCTCCTGATGATAACAGCAGTGGAATAGAGGATCCATAAACTTCCTAGCTCATACAATAGCTAATATTGATATCTTTCAATAACATTAATAGTGTGACGTGTAATTAAGAATTTGAATAACATTTTTCTTGTTTATTATTTGATTTTATGTTTTTTCTTTGCATTCTTAAAAATATCTTAGATAGTGGATTAAAATTTGTTGGCAAAAACAGGCATAGTCCATGTTTCTTCAGCTTTCAGGTCTGGTTTCAGGGCACTGCAGTTACTTATAAAGGAAAATTATTATATCAAAATATTTCTATATATGTTTACTTTAAATATACAAAAATTTTAAATTCATGAAGTAATAACAGCCAAATGGAGAAAGTTTTTTGCTTCTACTGAAAAATTTTGTTTTGGACTATGGTTGTTTTGGATAAAAGCTGTTCAATTGTTCTCAGTGTAAGAAACTTTACTCTTGACACACAACCTTAGAATGTACTAATATTAATTGGTTTTGGACAGAATACGGTTTAAAACAGACAAAATTTGGACATTATACAGTTTGACATGGACAAAGATTTGGACGTAATAGGCTTTCCCTTGAACACTTAGTTTTATGCATGTTTAAGGGGATTTAATTTGAGTAGACAAAAAAAAGACTTCACAGGAAGATAGAACATACTCAGAACTATACAAAATCACATAAAATTCTTTTTTGTCCATGGGTGGACTTAATACAGTTTAAAACGTACCAATTTTTATCCTCATACGAGATGCTGGGAAAATCTGTATTCTTACAGCTTATTGAAACAGTGTTTTCTTTGTTAACTGTAAGTCTATTACGTTCAAACCAGTTGTATAGTCTACTTTTTGTTTCTTTCATATTTAATCTAGCAATTTCTCTGTTTTCACCGGTGACAAAAATGCTGGTGTCATCTTCAAAGAGAATTGACTTTGTGCGATAGGACTGGTTATCTAGATCATTAATGTAAATTAAAAACGATACTGGCCCAAGAATGGAACCTTGTGGAACACCTTACTTGATATGCTTCTCAGTTCACAATACATTATTTACTCTACTGTGTGTGTTCTTTCATCTTTGTGTATGATTTCTACAATTTGTTTGAGGTTTTCCAGATATGACTGGAACCATTTTAATGTCAATCCTCATATTCCAATAGTTTGAAGTTTATTGAGTAAGGTGTTATAATGTATTACATAAAATGCTTTTGGTAAGTCTACAAAAAGTCCTATACTGGTGTCCTTTCTATCAATGGCCTCATATACTTCTTGGAGAAAATCAATTATTGCAGTATTTGTGGACCTTCCCTGATAAATCCCATTTTGAATGTTAGGATATTATATTTCTTTATAAATGCTGTACGTCTCGCATACATAACCTTTTCTAAGATTTTTGAGATTCCCGATAGTACAAATTCTGGTCTCAATTCTCAATTTCCTCTTTCCATCCCTTTTTATGTAGTGGTTTCCGGTGCTTTCTTATAAACTGAATCTCACGAGAGCTCCCACACTTCTCCCAGAAGTAATTTTTCTGAGTTAATGTCCAACAGTTGGCCTATCATGGCCAGAATTGTTTCTCCCTTGAATTGCATTAAAATTACCAGTACTTGCGACATTCTCTTCAGATTCATTTATTCACTGTTTGCAGGTTTATGAGATACTTCAAAAAGACTGTCATGCTTTCTTTTGTTGCGCACTGGCATAAAATAATTACTTATTTCACTCATTTCACTTCTCTACTTTTGAACCACGTGCACCCCTTGTTTCTACAATCATACTATACAACTATGAATTCACTTGCCTCTGCAACAAAAACCAAGGGTTTCTTTTTAAATTATATGTAAGCAACGAACGCAGTTAAATTTAAACACGCACTAAGTTTGATTAACTATGGTGGTCAGCTACTTACTACTTGTTTGTTACTGTGTTGGCATTAACTACACTTGGTGCAATATTTACACCGTTAGAATAGCCTTGACCAAAGGAGCAGTTTGCTGAGGGCTGGAAACACCCACCCCCAACTCTTTTGCGGTCCAGTAGCCACGGCAATTTACAAAAACTATCATGTGCTCATATGTAGGACATTATGTGTGCAGAAATCTAATAAAACCAACAAACAAGCTTGATTTTAAGTAAAACATATTTTTATGGGAATTGTGATAGAAATATTCTAAGTAATATCGAAATTTTATTTTAAAAAAGATACCGGTATCGTGTACCGTTGCGTACCATGACAAAAAAACACTTGTGGTTTTACTTTTGAAATTTTTTAATCATCTGGGAACTGACCACAGCTCAATAATAAATTTGCTTCATAACTTAATGGATGTACAATGTGTCTGTGACAGTTTTTAATAACACTATCAGAAACCTCATCTATTCCTGCTGATTTATTAGACTATTCTTCAACCGCTTTATAATTGTTGTGATTTCATTTTAGGTTACTGGTTTAGATAGATGTTGTGGAATAGTGGGCCTATCGTTGTCTGCATGTTGTATTTGGGCAGTGAAGGTATTACTCAAGAGGTTATGTGTTATGTCTGAATAATAACTGTTGAACAATTCTGCTATTTCTTTTGGATCTGTTGAAATAATAGCATTGTTATTGATTCTATAGTTTTTTACGGTTTCCCTCCCTTTACCTATTTCTTGCTTAATAATATTCCACATTACTTTAGATTTATTACTTGGTTACATTATATGCTTATCGTTGTGTTATTTCATTGCTTCCTGCAGTACTTTATTGTATATCTTTTTATACTGTTTATCTTTGAATTTTTCTGTTACATTGCCCAATGTAATAAGGTATTACAGTCGCTTGCTTGATTCCTCAATGCCATGGGTAATCCATTTGTTTTTATGTTCATGTAATTTTACTTTAATTTTAGGGAATGCTGTTTCATAACAGTAACCGAAAGTTTCTAAAAATTCTGCACAAGCTGAGTGAAGTGATTTTTACTGAAAACATTTTCCCATTATTCTTTGTCGAGTAGATAACTTAGTTTAAATACTGAATATCAGTTTCAGTACAGGTATTTGGTCTTCTAACCCTATAATGTGAGTTTATTTTTTTTCTCTTTTCCAAGGGCCCTGTCATTAGAATTCATCTCTATGACCTATGGCGTATATGCCAGTTTAACCTACAGAATGTGCTGGCCCCCCAGCCCCAGCATGAGATTTTGAGGCTGGTGAGACGTGAAGTAATTAGAACGTCTCACCGGCGAGTGCGCTGTTAGTTAAGTGACAAGATCTTCCACTGTCAGTCGAGTAAGCAATGCTTTTCATCTTCACCGCCAAATTCGAATGTGTTTAAATTCACAAATACGGATTCTACAACCCCGATTAAGTATTCTCTCGCACTGGGAACACTAACGCGACTTCCTCTACCTCGATCATTAAAAATATTATTTCCTCGTCTCTTATTCCATTTCGGGTAACACTCACGCGATTTTCGCTGCCCTAATTATTTTTTTTTATTTTTTGCTGTTTTCTCTCTCACACAACTCACACAACATTCTGCACCTTAAGCATAGGAATTGATATTTCCTCCCGCCTTAATCCATCTCCCGTGGGAATTCTCACGCGATTTTCTCTGCCCTAATTATTTTTTTACTAATTTCTCTCGTCGTAATCTATCTCTCTGAAAACTCTCAAGAAATAGTTCATCTACTGTAGTGACAATGCACGAGACATTTTTGCGTTCAGAAAAAAAATAACTTAATCACATTAAGCGCAGGAAAGTTAAATTGGTGCTTGTGTTTAAGAAAACACATGGGAAGAATATTAATGGACTAGGCAAGGAATTGTGATATAAGGCAAGGGTGTAGAGTGCAAGGCATTGGTGACTGGTTATATACAAGAAAGTCAGAGAGGAACGAACATGTAGAAAGAATGAATTAAGAAAGATTGGTTTAATAATCATTAGGCTACAAGAATAATGATGTTAGACACTATTTCACGAGAGTTTCGGAGAGATAGATTACGACGAGAGAAATTAGCGCCAAAAAAATGAGGGCAGAGAAAATTGCTTGAGAGTCCCCGGAGATGGATTAAGAGACGAGCAGTTTAGATAGGCCTACTAATAATTTTAAAAAATATTTTAAGTTTGCTGTATGAAATGGTATTTGCAGCACACCCTCGTTTTGAGCCACAAGCCGCTACTGAGTAAAACATAGTGGATTTAGACTTTGATGAGAACGTGGTGGCTACTGTTCAGCAGGAAAACTTCCTTTCCAGCGAAAGGAACAAAACTAAGCTAATTAGTATGAACTAGCGAAGGCCTTGGGTGCAGGTATACAGTTCACCATAGCCAAAGGAGACGCTGACTGCTGCATTGTCAGGTGTTGATTAGAAAATATCTCTCATTCAACTGTGGTGGTAATTGGCTCGTCTTACTCGTGGCACTCACACCACGAGACACGAATGTGTTTTTCACTAAGTCTCGAAGAGGCAATGCAGAGACAGGCTGTACTCCTCCCAACAACTTCAGGCCTTGCCATTCTGCCGGTACATTATCTTCATCCGTGGCTTAACTGGATGCCATATCACTTCTACGATTTATGGGAAAAGACGACTCCACATCCACGGCAAGAGACATTGCTGAAGCTGGGAGAACAAATGTTCCGGTTGATGTATCAGGCCCCATCCCACAAGCATGACCTCAGTCATCACAGGTACATTTCATTTTGTATTGCATGTACTAACTTCGTTGAAGCATGCTGTTTGATAAATAAACCTTCTATTCTATTCTGTTTTATTCACAGGTACATGTGCTTCCTCAAATCGTCTCAGCCAAGATGAAAGCTAACTTATCTTCATTACTGCTTTACATTACTTGTATAGTGTTTCTACAGGTCCAACAGTGGTTTGGAAATGAATCTCTCGAACCTCAACGTTGGGACTGGACAAGAGAAGATGGGGGATAACTTACTCCTATTAAGATCAAGGCCTCTATTGCACCTGATAGCGCCACAGGCTGCAGTATTTGATATGGATGCTGGAAAGCCGGCATCCACTGCTCACCTGTCTGTGTCAACTGCCACGACGGTTGCACTAACAGTACTCTCGTTCAAGAGGAGTTGGAAGAGTTGGACGGGGAGGAGTATGGACAGCTTGAAATGTTTCATAGGATGAAAGGTTGAACGTAAATTAGGTTGTGTAACCCTCTGTTGCAATGTCACCCAATTAAACTATTTAGTCAACAGAAACAATTGTAATATAATTTGTGTTTGGGTTATTACTTATTCCTCTCTACCTCTCTTTCCTAGGTGGTCACATTTTTAACTAGAGGTCTTCTTGTATCTTGGTATATAGGTTCCGACATGCATTTACAGTGGATACCACTAACTGGGGACAAATCAGATGGAACTCTTGATATCTACAAGACCCATTTTACCTGCTAACACGTACAAACTTGCTAGGTATAGTGTTTAACACTGACTTATTACCCACATTGCACCTTTGATAGAATAAGTACATACTTCTTACATAATATAAAAGTTATATGGACAATAAATACCATTTATGTTTACATAAACAATAAATAACGTGATACAGAGAGTTAAAGCCTTTGAAAACGGAAATAAAATGATGAGCAGTTTACTTGCGGAACTTAAAAACGCTCTACCTTTTGACTGCTTGAGGATAAATTAGAAAAAAAAAAATATATATATATTCTTTAAGGAAATTTAATGCCCTATAACTTTCTTTCTTACAAGTTTCCTGTAAAATGGAAGGAAAAAGAGTTGAAAAATGTGAGGCGCTACAAATTTTTCTGCAAATTTTCCATTTTCGCTGGTTCACTTCTCAGAGACAGTAATACATAGAGATAAATATAATGCACCAGTTTGTAGGGAATTTAATAGGCTTTTTTGCACGATGCAACCAATTAGTGATACTTACGAATATTGTTGCCGTGGATCGTAAGTTGACATTTCCACACGCTTTGAAAACAAAATAAATCTCAGTGCTGTAAAAATGACAAAAAGCACACGTGCCGTAAGTAAATCCATCATAATACAAGCCTTTATCGAAGACCAGAACCAGTTTGTGGCGACTTTAACAGGACAAATATTCGGTCCCCATAACAACCAACACATGCCAATCACTTTCTGAAATATAACATCCATCTTCAATAGTGTATATACATAGTATTTTCAACTAATATCTCAATTAATATAAATAAATTGATATAAATAATCATCGTGCAAAAAATAGCATGCAATACTCGTTCCGTAAGCACATAACGAATCTCGGAAAATGAAAAAACTCGCCCCTCGTTTTTACGGAACTAGTATCGCAATATACTATAATTTTGAAAAGAATAAAATTTTCTGTTCGACCCACAGTTTCAACATATGTGCAAAAAGCTGAAAAACCTCCAACCCATCCACCGCGGCGCATGAAATCGGTGGGAATTTATTAGGCGTTCTTCAAGGGATCGCCCCTACACATTTCTGAAACCTTGGGAACTACACGATTTAACGCAGCAAAACCAACTTTATTGGTCTAATTTGACTGGACTAATTGTCTCCGGTAGCTCCACCATACAGGCCTGAAAATGTTACTCATTATTTAAGTTTTGAAATTTCTTATATGCTTTGGCTTGCACACTGTTTCTAACATAAATGCATAAACCTCCACATGACTTTTTGTTCCTGCAATACTTGGCAAATAGCAAAAAATTCTCAAAATTTGAGTATTCCAACTCTCCTTCTTATACCCAATGCTGTGTGAAGCGTAATAAATCTAAGTCAGGGTATTCATGGGATAATAAATCCTCAAAATTTAGTTTTTTGTTTTGCAGGTTTTGTAACCTTTGGTGATAAATTTTTAGGCCTAATGTTTTATGTTAACCCTGTACATTTTCTACTATCTGCACTATGATTACTTTCCGGCTGAAAAAATAAATACTTAGCTTTTGAGGTGGTCTCCTATTTCTTCCTGAGGTGCGAAGTTCAGCTGCCTTATTTTCTTGCTCTGCTTCTGGTACGCCTATTTCCCCCTCCACTCTGTCTGCATGCCAAGTTTCATTCTTCGTTCAGCTGTTCCTGGTTTCTCTTCTTCCTCTGTAGGCGTAACTCTTTCTTCATGCTGTTATGCAGCTTGTCGTCTTCGTCTTCAATTTGCTCGGGTGTTTTCCTTTTCATCTCGATAGGGTCTTTCATCTCTTGTGATGTCCAAAACTGTCTTGTGATTTCATTTGCAATTTTTCCGGCCATTTCTGCGTTTCCTCTTCCCTGTTTCGTAAATTTACTTCTGTCTATGTTTACATCCAATATCACTACGATATCCAGATTTTTTAAACCGTTTTCTAAGTTTCCGATTACATTCGCGCACTTCTGTATTGATACAGGATTTCTCTATCCATGTCATGTCTATCGGGTGCGTTCATTATGATTAAGTTTGTATTTTTGCGCCCATTCGCAAAATCTGCTATTCGCGTAATTACGTTACTTCCATTATTCCTGCTGATGTCATTTGTATCTCCCCAGATAATTACTGTGTCTTCCTTTGTCAGAGTTGAGATCTATTCATTTGCACTGTTGACGATCTCTCGAGTAGGTAGGCCTACTCCGAGATTCACAAATCCTATAACTTCGCAAGATGTCCTTTAACGTTTTCTGCACAATGTCTTGCGTGGCTGACTCCAATTAGTCTACAACTATTTTCTTTTTCCGGTCATTTGTGGTTTCTGAGCCTTCTTCAGTGAATTTTCGCGGGTGTTCACCCAAATTTCATTTCTGTATTTGGTCTGCTTTCAGCGTCCAGCAGAAAATCTATTTTTAATTTCCATACCTTGAGAGATGTGCTGCTGTCGTACTGTCCATCGTGATTTCTTCATTTCTGTCCAAGGCTGTTTACCGGTACTGAGTAGGTTGGTTGTGCGTGGCCTCGTCCTGTGCTCGGGATTTTCTATCTTCCTGCAAAATCCGAATAATTTCCCAGGCTATTTTGAGCTCTTCATTCTTCTGGTCTACTTGTTCTTTCCATGGGTTCCTTACATGAAAAACAATTCGAAAACATCCCTGAACAACTTGTGAAATTTGTCGGTAGAGTTCTGATTCACCCTGTATGTAAATAGCAACATAACTCAGTGTGACTGAAGTTTCTTCGCTTTTATTTCCTTCACTTCAGTGAAGTGAATCCATAGACATCTCTGCGTTTTTACGTATGCTGCAGTTCTCACATGTGTCTCTCGTAAAAGGGTAAGGAGATGTGTTATTCAGTGGCGGACGCAGACATTTTTTTCGGGGGGGATTTGAATAGGTAGAAAGAATACTAAAAAAAATTAATCAACTTACATATACAATTAGTTTATAAAACTGGTCACTTAGAGTACATTTTTTCAAATTTCGGGGGGGGGGGGATGTAACCCCCCTATCCCCCCCTGCGTCCGCCACTGGTGTTATTGATATTTTCCAAATATAGATATGGCATGCCAACTCACAAATCATTATTTAAGTTTTCCTTCAGAAACTTCCACCTCATCACATTTATGTATGCTCTACCTGTCATGTGGATTAATTTGAAATAATTCAACAAATCGGCAGTTTCATTCCTGTATTATGTAACAATAAATGTTGTTTTATTATTATTATTATTATTATTATTATTATTATTATTGGTGAAATATTATATGTCACATTCTGTAGTATAATATAAACGTTATTTTTGTTTCATTTCATTTCAGTATAAGATTATAACAATGAAAATATATGTTAGAGCACAAAATAATTTACAGTCATAAATATATGCATTGCACTTCTAGTTCTATTCTATTCTATTGCGTAGCATTATGTTTCAATTTACGTTATAGTCTACATGTTTTAAACAAAAGGAAATATATATAACCTACAACCCATATTTCCTGGTCTTGCGCCACTTTTCTAATCTGATTCAGTGATCGTCATAACAAGATCTTAAGGATTTTTTCTTATGGTCGACTCCCGAGAAACATTTTTAGCCATATGTTTTTCAAGAAATTCTTTACAATTTTCATTTTCGACCTTGTTGAAAGGGATGTTGGTAGATACCAATATTATACGTAAATGTCAATAATGTTCAATTTTATCTTCAATGTTTATATTAAAGGCCTGCCTTGAATGTGTTAATTAATATGTCCCTTGTGCCCTTTGCTATTACAGTGTTTTTCAAACAATCGAGTTCTACCTGTCCGTATATCTTTTGTGCGCAATTTGCAAAATGCAGTGTTGTTTCCTTTCACATCCGAATCCTTCCTTCTGAAGAGAACGCTTCGTGCTCTCAATTTTCGCCATATTTCCCAGTACTGAGAACTCTAAAATAGCAGAATTAACACTAATATGAATCCTCAAGTAATTAAATAAGTGAAGTAAATAGAAAAAATGGATTCTTTACTTACAGGATTGAAGTATAATATGTTTGGGCCCAATCCAAGCAGCAATGAGAAAATAATTAACTTTGTTATGAATCATACTGCACGCTCTCTCGCCACGAATCATTACGTCATTTATACTCTGTGCATTGCAAACGTCAGTCTCGTAACTTTGTGATCCTATGCCGAATTCTGCTTATTACTAACTCTAGAACGTCTCTGTCTCTGTAATCATGTGTTATAGGCTAAGATAATTTACATAATAAAACACTTTTTTGCAGGAGCTTAGATACCGCTAGTTTAAGAATATTAAGACACAATTCTCTAACACATTCCGGCATGTCTATTCTTAAATTGGTTAGTCTAAATGAAAAAATAAAAGTAGATTCCTCACACATTACTACCTAAGTCCATAATAGTGTCCTCCCATAAAAATAGCAAATAAGCGAAAACAATTATAATTAAACTGGGTCTGTCATATATTCACTAGCAGATGCCTATAGCTTCGCCCGCGATAGTTAATTAAAAATTAAGAGCAACATAATTAAAACATTGTACACGCGAATCATTCATAAACTAAACGATTAATAATTAATGAAACAGCTAAAAATTCGGCTTTGAAGTGCATTCCACGATTAGAAAGAGCAGGTTGGGAAAAACGACCTCAGATTCGAGTTCCCTGGCCCAGAAAACCTCAGAAATCTTTCCGCCCAAATCGATCTATGTTTGACCTTTTAGGTCATGATTCATTCATTAACCCTCTTCCGTCTATGTTGAAAATTTCAGCTTTCTGTGCACCTTGACATTAGAGATCATTGATGTCAACTGGCATATTTGAATGACAACTTTCACCAGTGCAAGAATTTTATGATTTTACGTATTTAAAGTGCGATTCCTGTTCTTTTTAGTGTGAAAGATAAGCATTATAAGTGTGTCTAAGATAATAAGAAAGTTTCCCTACGAAAAAGTCTAGGCTTATAAAATAAACTGTGTAGTGCCCTTCCAGGTAGGGTAAAATCCTAAACTAATATTATGAATGGAAATGAACTACTTTTTCTATAAATGCTGAGACATTTTCTCTAGAGCCAGTAGCTCACAGTGTAAATATTGATGCAGAGTGCAATTTTCAGTGCAACTTAAGTGCAAAATCATCTAAAGCATCGAACAAAGATCCTGAGGTAACACATCAAAATGTTCACTTGGAAACAACCTTCTTTAAAAAAATAAAATAAAAAATAAAAAAAATAAAAACCCAAAGAGAAACACAAACAATGCAAGCAGTAAATCGCAGAGACATGGAATTTCATCTATTCCAGCTTGTGAAGAATATATACATCCAGACATACAGATTAGTAATAAATTCGACCCACTTTCTAACGAGAAAGATTCAGTGGACACAGATTTCAGTACTAATGATCCACAGTCATCCAGAAATGCACAAACAAGACCTAAAATCAGCTAGAATGCCTCCAATAATAGTGGAAAAGCTACCAAATGGCATTTTTTTAAATAACCGTAAAATACAGTCACTACTTACACAACCTTAAAATCACTACAGGTTGTCATAAAACGACTTCCTACTTGTGTGAAACCTGAATCTTTAAAGGAAGAGCTTCAGTCACTTCATTTCAAAATAGACAACGTTAGACAACTAACTGCTCCACCTCAAACAGCAGACGGAACCCCATTGAGAAATCCAGTTCCTGACTGGGTTGTAATGATGCCTGACAATGCATTTTCGAGAAGTATCTTCCAACTACGTAATCAAAGTTGACACTTACAGACAAACCCCTCATGTGATTCAGTGTCACAGGTGTCAAGGTTTTGGACAGAGACAGACAAAAACATACAGACAAGTTCTGAAAATCGAATCTTTGAATTTAGGACCCCTCAAAACGAGTATTAATGCTTAAAGCGCGACATCGAGTTTCAAGGTCGAACTTAGTATTTCTACTTTTAATATCTAAAGGGGTAGAGGAAGTAAAAATGATTATCCTATTTTTTATCACACTTCCTCAAGAATCGTTCACGAGGTTTTTTATAACATGCATTATCGGCAACTCTTTACTTCTACTCGCGAATTTTCAGTAGGTATATTTTTTTATGGTTTGCCATTTTATCAATTTAGTTGAAATTGAAAATCAAGAAATTAACTTGTCACTATCTAAGTAGATAGTAGATTGTACACTGTATCATATTTGATAGAAATCTCAGATTCATATAGTAGTTTCTAATTGTGTTACAAACAGCGTTTAATGAACCTAAGAACGACAATTTGGAGCTGCTTTCAGTTATTAGCTGTGAGAATTAATATAAATCATTATATACATGTAGCCTATATTTTACGCAATTTCGCTGTGCAATAACATTTTAATGTAAGCCATACTAAATGATAAATTCAAGTTACAAGTTCACTACAAGTATAACTTTACAAAAATATACTTAAAAAAGAAAATAATTTGTAACAAAAGAAATCCAATTATTTAAAGGCGGCATATAGTTTTGGCTACTGCGAAGTAGGTAAAATTCATTATTTTTTTCTCAGCAATGAATTTTTCTACAACCTCGTAATCTTATGTGCTTTTTATTGACTACTTCTACAATTGTAAACTATTTTCAGAATGAATCAAACTATTTCAGATACGGCTAATTACACAAGTCAACAAAATTTAAAAAGTTTTTTGTACCCGAAATAAAATGTAACAAATCTTATGTAATTTGGCCTCCTAAATTCGAAAATGGCAGTAAATCTTTTTTATTAGTTCTCGTTTAGAAGATATCGGCTATATAGCCTTCATTGTTGTTCGTGCAAGAAAATATACGTAGTTTTTAATCACATACCTCATAAACGTGGTATTTTGCCTTCTCTAGTGTACTTTATCTTAGGAGCATCTCTTACTACAGACAGCAATCATAGACGTGTTCCATTTCCCCTGATAACATCGTTCTAGAGTAGCGATGTCTTGGTGGAAATGTTCACCATGCTTGTCGCTTACTGCTCCAAGATTGTCAGAGAAGAAGACCAGGTGAGAGTGAAGGAAATGCATCTTGAGAGACATGTTGTACCCCATTCTATTATAAGCCATCAACATATTGTCCACTAATGTTCTGTAATTAGACGCCCTTTTGTTGCCAAGGAAATTAAGTACAACTCTAGTGAACGCTACCCATGCAGTTTTCTCCTTACCGGTTAGAAGTCCATGAAAATGTTCATCAGTCATTAGTTTTCTTATTTGGGGACCTATGAATATTCCCTCTCCGATTTTAGATTCACTTAATCGTGGAAATTTATGAAAGAGATACTAAAATGCTTCTCCATTTTGATTCATATCATTTACAAAGTTTTTCATTAGTCCCAACTTAATGTGCAATGCAGGTAATATTATTTCAGTCTTGTCAACCAGTGGTCTGTAAACAATGTTTTAATACCTGGTTCTTGCTTTGTTGCATAGTGTTTGTCCTTCGCACGACTATCCCATTTACATAAAAAGCAACAATATTTCGTATAACCCTGTTTCCATTGGTAGGCCTATAGCAAAATTCATATATCGCCCGTTTCCATTTAGCCACTCGTGTATGTTTGTGGAACAAGTACGACAACAAATATGGGGTGCAAGCTTTTTGTCCTGATCACCAACATTGCAACCAAAATAGAGACGATAGGCCTTTTTAACAATAGGAGTTAACCGTACCTTTTGCGATATAAAAGTCACTTCTCCACAGATAAAACAAAAGTTATTTGGATTGTTAACACACTTACGCGGCATTCTGTGCCTTTCATGCCAATTCTATTACAGAAAGGATAATATATACGCATATATGTTATTTTATAATTATAATTATAATCACTCACAATAACAATTAAATCACTCCCTATTTTAACTATTTCAAAGTACACTGATAGACAGTTTTCTCACTCACAAAGCAAGAACTGAACTGAATTTATAAAGGAATATCAGTTTGAGGGTTTAACTTATATGCTAGAGCCATAAATTGACCCTTAAATTTCCGGTACAGTCTGTTTCAAACAAAGTTACTCGGCTAAAATCGTGTTTTTAGTAAAACTACCTGACCTGTGTATTGTAGAAATGAGAACTAACAGACAAAAATGGATGTCATTTTCGTGTTTAGCGACCCCAAATTAGTAATGTATGGTTAATTTTATCTCGAATACATTTTGGCTGTTGACTTGTGTTATCTTTACAAAATGGCAAGTACGTTTCGTGCACTGAAATGCCTTCCCCATTATAATTTCCACAAATATCCATATTTCAGTGTGATTCTTTTTTTTATCTGTTCTTTAATATCATTTGAATAACACAATCTCCAATCATTGATGTAACGTTAATTTATTTTTTAAATATTTTAAATATTCATCATGTAGATATATAAGCATTCATGAACCACAATATGTAGATATTCCTAAGATTGTAAATGATGTTATTCATAATGATATTTACAAATAGATAGAAAAAAGAATCACTCAGAAATACTGACATTTGTAGAAATTATCACTGAAACGGCATTTCAGTATATGTAGATGCCATTTTCTCTCCCTGGGAGTTGCAACACCTTGTCGTTGGTGGGAGAGCTTGCGTGGTCCGTTGATCCTATGAGCTATGCCGGCGGTAGCACTTGCTACTGGTAGGGCCACCCATGCCGGACAGGTCATAGGGGAGGACCCAGACGAAGAATCAACTCAGAAGAGGATAACCCACCGGCTTCATGGGCGGAAGAGGAACTAGTTTCCCCAACGACCAAGAAGGCGAAAGAGATATCCTATCCTAACCTGCTGCCTTGCAGTGCGAAATTGGTTTTTCAAAGGCTAAGGGAAGGAAAACCCTGATTAAAAACCAGGGGTAGACTGGACTCCTTGAGCTGTGGAGAAAGCAACCAGCCTAGGAGAAGAAAACTCCAAAATCAAATTACCTGGTCCTCCAGGTTGGGGGTTGGGCGTAGGGCTAACTCCCCTACCTCGTAAAAAGAACATTGTTACGGATACCTTAAGTAAGCCAATAGTAAAATCGGATAACTTGGTGACGATCCGGCGAGAAAAACGGTTAAAGAGAAGGAAAACGGATGTGGTATTAGCTACATGGAACGTGAGGACATTGAAGAGACCTGGTAAGCTGAAAGAACTAAGGAATGATTTGGATAAGTACAGAGTGAAGATAGCAGCATTACAGGAAATAAGATGGAAAGGGCAAGGGATGATAGCGACAGGAAAACATATCTTGATGTATAGTGGAGGAGAAGAAGGCAGAAATGGGACAGGATTCTTGATACAAAGGTCTGTGAAGAAAAGCGTGATCAATTTCAATGCAATTAATGATAGGATGTGCTCCTTAAGACTACAAGCAAAATTATTTAATGTTACAATGTTTTGTGTGTATGCCCCTACCGAGGAGGCAGAGGATGAGGAGAAAGATGCTTTTTACTCCAAATTGGAAGAAGAAATTAACAAAGTTCAAAGACATGATGTAAAAATGATTCTAGGAGACTTAAACGCAAAGATCGGAAGAGAAGAGGTGTATAAGCACATTGTAGGGAAAGAAAGCCTGCACGAAAGTAGTAATTACAATGGATTGAGGTTAATTGACTTTGCGAGTGGGAAGCAGATGATAATAAAAAGTACCTGGCAGCCCCGGAGAAACATAAGGAAGGAAACTTGGATATCGCCAGATGGAGTGACAAGAAACCAAATAGACCACGTGATGCATGCATCAGATATTATGGACGTTAGAAGTTGTAGAGGGGCTGATGCTGATACAGACCACTATCTTGTTAAAATTAAATATAGGCAAAAAATTGACTTGGCGAGAACTGAAAAAACAAAAAGAAAGGAGAAGCACAATGTTGAAGCATTAAAAAATGAGGAATTGAGAGAGAAATATAAGAAGAAAATAGTGGAATCTTTGGAAAGAAAAAAGGAGTCTTGGGAAAAGGGGGAAATGGAAAGTAAGTGGGAGATACTGAAAATAACTATTAAGGAGGCTGTGGATGATGTCTTGGGAAAGAAGGAGCATGTGAAGAGAGAAGAATGATTTGATGAGGAATGCTTAACACTAATAGAAGAGAGGAATGAAGTTAGGAAAAGAATGCTCCAAAGGAGGACAAGACAAATAGTTGAAGAGTATAGAGAGAAGCGGAGAAAAGCAAATAAGATGTGCAGATTAAAAAAAAGAGCGTGTGAGAGAAAGAGAATTGAAGAATTGGAAGGAAAGGAAGGATAGAAATGAAGTACGAAAGTTTTATGAGAGAACTAAAGACCTTAAGAGAGGTTTCCAACCAAGAGTGGTTTTTTTCGAGGATAAGGACGGAAATTTTATTGGAGAAGAAAATAAAGTGCTTGAAAGATGGCAGATCATTTTTACAAGTTACTAAATGGAAATAAGGAGGATAGAGAAGAGGAGAGCATCGACGAAGATGGGGAAAGAAGAGAAGAAAATGAGGTAGTAAGAGAACCAGAATTGGAAGAGGTCAAGATAGCAATTAAAGCATTAAAAAATAATAAAGCCCCAGGGGAGGATGCAATAGAGTCGGAGTTGTTAAGATATGGGGCAGAGGGAATAGAGAATGCAGTTTATGAATTGATAAAGGAGGTGTGGAGGAAGGAGGAAATGACCAAGGATTGGACAGTAGGCATAATTTATCCGATACACAAGAAGGGAGATAAGTCAGTTTGTGAAAACTGCAGAGGGATTACGCTGCTAGATGGAAGTTATAAGGTTTTTGGTAAGATATTAGCCTCACGACTTGAATTATGGATGGAAAGAATCTTAGGGGACTACCAAGCGGGTTTCAGAAAAAATCGCTCTACACTGGATCAAATATTTATATTAAGACAAGTGCTGGAGAAGTTTTATGAATATGACAAGCAGCTTTACCAACTGTACGTTGATTTTAAGCAGGCGTACGACAGTCTAGAGAGAGGTAAAATTTACAAGATTATGCGAGAAAATTGATCAGGTTGACAGAGATGACCCTGAAATCAACGGTATGTAAGGTGAGAGTTGGACAGGATATGTCAAAGGCGTTCACAGTGGAAAGGGGATTAAGACATGGAGATGTGTTATCCACACTGCTCTTCAATATAGCATTGGAAAAAGTTATTCGCCAGCTACCAATCAACCCAGGGGGAACAATTCTGAACAGACTAGTGCAAGTGATAGCATACGCTGATGATGTGGCAATCATTGCAAGAAGTGAAAAAGCCCTTGAAGAGAATTATGCTGTGTTAGAAGAGGAAGCATGGGACTTAGGATTAGAAGTGAATATAAATAAAACAAAATATATGGAGACAGGAAACACAGAGGGAGGAAGAGGAAGGACTTCAGTAAGATTGCATGGGAAAGAATATCAGCGAGTTAAAACATTTAAATACCTGGGCTCAATAATAACAGCGGATAACAAAACATCGGTGGAAATTCAGGAGCGGATAACAAGCGGAAATCGATGCTCTTACGCCTTGCAGAATATGTTTAAATCTAGGAATGTCAGCAGGAATACGAAAATTAAAATATATACAACAGTACTAAGACCTATAGTGATGTACGGCTCAGAATGTTGGGTGATGACCTGCAGAGAAGATCAGTGGCTATTAATATGGGAGAGAAAGATATTGAGAAAGATATTTGGACCAATTAGGGATCAGGATGATTGGAGAATGAGGACAAATAAAGAGTTGCAAGGATTGTTTGGACTCCCAGATATTGTTGTAAAAATAAAGCAGGGAAGACTTAGATGGGTTGGCCATGTCCAGAGAATGGAGGAAACCCGCACCGTTAAAAAATCTTTATAGGAAAACTTGAAGGAAGAAGGAGGAGAGGCAGGCCAAGAAAAAGATGGATTGATGATGTTGAGGATGATCTCAGAAAGATGGGAGTTAAAGGTTGGAGAAGGAAAACCAAGGACCGAAATGAATGGAGGCAGGTCATTAAGGAGGCCAAAGTCCTACACGGACTGTAGCGCCGACCAGTAAGTAAGATGCCATTTTGTAACGATAACACTGGTCAACAAAATTTGAACTTTTTTATGTTATAAGGGAAACAATGGGTGTGTCTGACTTACATTTTTGTGCTCATTTCAAATCTTTTTACAGAACTTTTCAATCACCCATGGTTTTTGAGTAATCGCATGGAAAACATTTTTCGTGTCTATACACTATAGTATTATGATATCTTAACTGAAATTACATTTACTACCTAAAATGTATGTGAATTGGATTTTCGGTTGTACTTCGCTTGAGGAGCACCTCTCTTCAGTGTCCAACAGTAGTCTGCCAACATATTTGGACACCATTTACCCTGGTAGCGCCTTTCCATTTCCGCGATGTAATGGTGGTAACGCTCCCCGTGTTCGTCGCTCACAGCCCCTAGGTTTTCAGGGAAGAAATCAAGATGGGAGTGCAGAAAGCGTATTTTTTAAAGACATTTTACATCCCATTATCTTGTAGTTCTCAATCATCTCACTGATAAGTTCTCTGTAGTTATCAGACCTGAAGTTTCCAAGAAAGTTTGTGACAACATTTTTGAAAGATTGCCATGCAGCTGCTTCTTCCATATTTAATTGGATTTCAACTTGCGTATCTTTCATCAGTTCCCTTATTTGGGGGCCAACAAATATTCCTTCTTTTAGTTTGACTTCGCTGATCCTTGGGAACTTGTTTTGCAGGAAGAGAAATGCACTGCCATCATGATCCATTGCTTTCACAAATTGTTTTATCAATCCTACTTTTATATGCAGTGAAGGCAATAAGATTTTTTCAGAACATACAAGTGGTTGATGAAGAACATTTTCTTGTCCTGGATTAAGTGACTCTCTCTTTGGTCAGTTCGTTATAATATAATCTGTATCTGTATCTGGTACCCTATGATCCCCAGGTGGGTTGAAGGGGCCTCCAATGGATGTTTCATTACCTATACTAATTTTGATATGCTTATTATCCGAGAGAGGGTGGTAAGCCCATCGCCTCGCAACACCCCTCTGGAAACTAAGTATTTCTTGGACGTGAAAGGGCCGAGAAATTTTGTCCAGAGGCTCTAATTTAGGCTTGGAGTTCTTTTACGTGCCGTAAATCTACGACACGGGATCCCCAGCTTAAAGTCCCTCCCGGAGGACTCCGTGCCCAGGATTTTTACGTCCTGAAAAATCCATCGACCGCGGCCGGGTTTGATCCCGCGTTATAATATAATGGTTACATCTATCTCTGCTATTCCACTTGCACAAGAAGCAGCAAAATTTAGTATAACCAAGCTGTAACCCAAGTAAGATGGCTATTACTTTTAATTCCCCGCATATCTGCCAAGAAAAATTCTCATTCTTTATAGAGGATAATAAAAGCTCCATATTATCATAATTTTCCTTCAACCCAATTGCATGGACTAAAGGAATGGATGGATATATGTTTCCATTATGTAGTAACACTCCTTTCAAACTTGTTTTTGAGGAGTCTATGAACAAACGCCAATCCTCAGAGTTATGCTCAACACCCATTGACTGGAACAAATTTTCAACATCATTGCAGAAAACTAGGTCCTTCTCTTTAGAAAACAAATGCTCAAATTCCTTTTGGCGTTGGCGGAAAAAATTTACTTTGGTGTCACCCTGCAGTAGCTTCCACCCTTTCAATCTTTGAGGCGAGTAATTCTGCCCTGTTTTTACTTAAACCAAGATCCCGAACCAAATCATTTAAATCATCCTGTGTTAGAAAGTGAGGTTCATTTGTAGCATCTTCTTCCACAAAATCTGAATCATTCTGTAATTCATCCTGAATATCAGGAAATTCTTCAGTCATTGTTATGTCATTTGGTGGAGATGGTATGGGAAGTCCTGGCCCATGAAGCACCGGTCGAATTGCTGAATCTAAAGATGGATATTTAACAGCGTGTCTGGACTTCGAACTTATTCCAGATATATTTGTCAAGCAGAAGTAGCAGTCTGTCAAATGATCCTTAGGTTTGCGCCATATCATGGGGACTGCAAAAGGCATATGACGGGATCCTTTCAACCAGCCGGTTAATAGTGTTACACATTTGGTACAACAGATTTCTGGGGCCCATGTCTTGTTCTGGTCTATTTTGTTGTTCAAATAACAGTGATAAGCTCTTCTTATTAGAGAAGTAAAGTTTCGTCTCTGCGCTATGAAAGTCAGCTCACCACACACAAAACAGAAGTTGTTTCTATCATTAACACACTTTCAAGACATGTTTCTTATCACTATACACTTTTACACGACTCCTTATAATGCACTAGTAAGGATGGTAATATACACTTCTATCACAATTCAATTGACAACGGAAGAGAGTACAGAATTAGCTTTTATTCTTTTAAGAAAGCTTCTATTCATCTGCAAACTTTACCTTACAATCACAGTTTTGCATATGATCAAGTAGGCCGTGATGACAATCACCAAACGTTATAAGTAATTATTGACACAATGAAATGAAATATAAATGTAGAATACTAATTCTAATCAGCATGTTATATACCATAAATGCTAACGAACAGGATTAAAAAAAAATGGTGTGTGATGGAAAATTACTGACTTCATTTTTGGAATCAGCAGATGAAAATACATAAGAAACACCCAAAATTGTTTATGTAACAAAATCATTGTTGACCAGTGTAATTAGCCTACCCGTAACCGTAATAGTTTTATTAATTCTGAAAATAGTATGTAATTGTAGAAGTAGTCAATAAGGATCATATCATATTACAGGGTTACAGAACAATTCATTGATGAGAATAAAATAATGAATTTCATCTATTTCTCAGTAACCAAACCTGTATGTGCCCCAGAAGGAATGTGAATTCAGAATTTTCAGGCCCCAACTACAAGGTTTAGTGATTTCCATTATTTCTTCGGTTTGTTTCCTGAAAACATGTATTAATATTTTGTTGTCTTTCTATCTTTACATTGTGTTTACACCTATACCTGTAAGACAAGTAATTGGAGCGCCACGTTTTCTTGGGCTCAGTGGTATAATTTGATTATGATAACAGAAGGTTTTTCCGGTAAGTATACAAACAATATGGCTCCAGGTTATTAACAAAAAATAACAAACGTTTCAAATAGAATTTCTCAACATGCACCTAGAACTAACCACATAAAAGCAATTAATAAAAATCATTAACTCTCTAAAAGCAAAACAAAATATCGTGTGGACGAAATTTCTAATAGGCCTTTAGTTATTAAAAGCTCTCAGTTAATTAGAAAATAAATAGTTGAAAGTTAAATTTTACAATGCTTTACTTACGTAATTGTCACATCTTGAACATATCAGTCAGGGTCGGTACTTTTGCTAACAAACTGTAGGCCTAAAGTTTATCGACTAAATGTTTTACTTTTTCGCAAAAAATCGGCCATGAAAGAGGGTTTCCCAACTCGCTGCTGAAAAAGTCACTCGATTGCGGCCTCAAAGCGCTCTGGGTAAATTTGGCGATCCGATCATTGGAGTTCTACTGTATATGGAAAAAAATGAACCAGTGGTTTCTAGTATCTAGCTCTACATTTTGATAAAACATTCTTACTGAACTTCACTGCTACTAGAGAAAGAACACACTGTTTGCAATTCTATTATTATGATCAAATAATTAATGGGATAAATTGCACTCAATTCCTCAGTTTAGGCTACATTTAGGCTACGCTAGACAGTAACTTAGTTGGAAGAATCACATCATTCCAACAGCTTGTTTGGCATTAGGCCTGTGACCTTTAAAATTTCTTAAAAACCTGTATGGTTTGCATATAGGTTATAAAAATCTGTATGGTTTGCATAACTGTTGTATTATTTATTTTTGTATACCATTTTAAGATAGTTCTTATGAAAAATCAGAGTCTCGCAGGAATTATTGAAATCGTATGACTAAGCTGCAGATTTCAGCGTAATTGCATATTCTGTTCCTCAAATTGAAAACACATGCTTTTGGTTACTTATTCATTTCATGGCACTAGAAGTAATTCATACGAAATCTATAGCGCTTTTACTTGCCTATTTTCTGGTAAGTGCCTATTTATTACAATGTCTGAAAGTTTCCCACATTATTAATATGTGTATATATATATATATATATATATAAAAGTTTTCATATTACATAAAAACAATGTTTTTTTATTGAAAATTATATCGATTATTCTATAACTGCTGTAAGACAGAAGAGAAATCGGACTGATTTTAATCGACCAGTAATAAAATCAAAAAACAAAGTGAACAAAGAAATCCTTGCTTATGTAGTGATTTTATGAGTATTTTTGGATTTCACTACAGTTGTGCAATGGCATCGGTCGTTTCGTGCTTGGCAAGCTTGTTGTTGTTTAAGCGTTTATTTAGGGTCGTCGTTGAGTATTACATAGTGGAATACATAATAGAGTAGATCAAAGTAAGAATGCCAAAAGAAAAGTAAGTAAGAGCAGAGATTGGTTCAGTGAGAAATTTTCGGATCACATAATGTTGAAGTGGAGAGAAATTTCTCTCAATTTAAAAACATTATTGCAGACAACAGCATCAGTTTATACTAAATAAATACAGAGAAATAATTTATTTAGTTGTTGATTGCTATGGTGTCATTCCTGCAGAAGATACAAGTTAAATGTAGCCTGCAATAAAGCTATGTGATTTTAAAGTAGTTGCTCTAGGATTACATTTGTGTGTAATACTTAAAATGATAAGTGCCCTTTTTTAAATGCTTATTTTGCCTGCCCATTTCTGTTCTTTTAGCGTCTAAAATCAGCAGCCTGACATTCGACCCTTAGCACGTGAATATATCCTAGGGCTGGTTTCTTCAATCAACAATATATATTAATAAAAGGATGTGTCTGTCTTTCTGTCTGTATGTCCGCGATGCCCATCGAAATCTACTCAACGCAGAGATCTGAAATTTTAAACATAGGTGGACTGAAGGATCGAAAAATGCACCTCGAAGCCGGAATTTTAAATTTCGCTTTCGTTCGTGAGTTATGAGTGAAAAACGGGCAGAAAACGTGCATTTTTTTGCGTTTTTGAAGCATCGGTTTTGAGTAATACATTTCAATGTCAAATCAATTACAGTAGGCTTTGGCTATTTTTGTCATACCTTGGACATAAAACCATCGCGATTGCTTGAATGTTGTAAGCTCACGCTGGTTGATTAATTTCTTTATAATGTCAAGGCACGCAGACATATGAAATTTTCAACCTACACCGAAGAGGGATAATCAATATAGGCCTAAATATGGTCAAACGTTCGATTTGGACGAAACTCACTATACAGGGGTTTTCTGGGCCAAGGACCAGAATCTAAGGTCGCTTTTACCAGGTGACGCTATCTAATCGTGGTATGTAATTCAGGTGATTCAGGTGTTAATAAATATAATTATTTAACTATTATGCTCTTAATTTTTAATTTTTGAAATAATTATCGCGGGCGATCGCTTGATTTTGTAAGTTCATCCTGGACGATTCATTTGTTTAGAATGTCAAGTCCCGTGAAATATGACATTTTCAATCTACACGGAAGAGGAATAATCAATATAGGCCTAAATATGGTCAGACATTGTTCGATTTGGACGAAACTCACTATACAGGGGTTGTCTGGGCCAAGGAACTCGAATCTGAGGTCGCCTTTACCAGGCGACGCTATCTAATCGTGATTTGTAGTCCCCGTGATTTAGGTGTTAATAAATATAATGATTTAACTATTAGCCCTATGCTCTTAATTTTTTAATTTTGTAAATAATTATCGCGGGCGAAGCCGCGGGCGCATGCTAGTAACCTATATTAATAGATTCTGAATTTATTGCGCTTTTCTGCCAAAATAGTCAGTTAATATTAAACCCCCCAAAATTTTACATACAAAACAAAATCACAATAAATAATCTAAGCAAGAATAAATAAAAGAATAGAACATTCGAGAATTTCTCAACAAAATGCAGTATAGGCCTACACGATATCAACACAAGGAATAAACTCAAACTTCTCAAATTAACAACTCATCTCACTCTGTACAAGAAAGGAGTTTTTTATCCGGCGATAACAAGTTTTCAAGCATTGTCCTCACGGTATTAAAATGTATAGGCCTACTAATAATACGAACAACGTGAAGGAGGTAAAATACCTTTTTACTTAGCCTACACATGCCTTCTATACTGCGGAGGAATAATTAATCAACATTAATATGCAAACAAGGCCTCTTTTGTGTAATCTCTATACTCACTTCTGGGTATTTTTACGTATGAATGTAAGCCTATATTTTATGTCTGTACGACTATGTTGTGAGCTTGTCTGCTATCTCGAGTTATTCCACATTTTGGATCAATGGATGGAATATTAGTGCTAACTAATACCCATACCTATGTAGGAGTAGGCCTATTAGGCCTATTATGCTAGATTCTTATTTCTGTGTTGCTATATATAATTTGCCAAAAAAACATAGGAAGTGAGAACAGCGAAACCCTTGTAAATAATGATAGTTTTCACAGATGGGGAGATGAGATTGGAAAACTGTAGCAGAACGCGTTTCTTTGTCATGCCATCGGACCGTATGCGCGTCATTGAATCTCATGTAATCTGGATTTAGCGTCAAGCCTGACAAATTGCATTGGAATAAGACAATTGAGGCGGGGTGGCCACCCTGACGCGCACGTGCGCTGCAGGTGTCTGTTTGTCATCCCCAATTACTCACCCCCTCCTACATGCTAATTGCCACTCCCCATCTGTCGCCCAGACCACGTGACTTTGGAACAGTTAACGAGTTCCCAACCAATACAATAGCTTTTATAACACTTATCAAGAATATAAGCCTTCATTCATCCTATAGGATAAAGTATGAAGCTTAAATGATGCCACATAGAAGTTATCGTAAAAGAAGACCGTGTTTTGCATGTCTCAAGTCCTGTCAACCGTCAGTCATATTATTTTCGTGATATAAAGGCGACCAAGAGAAACGAGATTAGGATAGGACGAAAGAGATCTTAGGCCCGAGGCCTAATGAGAGAATAAAACAAAATCGTCACCATACTTTAGTTTCATTACCCCAGAAACCAACCATAATATAAAATTTTGCGCAAATTCTTTACATTCAGACGTCTGATAAAAAAAAAAAAAATATATATATAGGGTCATTCCATATTAAATCAACAAATTTTAAGAAAATTTTTTGCCGCACCATTTTTGATTTTGATGAAATCTGGTAGGTGATGTGTACCATTCTTCTGAACCCCAAAACAAATCTTGTTATACCTCTAAAAAATTTTACTCCTGAGATATAGACATTTGTTTGGAACACGAACAAGCAAAAAATGTAATTTCAGACCTATTTTCTGAAAGCCGTAGAATTTCTATTTGAATCAGTAGGATGATCAAATAGGGCTCATTGGAAAGCTTAAAGAATGGACTTTCATTTGTGCATACTAAATTAGATTTAAGTTAAGTCTAAACAGACGTTTCTAGGGCTCTAATCTTCGTTCGTGAACTGTCGTTTTGCGTAATTTTAGACATTAAAAAAACAATGAAGGACTTGGAGTAACAGGCCAATTGTTTTTTCCTGTTACACTTATGTATGAGGAGTATGTGTTGGAAAAAAACTGAGCTGTTACTGGTGGTCCTTCACCCTGAAAAATTTGCTTAAACTTCGAAAAAAATGTAAATCGAGCTTTTTCTCGGTCCCAAAAAGTAATGTGGGACAGGTGATAAAAATCTGAAAATGCTAAGATGAGAAGCCCTTATAGAGTACTTTAAAATAAAAACAAAATCATTTTGTGACCCGAAGGGATAGAGGAGCTACACGCCTTTGAAACTTCAAGAAAACAACACTTGACCGCTACTGAAAATAGGCTAAGCAGATAGGATAATTACCACAAAATTTAATTTAAATTTAAATAAAATATAAAACATTTATTTACAAATGAGAATTTTCCTCAGTCATACAAATTTCTGATTTTTTGTAATTTTTCTAAAAATTTTTCACATTTGACTTCTTTTTAAGCTACATTGATGGCAATTTCAAGTTATGTATTTAGAAACCATTCTTATCCTGGTTTATTAGGTGTAGGTACTGCATTAAACTCTACTCTTCTATACAGTATATTGAATTATATGTTAACTGTTATAATAGGATAAGTTCTGGACACGCACTGTTCATTGGAGTCTGGTTGCTGACCAAGTCATGTTTGAATATGCATAGCATCATATGATCCAACCCCTCTGTTCAATGCTGTCCACTATCCACTTACTGAGCTGACTCACAGCAAGTAGGTTGTGTTTGTGCTTCATTATCTTTTGATTAGTTTATTTATTTTTTAAATTATTACTATTGTTATTTTGTGCTGAATACATGCTATTGAAATTGTTACCAGTATATTACTATGATTGAGTGTTCTTGTACTGTTGGCATCTTCAGAGGAGAGGTATCTCATAAATGATCTTACTCCAGGTCTTCAGTACTCAATACTATTTCCGAGTTCACTGAAGAACAAAAAAACATTATTTTCAATTAGAACTGGTTGCGATGATATAAAATGTTTCACAAGGCTGAATTTTTTGACAGATACTTCCAAATCTTGTGTATGGTCTTGCTCTGACCCCTACAGTGTTCACTCAAAACCTATTAAAAATATCTCTCAGATAAAAATCAATTACACTTTCCATGTGCAGTCCTCAGCTGAAATAAACACAGGGAAGGTATTGTGCACAAAATGTTAAAAAAATTAAAAATCCAAAACAAGGTTCAGAGACCGGTACTGATTGTGAAGATGAATGCCCAGACATTTATGAACCTGAAGCCATTCTTGTTGAAACAGTTAATGATGCTTGTTCAGTCCTTGGTATTTCTCCTGTTAAGGTGCAGAAGCTGTCAGTTGAAGCTAGACCCTCAGTGTTAACAAATAAAGTTAGTAAGATAGTCAAATCTATAACAGGAAAGTTAAGCAAGTCTTTTGATTTGAACATTTCAACTGATAATGAGGAATTTTCAATGAACATGCAGCCTGCCAGTTTAGCGAATAAATACAAGCAACTAATTCACAAGCGAAAAAAATGAAAGTTGCATCAACTACTAAAGAACATTGTAAGTTTAGCTCCTGGAGTAGTTGGAGTATTAGTATAGTTCAGAGTGAGTTTAATGTCAGCCAATATTTAACCCGCCAGTCAAGAAATTTAGTGAAAAAGAACGGGATTTTGCCACAGAATAAGGAGAACAGGACTAGGAATAAACTTGATGAAGTTTCAGTCAAAACTGTACAAGACTTCTACGAAAAAGATGAGTACAGCAGAATGATGCCAAGGAAAAGGGACTGTGTATCTGTTAGAGGACCTAATGGAGAAAAAGGTTAACATACAGAAAAGGTTAATTTGATGTGACCTTAAAGAGCTTTATGCAGCTTTTAGTGTTTCATGCATTACCTACATCCAAAAAACCAGGATAAGAATGGTTTCTAAATACAATTGAAAATACTTGAAATTGCCATCAATGTAGCTTAAAAAGAAGTCAAATGTGAAAAATTGTTAGAAAAATTACAAAAAATCAGAAATTTGTATGACTGAGGAAAATTTTCATTCATAAATAAATGTTTTATATTTTATTTAAATTTAAATTAAATTTTGTGGTAATTATCCTATCTGCTTAGCCTATTTTCAGTAGCGGTCAAGTGTTGTTTTCTTGATATTTCAAAGGCTTGTAGCTCCTCTATCCCTTCGGGTCACAAAATGATTTTGTTTTTATTTTAAAGTACACTATAAGGGCTTATCACCTTGGCATTTTCAGATTTTTATCACCTGTCCCACATTACTTTTTGGGACCGAGAAAAATACCGATTTACATTTTTTTCGAAGTTTAAGCAAATTTTTCAGGGTGAAGGACCACCAGTAACAGCTCAGTTTTTTCCTACACATACTCCTCATACATAAGTGTAACAGAAAAAAAAAATTGGCCTGTTACTCTAAGTCCTTCATTGTTTTTTTAATGCCTAAAGTTACGCAAAACGACAGTTCACGAACGAAGATTTGAGCCCTAGAAACGTCTGTTTAGACTTAACTTAAATCTAATTTAGTATGCACAAATGAAAGTCCATTCTTTAAGCTTTCCAATGAGCCCTATTTGATCATCCTACTGATTCAAATAGAAATCCTACGGCTTTCAGAAAATGGGTCTGAAATTACATTTTTTGCTTGTTCATGTCCCAAACAAATGCCTATATCTCAGGAGTAAAATTTTTTAGAGGTATAACAAGATTTGTTTTGGGGTTCAGAAGACTGGTACACATCACCTACCAAATTTCATCAAAATCAAAAATGGTGCGGCAACGCCCATTTGTTTATTTAATATGGAATGACCCTATATATATATATATCAATTTGGTTTATTGATTACTAGCATGTGCCCGCGGCTTCGCCCGCGATAATTATTTCAAAAATTAAAAATTAAGAGCATAATAGTTAAATCATTATATTTATTAACACCTAAATCACGTGGACTACATACCACGATTAGATAGCGTCGCCTGGTAAAAGCGACCTCAGATTCGATTTCCTTGGCCCAGAATACCCCTGTACAGTGAGTTTCGTCCAAATCGAACACTGTTTGACCATATTTAGGCCTATCCCTCTTCCGTGTAGGTTGAAAATTTCATATGTCTACGGGCCTTGACATTCTAAACAAATGAATCGACCAGCGTGGGCTTACAACAATCTAGCGGTCGCGATGCTTTTATTGCCACGGTATGACAAAAATAGCCAAAGCCAACTGCAATTGATTTGACATTGAAATGTATTACTGAAATCTGATGCTTCGACAGCGCTAAAATCACGTTTTCTGCCAGTTTTTCACTCACAACTCGCGAACGAAAGCTAAAATTAGAAATCCGGCTTCGATGCGCATTCGCCCACCTTTCAGCCCATCTATGTTTAAAATTTCAGATCTCTGCGTTCAGTAGATTTCGCTGGTCATCGTGGACAGACAGACAAACACGTCCTTTTATTATTTTAAGATAGCATGTGCCCGCGGCTTCGCCCGCAATAATTATTTCAAAAATTAAAAATTAAGAGCATAATAGTTAAATCATTATATTAACACCTAAATCATGTGGACTATATATCACGATTAGATAGCCTCACCTGGTAAAAGCGACCTCAGATTCGAGTTCCTTGGCCCAGAAAACCCCTGTATAGTGAGTTTCGTCCAAATCGAACAACGTTTGACCATATTTAGGCTAATATTGATTATCCCTATAATAATAATAATAATAATGATAATAATAATCCTCTTCGGTGTAGGTTGAAAATTTCATATTATGTTTGCGTGCCTTGACATTAAAAACAAATGAATCGACCAGCGTGAGCTACAACATTCAAGAGATCGCGATGCTTTTATGTCGAAGGAATGACAAAAATAGCCAAAGCCTAGTGTAATTGATTTGTATTACTGAAAACTCATGCTTCAAAATCGCAAAAAATACACGTTTTCTGCCCGTTTTTCACTCATAACTCACGAACGAAAGCGAAAATTAAAATTCCGGCTTCGAGGTGCACATTCCGACCCTTTAGTCCGCCTATGTATAAAATTTCAGATCTCTGCGTTGAGTAGATTTCGCTGGGCATCGCGGACAGACAGACAGACAGACAGACAGACACTTCCTTTTATTAATATAGAAGACCAAGTCATCTCCATGAAAAGATAAATTCGTAGTACGTTCTAACCATAAGCATCCTTTGAACATAAGTTATTGTATGAAATCCTTAAATGGAGTAGAATGGGAAAGCTGCACTATTATGGAAACTCCAAGTGGAGTCAAATCTTAAGTGTTAAAAATTAGGGAACGCGTCCTGATTAGTTGGGGACGAAATTCTATTGTCTGTAAAGCCAGCAATGCCTACGAAGCAAGTTGAAGACCCAAAATATACAATATTCTTGTCCTCAGCACCCTCCGGTTCAAAATATTTATCCGACTTTTGATGTTGTGGTTAACGTGCCTTTAGAATGCACTATACGAATGTATTTCAGAACGATGAGAATAATTTCTACTAAAAGTATTTACTAATAATGTTGTAGTCAATAATCGTAGGCCTAAGTTGATAAACCCATATCTAACATACTAACAGAAGAAAATGCAATAACCTTATGGATCCAAAAAGTAACATGTGCGGTAAGTGAAAAAAAGAAACTACATAGAAGCTTTCGAGCGTTCCTCTTTCATAGCAATAATTTGTTTTAAATATTTTAATATTCTATTACTAAACCTATATTTTAATTTATATAAATGCTTTACGCCCAAAAATAAATACCTAGAATTAATGCCCAGATTCACGCTGATCACAGTTAACAACAAAATAATAAAAACAATTCGGACTACAGACAAACAAGAACCCTTCAGAATTTCGCTCTTTCTTTAATAATACATTCCATCGCATCAGGAAAATCTTTGTTTTATCGACAATCGTCATCCACACTTTTATTTCTGCAATATATTCTACGATTAATAAGATCAAAATTGGCAGAAAGTTTCAACTTACGCAGAAAAACAAAACACAATAAGTGTACAATGTTGGACTCGTATTCGGGAGGTAAGAGGTTCAAATACCGTGGCCGGCCAATTTGACTTGGATTTTTTTCATGGTTTCCCCAGTCGTAAAGGCAAAGGATATTTGCATGATTTATCCTCGCTAATTCATCCTTTATCACATTCATCAAAATTAATATCAGTCATTATCTGCTCATATTAAAAATTATTACAACATTTTGTTAGAAATAATGACAAACTTAATAAAGATTACAATATTATTAGTGAAACCAATAATTAAATATTATTTTTTTTGTAAAATTACAGATTACTAAAAATTAGATATGTACTTTATCACAAACAGTATTGAATTTGCAGACTCAGATATTGAGGTTAGTTTGGAAAAAGTGTTAAAATTTATTTACAAATGAAATACTGAAAGTAGATCTGAATCATATACCAAATTAAACTGACAAAAAATTAAGTCGTTTAAATTCAAGTGGATAAATGAAAACTTAATTAAATTAATAAAACGCAAGCAAAATTTATTTAATAAATTAAATATTTTTTTTAATGATATAGGCTATATTTGAAGGATGAATATGTGCGGTTAAGGTATTTTATAACTTTTGAAAAGCGCACGCTTAAGAAGGACTATTATACGAAGCAACTTAATAATGAATTAAATTATCCTAAGCAACTTTGGAATGTTATTAATGAAATTCTCACTAAATCGAAAAATAAAATCAAGACATTAATCAGATTGTCAGTCCTCAAGGTAACATGATAGACAATTTAAAAGATAGTTAAAATATTTTTAACAATTATTTTGTAAATGTTGCTCCAGACCTAGCACGTGAAATTTCTCGTGCAGAAAATAATGACTTAAATATTAAAAATAACAGAAATAATCCTCTATCTTTTTTCTCACTCCAGTTTCCCAAAAATATATTCTTAGGTTTATTTCGTCAATAAAAGCAACAAATAATTTTAACAAGGATAAATTGACGAATATTTTTGTTGTTGGACGTAAACATTCCATAAGCTATCATATAACTAAGTTTATCATCTTTCATAAAAGCTTTGTGCTATTCCTAAAAATGTAAACAAGCTAGAGCGGTTCCTGTATTTAAAAGTGGTGATGTGCATAATGTTTAAAAGTTTTGACCAATTTAAATTTTTTCTGCTTATCAAAAATACTTGAAAAAAGTTTCAAATCTCGATTGACTAAATTCATTACAAAAATACAAATTACTTCATAATTATCAATATGGTTTTAGAATACAATCATGCCCATTAAATGCTGCAATGGATATTATTTTAAATAATGAAGAAACATTATTTAGTAAAAACTCGCGTCTGGATTAGTTCCTGTAGGCCTATACCTTAAAAAGTATTTTATACTGATATCATAATAAATTGCTAAATAAACTAGAAAGATTGGGATTTAGAGGATTACCACTAGCATGGCTTAGGAATTATCTTTATGATAGAACACATTATGTTTCTCTAAAAATAATAAGCAGTGAACTGCCTGTTGTTTGCGGTGTCCCGCAGGGATCTGTACTTGGGCCACTATTATTTCTAATTTATGTAAATGATATAAGTGAATTAAAACTAAATTGAAAAGCATTATTATTTGCGGATGACACCAGTATATTTTATGCTGCTGACTGTTTTAATACATTAAAAGATAATATGGTCCATGATATAAAGATTCTAGAAAATTGGTTAAATCTTAATAAATTAACCGTTAGTACAAATAAAACACTCTGTATTATATTCCATAACCACGTCTTCAGTTACCTGATTTGGAGATTTTAAAAAGTTTTTATAATAAATAGGCTATATTAAACTGGTTAATTCAACTAAATGTGTTGGGTTTATTTTGAATCAACATCTTAATTGGTCAGATCATAAAGAGTATGTTGTTTAAAAAATTACTCCCCTTACATGTGTGTTACATAGATTGAGACAAGTTTTTCCTGAACACTCTAAAAATAGTATATTATGCTTTAAATTACTCCCATCTAACGTATTCGAGATTACCGATATGGGGATAATTTTTTGGGGGTATAATGTTAAATCTATACAAACTTTACAAAATAGAACATTAAGAGCCTTATATAACTTTCGTCCACTTACACCATCATTAGAATTATATTGACGATATTCGTGCATACTTCCAATATTATAGAATTTAGTAAATCCCTGTCGTGTTATTGTGCAGAAGCTTATAAAAAATATCACGAATCATAATATTAATTTACCTTTTATGATGATACACACGACTATTTGACTAGAAATTATAATTTTATACACTTAGGCCTACCACAAAATTCCTGTCAAATATGGTACCAAAGGAATTCATTATTTCTTTTGCAAGAATTATAATGGATTATCACAAGATATAAGAATAATAGAAATATAAGTACTTTTGCTTCAAATGCTAAATTTTATTTCCGTTCAACAACTACTTTCATGATTCCTACTTTTATATTCTTCTATTAAATGTATGTCTTCTGTGATAATCTTAGTAACTTGCTATGTTTCATTAGATTGTTTTCAATATAATTGTACTTGTCCTAGCTCTTATAAATACCGGTATATTGTTGTTCTGTGTGTACTATAATACACTGCCCCTTGTTATTACTGCACTTTGGGGTCTTTATTGATAAATAAATAAATATATAAAAAGTACTGCCACTATAAAATATACCAACAATAGAAAATACTTTAGCATCAATAGTTGTATGACCTACTGGTACACACACAGAACCTGAACTCCTGATATATGTCTGTGAAGCGTACAACAGAATCTCGAAAATAGACAAAAACTAGAGTTTTTCCTCAATTGTGTTAAAGAAATTTCCCCGTCCTTATATCGCAATGGATCCAGGGGCGAATCCGAACTTACTGAAGGAGGGGGTCGACATAAACAAAAGTTTGCAATTACTGGGAGGATGTGTTAGGGTATGAAATATCCCCCAAAAACAGCCCGGTTAATTTTAAAAAAATGAAGTGAAAATTATGAGTCTTTAGGTCCTCTGGGTGAGTCCTCGAAATTCCTCAGCAACACGTTTGCTCAGAGTTTTATCCTGAGAAATTTGTCGGTTTTATATATTACAGAAAAATTAAAATCATTAATCAAATATAAAACACTTTACCTATAAGTTAAAGTGCTGGTTTGTAAAGGTTCACAAGAAAACAATCATGAAATAAAATCAACGAAAAAGAAAAACCAAGAGGGAACCGCGGCTCCCTCTCTGGATTCGCCAATGAATTGACTACTGTATTACTATTTGGTTGTCTTTACAGCGCCGAAGATAAAGTTAAAAATGCAGTTGCAATTTTATGTTTTCAGACACTGTGGAACACGTAATTTCTCATTTCATTCAAGTAATTACTCTCTAAATCGTGCTGAAGTTGACAAGCCAATTAGGGTCTGTTAAGAATATAATGTGTTCTCGTGAAACCTGGCTTGTGAAGTTCGCATTCATCCAGTTGAAACTACAGTCTCTATGGAAATGTGACTATTAACTTCCACCGCCAGAGAAGAGGGATGGAGAGCTTCGAAATGTGTTAATGAGTTAAGACTTATCTGATATTCCCATTACACCAACACCATTCAATTCCTTAGAGGAAAATTCGTCCTAGGCCAGGTATTGAACCTAGGTTATCGTCTTGTTACACTGATGACGAGACAACTCAGCTTTTTCAAGTATGGTTAACTAAACACCTAGAATATGAATAAACATAACAAATTTTTCATCTAAAAAATATAATAGGTCTGCCAGTCTCCAAGGTGAAGGTGATCCGAAAATCTTTCATCAAAGAAGCCCATTATTATGATAATCAGTTTAGCTGGAGCTTGGAATGTAGAATAATCTTGGCCATTGATTTGATAAATTTCGTATTTCTTTTCTCCTATGAGGGATTTGTATTTTGTGTATAAAATAATACCACATATTCCCTCGAATTAAATGTTCTTGTTACAATATCAGCTCAAACCCTTTGTCATAGACCTATCTAAAATATTATGAAACATTACTAAAATCTATAACTGCCAATTTTATAAAACAATTTTTGTGTTTCGTGGGATAGACAATATATTTCGGTTATTCCGCCATCTTTAGGTCCAAAATTGTTTTATAAAATTGACAGTTATAGATATTAGTGATGTTTTATAATATTGAAAAATTTAAATTTTAAATACGACAAAGCTATTGATATGGTAACAAGAAAATTTAATTCGAGGGAATAGGTGGTATTATTTTATACACAAGATTAGTCATTGAAATCAGCTATTACTTTTTTAATACAAGGCCGCCACTTACCAGAGTTCTTGGGTCTTCCCCCCAGGGCTGGCGTAACTTTAGCTCGTTTCGCAAGTTGGGACATCTCTAGGGGATGGGACTACTTCATCCCGATGAGATGATCACGTGATGATGGAAACGAGGAGGCCAGGAGGGAGTCCTTAAACCTAAACACAACACGCAGTCCTAAACCCGGAAACGGGAATTTCCTTACTGAGAAACCATGAACCCGATCGGAAATCGAACCCGGACCGCCGGGTTGGAAGGCATGCGCGCTATCGACTCACCCACGGCGGGAGTCTCAACGATGTACGTGACAGAACATAATATTTAAGTGTTGTATGATAAAGGAATTTACAGTAATCATAGGCAACCTAACTCCCATACGAACAATGGAGTGCTGTCAAACCAGCAAGCCTATTCTGGCCGTGAATATGGTCTATAGACGTAAAAATCAACAGCAAGACTTACTTTGCAATAGTAGCATATTAGAGAATTCTACACCCACAGAAATGGATATTCTGGACGAAATTACTGAACAATTCACGTCTACCTACCCTTTCGCTCTCAATAATTTAGGTCATAGACCAACATCAGCATTATGACAAGCCAGTGAAGGGACTATAAAATACCACTGGTGAAAGAGATCTTATTCGAGACTGATGGGGAACGACGAGGAATTTACTATAAGCTCATGTCCACAGACAAAGTAAATCCTGTTCAATTGCAAGCTAATGAAAATGCCTACAACCTCCACTTTCATTTGAATTCAGATTCAAGTTCAATGTAGTACTCAGTCACAGGGTTCTTCTTACGGGCCGATATGAGCGATTAGACAAACAGGCACTAAGAATGCAAGTACTGTATGTGGTATGGGAATATATGTTTAGGAATGCAATAAATGACTGAATATGTAAGCAACTAACTTAATTTCAACAAAGGAAAAACAGCCGAGAAACTCTGCCCCAGTAAGCAGTATTTATAAAGAACGGCCATGAAAGGAAAGGGTTATAAAGACTACTTTGGGAAAGATCTATTAATTTAACGTTGTGCAAATGTATCATTGTTCTTAAACAGCCTGTACCAGTCTGCACGCTTAGAAACTTGCTGAAACTTCAGATGAAGGAAACTATTAAAAGTTACTTCTCTCCTCGTAACTACTTTCCTATAAATGAGAGCTCGTTTGTTTGTGGAGTTTGTTCGTGACTGTGATTGGCGAAAGGAATGAAATGCGCATTCTGCGTACGGTTCACAGTTTGCACCGTAACACGGGTGCCATGGAGTTGCAAGATTGGTAAATAAGAAAATATTTTATACTCTACTTAGTAGATTATATTATCCGTATCTTGTAAAATAAATATCTGCACACATAACTTGATAACAACATGCCTGTTTTTTTAAGTTATTAGGTTTTAATTATTTATTCATTTTATGTTTTTTTACTTATTGGAATATAGTCTAATTATATTAATTCTTATATTGATTTATTTATATTAAATTTGAATTTGAACTTATATTTGTATATTTGAAATTGTATGTTTACTGTATGTCTTGTAAGACTGAAGAACATTAGACTATTTGAGCAACAGTCATAATAACAACAACAATAATAATTATTATAATAATTTTCAGTAAGTTAGTAACGGGAATTTTTTTAGATGTATGAAACCTTTGCAATGAGAGTGTAATTCTCCTGCCTTTCATTATTATATTGGGTATTGTACTTGTCCCTCTTTCCCAATGCTGGTGCAACCCAAGGCTTGTAAACTACACAGGTAGCGTATTCCGGCGAGTTTATAGGGCAGGGGGTTACGGCGAGCAGGCGAGATGTGTGACGTCGCCAGTTTCCAAATCTCGCAATTCCCGTCTTTTACTCAGTCTAGAAAATGGTCACACTTTATGACTAAACTCGTAACCTTTAATGAACCCTTGGTCGGATTCCTGTGATATTTGTACAGAAATAATCTACACACATCAGCCCTACTGATGGTTAAAACAGAGCCTTAAAAAAGCGGACAAAAATGTTTCTATTTCATTTTATAAACATCACCCGTTACACAAAATTCATGGAGGGAGAAGCAAATTTCACTATGCGACAATTTTTTGTATTCTTGTGTCCCGAAAAATCTTCAAGCGATAAAGTTTTAGAGTAATAATTGAATTTTGTTGTAAATGAAGTACCATCTTTATAGCTTGAATGGTTTACGAGTAATTGAGTGGTAATTTTTCCGGGCGCTTTAGCTGTCTGAATGTTTTGGCGCACGACTTGACACTAGAGAGCATGGTGCCGCTGACCACAGTCTTATAGGATAGAAATTACTAATACATATTGTTTTAATAGTACAGGATAGTCAATTAGAGAGTGCTTTAGAAAGTGCAAATAACTGAACCATTATGCCTAGAATATTCATCATTCTATAGGTTATGTTAGTATAATTTGTTGAAAATTTGTTAAAGAATGTATATTTGTATAGAAATTACACATTATAATAAGGGTAAAAAACAACTACGGTAATTATTATATATTAATATTAACATGTACAGTACTAATATTATTAATACATTGTGTAGACTATTGTAGAGTATTAATTTGTATTAATATTGTAATCATAGCTGTACATTTATATTAATAATAATTTTCTCCGGGTTATATGGGGTAACTGATTGGTGAAACACGGCCAAAAGTGTAGATCTGTATACAAATTATGTGACGACAGAGATAATATAGACCTAATAAACTAAGGGATGGTTTGTGAATTGCAGGGTAGGGAAACTTTCACGAGCAGCCCAACGAAAAGAGGCGCAGGATCTTTAAATCGGCGTCTCAACATCAAAAAAGGACACACATACGCACAAATTGCTTTGCAATGCATTATACATAAATCACACAATATTTCAAAGGATTTTTCCATGAATTTTTCATTAAAAAGTACCATCGTCTTGCACTAACTATATCCCGATAGCATGCTCTTTACTGATCTTGGTATAGTTTACTGATCTTGGTATAGTTTAATGATCTTGGGTGCAACCATACGTTGTTGACTTATTTTAAATAAGTCGGTAGGCCTATATGTGCCACTTCTTCCCTCTGAACAGCATGGGTCAAACAAATGAACAAATGTCTTGGACACATTTCGGTTGGCACTGAGGAACGAATATCTGGTTATCTTCACGTTAACAATAAATGTGCTATTTTCATTTTCGACTGCCGGTGCGGTGGCTCATGCTGTAGCGCGTGAGCCTGGCATGCTAGCGGTCCTGAGTTCAAATCTCGGGGCCGGCGGGTGTGTGATTCGTGGTGGACGAAGCCGTGCCTTGGGGTTTTTTCTCGGGGTTCTCCCGTTTCCCCCTCTCATTCCACCAACACTCTCCACTTCATCTCACCTTTCCCCCTTTTCATCATCATCCCGTTTCCATTTCCGGTATCGGGCCTGCTTTGGCAGTCAGCGCCCTTTGGGGGCCTCTCCCGTTCTCCCCGCTGCTTGTGGTCAAGAGGCTGTTGGTGGTGTGTGTCGCGGACCTGTCGGGGCTCCGGTTGGAGGGACCGAAGGGGGTGGCGCACACGTGGCATGGTATAAGGCTTGTTGGATGTAGGGAAGCTCCGTGGGGGCCTGCGGGGGAATCTGTGGTCCCGGGCGGCCTGTGGGCACGCAACTCATTCCATCCCGGAGGTAGGTACAAAAAGCCTGCGGCTTCGGTGCTTAGGGGCGTTCCCACCCCGCCTCCCGCCTTAAGGGCGCCTATTCAATTCAATTCAATTCATTTTCGACTACATGTGTGTGAGCGTGGCTTCTTAGCTTCATGGCTGAAACTAAAATATCATAGGGAGAGACCCAAATCAGTTAATGAAGAACGATTCCGCCACGGATCACCTAAGCAGCACGAGTAAGGAGTAGAACTAATTACTTTAACACTAATAGAAAAAGTATTTTATTCACAGAATTAAAGTTCATAACGTGTTAATAAATGCACGAGTCTAATAATAATAATAATAATAATAATAATAGGCATAATAGTTTTATTACATTATGTATTTATATCAATAACATCATGTCCTACATATTTAAGGGATTAACATTTTGGTGTGTTGTGTTGAGTCGCGGATTTAAAAAATAAAATAAAAAAGAAATAAAAAAAAATTAAAAACTTTGCTAGATATTGTGCTATGTGACAGCAATGGAAAAGTATAGCAACCAATACATTACTTAGAAGATGACTTGGAATCCCAATATCATTAAAATTCTTAAAACATGAAACATCTGAAATCTCAGCTGAGTCACGTGTTATAGGGCCTATAGGTTGTCAAACATTTGTTAATACGGATATTCAGAGAATTTTAAAATATTTCAAGTACTGTCAATTAAGACTGTTGTAGTAAATTTGTTCATCTAGAGAAGTCTTGCCTAGACAGGTGTGAGAAAGCGCAGACACAATAAGTCACAAAACCAGTCCCATACGCTGATAATAATGATTCCCTATGATGGGTACCATACTTTTAATAAACATTTAAATGACAAATAACCTAAATTAACTCTAATAAGCTTACTAATCTATCAAAATTTGAAGTGTTTCACAAACTCTTTAAATGAGTGTAGTCTTTATAGGTATTATCCCACAGAAGTGATTTATGTTATATTCTGCAGCCAAAAATTTGTTCTGTGCGGGAATCGAATAGGGTTTTCAGTTTGATACGCCGGCAACTTGATTATTTACCGAATAAAAAGATGGAATCATTAAGATTTTTACTTTCATTCTTCTACTCTTACTAATATGCTTTATATTCCCTTATGAATTTAACAAAAACAAGTGACTGAGCGAGGTGGCCGAAGTTGTAACGTCTTGGACGCAAAGATTGGAAGCGGCTTTCTCTTACTTCTAAGGCCACTTTACAAGAAGAAAATTTAGTTTTTGGTGATTTTCTCGAAACGGCTCTAACGATTTTATTAAAATTTTGTACTTAAGGTGCTTATACTGAGGGCTAAAACTTTTATTCGAAACATTTTTTTCGAAAAATTCTCTGAAGGGTAGTTATAACTGTGTGTAGAAACTCAGTCTAGCCTGGTGAACAATAAAGCTTTGCACCAGGTTGAAATATGTGAATATAAACTTTTTGCAACACGGCCTCTTATTGTGAAGTGAGAAAGGCTTATTGCTCATGCTCAGGGTAAAGAAAGTTATATGAGTGCATTATATAAGATTTTATTTGAGTTGTATATCCTTCTCGGTTGCTATGAGATCGGTAACTACATTCTCTACATTTGATTGTGAAGAGGATATCTTACATCTATATAAATAAAAATGAATTGCCAAAATATATGTTGCCACTTTACTTGAGAACGACTCGACCGATTTGGCTGATTTCTTTGTTGTTGTGTTCGTAATTGTCAGGACAAGGTTTGTATGAAAGAAATTTTTACTAAAATCACGGGAAAAGTCGGAAATGTGAAATGAGGCACAGCTAGAGAGTTGTGCTGTCATGTTTTCATAACAAAATAGAAGTTTGACTAAAGAAGTGTGACATTGGCACAGTTAGAGAGTTCTGCTGTCACATGTTTTCATAAGGCCCCCCCCCCCAAAAAAAAAGTGTGAGTCTTGCAAGCAAGCCAAATCGAAAGTGTGTATGTACGTGTTTGGGTATGTATGTTCACTATACAAATCTACATTTCTTGACCAATCTGCACGAAATTTTGCACATTCACCCAGTTCAGCCCGGAAATAGCGCAGTCAACATTAAAATTCAAACTAGCCAATCCTTCCCTTGAGAATTTATATAATGTCAGAAAATATTATACTGAAAAAATGAAATGCAATTCAATTATCATGACAACAGTATATTGTTTACAGTGTTCACATAGGGCTTTGGGAACTATATAATACTGGGCTTTAACAAATTCCTATGCTATCGATTATTTGTGAAAATAATTCTTGAAGAATGAAATCCACGAAAATAAAGCACAAAGTGATGCAGTCAAATAACTTTCTCTACCCTCGACATGGAAAATATCATTTTCTCACTCCACATTTTGATGCAGAATAAGCGGTCGTATTGCAGGGACTAGTTTAAGGGTTTGCCAATGAGTATCCTATATCAGAAGTCGGTAAAAAAAATCCTATCCACTGATACGTTATTCATAGCTGTAGGCTTTGTATTAGTTGAGAAAAAAGAATGTTTATCAGAGGCCCTAAGCATCTAAAAGAAGACAAAATGGGATGGGACATTTTCAGTATATTATGTCCCAGGTTTTTGGGAAGGAAAGTATGAAAGTGACATTGAATTTCTTTTTTATTTCAGCCCCGAAACGGTTGTATGGTAATATGAGAGTGAGAAATAAAATTTTCTCTCAAGACAATACAATCTTATGTAACAGGAATTTCTTTTTCTTCTTATTTGAACCCCTCCCAGGCATGGTGTGTAGAAGCAACGGAATGCAACATTCGACATCCTCTATGAGCCATAAAAAGCTACATCTAGGGAATAGTTTGAGTGTGATATGTCGTTCTTCCCCATTTAAAATTCTACATACAAATTATATAAGGACCTATTGAGTTTCAAAGTCGAAAGTCCTCCATAAGTTAATTTCAAATTACAAAATACAAAACCCGGGCGACGCCGGGCCTTTTAAGCTAGTAATATTATATTATACTAAGAGGCAAAACTTTTATTTGGTTAGATGAAGTTATACATTTCACATAAGATGTTTTAAAATAATAACAAAATCATTAATATTTTACAATAATGAGACAAATTACATAGAAGGTTTTGTAGTAACCCGTGTTTTTTTTATACTAAATAAATTTTACTTCGACAACCACCGAAATGCAACTTATAAAAATGTTTAAAGTCTTCAGAAGACATGCACATGTTTTCCTTTAGTGTACTTTATTTATTTGTTTGTCTTGTGATAAGTAGGGTTCGGATGTTTATGATATGTCATATTTTTATCTTGACCTCCATTCTCGCCGCAAAAACAAATTAAACACGAATCACAGATTTGTTATCCTAATCGGACCGTTTTTATTTGCATATAAAGTCATATTTTAGTAATTTTCATGGTATTGGTCATATTTCGGTTATATTTGTAATTTAACGTCTTATTTCAGTTATAAATTATGTGAAAGAGCACTATTATGCAGTACGTGCACTGAATTGACGACTTAATTTTTTTTTTCCGAAAAGGATTCTCGAATATTTTGGTTTTACTGCAACTGAAATGTGAAGGGACAATAACAAGTAATACCTGTAGCACAATTACTTCTTCCTCCTTGTTATTAACAACTTCCTTAAAGACATGTTTTTAAAACATTTTCAGTTCACGAAACAATAACAGATTAGAAGTTCTTTACAAGTAAAACTGTAAATCACTTGTAAAATTGTTAAAAAATCATTAGCCGATTGAATTAATGTGATGTAATAATTTAGTTTTAAATTGGAACATTTATTTTAGAAAATACTTTCTTTTATGAGGTCATATTTAGAATTGTTGGGTTATATTTAGTCACTTTTAGGTCTTAATTGGACGAATATTTTCCACTTTTTTAAGTAATGAACATCCGAACCCTAGTGATAAGTTTAAGTTAATATTGTACTAATAGTAAATGAGATTAAAGAATCCACTGATATTACGTTTTTCTAAGGCAACCTGTAATAGGTAGTAGAGATAAAGCAATTTTAAGTGTATTTTTCATTCTTATATTCTGTTTCTTTACTGCTTATTTAAATTTGTTGACTTACAGAGCAGGTCATAGAAACAGCGAAACTTCCTACCTTGATGAAGCTTACATTCTGTCGTTGTAGCCCGTTAGCCCAGCGAATGCTCAACTAATTTTCTAAACCACGGTAATGTCATATTTCTATAATGGAAACTTACAGAATGCCGGCAGGTTCCAGGCTACGGGCCAACTGCTCGCTGAATGACAGAAAAGCATCGATCCTAATTGTAATTACTTGTGCTCCCAGACATGATTGGTTCGGGGGCGTGGTACCCCAAAAGAATACGCAGCTATTTGCGTCCCATCAGAGATGATGAATGTTACAACTTATCGATTCAGACTCTCTCGACCCTCACTGATTGATAAAACTCGAGATTCCTGCAAACTTTAAACTGAGATAGCATGTGTTATTAGTGCATGCATCACTCTCATTTTCTCTTTACCTAATTGTTTCCACTTTGAAACTCTCACCAAGTTTCTCACAAATGATTAGATTGTAAGCTGCGTAACTGATATCGCACTATAAAATTAGAAAAATTAATAACAACAATAATAATATTAATAATAATAATAACAATAATAATAATAAGTAGTTCCGTGAACAGAAGACCTCCTGTCAAAACATCTAAGATCTGTTCGTCACGAATTAAGATAGGCTATCTTAATTCATGAAGAGCAGATGAAGCGGAATAAAAAAAAAAAAAAAATATATATATATATGGGTGATTTTCAAATAGTTTGGCTTTTTCAGAGTCAATTTTGGCAATAGTTAAATATTGGAAATTTTGGCTCCAATATTTGTAGTTATAGTCTTTAATATTTTAATTTTAACTTACAATGTGAGGCCAATTGCTCAAACTGGTATTTTTTATTTTTTTCTTAAAATAACTAATATTCACTTTCCAGGAGAATGACATATTGCAAGGAAAATGACATTGTTATACAACAAACTATGTTTTTTTTGCTTGTTTTATACCTGGGTTAGTAGATTTAATGTTATTATCATTCAAAATAGTTGGACATCGCATTGTCATAATTTAATATACTGACAAGATTTAATTTTGTCATCATTCAAAATAGTTGGACATCTCATTGTCATAATTTAATATTTATAGGTCTACTGGTATAGAACTTTAATATATGACATATTTTATGATTTGATGTTTCGTGCTGCACTATTTATTCCAAACTTTTGCTCAAATGTTATTCTCCTGCCACATATGTAATTCTTTTGTATTCAATACGCCAGGAGAATGTCACAAAATTTAAGCCAGGAGAATTACATTTTACTGCCGATGGTTCAACCATCAGTTCACTAAAAGTGTAAAGTAAAAATGAAAACTATGTGTGAAAAGAACTACAATTTTTGATATTAGGAATTAAAATTAAATTAAATTATCAAGTAAACATTATGACTAAAACTTACCAGAAGAATGACTAAAAACACTTCCCACTACAGCATTAAACATTTAACTTCAAATCTTCACAGGGAAATAAAAAAATGGGAGGGAGCAGCAGAGCACTATCAACACTGAAGTATACAATGAATTATAGGTGAAACATAAAAAACCGAAATTTACCACTTATGACCTTTTATTTAAGGTGCTTTCTCTATGTTGAAAGGGACAGGAGAATGACATGAGAATCTTGGGACCGATTTTAAAAGAAAGTAGAGAATCGAAGAATAGTGTTTTCATCTCAGCCATTAAGTATTATAACAACCATACTTTTTCTCAAACATATCAATAAAGAAAGGTCACGGCTAACCTTAAACTGTCTAAAAATAATGCAAAATACTTGATACTTTATGCTTTGGGACAGCCAGGAGAGTGACAAATAAAATATTTAAGTTTAAAATAAAAATAAAAAATGTTTAATTATATAAAAAACCCTTAAGAATAACAAAAGAAAGCATTGCCTAGTTATCAGAAAATAGTACAATTATTAAAATAATCTCTTACTTTATCCAGCACATACCGGGGACATTAAAAGGCCAATCTATTTGAAAATCACCCATATATATTTTCAAGTAGGCTACGCTACGTCGTTTTTAATGTCTTCAAGAAGCATTCATACCAAATTAAAAGAAAATAGAACAACGCGTTTGTTCATGACTATAATAATTCCTTTACTGCAACATTTTCTCACTTCACAGAATAAGAGTTCGTTCCAGGGACAGCATTTTCAGTTGCATCAGCCTGAGTGTGCCAACGAGTATGCCATATAAGGAGTCGGCCAAAAATTCTATCGACTAATACATTATTCATAGCTGTAGGCTTTGTGTTTTTAGTTGAGAAATGTGGATGTTTATCATAGGCCCTAAGTATGTAACAGGATACAAAATAGAATGGAACATTTTGTAGACCTATGCGCGCAGTAAATTGTTATGTCCACGGTTTTGGAGGAGGAAAGTATGAAAATGATGTCGAATTTATTTTTTATTTCAGCCCCGAAACGGTTGTACGGTAACATGAGAGCGAGAAATAAAAATATTCCATAAAGACAATACAATTTTATGTTACCGGAATTTCTTATTTCAAGCCCTACTAGGCTTGGTATGTAGAAGCAATGGGGTGCAAAATTCTACATCCTCTATGAGCCATATTCTGAGAAAATAGTTTGAGTGTGATAAAGTCGTTCTTCCTCGTTTCAAATTCTATAAAAGGTCCTAGACTTTCAAAATCGAAAGTCCTTCGTAAGTTAATTTCGAATTACAAAATACAAAATCGGAGCGACGCCGGGCCTTTTAATATAGTCTTATATATATATATATATATATATATATATATATATATATATATATATATATATATATATATATATACAGTATATATATATATATATGTCCTGACTGACTTAACGAATGACTGACTGACTGACTGACATAGAATCAACGTAGAGCTTAAACTATAATAGTTACAGACTTGGAATTTTGAAACTCGTTTCATAATGTAAGTGCACAGAAACGATGTGTGGAAAACGTAAGAAATTTAATATAAACTCGAACTCTATGTAAGGCATAACCGATGGAGATATGACAAGAAGTCAAAGGACCAAACCTGTAAAACTCTCAAAATCCATTACTGGAACTGCAATTAGTTTTATGAAACGACTTAACTTTGACTACTATAAGCCACAAATAAAAATGGGTTGCAGCTACTTTTAAACTGCGTCTGCCATTTTGAGTTTTTAGGAGATAAAAAAATTTAAAATTCGAACATTTCGGAATTTTCTCATCGGTTACAGACCATAAGCTAAAAGTGTGCAAAATTTCAAGTTTCTAGCTCATCTGGAAGTGGGTAGACAATAATATAAGTACGTGAGTGAGTCAGTCACCCATGAGGCTTTATATTACAAAGATGCCTTTTAATAGTTCTGTTCAAATAATTCAATTCCAACATATTTAATTAATGCTTTTTTACATAAGTTATTAATGTTAAATGCAACTTGTGACTCGGAACTCCCCTAGATAAGACAAAGTCGCTCGTGAATTTATCGGCGATTTTAAATCACTCGTGGCATTACCTGCGATAAAAAACATTTAAAAGTTCATAATAATGCCACAGACGTCATTTAGTCCGTATTTAGATTATCCTAGTCATCTGTCTGCGTTTATTAACATAGTTAATGCAGAATATTGTCATAGATAAAGCTCATAAGCAGTCCTGAATGCATGTAGGCGATCAACAAAAATATGTATTATGTTTCTAATGAAATTACCGTCAGCTATTCAAAAATTCTTGATCTCTAAGTGCAGAAATACCTGTAACATAGTGTGAAGTGGTCTGTTACAATCCATTGACTGCTAACTTACCTTATCTTAATATTTACGTACTTGTTTTTAGGAATCAAGAAATATAAACCCCCAAAATATTAAACTGAAAGGCTGCATGTTCTACTGTTTGTCAAACGGAGTGTCGTGCTCTCATTTCCTGTGGCAAGCTGGGCAAGCAACCGGTTAAATGCCACAGATTTACTAGAATCAATATCAGGGAAGCGGTGACGACAAGACAGTGTTCGTGATTGTGAAAATAAAAGAAACAAGTAGGATATGACTCGGCGTACCACCACTATTACTCTTTTCAATTTGTTTCGAAATATATCTTGCCATGCCATACCACTCCTATCCTTTGTTTCTTTTCAAATTCTCCTAGGTCAAGTACCGAACAAAACAACGGAGAATAAAATATTGTGCACGTAAATACAAAATGTGAAAAAGTGACAGGTGTCTAGTGAAATGAAATAAGTTATATCATCTGCCTGTGCCTCACATTTTCTTCCTTACTGAGTTAGTGAAATGATTATGTAATTATGGCACATTGTTTCATGAAATCATTCAAACTGTTGAAATCTTCTGAATTTGACGCCGGAATTAAGTTACGCCGGAATTAGCTCTAACACACAGTACAGAAATATGTTTCCAATTACTCTTCCCCATTTTCTCTTCCATTCCTACTTCAGCTACACTAATCAAAATTTCAAATAAGCCTAATTTAAATAAAGAATGAACACGAAAAGTCACGTAGGTATAACTGGGACGCTAGGACCTGAACCAAACTCGCGCAGATAGCTAATCGTCCGCCGGTAGCAATGGAGTAGGAGCAGAAGAGAATGCATATACTGTACTATTCATTCCAAACTATGCGGTTCATAATAGTCCGTAACTATTGAAAACAAAAATAAAGTGGATAAAGTATTTGTTTTTAGTTATGAGATATTATTTAAGTAATGGTATGTAACTCACAGAATATCGCTGTTGGATCTGCACTATTGAATGCTGTGAGATTAACTAAGATGTTTTTACACGGTATGTACAGTAGGAACTGGCAAAGAACGTGCTATGAAGGTTAGGCAGGTCTAGATTACTTCATCGTAGCCTACTGCGCAGCAGTTTGTTTGGCTCAGGTCTTACCGATCGAGTTATAGCTGGGGATCACCAAGGGGTGCTCATTTGCCATGCGCAGTTACCTAATATCGTTCGGTGCGCATGATGACGTCGCCCGCGAGGGAAATGGTGTAAACATTAACCCTAGCACGTGCATTTTATAGTGTTTCCGTGTGAAGTTTTATGTATTATTAGTTTCTTTTATAGCATTATTCGTCAATCGGTTTCCTCACTATTTGATATGATCCTTAAATATTCCTTAAATATTTAAAGTTCATATCTTGTGCTATGGCTGCGTGATAATCAGGGCCCGCATTCTTATGACCTAAAATTGTTTGAAAAATTACCTATAAAATGACCCTAAATTTTAAGGAAAATGATTTAATAACTGTAAAGAATGACCTAAAAACTGATATTTTATTTATAAAAATTATTAATGTGCACACAAAGTTGTACATAATTGTAAAACTGTAAACGCAAATGGATGTTTAAGTCTAAAAACTTTGTTCTTTGTTCTTGATTGGAGCATTTCAGAAGAAACGTAAGAAAATAGTTTTTAAAATAGATCCTACAAAAAATGTTGCATTATACTAACCAAGTAATTTATTTAAATATTACCCTATGGGAAAATAAGACGAGAAAAAAGTTAATAAACTCAATGTAAATGCATGAAAATGACAAAATAATGAATTAAATGACATGAAAATGACAAAATAATGACCTAAAATTGAAATAAATGCCCCAAAAATACAAAAATGCATAAAATGACCTAATAAAAATGCATTTCTATAATCTAGAGACCATGATTAGGATTTATCTACAAGTTGACAATGTCTATGCAGCTTCAATAAAAATATGACAAGTCATTAGAATCCGGGCCCTGGTGATAAACATAATCACATAGAAGTTTCCATGTATGATTTAGTGTTTAGGTTATTAATGAATTAGGATATTTTAGCTTTCTTGTGAACATTCTTTGCTCAAATAGAGTTATTTCGTTATGGGCAGGTAATAAGTTTTGTCAAATGCATAATTTACTTAGACAAACAAAATTTATTGACTAAGTGCAAACCCAGTCAAAATTTCCACACTCCGCCATTGATTATTATTGTTATTATTATTTCACGTTAAAAGCATTGTACATAAAGATCAGCCTTGATGCTTTCCGTTCTAGATACATGTTAGTTTATAAAAAAAATGTATGAAGTAAAATTTGTTTTCTAATTTACTTTTTTCTGTGCTAGCTTTTAACTCGTATATGCGAGAAAGTTTGTGCAGCATATTTTGCACCATTTGTATATTTTTAGTAAATGTTGTATATTTTCCTCACATGACGTAATTTTTGACCCACTTATAGGATAGATAAAATAGTAAAATTTGGCAAAAATATTGGCACATACAACAGCCATAAGTGTAAAACAATTGGTGATTCTAGCTGCCCCATAAGTATGGGAAAACTGGCCAGATAACCGTAACATCTTTCACATCTACGACAGTCTAATCAACAACTTATTAACACTGATGTATACTCACTTCCAGATGAGCTAGAATCTTGAAATTTGACGAACTTATGGCTTTTAGCCTATAACCGATGCAAAAATTCCAGGAAGTTATTTTTTTTTATCTTTTCCCCTCCAAAATGAACTTTGAAATTTTAAAACAGTAGAACAGCATGTTTTTTTGTAGTAAAGGTAGGCCTATTAGTTTGTTTTGATTGCAATAGTGTTTAAAAGTAATTTTGAATTAATAGTACCCATAGCTATAGTTATTATGAGAGATAACAATATATATATTAGGCTTGATTTATCACCTTTACTTTTGGTTTGACCGTCACATCATCACTCCTAATCATGTATACAGTGTAGGTCTTGACTGCATTAAAATTCCCGCCCATATTCAGAATCTTGAGCCTCCTTAATAGTCCACCAACACCAAAAAACACCAAATAGAAAAAAAATCGTGTAGTTTTGAAATTTTGCAGAGTTGTCGGAGGGAGTGTCCTGAACAACATACTAAAAGTCCCCGAAGGTGGGGGGTGAGCGGTGGGCCCGCAGAAGGTCCCGTTTTTGGGTTTTTCGCTTATATCTAAACAATGGTGCATCGTAGAGAACATTTTGCTATATACAAAAATCAAGCTGGTGGAATTTCCTACAAGTTTCCTCCTAAACATTTCTTTCTATTCCCAATAGTTTTTGAGCTATCTGCCAGCGAAAATAAAAAATTTTCGAAAAAAGCTCTTTCGCCTCACGCTTTTCGACACACTTTGCCTTCTAGCGCCTCAGCCCTTAGGTATACAGCAATGTTCTCATGAAAGAAGTTGTAGGGAAATAAATTCACTTTAAAATGAGTTGTCATTTGTTATTTTGTTTTCAAATTTTCAAAACTTATAACAATTTAAAGTTTCGGTCAAATTTCGAGATTTCGAAAGAAAAACATATATCGCACTTTCTCTATATTTAGGGTTTATATCTTTGTATATAAGATGTATATTGTGTACTTACATCATGGAACTTACACAACCACTGAAGTTGAATTTATTAAAAATCCGATCACGTTACAAGCACAGTACATGTAATGGAAAATACATTATATTTCATGCAAGAAACAGAAAAAAAAGGCACAAAAAATTATGTAGTTTTGAAATTTGGCAGAGATGTGGGGGAAAGTGTCCTAAACAACACAGTAAAAGTCCCATGAATAGGGGGTGAGCGGGGGGTGGGAGGCAATTTTAAATATTTCCCCCAGTTTTCCCTAAATAGTAAATACGCAAAAAGCTATAGGTTCTGGCAAAAAACAGTTTATGCGCAATACTAAACTACATAAAAGTTCTTATAAAATGGATCTGAATGATATTTCTTTGAATTAATAGTTCAGGAAATAGAAGGATATGAAGCAAACCAGTTCTTAGAATAATATTCGTAATAAAGGTAAACATCACACATAAGCTAAAACTAATTATTATGATTATTGTTATAAAGCTTATAAAAACCACATGGTATGAGTGTACGTTAAAAGAAATATAAATCAGGCCTATTAGCTGTTATATTTTTCGTTTAATATATAATTTGGAAAAATTGTCATATTTAGAAATTATAAAACCTAGTACGCCTACATAGTACTTTAAATAAATGTTTAGTTGTCTATTTTTTTCAGTCTCCAATACTGGAATCCTAGTACATCGTATGATAAGTTAGGGTTATATTTTTCTATCTACCGAACACTCAGTATTTAGGCCTATACACATATAGCCTACAACATTGATTAACCATTAGTAAGTATATTTTCCTAAGAACTAGTTTGCTTTTGGCATCATGCTATTTTAATTATTGTCTGCTTTCTTTTCTGATAAAAAAAATAGAATACATAGGTGTAGGCTATGTAAAACAGAATTTCGAGAACTGTCATACTTCATAACCTTGTATTTCCTGAAATATTAATTCCAAAAAAATATCATGCAGATCTTTTAAGTAGTTTAATTTTGTGCATAAACTGTTTTTTGGTAGAACCCATAGTTTTTTGTGTATTTAGAGAAAACTGAGAGAAACGACATTTAAAAGAACCCCCATCCCCCATCCCCCACCCCCGCTCACCCTCTATCCATGGGGACTTTTATTATGTTGTTTAGGACACCTTCCCCCACATCTCTGCCGAATTTCAAAACTACATGATTTTTTTGTCCCTATTTTCCCTTTCTTGGCTGGAATCTAATGTATTTTCCATTACTTGTACTGTGCTTGTACCGTGATCGGATTTTTAATAAATTCAACTTTAATTGTTGTGTGATATTTCTTCATGATGTAAATACACAATATACAGCTTATATTCAAAGATATAAACCCGAAATATAGAGACAGTGCGATGTACGGTTTTCTTTCGAAATCTCGAAATTTGACCGAAACTTTAAATTGTTATAACTTTTGATCATTTCAAGACAAAATAAAAAAAAGACAACTCATTTTAAAGTGAATTTATTTCCCTACAACTTCTTTCATGAGAATATTGCTGTACACCTAAGGGCTCAAACGCTAGAAGGCAAAGTGTGTCGAAAAGCGTGAGGCGAAAGAGCTTTTTTTCGAAAATTTGTTATTTTTGCTGGCGAATAACTCGAAAACTCTTGGGAATAGAAATAAATGTTTAGGAGGAAACTTGTAGGAAATTTCATCAGCTTGATTTTTGTATATAGCAAAATTTTCTGCACCATTGTTTAGATATAAGCGAAAAACCTAAAGACGGGACAACTCTGCAAAATTTCAAAACTACACGATTTTTTGTTCTATTTTTCGTTCGTTGCCTGGACTATAATGTTTCAGCTTATTTCGCACGTAGAGGTTACTGTTTTTATAGAGGCAAATGACAAAAATTCCTTGTAATATGTTTAATATCGTCACAAATCTACGTACTGACTATGTAACTGCTATGTAATAGCAGCCATATGCTCGATCGTTCCCTCGTGGATGACGTCACACGCTGATGAAGCAGCCCGCCGCGAGAAATGGCGCTACCTTAGTAGCTTTATATACCTTGGGGGATCACAGCCGCAGGTAAGAGAAACGTCTTGTGCTTGTTGTCTAAATCTAGCGCGCTCCACAGCTTATGTTACGATTTGTTTTCAAATTTGCAATAGATAGAAAACGCGGTAGTTATACTCGCTTCTCTTCTGTTAGCCTATAAATTTACGAAATGTCTGACTGTTCGATATCAAGAGATCGTCGTCTACTGAGGCCGTGATTTGTACATTAATTAGTCCAGACTTGACGTATTTCCGTTAAATGCTGTTTTAGAAAGTGACCCTCATGAGAACGATTTTAAAGACTTTACAAGCCAAAATAAAATTTTACTAGCGGCTTAAAACATTATACAGGAAAAAAATTTATGAATCATTATGAAATATGTACTTTTTGTTTGTAATTTATTATGCATATACATTAAAATTTCATACTCCACTTCTACTTTTATACCATTTGACTTTTAAATGGCGACACATGACTCTCAAATACCAGTATGCTAGGAAGAGTGATTATCTTCTCTCTCTATATAAAAGGCTTTGTCCTGACTGACTGACTTAATGACAGAGAATCAACGTAGAGCCTAAACTATAATAGGTAGAGACTTGGAATTTTGACAGTACCTTCATTTCATAATGTAAGTGCTCACTAAGAAAGGATTTTGCAAAATTTTTATTTTTAATGCCAAAAATCAAGTGTTTTTTAGAATACTTAATCTCTCTTTACACAGAATTATCAAATCCAAATCACAGTGTACATGACAACATATTGTTGCCATTGGTCTCAGATGGGTTTGGAAATAAATGAAATGGGACTTCGAGAAATTAGAGAAGCTGTCAATATAATTCATGTTATAAATAAATATTAAAGAATTAAATCCACGAAAATAATGCAGTCACATAACTTTCTCTACCCTGGACATAGAGAAAACAAAACGAGGTATGGTAATACGTATATTATTACGTATATCAGGATTTTGAGGAGAGAAGTATGAAAATGATATTGCATTTCTGTTTAATTTCATCCCCAAAACGGTTTTATGGTAACATGAGAGTGAGAAATAAATATTCCGCAAAGATAATACAATTTTATGTTACCAGAATTTCTGTTTCTTCATATTTGAACCCTACCAGGCTTGCTGTGTACTGTACAAGCGATGGGATGCAAAATTCCACTTCCTCTACGAGCCTTAAAAAGCTATATCAAGCGTTTTCTGAGGGAATAGTTTGAGTGTGATAAGTCGTTCTTCCTATTTCAGATTATAAATACCTGTATAAAGACATAGAATTTAAAAATCGAAAGTTCTTCATAAGTTAATTTCTAATGACAAAATAAAAAACCCGGGCGACGCCGGGTCTTTTAAGCTAGTTTAAATGTAAGTTGCAATATTCACGCACCTTCATACTTATTTTCTATTATGATTATAATAATTCTTCCGGGTCGTATAGAGATTCAGGTGAAGGGAGAGAACATAAAATGTGAATGGCACTCATCGTTTCTCAACTTTCAATGTTTAAGCATTTCAGATTAAAATATTCCTCGCAGACGATTAGAAAATATGCTATTTGGATCAAATTTTCAAAAAATTATAAACAAACATTCAAGAAAGTCACGTAGGCTTATCTTGATAAATGTTTATCGATTATGTTTTTGATATTTTTATTATGACATTTCAATTTTAAAACCAAGAATGGAAGTTAAAACATTGTAATTGTCATAGTCAATGCCACGGGTGACTTTGAAATCTGAGTTAAATTCACGAACGATGCAGTCAAGAGGAAACTTGTGTAGAGAGTTGCATTTATTAAGACTACCTATCTCACGAGCAAGACGAAAGATATAGATGACAGTATCTTACAACTTTAATGTTATAATTAATTTAATTAGAAATCGTTCGATATCACTGCAACTAGATCATTATAAAACAACAGCTTGAAGCCTTGAACGTGATCACTTGTGATTTCAATAGCGACTTTGACAGTATTTATTTTTATCTGTAGGAGTTTCTTAAATGTAACGGGTTAAGCTTGTCAAAACTTTATAATAATTTATTAAATCCCATTTGAATACACGATTTTCAAAACATATTTTCTGTTGCCTCTTGTGACAGTTCTTCGTTTGAAGATTGCCCAAATCTACTGTCTGACATGCTTGTTTTAAACAATGGTAACGTATGCATAATCAATGCGTCGAAGTTCTCCGATCTGATGAGAGTATAAAGAAATGAGATGTTCTTATCCCTTTTGTAGGAGTTCGGTAAAGCAAAATTCGATAAAGATCAGCACTCTAATTGATTAGGCTAATATCTAAATTCTAAAGCATTCTTAAACTTGATTGGCCTAAATCAAACGATTGGCATAGCCCATGAGTTGTCCATGGGCGCTGACTTGTAAAATTTATTGGGAGTGCCCACTCAGAAAAGGAATTCACATTATCATCTACATTAAGAGATTAGGCATCAGTAGCACCTGTTTCGGCCTTAAAAGTTTGCTGTGCCAATCTGGATCTCTCTTCCCTCTTGGAGTATAACAGAGTGCGCATTTTTGCTATATTTATGGCAAGCTGTCTATTTCAATGTTCTTTCCATTTTGCAGGATAATCTCATTTGCAGGATTTTCTCATTTATAAAGAAGATCTCCAGTTCATTTCTGATAACATCGTTCTCCTTGAGATATGTCAATCTGTATCCTGCTACCGATCATAAAAATTTCATTTCTGCAACCTGGATACGCTTGAAATCATTTTTTTTTTTAGTCTCCAGATCTCGCTGCCATATAACAGAGTTGGGGCAGTCATTACTCTGTAGAATTTTAATAAAGTGTCTATTTGTACTTTCCTTTTAAGAGTTCTTATAATTGTGCCACACAAATGTTGAAATCTATATATTTTCTACATCATAATTAAAGTTATAAGATAGGACAGAAGTGTACACAACATGACTATCACATTTACACGGATGGTTCGCGCATCACTAATTTGACCAAAGATTCAGAAGTTGGATGTGCTTTTGTGGTTTTCCAAAAGGATGTTGAAATTCATACTTCACAGTTCAAACTCCACAAGCACTGCAGTGTTTTCCAAGCTGAAATGTTGGCAATCAAGAAGTCCGTGGAATGGTGCATTGAGAGAAACAGAAGTGCACTAATCTCAAGCGACTCTCAAGCAGCTTTAAACTGCATAAGTGATAAGTATTCCAAACATGCGATAGCTGTGGATATCCGGTGCGAGATATCAAACTTCTCGAAACATTTCGATACCTCAGAATTAGACTGTTACAACTCAAAATCAGTAAATGTTCAGGAGAGAGAAAAAACAAAATTCTTGTTTCTTTAACATCTTCTCCTTGGTCACAAATAGCTGCTATGAACTTGTTATCTTGGGATTTATTGCATCTCATAGGCCTCTTTCAATAACGTTAAGAGATAAAATCCAGAACTTGATTGGTTAGAAAAAATTAACAAATTTCTGAGTTGTAACAGTGTTCCACTGAATCAAAGGTAGAAAACTTCTAGTTGTGACTGTTTTTTTTGGAGTTGTAACATTTTAGTGTCAAATAGAAGCTTTCCTATTCTGACTTATAACTATTTAACTCATTATATTATTAGTCTTTCTCCATTTATTTTATGTTTTACTTGTTACTCGAGTATTCTACATTGCTTGTAAGTTATTAATAATATATTCTTAAATAAGTGAAATTTGTAAAAGTAATTAAATGTGTAAAAAAACATTGTATTTGCTAAATTTGAACTTCAATAGAAACTTTCTTGACTTAATATCATTCAGACATTACTCACCGTCAGAGGAACAACTGTCATGCTGTCCTGCTTCAGAAGTACACTTCATATTATTGTAGATATCCCAATATACACTAGGAATGACGTAATCATGGCAAAGTCACAATAAATCTACTTTCTTGTTGGCGTCAATTTAGAGAGAGAATCGGGTTTCCACGCTGTCTAATTCTTATATGAAATGCCTGTGAATAACTGTTTTTGTACAAACATGTGAATGGTTGATTCTTAGAAAATAGAGAACTTTTATGTTCGTCCAAACTACAGTCTGCCCTTCCTCATCTTTTTTATAGGTTCGGCCATTACATTCTGACAGTGCTTTGAAGTTGTGTATATCTTTGGTGTCAATCTCAATGACAGAATATGGCTTTCCATTTTTCTTTGCCATTCTGATAAGCGTAATCCAAAGGTGAGGATGTGCAATCGGTGTATCTGTTTCTCTGTTTGCTTTCAATACTCTCTTTTTCTCTGGAAATTGTAGCATGCACGGAGTCGTTTTCGTTCTGTGAATGTCCAACGACAAAATATTTCACAGGGATAGTGTTGATGCCTTCTATCAACCTGATTGCATACAGAAAGAGGAATGTTAGATGTCTGTTTTTATTCTGACATACAATTATTGGCAACTCCAGCATCTCTCACTTTTTCTAAAAATTTAAGAAGGAAACAGGCAATTTCATTGGATTCCCGTTTAGCTTGCCAGAGGAATCATGTGGCTTCAGTGCTTACTAAGTTGAAGCCTGTGAAATTATAACAGGAGAGCTTCCTGCACTTTACTGCATGGTGTTGGAAGAACTGCTTGTAAGTCAAATGCAAAAACATCACTTTTTCCATCACTTCTTTTACATGCCAATATCTGAAGTTTTCTCTTCTCTACATTTTTCTTTTTGTAATATGTGTCTTTCGTCAAATGCAAAAACACCACTTTTTCCATCACTTCTTTTACATGCCAATATCTGAAGTTTTCTCTTCTCTACATTTTTCTTTTTGTAATATGTGTCTTTCGTACTTATCTTGAATCTCTCTTCTTTCTTCAGAAGTTCTTTGTTTGTAATTTGAACAAAAATTGCATTGATCTTTTTTTGGAAAGAAATATTCAAATTCAAATTGAAATTGAAAATATGTGAGTACTAGTGAAGCTTTGCAGCAGACTTTCCTTCAGCTATGCATTTCTCTTTGTACATTTGGTAAAGTTTAGTTATATTTAGATCGCCTTTTAAGTATTCTTTCTTAAACCTAGACTTACAGTAATGCGATTCTATCCTGGGGAAAGAATCTATGAGAGCTATAATGTCATCTGTCATATTATGCTGAGGTATTTTATGGTCCTTCTTGTGTTCCCCTCGTCTGTTTTTAACTATTGTCTCTTCATTAGTAATTTTGTCCCATGTTGTACTCACATATCGACTACTAACACTAAGTATTGCTAAGAACATCGTGAAAACTCGTACCATTACTTCATTAACACAGAAATAATAGATTAAATTCCTATAACAGGTACTTTCTTTTCCTCATCAAATGGAATCATAGGTAGCAGGGCTGTGTATTGCTTGTGTTGTCCATGTCCAGATGAGGAAGAATAATCCCAATTGGGGTTTTTGTCTGAGGCATTAGAATTTTCCAGTATATTTTCATTTTATTTAGAGATACTTGAAGCAGAATGCAACGCAAAGAGAACACCTTACAGTTTTATCAAAGTATCAGCAAAATATTAATAAATTAAATACTGCAAGTCTAAAATACAAAACAGTATATATACCAATCTACTTTCAGCTGAGGTTATGGGTATGTCTTCTTCTTTCATAAGATATAACTCTACAATACGTTTAGACCTTTTGGACATTATTTTATTATGATTCACAATATAATAATGTATACACAAGTACTCTGACAAAGCAGAAGAAGGGCATATTGATATAAAATATTACAGTTTTACCAACACCTCACAAGGAACATTCTCACTGAATACTGTTGCAAAACTGTTGCAACTCAAAATATAACAGTTCCAGTTAATATCATACAGAGCGTAAGTGTTACAACTTAAAATGATACAGTGTTGCATGGAGCAGATACTCAAGATGTTGTCAGTGTCAAACTGAATCATCCCAATTAAAAAATTAAGGGTTCAATTTTAAGGTGTAACACTCTAACAGTGCATAGAACAAATAGTTCCTCATTTAGTAGTGGTCATAACTCAAAATCGAAGTTTTTTGAGTTGTAACACTTTTGTACTGAGGTATCGATTTGTGTTTAGATTGGGTTCGAGCACATGTCGGCACGGTGGGCAATGAGAGGGCAGACCAGCTTGCTAACCTGGCTTGCTCATTGCCCACTGAAGCAGCATTTAGCAGAATTCCAATCTGCTATGGTAAACAGGAACTAATGCGTATTATGATATCGTGTTGGGATAACCTTTGGAAAGCAAGCACTAAAGGCTTACTAACAAAACAATTATTTTTTCCCTTCTGTTACTGAAAGACTAAGCTGTAAATATCTAACACCCAACTTCGTTCTCACACAGTTTATGTCAGGCCACGGTAAATTTAAAACATATTTAGACAGATTCAAAATTGACCCCAATGATTGTCAGTGTAGATGCGACGAAGAAAAAGAAACAATACACCATCTGCTATTCGAGTGTATTAGATTCTTGCAGTAAATGCTATGAAAACCCGCTATACTTCATATCTAACAAGAAGTGCTGTTCTTATGAATTTCAAAAGTACGTTCAATATATTCATAAATCAATGTAAATAATGGTATTATAGTTTAAAACAGTTTCTAATCTTAGTATCAATTTAATAGTGTATATTAGGGTAGTAAATATTAGTAGTTTGTCAGCTTGCACTCAACGTAAGCCTTTCTGCTAGAAATAATATTGTTCTGTATATGCTCTGTATCCTACTATAGCCCTTAAGTTTTATAGTTTTATATTAGCTGGATGACAGATAGGCCTAGTAGTTAATTTCAAGTTTACACTCATTGTATCTCTTATTGCTAGAAAGTAAGATTTGTTTTGTATGTTATATTACATTATGTATTGTTCACGCAAGCTAAGTGTTTTGTCCAGCATATTTATTATGTGCAGTGAATAGTTTTAATTCAAATCATCCGCCAGGTGTTCTTGCGCCAAGTATTAAGTTGAGTAGGCGTATATTTCATCATATCCTGATCACGAGTTCTTTGTGTCGGGTATTCCCTCTTTAAAGACGCCTCGAAGAGCGTCAGGAAGCCTCATCAGTATTAAGCCTGCAGTTACACGATCAAGTCACGGTCTGACACTGCTCCGGTTCTAGTAACAAAAGCCAGTTCGCGCTCTTTGTATTTTCACTAGAAATCATTGGAATAAAACTTCCTTATAAGTTTTATTAATTTCAAGTAAATTACTTATACATAATTTACTTATTCGCCGTATTACAAGTTCATTAGATTCACTTATTAGTTCCAAGTAAGTACAGTCGGTCAAATAAAAAACGTCGGGCGTTATTTTATAAAGTATCACGAACGAGCATATGCGCATGTACAGGAAGACTTAAGGTTAGGTTCAAAGATGCCTCTTCTCTATCTATGTATTTTCTTGATTATTTAGTCAGTTTTGTTCCAAAACAAACATGTATAGAAGGCTGTGGCCATATGCCTCAAATCCGCCATATTCTTGATTGCAAATTCTTATAATATTAATAATTGATAAATTCGCAAGGAATATGATTATTCAAGGAGCATTTTTTAAAGATTTTATTTTATAACACCGGTATTTGTAGTGCAAAATCAATAACTTACGTTCAACTTTTGCAACCATCTAGCATCGAAATACGCGGCCGGCCAGATCCCTGTGAAAACTTCCGGTCGCATTATAGTGAAGTTCCCACATCCGAGCTGCTCTTTCATAAATATGGAACGTTCTCGCTGCTTCAGAGGCCGAAAAATGCAGGTCAATTACAGACCTAACTACACTTTCTCTCACTTTAGCATTTGTGTGTGGCGATGACACAAAGCAAAATGAATTATGACAATACATTAAGTCGAATATCGTGTGTTGCGCTTTTGGCGTTGTTCAATTTTTTCCCTTAGTTCTTCAATTTTTCCCTCCTGTCGCATGGCCTCATATGTTCCGAGAATGGCCTGTATTTAATGTTTTTATAGGAAACTTGTGAACTAATGCGTGAAAACTTTAATTTTAACTGCATACGAGTCCCGACGTTTTTTATTTGACCGACTGTACATAGCGTGTGACGTCATCACTCACCAAGAAGCTATAAAACGTGAACAATCAAGTGCTAATAACTTAAAATACATTCATTCTACAACAAATTTTATTACCGTTAAATTGAGATATAATTCATTAGTAAATTACAAAATTTACTAAATTACTTCTAGTGGTGCAATCTGGTTCGCGCCAAATTCCAATTCATTGTTTCAACGTGTTTATTCAATTATTATTCAGTGTTCACCTATTATTTCTTCGAGTGGTTACAAGTATTAATAAAGTGCAAGTATTTCATTACATTCTAGATTGTTTAACCAATATGTTTCCTTTGATCTCTGTACCCAGTGTCCTCGTGATATAGTCCCTTCTTGCTCTAAATGGTCCTCCGAAATTTTATACTTCTCACATGTACATTGTTTCATCCTTACATGAAGCTACCCTATTAATCTATCCTGCATTTATCCTCTCACGGATATTATCGTCCAATCCCTAACATTGGTCCTCACGGTCCTGATACCTAACATTGGTTCTCGGACCGGATATAATTCCGTCCAGTCCCAAACATTGGTCCTTACGGGCAGGATCATATTGGTACAATCATATTTATTGCATACTTGTATTCGCAAATACCGTTTCTCGAGTTCGTCTCATTCATCTGTGCTTCCGCGTCGGTCAGTTCGTGAGTTCCAGCAACCCTGAACTTCGCATCGAAGACAGCATCATAGCAGCAGTGATTCGACTCATCGTGGGATTCCGGTCACTAGCGAACTTCAAGAAAGCAGTGAACAGTTAATACATGTATCATCGTGCAGTGGTGGTAACATTTCATATTTAAACTTCAATTTCTCATCTCATCATGGAAAGTGAACTGAGAGACTTAACGAAAAAAAGGGGTTTTCTTAAAAGAAAATTCACATTTATTCAGAAATTCTGTAACAATATTCCTGAAGAAGTGGATGTATTTCAACTAAAAGTAAAATTTGACAGCCTTATTGAAATTTGGGAGGAATACAAGTCCATACAAATTCAGATAGAAGCTCTCATTGAAGCTGAAGAAGAAATAGAACTGCATATGCAATATGACGAAGAAGTGAGAAACAATTACGAGGTGCTTAAAGCAAAGTTAAGTGGTCTTCTGTTTCTACACGAACATCCAGTGTGCAGTGTAGGATCTCATCACAGCCAACGATCTAATCACAGTGGTAACTCTCATCACACATGTCAATCTTCTGCTTCACAGTGCAATAATAGAAATATACAACTTCCAAGGATTCAAATTCCTGTATTCAGTGGGGATGTGACTAACTTTAAACACTATCACGACACTTTCAGTAGTTTAGTGGTGAACAATGATTCATTGGATCCCATCCAGAAATACCATTATTTGCTGAGTTCTGTTAAGGGACAAGCCCACGCGCTCCTTCAGAATCTTCCAGTCACGAATGAGAATTTTCCAATAGCATGGAATTTATTGTGTGCAAGATATGATAATACTCGAGTTATTGCCACAGCTCATATAAAAAATCTACTTTCATTACCAATAATGAAAGATGAAAATGTTACAGACTTGCGAAACTTACTAAATCAGTTTCAAAGCAATCTTAACGCCATCGAAGCTCTCAATATTGAAATCCCATTACACGAAGTCATGTTCATTCAATTAATATTGGATCATCTTGGTGAAACTACACGCAAGGAATGGGAAAGCAAAATTGACTCACAAAGGTTCACACCGCTTCAAGAGTTGATGAACTTCCTAGAAGCCAAGGCTCATTCTTTAAAAGTGCTATCCAATTCTAACAATGTGCCAAGCCCATCCAAAGAAAAAAGTGAAAGACATACACAAAAGAAATCTGTAAAAACGACTCGTCAATCTTATGTTGCCATCAAAGGTGATACATGTCCTTGTTGCAAGGAAAGTCACAATTTATATAAGTGCGACAAGTTTTCACAGTTGAGTGTAGATCAACGTTGGGATTTTGTGAAAAGCAAAGGTTTATGTGCAAACTGTTTCTCCAACGGTCACAAAAGAGACCATTGCAAAATCAAGTCATTCTGTAATTGTGGAAAGGCTTCACACAGCAAACTGTTACATAATAACACACGAGACAGTAAAAAGGCTCCTCGACAACCACATCAACCGTCTGAATCTACAGATAATGTACCTGCTAGTTATTGTTCGATAAAAGAAAATTCCAACCAAAGGGAGATTTTATTAGCAACAGCAGCAGTGCATCTTGAAGATAGACAAGGAAATTTAGTGTTATGCAGAGCGTTACTGGACTCAGGAAGTCAATTGAACTTCATAACTGAAGGTTTAGCCAAGAAGTTGCAGCTGCCAACCACAGATGTCGACACTCAGATACGAGGTATTAATGGCACCTCTTCTTGCAATCACAGTGTTAAGGTTAATCTGCGATCCAGAATCCAGAATTTCCAGGCTGAAATGAGTTGTCTAGTAATCCCTCACATTGCAAACAACCTTCCTTCAGTCCGTATAGATCCCAAACATTTCAATATTCCTAGTGAAATAACATTAGCGGATCCTAAATTCTACATCCCTGGTGATGTCCAACTCCTCATTGGCGCTAGCTTGTTTTACCAACTATTCACTAATGAAAGAATAGTCATTCCTAATAACCCTATTCTTAGTAACACGGAACTAGGTTGGATAATTAGTGGAACTATTCCCAAGAAAGCAATTAAATCCAAGAAGGTCACATTCGCTCAACACAATTTATTGGTGACTGTTGATAATGTTGATACACAGTTAAGACGATTCTGGGAACTAGAAGACTTTCCTAAACCAGTGTTTACTAAAGAAGAAAGGGAATGTGAAGAGCACTTCGTACAAAACACTATTCGTGCAGATGACGGTGCTTTTATAGTGCAATTACCCAAGAATCGATCTGAAGACTCCTTGGGAGAGTCCAGGCAACAAGCCGTAAAACGCTTAGAGCATCTGGAGCGAAAATTCCAAACCAATTCTGTCTTGCAAGAAGACTACAGGAAGTTCATGCAAGAATATGAAGAATTGGGACACATGAAAAGGGTTTCACTCCCTCAGCCAGGTGAAAAATGCTTTTATTTACCACATCATGCTGTGATAAAACCATCATCCACCACAACCAAAACCAGAGTCGTATTCGACGCTTCTGCAAAAACATCTTCAGGCAAGTCCCTAAATGACATTCTGAAATTAGGGCCTACAGTGCAAGATGACCTATCATCAATTATAATTCGTTTTCGAACATATAAGTATGCGTTCTCAGCTGACATCTCTAAAATGTACAGACGCATTAAAATGAACGAGAGTGATCAAAATCTTCAAAGGATTGTGTGGCGTTCCAGCACAGATGAACCCATACAAGATTATGCCTTAACTACCGTGACTTATGGTACTAAATCAGCTTCATTTTTAGCCATAAGATCCCTGCACCAGCTGTCAATAGAAGAAGAAACTAAATACCCTCTCGCTTCACAAGCAGTCAGGACTTCCTTCTATGTAGATGACTGCCTGGCAGGACATGATAATCTTCAAGAAGCGCTACGCCTTCAAGAAGAATTAATCCTCATGCTTGACAGTGGCGGATTTCCACTGCGAAAGTGGTGTTCCAACCATGAAGCATTGCTGGAATCTGTACCGTCATCTTATCGAGAGACCCAGTTGCCTCTGTCTCTTGACAACAGTGAAAATGCACATGCCCTTGGTTTACTATGGCATCCTGCAACTGATAACTTCCAGATTCAATCCCATCCTTCTCTCCAAACTCATACTCGAGTTAAACTTACCAAGCGTACTATCCTATCAGTCATATCATCCATTTTTGATCCTTTAGGCCTTGTCAGTCCTATGGTTATCAATGCCAAAATCTTCATGCAATCATTATGGATTGAAAAGCTTGGCTGGGACGAGGAGGTACCTTCACACATAGCAGAGAAATGGATTGAGATCTGCGATATTTTAGGTACAATACACACGATGCGTATTCCACGATTTGTTCTCACACATGGTACCCTTCAAGATATACAGATCCATGGCTTCTGTGACTCTTCAGAAAAGGCCTACGGTGCATGCATATATCTCCGTTCTGTGAACATTGAAGGTGAAGTTACAATTAACTTGCTATGTTCCAAGTCTAAGGTTGCCCCTCTTAAAAGGCAAACCATTCCACGTCTTGAACTTTGTGGAGCATTGCTGTTATCTAAACTGTACAACAGGGTGTTGAATGACCTTAACATTCAAACCTCACAAAATTATCTATGGTCAGACTCAGTTATTGTTCTGTCGTGGATAAAATCAGATTCACGAAAGTGGAAAACATTTGTGTCCAACCGTGTGTCACAAATACAAGAACTTTCTGAAACAGCAGCCTGGCGACATGTTTCTACAGAAAACAACCCAGCTGATCTCGTTTCAAGAGGTGTATATTCTGAACAATTGTCTGATATTGATTTGTGGTGGCACGGTCCTAAGTGGTTGGCTCATAACACAATATTATGGCCGGAACAGCCAAAACAATTAAGCCCTCCAGATTCCTCAGAGCAACTTACTTCCATCTGCCTGGCAGCTACTGTAGTAGAAGATAGTTTTATTACAAGATTCTCTAATCTCAAGCGCCTGCAGAGAGTTACTTGTTATATGTATAGATTTATTTCTGCCTGCCGTCATGAAAACAAATATCATGGACCTCTCGCAGCAGAAGAATTACAAAAGGCTCTACAAGTTTGTGTTAAAATTGCTCAGAAAGAAGCTTTCTCTCAAGAGCTGAAAGATCTTAGCAACAGCAAGCAAACTTCAGTGAAAAGCTCTATCCATGCATTAGTTCCATTCCTAGATCAGAACAACGTTATAAGAGTGGGTGGACGGTTGGAGAAATCAGATCTTACACATGATGCAAGACATCAGGTTATATTGCCATCCCGACATCATTTAACAGTTCTGATTGTAGAATATGAGCATCGCAAGCTATTACATGCTTCGCATCAGCTGCTTATAGCTTCATTACGACAAGCCTACTGGATACCTAGTATTCGCAGAGTAGTAAAATCTATTTTGCATAGATGTCTCACGTGTTTCAAGCTAAAAGCAGAAAGTTCTCAACAGTTAATGGGAAATCTTCCTAGCTATAGAATAACTCCTGCTAGACCTTTTCTCCGCACCGCAGTCGATTACGCTGGACCCTTCAACATAAGATATGGGGCTCCACGCAGTAAAACTACTGTAAAAGCTTACATCGCTATTTTTGTCTGCTTGGTAACAAAGGCCATTCACATTGAATTAGTTTCTGATCTAACATCAGATGCCTTCATAGCAGCCCTACGAAGATTTACAGCACGTCGGGGACTCTGTAAAGAAATCTTCAGTGACAATGGCACTAACTTTGTGGGAGCAAACAACAAATTAAGGGAGCTCAGATTGCTATTGCAGTCAAGAGACTTTCAAACTACAATTCAAAATTTCACTGCAAACCATGATTATAGCTGGTCGTTCATTCCTCCAAATTCTCCCCATTTCGGTGGTTTACATGAAGCAGCAGTGAAATCTATGAAGTTTCATCTCAGGAGAGTTATGGGAGCTCAAATTCTCACATATGAACAGCTTTCTACGCTTCTATCTCAAATCGAAGCGTGCTTGAATTCTAGACCACTTGTTCGTCTAAATGATGATCCAGCTGACTTGTCATACCTTTCTCCTGGTCACTTCTTAATTGGAGAACCTCTCACATCTCTACCTTCACCTCCTCTTACAGAAGATAAGAGGTATTTAGAAAAATGGCAGCTGTTACAAAATCATTTGCAACACATATGGAAACGCTGGTCATCCGAATATCTTCACTCACTACAACAAAGGCAGAAATGGACCTGTTCCAGTAACAACATTCAAGTTGGTACTGTCGTCATCTTGAAGGAAGACAACATTCCTCCTCTTCAATGGAAGTTAGGCGTGATCACCGCTACTCATCCGGGAGAAGACGGCTTGGTTCGAGTGATTACTGTGCGCACTTCCAGTGGTGAATATAAGCGGCCCATAGTCAAAGTGTGTCCTCTACCCCAAGACGAGTAGCATATGACACTTTCTATGATCTTATATTCAAGATTCTCCACTTGAAGTCCATTTCTCATCTATCTCTGTAACAAATCGTATTCTTGCGAGATGTGATGATAAATCCACACCCACAAATCTATTAATAATATGTGGGAATGCACCCAATGGGTATTAGTTGAGTTTATCACTCTTTGCAAAAGTTGGTCAAAGATACATCTCGACGTTTGCAAGTCAGTACGTGGTATCTATCACACTTGCTGGCGCACAGTCTGCATTCGCACTTTTCGTCGGGGTCGTGATATTTTTCTGTCTTGCACACTCGGTGATGAAAGCCGTGCACGGCGAACCGCGTCATCAGATGTCTGAGCTCATATCCGGCTTGTGTCCATTCTCTATTCATCACTGCGTCCGTGGCATAGAATTCTGGCCATATTGTTTCCCTCTTCTTATATAGTTCTTCTCGGAGTTCTCTGTAGGCTGTTGTTGTTGGCAGCATCAAGCGGTAGTGAAGTTCCTCTATAAAGAACTGTTCTTTCGCAAGGATATATGTCAAACGGGAAAGCGTGTATTTGGACAGACATAGCGCCCTCTTTAGGAACATTCCTTTTATTCTTTCTATGTCTTGCAGGTTTTTTTTCTTTAGATGTTCCCATATGATCTCTATTCTTGCGATATGTGTTACATGTATTTTTCTTTCTATCAATCTTGCTATTTGAAAGACCTCTCTCTGTTTTTCAGTTCAAGAGTTTTGACCTACGCTAGCTTGAATTTCTTCATGTTGACATTCAGTTCATGGGGATAAAATGCTTTGTCATTTATCAGCTCATTGTCTATTGTCCATTTTTTTCCTTTGTAGCACTTGCCTTTTGCTACGTAGATGTATTACTCCTTATATACCAACAACATCCAATAATCAACACTTCCCATTTCACCCTTGTGCTTGTATTATTGATGTTTTGGTGTCCCTTATCTACATTAGTCCTCGGTCATAGGATCGCAATCCTAGCCACAACTACTACATGGTTTATATAGTCTTTGATCTTGACGTATGATGTCTGACTCCTAGTCCTCATACATTAGATTACTAGGCGAGCCACTACTTACTACATGGGTTTTATGTGCTTTGAGCATACTGTATGACTGATCATAATAATTGTCATACTTATCTTTGAAGTTCTACTACATTTCCATTTTCTACATTCTATGGTTACTTATGAATTATCGTTATCATTCATTGGAATTCTCTATCACCATGTTCTTGATAATTGCCTACATTCTTTTATAATTATCATGTATCTTTTCCTTATTCCAATGCATACTCCGATAGCAATGTTCAATCCTATTTATCTATTGAAGCTTTTCTTTGTGTCGCTGCTCGTCTTGGGTCACACTTGGCTACCTTCAAGACGTCTTCAGCTTCACTTGAACTCACATGTCTACGTATCTCCTCTGATTTATATTGTGTGTCGTGTGCTTATACGTAAATAGTGAAATCAGTGCTTTCTATTCAATATCATATTCTTGCAATATATGTAAGAAGTAATTTTCCAATACATATCACATGTATACATCCAATTAGAATCAGTGCTTGTTTTGTGTACATACAAGTGTCTCTCTATTATAGCTTGCCTTCCTGTTATGTTTTTATTGACGTTAATAGTCAATGGCGCGGAGTATGTTCACGCAAGCTAAGTGTTTTGTCCAGCATATTTATTATGTGCAGTGAATAGTTTTAATTCAAATCATCCGCCAGGTGTTCTTGCGCCAAGTATTAAGTTGAGTAGGCGTATATTTCATCATATCCTGATCACGAGTTCTTTGTGTCGGGTATTCCCTCTTTAAAGACGCCTCGAAGAGCGTCAGGAAGCCTCATCAGTATTAAGCCTGCAGTTACACGATCAAGTCACGGTCTGACACTGCTCCGGTTCTAGTAACAAAAGCCAGTTCGCGCTCTTTGTATTTTCACTAGAAATCATTGGAATAAAACTTCCTTATAAGTTTTATTAATTTCAAGTAAATTACTTATACATAATTTACTTATTCGCCGTATTACAAGTTCATTAGATTCACTTATTAGTTCCAAGTAAGTACATAGCGTGTGACGTCATCACTCACCAAGAAGCTATAAAACGTGAACAATCAAGTGCTAATAACTTAAAATACATTCATTCTACAACAAATTTTATTACCGTTAAATTGAGATATAATTCATTAGTAAATTACAAAATTTACTAAATTACTTCTAGTGGTGCAATCTGGTTCGCGCCAAATTCCAATTCATTGTTTCAACGTGTTTATTCAATTATTATTCAGTGTTCACCTATTATTTCTTCGAGTGGTTACAAGTATTAATAAAGTGCAAGTATTTCATTACATTCTAGATTGTTTAACCAATATGTTTCCTTTGATCTCTGTACCCAGTGTCCTCGTGATATAGTCCCTTCTTGCTCTAAATGGTCCTCCGAAATTTTATACTTCTCACATGTACATTGTTTCATCCTTACATGAAGCTACCCTATTAATCTATCCTGCATTTATCCTCTCACGGATATTATCGTCCAATCCCTAACATTGGTCCTCTCACGAGCCTGATCTCAAACATTGGTCCTCACGGTCCTGATACCTAACATTGGTTCTCGGACCGGATATATTTCCGTCCAGTCCCAAACATGTATTAACTATAGCCCTAACATGCTATGTAGCAAAATAGGGTTAAAAATAAAGGGAGATTCATAATAACTTATATCACACCCTAGATAATTAAAATCTCTTACTTGTTCTATTATATAGTTTCCCAGCACAATTTTCCCCCTTACTGACTGATTGGCATAAAATGCAATTAATTTGGTTTTTCAGGGGATATATTTATAAGGGATTTAAATTATAAGTCTGAATTATCTTGTCAAGAATATAAAACATTTTCTGTAAAGAGTCTTCTGATCCTGACAATAGGATCTGGTCATCTGCACATAAAAGAGTATTATGAAATCACAGTCATCACTTGTTTTCCACATTCTAATTGCATCGTCTAGGTAAATAATAAACAGTAGGCTATTGGGAATACTGAAAAGTCTTGCCCAACTGCTTGTGATGTCGATATAATTTTGACATTCGCCTTGTGACGGATTTAAGTCTGAAATTAGAGCCAGTATATAAACTTCTGATCACTTCTATTAAATGTAAAGGTATCCCTGTGTAATTTAAGATTTCCCATAATTTATTTCTGTTTACTTTGTCAAATGCTTGTAATCTATGAATAGCAAGTATGTAGGCCTATTAAATTATCAGTGTTTCTTTAATTATTTGTTGACAGTAAATATATTGCCCGTGCAAGAATATACTTTCCGAAGTCCAGTTTGTTCTTTCAATATTAAGCAGTCGGTTATTTTTCTGATTCTTGCAGTGATTATTCTGGAATAAAAATTGTAAGTTGATGTTAATAAATTTATTACTCTGTGATTGTTACAATTTCGTCTATCTCCTTTTTTTCAAGATTGGAATCACAACTGATGTAGTAAGCCATTCATTATGACATTATGGATACGTTTACTAAGCCAACATAAATTATATAAATTCAATAATCCTAGTTTCACATTATGACTTGTATATTTAATAAGTTCTACGTTGATATTACCTATCGCTGGCGCTTTTCGATTTTTTGTACCGTTTAATGCTAATTCTAACTGGTCTTAGGCCTAAGTAATATCATCTACTTCCTCCGTATATTCTGTCTTTCTCGAATCGTTGTTCATACATTTTCCTGGTTTATTCCATAGACTGCAGAAATATTCCTCCCATTCTACAATACTGGTATTTTGTGTTTTAGCTGTGTTCCTTTTTTTATTTATTTAAGTGATTAAGGATCTAATATGCAGTGCACTGATTTCCGTGAACATCATGTTCTATATCTGAAATAGGCTACATTTACCCCAGTTTGATTTCTGTTATTGACGTATCTCTCTATTAACAAGAGCACGTTTTTTATAGGTTATTTTATCATCTATCAATTTGTTTGCAAGCTTAGATAAAATCGCTTTTGGGAGCCGTTTTGGAAATTCACATCCAAGCGTAATATAATTTATGTTGAAAATCCTTCTTCTTCATTCTTCATCACAACAAATGACATTATTGATAAAAAATAAACACTCTTTTATCATTTATTTAATCAACAATAATTGCATTTTAACAACACTGCCGCTCTTCTTGAGCACCCCAATAATTATTTTGGTTGTACTGCAAATGCAAAGCACCCCCAAAGTCGGCGTCTATGTGAGTGGATTAGTCATCCAAATCACTCAATCACTAAACTTTTTAGAAATGGTTTTATTGATCGTAACAAATAATAATTACTGTAATTATAAAAGGATAATTAAGCCCCCATGTGGATCATTTGATCGTCGCTCTATACCAACATGCTTATTTCTTCCTTTCCCAGAGATTTACCTCCCCTTCTAGGAACGTATATGTGGCCCATGCCACCCGGGCCTTACAGGACGGCGACCTGTTGGACCAGACGCGGACATGGAGGGCCTCCCTGCAGGAGTGATCAGCCCAATGCCGGGGCCACCTATCACACTCACTCTGAACAAGGCGCGGATAGGATGAAGATGATAATGACAATCAGTTGTTGCGGCTCCCATTCAGTTAACAATATTTCCCTTTCCGTTTAATGGGCTTAGGATTATATATATTATATATGCATGTATTCCTTGACAGGAAATGATATTAATCACACCACACAAGTTAAATAGTGAAGACAAATATGATAAAAATATAAGTTTTAACGCCAAGGGCAGAACTGTTTCAAAACTATTTCAGAACTGTTTATACGTCATCAGCAGAATCGATTTAAAACAGTTGACCGCTATTTCAAACTGATGGCATCTCCCGAGACCCATTCGGTCCGGTCAGGTAAGACCGATGTTCCAAACAATACAACCAAGAGAACCAAGAGCCAAGACGACCACTTCTGTTTTTTTAGTGTGCATCTTCATTTTCGATTTTCATTCTATAATTGCAGTGTTTGAAGTCACCTACTGGGTTTGTTCCTTCTTATTTGAATGAAAATTTAGATTTTACACTGTGAATATGCTTTTATTAACTGAAAGCATTACATACGTTTCATTGTTTTTTAACTTTGGCTGCCATGTAGTAGAAACGACTGAATAAGTTTCATATTGTGTATCCAGCGTCCTTATGTGGATTTATATTCTTTTTCTTCAACAGAGAGACAGTTTATTCTTGTCCTTGTTATTATACTCTTACAAATTATTGTACTGCCTTTTACCTGCCCTGCACTTAGTGCTATGCAGGCGCGGTTCTACCTATAGGTCACAGGGTCACGTGCCCCCCATCCCCATCCATTTTGAATATAAACTGTACTTCATTTATAGCAACGAATAAAATAACGTAACATCTATTTCAAACTTCGCGCTTTTGCTTTGCTTGTCAAGTTTGGCAACATAGCATGGGCCGAATTTTCGTTGTGACCGGCCGTCTCTCATCCCTTTTACATTTTCCTATTCTAAAGCTGATGGAATGCAGGGAGGGGTTGTGGATAGTTTAATCTGTACAGGGTCATAGTAATTTTGCGACTTCACACGAATTAGCGCTGTGTGCACTCTTTTTAAGTCCTCGAAGTCTCAAGCATGATTGGATGCATATCCGCTAGATGGAGTGGCATGCACTATTGTTACTCTATAGTTGCGAAAATATTTACGTATTGAGAGAGGCAGAATATAGCCAAATCTCTTACTCCCCCTCAGGGTATCACAATACAATAACATCTTACCCGTAAAACCAGGTGGAAAGGGCGAGTCAAAAATGTTGTTTTCCTACCCTTTCCTCAACTCAAGCTAAAGCCGGAAGTTTTCTCATGTTGAGTGTTCGGTGTTAGTGCGTGCTTCTGATTTTTCCTTAGTAAAGTATTTTTTTACATTGTGATAGTGAAATGAATGAGATAAGATACTTACAAAATAAAATTCTAAATTTCGAGGACCGGTTATTAGCCAAAGAATTGGGCCGGCCTAGACCAGAGCTTGCGATAAATCTCACTTATAAAGACAAAAACAGAGTGTACAACAGGAATTTCATTAAAAATGTGTATGAAAAGTGGGAGTGGATGTGTGGGTGTCCGACAACTAATGCACTATTTTGTTTTCCGTGTATTCTATTCGGTGGAGAAGATGCATGGACTAAAACTGGTGTGAACGACTTGAAACATTTGCCCGACAGATGTAAGAAGCACAGTTTGTCAAAACGCCATTTAGACAATGAAATGAGTCTCGCTGTCTTAGGGAAGGCTGATATCAGGGTGCAACTTGATGATGGGTATAGAACATGTGTCCGTAAGCATAATGATCTTGTTGACAAAAATATATATATTTTGTCACGCATTCTTGATGCCATTAAATTTTGCGGGGAATTTGAATTGGCCTTGCGTGGGCATAACGAGACAGAGAGTTCCAATAACCCTGGTGTTTTCAAAGGTCTCATTAACTACACCGCGACACTAGACAATGTCCTGAAAGATCATTTAGATAATTCAAGTGTCTTCAAAGGGACATGAAAGGACATTCAAAATGAACTTCTAGATGCTATTTTGACTGTCTGTAGAAAACATATTTTATCGGAAATCAATAAAGTAGATTTTCTGTCCCTTCAGGCTAACGAAAGTACAGACAATTCTTGTAAATCTCTACTCTCAATAATTTTGAGATATCAAAATGAGGGGAATGTATTTGAAAGATTTTGAGGTTATTTTGAAGTAACCGACGGGAAAGCTAGTGGTTTAGCGGCAATCATTCTGGACCAGTTACGTGAGCTGGAGATTGAAAAATCTCCCGAGAAACTGATATGTCAAACGTACGATGGAGCTTCCGCTATGAGCGGGCGGAGGGGTGGAGTGCAGTGCTTGGTAAAAGAGAAATATCCCAACGCTAACTATATTCACTGTTACGCACATCAAGGAAATCTCATTCTCCAAAATGCGACATCATCTTCATCTCACAGCAGAATATTTTTTCAGGATTTGCAAGGGATAGGAACATTCTTTTCAAGATCTCCAAAAAGGATGGATTATTTGATAGAATATGCCCAAAAGAGAATTGGGAGTGTGCCACCGACAAGATGGTATTTTCAGCATCGCACAGTTAATACTGTCTTTGAACAGAAAGACAACTTGTTGAAATGTTTTGAGCACATAAGAGACACAGAAGTTAATGACAAAAAATCCTCTGTTGAGGCCGCATGGTTTGTGAGAACATTGAATGATCCTCAGTTCCTATACTGGCTTGCTTTCTATCACAAAATTATGCCACATGTTGAAATCTTCTTCAATTGTATTCAAAAGAAAGATGCCGATGCTGTTAAAACCAGTGAACTTGTGAAATATTGTCGCCGCGATAAGTAATGTTCGAAAACAGTACGAAAGTGAAGCCTCATTAAATGAGCCATTGCGGAAGCGACAATGTGTTGAGCAGGGCAGTAGTCAAAGAAATAGGTTGGCATCTCTGGAGGTTTGTGATACGATTGTAAGCAGCATTAACGGGCGGTTCCAGTTTTCGGATCATTTGTGTGCCTCAAAACTATTTTTGATTGACAAGTTTCCAAAGTACTGCAACGAATTCCCAGAGAGTGATTTTGAAACAACTGTGACACTTTACAAGAAAATTAACGGTCCGAAATTGAGAACTGAATTGGAGGTCTTGTATAGTCGTGAAGATCTGCGCTGTGCCTCTGGTGCAATACCCTTGCTACAATTTTTTTTATAGTAATAATATGTCGCGAACATTTTCAGAATGTGTGATGATGCTGAAAATAATTGTAACAATTCCAATGACGACGGTGGAAACCGAACGTTCCTTCTCTACTCTAAACAGAATAAAGACATTTCTACGGAATTCTATGGGGAATGAGAGGTTGAATGCATTGGCGATGCTGTCGATAGAGAAGAAGATGATTCATGCTATTCCCGACTTCAACAAGAACGTAATTGAGGAATTTGCTGCAAGGAAAAACAGAAGAATAGAATTGTTATACAAAAAATGAATCAGAAAGGTAAGTTTTAGCTTAAGTGTGAGTTCTGTTTTCCTCTTAATATCCATGGCTTATATTTGTATGTGACCCACCCGTGTGGAACCTCACGAGCCGCCACTGGTGCTATGTACTACTCATGCCCTACTACCAAACGACTTGTTTAAATAGGAAAGAAAAATGCTAGTGTTTTTTCATCAATTTCCCGTTCATGCTATCATGGTGGAAAGTCGAATTCCCAGTACCCAGTGTCGGTTATCTACTGCAATCCTTACCGCACAAGTGTGTCATTATAATAATTATAATGATTATCAAATCAACTGACAATGATATTTGCTAGTTGAAGTTTACAATTTTCAATCTTACTTCTCTCTATTCCTTAATATTAACTTACGATCATTTATCAGGCTCAAACTTTCATACTTTCAATGCCATGCAATGCAGGTCTTGATGTAGTGCGTCTGTTCACTGCTTGCTTTGAAGTAGTCGATGTATCGATCAAGTTCGTAGTCTTATAACTTCAAATCAGTACTTAATTATTTTCATAACACTTTTATTATCAGGTAAAAGGTTATCATGGCAAAAATTGCATGCTATACACATGCCTTAAATGCACTGCAGAATCTCGGAATTTTTTCTTGTTTCTCCAATGATGCACTTACGTCACTAGTATCGCAATAAACCATTATATGCTGATGAGGATAACACATATATTTTCCTTGTAGGATAAATATTTGATCAAACGCAATGACACATTTATGTATTAATTAATTATTTTTACTATAATAAAACAATGTGTGAAGATAAAATGCTATGTTTTAATCGGGTATGCTATAACTTGTTAATAATGCAGTATTTCTTCTGGAAAAACTTTACCTTAACGGAAGTTCTAAATTAAGTTTTATGAATAAGTTAATGTTTACATCTGCAAAGAACCTCATACCTATCAAGAATATAATTTATTCAACTTGAATGTCTGTTGCATGAAAGACGGAATTAGAATATGTCTTAAACATCGGTACAATGCACTAGATCTGCAAAATCGATCTATCACTTTACTTTAGTTAGAACGGAAGCAGTCAAATCTATATGTCAAGATCTGGCATAAGACTCAGCGAACTTATCGAATAAAATGCAGTTCCAGACACGGAGAGATTAAATGTGAGAAAATGTTTCCGATTTCTTTGTTTCAACACTGGTAGAATTTCATGTCAATAAACGTAATTGTATTTATAGTAAAGTAGCTATTAAAAACAGCAATTTAATGCTACTTGGAGGACATGCTCATTAGTTTTATTCACTTGTACAGTTTATTTATTGTAAATGAAAAGGCAGCAGGAAAACTGGAATCGGCACGAAAGCGAGTACAGTAACTCTGAATTACAATTAATACTTGCAATGGAAATTTCCGTATGCCTGTTACAAGGTTATGTTTTTTTTAGTAGTAACAGAATTGTACAAATCAGAGACAATTTTTACGTAAGCCTATACTGAAATCTGATGGGAAATATTCACATGGTTTTCTCTACCCTTCGTATTCCAACACAGTGTCAGTGGCTGAATGGCGAGGGTGCTCATTTTGTTGTCTAAACCTAATTCGCGAGTGAAGACTTAAGGCTGAGTTAGTAGCTTATAACTCCCCTTCAGAGAATTTATTGGACAAAATCTAATGTGATGCACATAACTTCCTCTACTCAATTAAAAGTTTTGGCTCTTAGTATAACAACTCAAATTGTAGTACATAATATACAGTATGATATTATATAATATATTATGCATGGATTTCGTGTAGGAAATTTAAACAAAATTCGTATTCTGTTATTTAAACCTTATGCAAATTCCCAGTATGGCAAGTTAGTACTTTGCGACTCACCCTGCTCCCCTTTCCACTCGCCACTCGCCTGGCCGCTTCCCCGCCTGGCTGCTTCCCGCGTGACAAAAAATACCCTTGTACCATACATAATATTTCATAATTATAAAAAACGCCGTATTATAACATAAAATGTGGCTTAATTGATGCAGGAAAATTCCCTTGTACCAACACTACTTATAAAAACCAATTCTTGCGTTAAAACTCATGAAATCTCCCTAACATACCTCTAATATATGAAAGCTTCCTTCAATGCTCAACATTCACTCGTGGCGTAGCCGATCCAAAATTTACTATTAGGAATAGGTCTCAAATAGGTAGGTAGGGTGAAGAGGAGGTGAGAGGAAGAGAGGAAGGAGACGGGAAAGGAAGAGAAGAAGAAGATAATAAAGAAGAAATAAATTATTTTTTCTGTTTCATCAGTTGCTTAAGAGATGGCGCTACCATCACTACTAGTAGTTCAAATGCCACCGCTAGGGGAGAGATTGAGAGTAGGAGTGGGGGACTCGGGTGAGTCGCAATGTACCAATTTCCCCAAAGTATTATTGTTCACCAGGCAAGACAGTTTCCAAAAACAGTGGCTTATAACTACCGTAAAAATAATTTTTAAGAAAAGATTATTCAAATAAAAGTTTTAGCTCTTAATGTAAGCACCTTGTGTACAAAATTTAAACAGAATCTTAAGGGCCGATTTCGAGAAAATCACGAAAAAAATAAATTTTGTTCGTGTAAAAATGCATTAAAAGTAAGAGAAAGCCGTCGTCAATCTCCGTGTCACATCCCAAGAAGATACCTAACCTAAATATAAAATTTTGTTTTTGTACGACTTTTCGTTCTCGAGCTTACACCTGACAAGGAGGTATGGAGTCCATATACCTGTGGCCACAACCAGAGCCAGAGTTGGAGTTGTTCCGAATGTACCAGTGAATCTCATCAGAATCTTCCTTTGAGTTCTTCTAACCATCCTTTTTACATACGCTTCGTAGGCTTTGTGAGCCCAAATCGCAGCTCCATACCCCACGATGGCGGCCAGAATGGCACTATGGTACGCTAATTTTTTTTTCCTGGCACTCGTGGAACGCGTGATAGGGGAAGAGCATTCAGAGGTGGGAGTTGAATTCAGAGTCACAATCATCTTCCCCTCCCGCAAGTCACGCAGCCGTAGCCTTTTACCTTACTTAGCTCGATGAGACTGCCTTGAAAACGACAATACTTCAATGTAGACTCTTACTTGCTACTGCGCATTTTTGTGCGCAGAGCCAGGTAGAAATAATTGCACTGTACGTTTTAATCGTTTGTAAATTAATCTTGAATTTTCTTTGGCATATGGTTGCCAGTTTCATCATTATTTTTACGGCCTTAAGACAAACCATTTCCACGCGATACTCATTCACGTATCTGCGATACTCATCCACGTATATTCCTAGATACTTAGCTGGCTTGGATCTTGAGATGGCATTATTGTTAATTCTTATGGTGGAAAAAAATATTTGAAATCAAAGTTTTAGTCCTAAATGTAAGAAAATGATTTACAAACTTTTTAGAAAATCGTTACTTTCGTTTTCGAGAAAATAACGAAAATGAAATTTCCTTCATACAAAGCGGTAGTAAAAGTAAGAGTAAGTCGTCACCATCTTCTTGTCACATCCCCAGAAGGAATTTAACCCGAATAAAAATTAGTTTTTCGTTTCGTTCTCTAGCTTTGATGTTTACATACATACAGACAGACACAGCCAGACATGTATCTGAAATTTACTTTTTGGGATTCAGGGGATCCCAAAATATGTATTAAAGCTGAAAACTCGACATCGAATTTTCATAGTTGAACTAACTTATAGGCCTAATTAATGCTATGACACGGGTACAGAAAGTAAACATAAACGGTACAAAATATGTTGTACAAACTTTCTCACATATACTTATTAATGTTTGTATTATTGAGGTTTTTAGATTAAAGGTAGGCCTACTCTTAACAGGTAGGCTATGTATCATTCAAAAGTTAATATACAACCTCCGGAATAAAAAGATCTAGGATCTTGCCGAATTTTTCATATAGAACAATATTCTCATTACATCACACATTGGCTCAGACTTTAAGGGAGCAAGGTATTTTTTGCCTCCCAATGTTTAATTTTCATCATGCTAAGACCTATGTATAACATCCAACAATCCAACACTCACCCAATAAAGCTAGGGGGATCTGATTACACAATATTAACTGATTAAATAATATTATTGCTCAGACTAATCGTTTAGATTTAAAGAAAATAAATCGTAAAAGGGAGAGAAAATTAAATAAAGTCAGTGTAATATTGTGCATCTGTTTATATTGTAGGCTGATATTTAATGTAGGCATGGGTATAAATGATTATGATGATATTGGGCGACATAGCGGTGATGAGTTAAAGAAGTAAGCATAGCCCCAAAGTACGGTGTTTGCCTTTGCGAATGAAGAAACCCTGAAAACCTCAAGTCAAATTTTGAACCCGAGCTCTCTTATTCTGTCACTTTGCTCGGATTAGCTTTAGCGTGCATTACGACACAGGAATACTGCATTTCACAATAATACGAGATAAATTAATCACAGTTCTCTTGTTGCTAAGCGAAGCAAAAGTATAGCTTTATTAAGTGCTGTATGGTACTTTATAGCCCAGTCAAATTAGATAAAAAAAAAGTTGGTTTTGCTGCATTAAATCATGTAGTTCCAAATGTTTCACGAATGTGTAGTGGGAGGTCCCTTGAACAACGCGTAATATTTTCCCGCCAATTTCAGGTGCCGCGAGGGGTAGGGGGGAGGCTCAAAGGTCCCTTTTTTCAGTTTTCGGCGAAAATCTCGAAAACGGTGCATCATACATAAAATATTATTCTTTTTAAAATTAAAGCTGATTAAATTCCCTACAAAACGATATATTCATATTTATCTCTATGTGTTACCGACTCCGAGTATGAGCCGGTGAAAATGGAAAATTTGCAGAAAAATTTGTGGCTCCACACGTTTTTCGTCAAACTTGCCCTTCAAATTATTTTGTTTTCCATTTTACAGGAATGGTGTAAGAAAATAAGTTGTAGATAATTAAATTTCCTTCACGAATATATATACATTTGCTAATTTATCTTAACGTAGACAAAAGTTACAACATTTTTAATTTTGGGGTCGATTTCGAGATTCCGCTAGTAAACTGCTTGTCATTTTATTTCCATTTTCAAGGGCTTTAACACTCTGTATCATGTTGTTTATTATTTATGTAAACGTAATGGCATTTATTACCCATATAACTAATCATGTGTAGTATATATAGCTAATAATGCAAAAGTAAAAAAGAGGCTTACACAACCTAATACCCGCTCACCCTTCCATCCTGTCATACATTTAAAGCTGTTCATACTCAAACTCATTCTCCGCACCATACAACTCTTCCAACTCCTCTTGAACGGAAGCACTGTTAGTGCAAACGCTGTGGTAATTGCCACAGACAGGTTAGCAGTGGATGCCGGATTTCCGGCATCCACATCTCATACCGCAGCCTGTGGTACAACGACAAAATATGGAGTTGAGCACGCTGTCAGGTGCAATAGGGGCCTTGGTCTTAATAGGAGTCAGATATCCCCCATCTTCTTTTGTCCAACCCCAACGTTCAGGTTCGAGAGATTCATCTCCAAACCACTGTTGGACCTGTAGAAACACTCTGTACGAGTGATGTAGAGCCAAGGCTTGTAAACTACAGAGGTAGCGTATTCCGGCGAGTTTATAGAACAGGGGGTTGCGGCGAGCAGGCGAGTGTGTGACGTCACCAGATTCCAAATCTCGCAATTCCCAGTTTTTACTCAGTCTAGAAAATCTTACACCGCGTGATTAAACTCGTAACCTTTAATTAACCCTATGTCGGATTCCTGTGAAATTTATACAGAAATAATCTACAGACATCAGCCCTACTGATGGTTAAAACAGAGCCTTAAAAAGCGGACACAAATGTTTTTATTTCATTTTATAAACATCACCCGTTACACAAAATTCATGGAGGGAGAAGCAGATTTCACTATGCGACAATTTTTTGTATTTTTGTGTCCCGAAAAAACTTCAAGCGAGAAAGTTTTAGTGAAATAATTGAATTTTAATACAAATGAAGTTCCAGCCCCATATCTCGAATGGTTTACGAGTAATTGAGTGGTAGTTATTCCGGGCGCTTCGAGCAGGACAGTAGAGAGCACGGTGCCGCTGACAAGGCTATTGTACCTACTGATCTCGGCCGCTTGACCGTAGTCTTTTAGGATAGAGATTACCAATACATATTGTTTTTAATAGTACTTATTAGAAAGTGCTTTAGAATGTGCAAATAACTAAACCATTATGCCGGGCCAGAGATGGGCTGTGGCAGTGTGTAACAGTTATTTCTCAGATTGCAAGAAGCTTGACTGTAACATTTCGTTCCACGTCTTTCCAAAAATCAAAGATGTTCGCAAGCAATGGAGCAGGATTACGAAAGGGATTTCAAAGCTGAACTGCTGAATTTACCAAGGGAAAAAAACTAAGAGAAAATGGTTAATAATATACTATACTATTCTTATTAGTATTATTATTGTAATCGTTATTAATCATAGGCCTATTTACATGGGCTTTTAGGACTACAGAACTTTGTTTGCCTTTATATGCGCAGCTATGTCGGGATGACTAAATAAAAAGGTACCTCCGAAGAATATAATTATTGAACATTAATTCTTTAACTGCACTGGAAAGCGTATTTTTTATCGAGGAATGGAAATTAGTCTGCAGCAAGGCAATATTTGGCGTTTCTTCTGAAGGAGATTGAAGATTAATATTCACAGCTGAAGATTGAAGATTGAAGAATTATTGAAGATTAATATTCACAGCTCTCGGTAGATCACGGAGTAAAGGGCCCATGGATTTAACCAGGCTAAATTATATTTTATTAATTTTTTTGCGACTATTATTCATTTATATTGTTATAGGTATTCATGTCGGCACTCATTTATAATTTATTGATTTATTAAAAATAATTAATTATAAGTATTTAGGCATCACGGACGGCGTCTATTGAAGTCTTCCAAAATAATTTAGTTTCAAAGGGTCAATCTTTCAGTATGGGTACAAGTAGCCAGTAAATATCCTTTATTATTGAGTCCACGATTAACATATTTAAGGATTTTTACGTAATTGCTAGTAGGTATATTTTATAGAACAAAAAGACTTCTGTTCCGTTTCCATAGCTTTAGCGCCTAGAGTAATTACCACTCTATTACTCGTAAACCATTCAAGATATAAACGTGGTACTTGATGTATAATAAAATTCAAATATTTCCCTAAAGCTTACATGCTCGAATCATTTTCTGGTCACAGAAATAAAAAAAATTGTCGCATAGTCAAATATGCTTCTTCCTGAACATTTCACGGTCGTCACAATTGAAGCGCCCGGAATAATTACCACTCAATTACTCGTAAACCATTCGAGGTATAGGGCTGGAACTTCATTTGTATTAAAATTCAATTATTTCACTAAAACTTTCTCGCTTGAAGTTTTTTCAGGACACAAAAATACAAAAAACTGTCGCATAGTGAAATTTGCTTCTCCTTCCATGAATTTTGTGTAACGAGTGATGTTTATAAAATGAAATAAAAACATTTTTGTCCGCTTTTTTAAGACTCTGTTTTAACCGTCAGTAGGGCTGATGTGTGTAGATTGTTTCTGTACAAATTTCACAGGAACCCGACCAAGGGTTGATTAAAGGTTACGAGTTTAATCACGCGATGTAATATTTTCTAGACTGAGCAAAAACTGGGAATTGCGAGATTTGGAATCTGGTGACGTCACGCACTCAAGTGCTGCGATTGGTCTATCCCGGAATACGCAACCTGTATAGTTTACTGATCTTGATGTAGAGCAGCATCTTTCGTAGGTGGCAATGAAGACAAATTAGCTTTCATCTTGGCAGACGATTTGAGGAATACATGTAGGCCTACTTGTGAATACAACAGAATAGAATAGAATATTTATTTATCAAACAGCATACTTCAACGAAGTTAGTGCATGCAATGCAAAATGAAATGTACCGGTACCTGTGATGATTGAGGTCATGCTCGTGGGGTGGGGCCTGTTACATCAGGAGGAACATTTGTTCCCCAGCTTCAGCAATGTCTCCTGGCGTGGATGTGGAGTTGTAAAACAATTCAGCGATGTTTTTGGATTCGTTAGGAAACAGCTGGAAACATTTAAATATGGCTGCTTTACTTTTTCCATAAATTGCAGAAGTGGTATCGCATCCAGTGAAGCAATGGATAAAGAGAATGTACTGGCTGAATAGCAAGGCCTGAAGTTGTTGGGAGGAGTACAACCTGTCTTCTGTGTTGCCTCACTTTCATGGCCTGTGGTGTGAGTGCCACGAGGAAGACGAGCAGGTCTATGTCTTCGCCAACTACCCCCACATTTGAATTAGAGGTATTTTCTAATCCACACCTGACAATGCTGTAGTCAGCATCTCCTTTGCCTATGGTGAGCTGTATACCTTTTGCACCCAAAGCCTGCGCTAACATACTAGTCAGCTTGGTTTTGTTCCATTCCTTGGAAAGGAAGTTTTCCTGCTGAACAGTAGCCACCATGTTCTCATCAAAGTCTACATCCACTGATGTTTTGCTTGATGCCCTCCGATGTTGTTTGGCTCTTTTCGTGGAATTCGTGTTTTCGTAACCGTCAAAAACCACAGCAGAGTTGTAGCCGTAATGGTTGATTATGTAAGACACATATTGATCGCAGATGGAGGCGAACTTTCTATGAAGGTGGAAGCCGCCATCGACTTAAGCTGACTTTTTCATTTTCCTCATGATCCCTTCGTCGAAAATAATCATGGGGTATGGGGTTAACTCACACTTCAACAGCTCCTCTACATCCTCTTTAGTTTTCTTGGTAATTATGGTCCTCTGGAAAATCATTAAAAGCTCGACCACCACCACTTCGTTGTCAAGTTTGACAGTGTTACTCATGGCAGCCAATGGGACTATTGTGTTCTTCTCACACTGCTTCATTTCCGCAAAGTTCATTCCAACAAAAGTTTCCATTGTATGGGTTCCGATGTCCACTGCATGGTAACAGTTGATGTTATTGGTTCCTATTACTCCGGTTGAAAGGGACATCAATATATATATATATATATGTTACATGGGTAATTTCATACATACATACATTCATATACCGTATATATATATATATATTATATAATATTAGTTATATGAGTAATAAACACCATTGATGTTTACATAAACAATAAATAAAGTGATACAGAGAGTTAAAGCCCTTGAAAACGGAAATAAAAATGATGAGCAGTTTACTAGGAGCGGAATCTCGAAATCGACTCCGAAATGTAAAAACGCTGTAACTTTTAACTATGTGAAGATAAATTAGCAAATGTATATATATTCTTGAAGGAAATTTAAATCTCTACAACTTCGTTTCTCACACGTTTCCTGTAGAATGGAAAACAAAAGAATTGGAAGGGCAAGTTTGACGAAAAACGTGAGGCACCACAAATATTTCTGCAAATTTTCCACTTTCACCGGCTCATTCTCGGAGTCGGTAACACATAGAGATAAATATGAATGTATCGTTTTGAAGGGAATTTAATAAGCTTTAATTTTGAAAAGAATAATATTTTCTGTATGATGCACCGTTTTCGAGATTTTCGCCGAGAACTGAAAAAAGGGACCTTTGAGCCTCCCCCCCCACCCCTCGTTGCACCTGAAATTGGCGGGAAAATATTAGGCGTTGTTCAAGGGACCTCCCACTACACATTCGTGAAACATTTGGAACTACATGGTTTAATGCAGCAAAAAATATAATTTGACTGGACAATGAGACTGTGTGGGGGAGGGAAATGTCTGTCCGTCTGTCCGTCCGTGTGTCTGTACGCGCGATAAGTCAAATACACTTTATCGGATTTTAATTAAACTTGGTATACGCGTTTATAATGTCCATGGGAAGAAGCCTATTGATATTGGACCAAATCGATTGACCGGTATCGGAGTAATGCCCAATTTAGTGCCTTTTAGCGTAATATATAACTCAAATACACTTTCTCGGATTTTAATGAAATTTGGTACACGCGATCATAATGTCAATGGGAAGAAGTCTATTGACATTTTACCAAATCGGTTGACCGGTATCGGAGTAATGCCCAATTTAGTGCCTATTTTATGGTATTATATTAGAAAGGATTTAACAAATGCAAATCGATTATCCTAACAACATTTTGTTTTACACTGATCATATACGGCTTTGGAATTTTCAATACAGATAGGCATGACCACAGCCGTTTCGAGAATTGCACTGCCTGTCCTATAAGGTTAATTTTGCGTACGCGGCGACATTAGAGGTGGCAGCACCTACTGTACCTTGCTGCAATACCCCATACATTACCGTACATTGCTTCTATACGTTTGCTGCATCAAAATAAACATTAAACACACAGATACTTGTGTTATTTGTTGAGAACATAATATTATTCCAGTATATGACACCTTTTACCTGAATATCAGTAATATTTTGAGCTCGTTTTCTTTTTCCTTCAGATATTTTTGCAATCGCTGACATCTTGACTGAAGTCTACTATTTATTATCTTTTGAATTTTTGAATTTTCAATTTTAGGAATGTCTACTTGAATTCCGATTTCAGCATTGCTCGCAGATTCTTCAGGAACGCTTATTTCTATCATTGATCTTTCGTTTTCGTTTGACTGTGTACAGTTTGAAAAAGTTGAAGAGCAATGTCGTAGCAGAAAACGCGATGCAATCTGGGTGCAGACTGTGTCGCCTCACCTGGATAAATTAGGCAATTGAGCAATACTCTGAACTTCATGTTAAAATAAAGCATAGGACAGGCAGTGTAATTCTCGAGACGGCGGTGGGCATGACATATTCTTTTGCATTTGATTATCAAACTAGTCAGATGTTTATTTCGTTGATCAAGTAGAATACTGTTTACATACAGAAGGTATATTATTGTGAAATAATTAGGCCTACAAACATTAAGTGGAGTTCTTCGCCAGTGTATTTTGTGAAATGTTGACCTATTTTAAGAATTTTTTAATCAGTATATATGAGTCTATTCTTCCACAAGCCCTGCTTAATGAATCGATCTGGAGCTTAACTCGGAAATCGATTACAAAAATAACTTATTTTCTGCATATCATAATTGCAATTATCACTGGTTAAATAAAAGCATTCTGGCACTTTGTTATACCAGTTACCTGATTTTATTTATATTTTAATCATGGTGTGTTCGGAAATTGTGCTTTGAAGTGACACTTATTTCGTTTCTACTTTGATACCTATTAATATTTTAAAGAAATATTTATGACAAAAATGTTGGTATCAATTGTCTGGATAGGTGAACTATGCTGGGTTTTCAAAAATTATCTTCTACCCTAACGGAGATAGCCAGAAATATCGAAAATGGACAAGTGTAAATTACCGCCTGATTAATTTATACAGAAAAACGAAATGGCCATTCCATTAGTAATAGAAATAAGTTTAAAAAAAATCTATTGTACTAAAATCGTAAAAGCCATTTTAAAAAATCTAAATTTTGAAAAATGTTTTCACGAAAAGTCTTCTTAACATTTCACTCACGATTCATGTCTGAACTCGTCAGTTACTTGGACGGCAACTTCAAAACATCAAAACTGAGAAAGAACCTGCTTATCCCACGCGAGCTTTAGATAGGATCGCAACATGAAAACTGTTCAAAATGTCACAAAAGCAAAATGTCAGATGTGGAAATTGTGGATTTCATTTCTTTAAAAACATTCGAACACAAAACTTGTGTGTGTGTTAGAACATCTTGCTCAGGGAATGATGATACATCACTCCAGTGAAAAACAGAATTATATTACAAAAGCAACATATAACCTAGGCTAATTTGATAATAAAATTTACATAAATTTCCTTGAATGTAATGATAATACTGTGATCTAGAGGTAGCGTGCCCGCCTCTAGATCAGAAGGTCGCGGGATCAAACCCGGCCGCGGTCGATGAATTTTTCAGGACGTAAAAATCCTGGGCACGGAGTCCTCCGGGAGGGACTTTAAACTGGGGGGCCCGTGTCGTAGATTTAGGCACGTAAAAGCACTCCAAGCCTAAACTAGAGCCTCTGGACAAAATTTCTCGGCCCTTTCACGTCCAAGTAATACCTTGGTTTCCGGAGGGGGGTTGAGAGGCGATGGATTTACCACCTGTCCCTCTGACCTCTTTCGGAAAATAAGCGTAACAAAATTAGTATAGGTAATGAAACCTCCACTGGAGGCTTTATGCCCCACCATAGGGGTTACAGGAAAAAGTCAGTCAGTCAATGATAATACTCAACAATAAGGTATTTTTAAATTGCACAAAGATTGTTAAAGGTAATATATTTAAATTTAATTTTAATTTTGTGGACAATTGTACATAATAAAAATCATTATACGTGAACCCACGAGTGATTACAAGATAATCGATATATTTACAAGAATGAAGTTTGAGCAAATTTATCTGATGAAACTCGTGTAGGATTTATTAAGACTATTCCATGAATAAAATGTGACGGATTGTGTAAATAATAATAATAATAATAATAATAATAATATTATTATTATTAATATTATTATTATCATTATTATTTTCTTACTTTGTTGTTAATATTCTGTGAAACTGTCAGATCACAGCATACTAGATAAATGAATAGTCGTTGAATCGGTCCGAATTACCAATGCTACCCAAAGTGCGTACCACAAGATAAAGAGCGCTTGTATCGATGTAAATGACTACCGGTATCTGAATTATGTTTTAATGTGAGTATTTTTCTTATTCGCTCCTGTGGAGCAATATACCTAATGTATTTCCTGACAGATTGATTTCAGATTGGCATTAATTCATTCATAACCTATACGGCTGCTTTAAATTTAAAACAAACATGTCAGCGAATCGTAGGCCTATTACATCATTAATATTATTAAGAGCCAGTATGGTACTTTATGAGATTGTGTGGGGAAGGGAAAATGCCTGTCCGTCTGTCCGTCTGTCCGTCCGTCCGTGTGTCTGTACGCGCGATAACTCAAATACGCTTTATCGGATTTTCATAACTTGGTATACGCATTTATAACGTCCAAGGCAAGAAGCCTATTGATATTGGACCAAATCGGTTGACTGGTACCAGAGTAAAGTCCAATTTAGTGCCTATTGTATGGTAATATATTAGAAAGCATTTATCAAATGCAAATTAGTTATCATGACAATGTATTGTTTTACAGTATTCATATACGGCTTTGGAAATTGCAACAGAGTTAACTATGACAAATAACATTATTCCTTTACATACGATTATGAAAGTAGATCGTTAAATTGAGCGAGATAGCGGAGATGGTAACGTCTTGGACTCGCATTTTGGTTGTTCCTGGTTCAAACCCGTAGCCGGCCATTTTGACATCTTTTTTGCATTTTTATGTGAGTGTGCGATTGTCAAGATGTCACAAATCTGTTTAGTTCTGCTGATGCTGGACGATTTAAAACTGAATAAAACACTAGACGTTTGTTCTCCCTTAAGCCTGCTTAATGAATGAATCTGAAGCTTACCTCGGAAATCAATTAAAGAAAAATTATTTTCAGCATATCATAATTGCAATTATAACTGATTAAACAAAAGCATACTGGCACTTTGTTTACCTGGCACATCAGTTTACCTGATTTTATTGTCATTGCATTTTGAAAATGTTGACATATTTTAAGAATTTATTATATCAGTGTGATTCCGTGAACATCGGCACACGTGCACATCGGCACAGTCGCATTTTCGTGCACATCCTGCAATATCGTGCTCATCGCAGTGGCGGCTATTCAGGGGAAGTAGGTGAAGTAGCACTTCACCAGTATTTTCCCTTTACAATACGTATTTTTAAAGTTTATTTTCCATATCACGAATTGGTTTTTACTATAAATGTATCTGTATTTTTGAATTGCCCGCCACGCCACCACCTGGTGGCAAAGCTAGGAGACACTGAGACCCTAAAGAAAGAGGTGGGCACGTTAGATCTTCCACCGTCTGACGGTCTAACGCCGCCAAATTCGAATGTGTTAAATTCAGAAAAACCCGGATTCCACAACCCCGATTAAGTATTCTGTGGCACTTTTTTTTTTTTTTTTTTTTTTGTGTGCCCACCCTTTCCCCCGGAGTGCCTAGCAATGAAGCCAAAAACTCCGGTCAAACCAAATTTTGGTGACCATTTGTGCTGTGTGTTCCTATAGTGCCCTTGTGTGCATCCATGTGGGATGATTGAGGTTATGTCGTTTTGGGCTGTGTGCTTGTACAAGTGTCTTTATTTTGAGTTAGTGTTTGCCTTGCGCTGATCGGCTTTTAGTGCTGTGTTGGGTAGTGTGCTGCGTGTGTTTATGTTAGGATCTAAGTTGTTGTGCTGTGTTATTGTGTGAGGGGATTTTGGTCCAGCCCGGCATTTGCCTGTGAGCAGGGGAAACCTCTCTAAAACCCTGCTCGGGCTGGGTGGAGGGTTTGCCCAATGGGGCTTGCCCTTCACATGGTGTTTAATTTCCGTCTTCGTCTTGTTTCTCGAGGAGCGCTTGCTTGGCGAAGGCTTTTAGCGCTGGGAAGGAATTTTTTAGAGTCCAGAACTTGAGATCAGGTGCCCAGACTTCGTTTGCATTTCTAGCAGCTTCGTGTAAAAGTAGTCTGGCGTCTGTGTACCGGGGGCAGGTGTAGAGCATGTGGTACATGGTATCCTGCTCGCTGTCTTCACATGCACAAAGATCATCTTCGGCAAGATTGAAGCGTATGAGATTGGCAGCAAAGTTCCCGTGACCTGTTAGGATTTGCGTAACATAGTGGTCGGGTTTGATCCAGATCATTTTGAGTCTGCTTTGGACGTTTGGGAAGAAGTCCCTTGTGATTTTCCCTTGAGGGGATTCCGTCCAGTTTTGTTGCCAGATGCAAGTGAGCGCGTTGAAAAGTTGTTTATAGAGCTGGTGTTTATCAAATGTTTCGAACTCATTTTGTTCTACTTGTAGGTTGTCCAAATGGATGGGGATTTGTCGTCGAATCTTATACCTCAGTGATCGTTCCTGTAGGAGGAGTTCGACCGGAAGGACACCGGCTATTACATGCAGAGCATTGTGAGACGTGGTAGCGTAGGCCTTCGTGGCTCGGAGGAGTGATGATCTTTGGGCTGATCGGAGTTTCCGAATGTGGTGCGCGTTGATCTTAGGTGCCCAGGCATTGGCAGCGTAGGTTACTATCGGGACAAAAACGGCATTATATAGAATTCTATAGTTGGTGAAGCGGTAGCCCCATTCATGGCCAGACAGTCTGGCTAGAGCTTGAGTTAGGTTGTTTGCTGTTGCGGCTATTTTTTGTACGTGTGCGGTGACTTTGTATCCTTCCTGGAGGGTTATGCCTAAATATCGTACTTCTCTGGTGTAAGGGAGCCGGGAATGCCCCATGCGTACCCTAGGGGGGTGTGTAGTTAATTTGCCTTTGAGTAGCATGGTCTGTGTTTTAGTTCCAGAAATTTTGAGTTTTGCATCTTTCGACCATAGGTCGAGAATGTTTAGCGCCCTGTTTGATTTAGCCTCGAGTTCTGCTCTGGACTCTCCTTCAACTATCAGTGCAGCGTCGTCGGCATAGGCTATTACTTCGGCATCATCAGTCTGGTCTATTCGTCTTAAGGCTTCATCAAACACCAGGTTCCATAACTTGGGTCCCAGTACTGAGCCCTGGGGGCACCCTTTGGTTACGGCCTTTGTGTGCGTATGCAGTCTGTCGCGTAGCGTGATTTGTCTGGCTCGGAAGTAGTCACGTATTACGGCGTAAGCGTCTTGTGGGCAGTTTATCCGACGCAGTCTTTCCAAGGCGTGTGGCCACCAGACATTGTCAAAAGCTCCTTCAATGTCTATAAAAATTGCTAACACGTACTTTGAGTTGGATGTTTCTACTCTTTGTCGGAGCAGTGAAGCTGCGTCTTCTGTGCATTTTCCTGGTCTGAAGCCGAACTGCCTAGGAGAGTACGAGTCTTCTAGAAGTTGGTTAATTTTGAAGAGGAGAAGTTGTTCGAAAACTTTTCCCATGACTGGGAGAAGACAAATTGGGCGGTACGATTTGGCCAGTGTTGGATCTTTATTGGGATTTTTAAGGATGGTGATTAGAAGCCCTCGTTTCCAAGAGTTGGGAAATTTACCTAGGCTGAGGCACGCATTGTAGATGAGAAGGAGATGCTCGTGGAGGACGGGCCCTCCTTTCTTGACAAATTCTGGGTGTATTTCATCGATGCCCGGAGCTTTGCGATTTTTACATCGGTCGAGAGCGATGTGAAGATCGACGATGTCAAAAGGGTCAGTTTGATGGCCGTTTTCAAATGGGCGCCTAGCGACGAGACGAGAGAAATTAGCAAAAAAATAATCGCGTGAGAGTTCCCAGAGATGGATTAAGAGACGGGCAGTTTAGATAGGCCTACTAATAATTTTTAAAAATATTTTAAGTTTGCTGTATGAAATTATATTTGCAGCACACCCTCGTTTTGAGCCACGAGCCGCTATTGGGTGAATTCCGTTATTAACATAAGCATGTGGCATTTTTTTCTCTTCACCTAATTTTCCGGCCACGAGCCGCCACTGGCTCATCGCCACACACCCTTCGTGAACTTGGGGTAGGGGTGGACATAGAGACAAAGTTGGAATTACATTATCGTATTGAATGCAATGGACTTCACATGTGTGGCGATGAGCACGATAATATTACAAGACATAAATACTATGCTGATGTGCACGAAAATGCGACTGTGCCGATGTGCAAGACCCCATCAGTAGGCCTATATACCAATATGAATTAATGTTAAGAATCAAATTTTAGACCTCAGCCTTACTTAATGAATCGATCTGGAGTTTAATTTTCTGCATGGGGCTATCATAATTGCAATTTTCATTGATTAAAAAGCATTCTGGCACTTTGTTACATCAGTTTCTGTATTCTGTATCTGTATCTGGTACCCTATGATCCCCAGGTGGGGCGAAGGGGCCTCCAATGGAGGTTTCATTACCTATACTAATTTTGATATGCTTATTTTCCGAGAGAGGGTAGAGGGACAGGTGGTAAGCCCATCGCCTCGCAACCCCCCTCTGGAAACTAAGTATTTATTGGACGTGAAAGGACCGAGAAATTTTGTCCAGAGGCTCTAATTTAGGCTTGGAGTTCTTTTACGTGCCGTAAATCTACGACACGGGACCCCCAGCTTAAAGTCCCTCCCGGAGGACTCCGTGCCCAGGATTTTTACGTCCTGAAAAATCCATCGACCGCGGCCGGGTTTGATCCCGCGCCCTGCGAATCTAGAGGCGGGCACGCTACCTCTAGACCACCGTGGCCGACTGTTACATCAGTTTACCTGATTTTATTTTATATGCAGTTATGTTCTACCCAAAGTCGGCGGTTCATAAGTAATTAACAAAAAACCGGAAAAACAGTTTTCACATTATTTGGCTATAATTAAAACACTTTTCAAAATTAAACTATCAATTGCGCCGTTCTAAAAATATAATCTACACGTTAAGTAAATATTATACAAACATAATTCCCAGTGAATTCTACGACACCAGCATATATTTCTTGCATTTATCATGTGATTTCAGTTTTCTGACTTTTGTCAAAAAGGGAGGGGTGTGAAAGGTTTACACGGGTTTATTATATGTATTTATTTCTATGCTTGAGAGAAGCTGTCGGTAAAGCATTGGAATTTTTTTTTCAAGCTCGTACTTCAATATTAGGCCTAATCGAGGCATTTTATGTGTGCTTAGAAGTGACAATTTTATGTCAAGCACATAAAAGAACTCCTGCAGGAAATTTCATATATATTATTGATACTTATAGGTCTAAGTACCAAATACACAACACCATTGTTAAAATTCCAAGATTCTGTTATCACTTCACATACATGAATTACATACAATGTTTTCTATGAAAGGGAAAAATATGCAAAAATACGGTGTTTGATTACAATCAGCAGTTTTCTAGTTGGCTTGGTTACGCTCTACTAACCTTATAAAACTAAATCTTGATGGCGATCCATAAAACATTACTTGAGCAATGCACAAGCAATCGCCGATACCGACCTATCATATTCTAGCTGCCTGATGAATTACCATAAGACAAAACTGAGAAATAAAAATGAAATAATTATAGGTAGGAGTGGAAATGTAAACTTCAACTAGCAAATACAGTTATATTCCATGCCCAAGTTACATACTATGACATATTTGTGCGGTAAATAGTGAGGCAGTGCCGTAAGTAGTTCTGTAAGTTAGGTTACCGGCACTGAGTATAGAAAACTCTACTTTCCAACATGATAGCGTGACGGGAAATAGGTGAATAAACAGTATCATAGAAAACTAATTTATTATTTATTTTTACTATCTCTAAAAAAATCTCGCCTGAATTAGTCGATTTAACATAACATTCCTAAATGCTTTTTCATGATAGTGTTATTTACTCAAGTTCCGGTTCATGCTGTCATGGTGGAAATTCGGATTGCTATACCTACCACATAGTTGCATCATTATATCAAAGACTGTAACTTTTGATATATCTATATTGCAGGCATGGAATATAATGATATTTGCTAGTTCAAGCTTACAATTCCATTCTTACCTTCATTTTTTAATACTGACTTACTATGATTCATGGATGCCATGCCATGGATGAGCACTGCCTGGTTCGAACTAATCGATGTATCGATCGAGCTGGTAGTCTTGTATCTTGACAACAGTGATTAATTATTTTCATGTGACACTTTTATTATCAGGTAAATAGTTATCAAAGAAAAAATGTATGCTACAGTATACACATTGGCCTATCTTAGGCTTGCCGCACACGGAGCCACTTGTGGTCGCCACCGGTGGCGACCACAAGCTGCGGGAAAGGCTTTTACATGGAGTTAAATGGAGAATTAAAAAATAGCCGCACACACGACCACTGCAGACGCCAGTGTCAGCCACACGCTGGGGGAGACGCTCGTTCTCGCAGCAAGTGGCCGCCACCGGTGGTCGAGTTTTGGCGCACACGGCAGCCACTTGTGGTCGCCACAGGCGCTCTAGCGTGCTACAGTGGCTTACAGCTCCCTCTGGCGTGCTACAGTGGCATACAGCTCCCTTCTTTAAGAACTTTGGTTCCATCTATTGCGTGCCCTTATGTGAAATCTAATATATAGGCCTAGTAACTAGGGCAATGCATAAAAATATAAAATATTAAAATAAAAAATACATTTATGACCTAAAATATTTAAAAATGAATAAATTATTCCTTATCACTGATAATTAGCCTTCTGGAATGATTTGTTGATTTTAGATAGCAAATTAATGTACGATAGAGCATTATATTTAATTTACAATAAAATTACTCAATTTGTTGCTAATAAAGTAAGTAATTGCTACTGGGATACCTGAATCTGTGAAATTTAACATGAATACAGAAAATATGAATTGACGGAGTTTCTCAAATAAAATTATTTTCATTTGCCTGAAAGTAACGATTTTTATTGTATATGGAAATGCTTCTCTGTAACTCCACTGAAACAATTGGTGCTTATTGAGTACAACACTTCATAAAAAACTATAATAAGTTACAATACGCCGAAATTACCAAATACCTAAAAGAAAAAAAAAAGAAAAATGATAATAATACAAATCTTGAAAACGTAAAATGGAAAATAATTCCATAAAATTGCTCTTATTTAATCACTTAATGCATTATACATATTTACATATATTCGAGCTATCGTTCAATAGTGGTATAAAAAAATGCACAAAATTATCAAGTTCTTGCCGTACTAATAATAACAAAGTTGAGGATAAAGCAACTGATGTTCATTCAAAGCTGTTTTGTCTTCTAGAGATTTTGGGTCAAACTGTTTTTCTGCTTGATAAGCAGAAACAGCACGAAAAATAAACTAAGTAACAATGAAAATTAAAATTAAAAAAGCATTAAAAAAGAAGTAAAGAACAAATCAATTAATAATCAATGGGAGAAGGAAAGCAGGAAGGACGATGTTAAGAAAATAACACACTCGTATTAATTACGGTAATCATCAAAGCTTCAGGATGCATTTTTGGATCAACGAGTTTATTGTTTGTGGCAGAGAGAGAACAAATAGATGCAGTATCAACATTGCATCTGAGTCAGCGTGAAAAAAATGCTTGTCTTTTGAAAGAATAAAGAACAGACTGATCAAGAAAAGTTTATCACGATAGTTGCTGTTCTGAGTTGTACAATATGAAAACAGCTATTTGTGATATTCCGTGTTAATTTACAGTAATATGATAGATAAAACAAAATCCTGGAATAAATGTGCCAACTGTTTGTTCCAGACTTTCAGGAGATGAGTGTAATAGAAAAGAAACCTGCATGTAAGCTAACTTTTATACTCCATGGCGCTACATCCTTGAAGATACAAGTTCTACCACCCGACCGCTGCGTCATCTATCCCAGGCAGATGACAGGATTGGGGGGGGGGGCATGATGTCAGCATGCGGACACCCACGGTCCTTAATGGTGGTTTCCATGACCGGAGCCGCTATTTCTCTACCAAGTAGCTCCTCAATTTGAATCACGAGGCTGATTGCACCCCGTTCCAGACCTACCTACCTCACAAAAATCCGAGGAGGTACCGGGGATCAAACCCGGGCCGACAGATCTGTAGTCAGCAACGCTAACCACAAGACCACGCCGGCGGTCAACTTTTATACATTAATACTTTTTTATTAAAAAGTCTAGTGCACGTACATACAAAATTTAGGATTGCCTGATGTTCTGTTTGGGATCAAATTATTTTTACTATAGATTATCTTAATGTTAAATACATTAAGCTCGGAATAGATTAGTTCTGCTGGTTAGTCCAGTCACTTTTTTAAACAAAATTTGATTATGCGTTCTTCTAATAAAGTTAATGAAGTAGAAAAATTTTAGAAATGCTTCCTCATCCAATAATGTCACACTGAATAACGGATTCGACTAGGGGTAAATAAACTACTTTTAGAAGGTAAATGGCCATACAGTTACGGAGACTTACAAATTTATGTATTGATTCTCATATTTTATTATATAATAAAATATTATATATAATAAAAAAATATATATATGGAATGTGTTTATCTCATTTCAAATTCTGATCAGTAATAATCCCCAAACATTTCACTTCTGCAGATGATTTAAGAGAAAGGCATTCACTAGCAAAACTGCAACTAGTGCTTCCAAATCGGGATCCATTCTGCAACTGACGAGAGAAGAGGAAGTATTTATGAATAAAGTGGCGACCACCGGTGGTCGTGTTTAGCGTCTAGTGGTTGTCACCGGTGGCGACCACAAGTGGTCCCGTGTGCGCCTAACACGACCACAAGTGGTCGCCTCCGGTGGCGACCACAAGTGGCTCCGTGTGCGGCAAGCCTTAAGTTCGTTGGAGATTCTCCAGTGATGCAATTAGGCTTTCATATTGCAATACTGTACTCTTTAAATCGTTTGGTGTGTTGATTGGGGCTTACGTTGATTCTGATAAAACCTCTAACGAAGCTATTTAACCTGTTGATTGAACATTCCTCCATTGCGTAAAATCCTGCAGTAATGAGGGATAGGTATACTGGCTACAGAAGAACCATAGGATAGGAATGAACAGATTATGCGAAAGGCGGTTCATTATGTCACCACGGAAAGATGAAATTTTCTATCGTGTCTTAGTTCTCCGTCGTGCCTTAAATCAAGATCACTAAACCAACACCTTCGAAAGAATGAGAAATCCCTAAGGCAGTTTTCAATTCCACAACATTGCATCTAGAAGAGGAATAGAGTGCTTAGTGTGTTGTATTCTTTTAAATAGGTTGCATTTTTGCATCAATAGTCTGGCATTTTCTATAAATAGGGAATGTGTCTTACAGATTATTTATATCGTAGACAGTCTTCAATTGTACCAGGGGGTATTCATCTTTCCTGTTTTAGATCAAGGTTTAACTTCTTGATAGCTTTAGAGGCGGGGATCTTAAATTATTTGGTTGCATCCATTACCTTCTTGTCTGTCTTTGTACTTGGTCCTTCGGAACGAGAGCTTCCACTGCTCAAGATAGGATCTAAGTACGAACATAAAAGCATTGTCTTCTGATGCATCTTCTCACTGCACAACTGCAATAACTATTCTATTTTATTTCTGTATTCATCTATCCATCACCATTTCCCTATTTCATAAATATACGTTATAATTATTATTGCATAGTAACATAAATGATGTACATTTTTTAAACTCATATAACGAAGAGTTATAGTGATATAAACTAGGAGTTTTTCAATACACCTTCATACTCATTCGCCTTTCAAAAGTATAGTTTCCTTCAAGAGCTAGTGACTGCAATATCATTAATGTTGGTTTTATTCAGGGGTGCCCACCCCCATAGCTTCATGCTCCCCAGCTTCATTGAAAGTAACTCCCAACTTCATGAAACGTAAACCCTTTTACAAACAGTGGAATAACAGTAGGTCTACTCTAAAACTTCTTCCCAATGGGAAGGTATCGCTGTATTTGTAATAAAGTAGTGTCAATTGAAAAGGTATGTTTAATGAGTCTGTTTTTACATTACATATACATAACTAATAAGACATACAGAAAAAAACTCTAAGACAAATTTTCAGAAGAATTGAATGTTTTAACTTCTTAATAGTTAAGCAATAAGATAAGTGAGACATCGACGGGCCGACAGCACATGCAACTCAGTGATCGATTTCGTCGGCGCGGCACTTGGTAACCACTTAGGCCTACTAGCTAAATGCGTTTCGCTAACTGTAGTTAACAACATTAAGTTTACTTGCTTTACAGTGTATTTTATGCACCTCTAAAGAATTAGAAGAGATTTTTATTACTTTTTGAAGTTATAAAAAATGCTAATTTGTTAACAATTTCAGCCCCTCTTCCATAAATTTCAATCATGACTCTACGTCTTATGATTAGTATCCGAAATGACCTTCAAAATTAACATTTTAAGGCATTGATAACTTAAAAATGAGTTTCGAATGTTAGGAAATATTTTCGAATTCACAATGAACTGTGTAGAAACTCCTACTTTTGTGATTATCTGGCTGTTAGAGCAAACCAATTATTCTGTAGCGAACGAATCTTGAACGTTATGCACCTCTGTTAATTGTTATACCAAGGCTGAATGAGATAGCCCTCCGGATAGTGTCATGTTTATATCAAATAGACGAGTTGAGCTGCACTCAATAGTAGCAGACTGCAAAACAAAATTAAAGTGGCAAGTGCATCATTCAAGAATCGACGAAAAGTTTGAAGAAAGGAGCTAATGACGAGTCTTTTTTTAATTTCCGAGATTCTCCAATCTATTTAACGCATGTGTATGGTATAGTATTTTTCTATGGTAACAATTTAGCAGATAATAAAAATATTATTTAAGTAACAATAATTAATCACTTGGAACAGCTGTTACAAGTTACAAAAGTACCACGCCAAAAACTAGTAGGATTATAATGGTAACGATAGATGCATTGATTGCTTGATTCAATATAGCAAACTATTTTTACTTTCTCGCATATACGTAGTACAGAGAAAGTGTTGTGATCCTGACAAACAAACAAAAAATTAAGTCGAGATGCCTAGATACGGAAAAAAGTGTTTTTTGGATGATGTCTATATGTCTCTGTGGACAAGCACAGCGGGTAAATGGTTCATTGTATTTACTTCTTTATTTTAAATTAAGGACTTTTTTGGAATCTCATCGAACCGCCCACAATTTGTTTTATGTAACTGAATTATTAATTTATTATTTTCATTTTAGATTTTTGAAAAAATGGTTCTATTTTAATAAAATGTAAAATTCGAAACTTCTATCTACGATTAGTAAAATGGCTATATCCGTTGTTTCTGTAAAAATGACTTAGGAATACTTTACTCGTATCTATTTCCAATTTTTCCAAGCTATCTTCATTACAGTAGGCGATACATGAAAGCTTAGCACAGTAAAGTTGTAGAGAAAATTAAAACGAGCACATAAAATAACACATTTCTTTATAAAATTAATAAATATCAAGATAAAAAAAAATAAATGTGACTTAAATGCAGAATTTCAGAACAAACATTAATTGAAATATGATGATATTTTTGTTTCCCTTAATAACAAGAAAACTGTAATCAGCTAATTGTTGGGAAATGCAGTATACCTCAGTCGTAATGAACACTCCTAAACCAATGAGAGTCAAGTGGTTATAGGCTAATAGGCAAGAGATCCTGGGTTCAAATCGAAGCTCGTGTCCAGCCAAGTTGAATTGGATATGGTTTCTTCATTCACAAGGGAAAAGCCGGATTTGTAGAATTTGTTTACTTTCCATAATTCATCGCCCCATTTCACCGGATATTGTAATCGTTTAAACTGAATATCAGAAAAGAAGAAATCACTGAACAAGACAAACAGATTCACACGAATGAATTTTTACAAGAAACTACTGATACACCCAAACATTCTAAACAAGTGATATGACCCATATGCAGTTAAAGAGTGCAAAATACTTTCAGTAATAATAATATTAACAACAACAATCATAGTCATATTATTAATAAAGAAAATTGTAGACTTAAATGTAGTTTAGGCTACTATACTTTCTTGAACAAGCCTGAACTTTAAAAAAGTATTCAGATACTGTACTACATAGGTCCACATAAAAATAGCAATAATTAAAGTGGACCTAAGTCAAATATTATATTGATTATGCTTAATTTTCAATATCTTTTATGATTTATTTACTTCATAAAGGAAATCTATATCTATTGAATAGTCGCAAGAAATTATTTGTTTAGTTAACATGTTCGATGGTACAAGGAAAATATTATTTGAAAAATTCGACTGGAGGTAGTACGTTACTTTTTGAATGGTACACACTCAGTTTATTTCATCAACCTTGAAACCTCGATAGTACAAATCTTAACAGGTATATGTGAGAAAGTTGTGCAACTTTTTTTTTGCACCGTCTATTATGTAAAGCATTGTTTAACAGAGTTCTCTCTTCCTATGTAAAGTTCCATTTTACGGGCTGGTCTGTAAAAAAATTTAAAAAATATAAAAAAAGTGCTTCCCGATTATACTTATTTAGGATATTACTTGCTGTCATCGTCGTTCTTTTCCTTTTCATACAATTCTTTCATTTTAACATTAAAAATACAATTATTCCTACTAGTACTATTATCGTGTATCTAGGCTATTAATAATTTACTATTCAAAATAGCGTAACTAATTATTTCAGCATTGAGAATTAGGTCCATTAACTAGATTGAAGCAAAGTTTTTGGCAATACACAAACTTAAGCTAACACATTGTTTAGTTTCGCTCAAAACATTACTTACGAGCTTCATTTCCCTCCATTCATTAAACGTTTGCAACTCCTTATCATAGCGAAGGATTTTTCAATATTAGTTCGTTATTTGCCTTTTCTATAACTTCGAGATATCAATTTCTTTACAAATAGATCATGATTCAAACTTTCTGCAAATGTTTCTGGTATGTTCAACTGTTCCAAACAGTGATTAGTGTCAAAAACATAATATCCAACTAAAGGAGCCTGAATTCCCGTACAATCCGAATTTACAAAAACTTTTTCGATTACCATTCTAATCACAAGCAAAATGAAATAAAAAGGACTAACTGTTTGACTGTCATAAGAACTTCACAGGTTCGCGCGAATAACTTAATTTCGTGCTTGCCTGTTAAGTTCTATATAACTGTCTTACCTCGTGACTAACAATTACTCACTCCATCCACTGGAAATTTACTCTTTATTTTTTTCAAATCCTATTTGTTTTCTCTGGATCTCATTTAGCTTATGGTCCCCTGTTTTCTGTCTCTTCCGCTCCTAAAGCCTCCTCATATTCTGACTTTTGGCATAACTTTTGGTATAACTTTTATTTACTTATTAATGAATTTCATTTTCAGACAGGGTAAAATGGTTTTAAAATAGAGAGATTGTCCACCTTAGAACCCTTGTCGTTTCACTTATCTGGGGCCTTTTATAAAATATAAAATACCATAGAAGGCATTAGCACACGTTAAAAACACTGTTGTCAAATTAATAAAAACACTGTTGTCAAATTAATAAAAACACTGTTGTCAAATTAATAAAACTTCTTCTTGGTCCCAGATGCGTCTAATACTTGAAAATGCATTTCGATGCAAGTTGCATCATCTTCAGTTCAGCTTGGAGACACAACAGATACAATGTCTGATGATGTACTAATGTATATGCCGGTTGTTTACTTGTTGCATGTTTTAGGTCACAGTTGTTGCGAGTTCAAACAGGTGATTATGGTCAATCGTGGTTTCGTTTAGAATGTTATTTTTATTTTTGTAGATTTGAAGATTTTCTAGTATATTAAGTCTATTACCTTTTTTATAATTATGGAGGATTTCTAAAGTATTGTCTATGTTATCTAATCTATGTCCAGTATTAAGGAGATGTTTAGCGTATGATGAGCGATTACCATTATATCTGAAGTCATTAACATGTTCCTTGAATCTTTGCTTGAACTTCCTACCTGTTTGGCCTATGTACACCTTTTTACAGTCATTGCATGTTAGTTTATATATTCCGCTGCCTTCCATTTTGTCTATATCGTTATTGTTGTTGTTATGTAGTTTTCTTTTTAGGTTGTGGTTTGTTCTGTATGCAATTTTGAAATTTTCTTTTCGTAGTATTTTTGTAATTGCATGTATCTTGTTATCTACGTAATTAAATGTAGCAAATTTTATGTTATTATTTTTCTCTTTAATCGGTGTGAGTTTGCTTATTGGGTTTTGTTTACTGTGTAGTTTCGCTTTATGTTTAGTAACCATATTTCTAACCACCCATTTACTATATCCGTTATTTTCAGCTATCTTCATTATTGTACTGTATTCTTTATTATAGTTGGTTTTATTCATGGGAATATTAACCAGTCTATGAATCATACTGTTTAGAGCAGACATTTTATGACTATTAGGGTGATTAGAGGATTTGTTGGTAATGTTGTCAGAATATGTACTCTTCCTAAATATCCCGAATTCCAGTTTCTTGTTGTTTTTTGTTATGCTCAGGTCCAAGTAATTTAAGGTATTATTCTCTTCTTTCTCGATTGTAAATTTTAAGCAATTATTAATATTGTTGAATTCTTGGAAGATATTCTCTATTTGAGTCTTATTACATATTAAAAGTATATCATCCACGTACCTTTGATATGTAGTAATGTTATATTTGGTTATAATATCCTGTACATATTCTTTCTCAATGTATTGTAGATAGGCTTCTGTTATGATACCAGATAAAGGCGATCCCATCGCCACACCTTCTTTCTGTATGTAGATTTTGTTGTCGAATCTGAAGTAATTTTGATGTAGTATAGTGTTGAGTAGCGATGTTATCTGTTTGGATATATTGATGTTTTCCCCATTTTCAGCCAGTTTTTCTTCTATTATTTTAATTGAGTCATCTATTGGTATATTTGTATATAAATTAGCAATGTCTAGGGATATTATAGCATCTTCTTTGTTGATGTGGATGTCTTTGATCTTGTTAACTAATTCAATTGAGTTTTTTACATTGTACTTGTTAGGAAGATCTAGTTTTTGTTTTAGTATTCCACCCACTATTTTAGAGATCTTATAACTAGGTGCACTTATAAAGTTTACCACCGGTCTTATCGGGTTATTTTCTTTATGTGTTTTTATTTGTGCTTTTAATTCCGGAGCTCTAGGATTCATGTTTATACATATCTTCCTTTCTTTGTCATTAAGTATTAAGTCAGATTCTTTCACTGTTTTCTTGATAGCTGATTGAAAGTTGTCAGTCGGGTCTTTATTTAGTACTTCGATATTGTTGTTGTTCATAAACTCAACTGTTTTGTTTATATAGTCTTTTTTATTTAATAGAACTATTGTATTACCTTTATCAGCTTTTACATGAGTAATATCATTGTCTTTCAGTTTCTTGTTGATATTATTTAAAGTAAGTAAGTCTCGTTTGGTTGTTGGGTTGGACTGTTTATTGTCAATATATGTCTTTTATTTACTTGTTTACTTATTTAATTGTGTAGGCCTACTAGGTATTGTAAAGAACTGAACTCTGCCCGAGTACAAGCGTTGCTCATTCGGGTGGTCTTATGTTGTAAATATATTGTATATGTTGTATAAATAAAAATAAAATAAATAAAATAAAATAACTTTTCTGATCTGCTTTATCTGGAGTTAAATATTATTTTAAAAGAGTTAAACTTATATTGTAAGCAATTTTTAAAAGAAATATCAGGTGTATGGTACAAGTAAATATTCAAGGGAATTCAACCGCTAAATCATGCCACATCATGAGGGAAAGCACAGAACCAACGCCACCTTGGAACAAGGCCGCAACACGGAACGTGTGACGTCACAGCAGGGGTCCGACTACTACGCGATATCCTCAAAGTTCGTACGGAAATATTTATTCTGCGGATGATTTATTTTACTAGCATTTCTGCATGTTGAATATAAATGAAGCACTTTTGTATATTTAGGCCTATGCATGGCGATTTTCGTTTTCATTTTATGGAACTAAAGAAACCTGTCCTGTTGCCGTGATATAAAATATTCTGCAAGTTTCACATGACATCAAAGTAAAACATTTTCAGTTATTTACAATTTTACTTTTGCAATTTCTTTTAAGCTATTGGAAATTTTAGCATATTTCTAACTATATTTTCGGATTTCCACCAGATTGAAAATAAAAATAAAGGAAAATAACACTACTGTACATTGCATAACATGTCTGGAAATCCTGCAAAAACGAGCTCTAAAAATTATATTTGGTTATGATGCCCTAAAACCTTCTATTGAATTATATAGAGAAACTAATGTCCTTCCTGTCTCAGTCATGCACCTCTACTGTGAAGCACTGTTAATTTATAAAATTTCCAACAATTTACTGTACACCAACACAATTATTAACCCTGTAAATACAATACACACCCATAACACCAGGTCTGCTGATCATATATCCATAAACTCAGTATCCTCAACAAAGTATGGACTGAATGGGACCCTGTACAGAGCGATAAAAAACTACAATCACCTGCCTGTCGAGCTAAAAGCGATCAGAAAACTAAGTCTTTTCAAAAAGAAACTACGTCTGCACTTCACTGACTACTACTTCAAGTCTCTTGACCTTTCTAACTAACACCCATTTCTTATGAAACCTTATTTGTTACTTGCCTAGATATAAGTCCAATTTATGTTTTTTTTTTCTATTAGTTATAAGTCAACTCTATGTTCTTAATCATCCATAACCTTGTTATATACCTAGATTTAAGTATCAAAATATGTTCATAATCTTCATCACAATCATTCATCATAACCCATTACCACACATTGTACCATATTATTTATATATCCTGATGCCGTCCATCTCATGTTCTGTTATTTTGTAAGGACTGCCCCTCCCTTGAGCTGTTAGCTCATTGGGGCATACCAGATAAATAAATAAATAAATATGAAATCTTAAAGCCTAATTACAAATATATTTAGTACACTATTTGGCTTGAAATATATAAAAGACTCAAGGAAAGGGAACATCACATGATTCAAAAAAATAACACAACATTAATGTCATTACTCTTTAATACAAAGTTGTCAGTTGTGCTTACAAATACATTTAGTAAAATTATAACTTTATAACTAAAAAAACCTGTCCTGTTGCCGTGATATAAAATATTCTGCAAGTTTTATCCTCATGACATCAAAGTAAAACATTTTCAGTGTTTTCAATTTTACTTTTGGAATTTCTTTTAAGCTATTAGAATTTTTAGCATATTTCTAACTATATTTTCGGATTTCTGACAGAATGAAAATAAAAATAAAGGAAAATAACACTACAGTACATTGCACAACATATAAAAGCTTACAGCCTAATTAAAAATATATTTTGTACACTTTTTTTTGCCTTGAAGTATATAAAAGACAAGGAAAGGGAACATCACATGATATAAAAATATAACACAACATTAATGTCATTATTCTTTAATACAAAGATGTCAGGTGTGCTTAGAAATACGGTACATTTAGTAAAATTTATAAGTTTAAATTATCATATTACCATAAAAACAGCCTGTGGAGAAGAGATAGGAAAAATGATCTGACTAATGCAATGAGGTCCATAGAATGCCTGATACGGAAAGCTACAGTAACGAAGATACTAGGGTCCCGAAGAGCAAAACCATGGTTCGACTCAGCTTGTTATAATAAGAGAAAAGCAGTAATAAACAACTTACATAAAGCATGTGTCTCCAGAAGGGAAGAGGATCTGTCGCTATACAGTCAATCAAGAAGGGAATACAAAGCCCTCCTGATAAATAAAAAGGAAGACTACATGGAAACACAAGCAGCAAAGATAATAGAGGAAGCACAAAGGCCCTGAAAGCCAATATGCCCACATACAATACAAATGGAGACATGGGTGGACCACCGTATGAATGACCTACAATGTTTCCCCCTTTATAGTCCAATTGTGGTTTCAAATGAATTTCATCCATCAGAACAACAATAACCTTATCGTCACCATTTAGTAATGTCATTTTTTTAGCAAGATACTTCAGCAAATGTTCTGGGTTCTGCTCCAGTATAGGTGTAGTAGAAAGTTTACTACATAACCTTGATATAGTCATAGGACAAGGCATAGCGATGAGACCACTGGGGTGATATGGAGTGCACAAGTGACCAGAATACTAATGTGTCCCAACTATATCTTGCCTTCGATTTTTTACAGTTTATGAGAGAAACCTGTTTTTTCAAAAACACGATTGCATCCTGATTATCTGGCAATTTTAAAGCTAAACCGCTTAGAATATCAGCCACAAAAACAATGTTGTTTTCAATGCTTGTGCTTTCCACATTCATGGATTTTAAATAAACATTATTTAAAAGACAACATAAATCAGATGTGGTACTTACAGTGGTTGGCATTGTAACATTTTGTATCCGACTGATCTGTAGCCTATGTCATTTACATGCACTGACAGGCTGAGTTTGTCATCCATTATAGCATGACAAAGAACTTTAGGATATGGCACATATAAAACACAGGGACATGTCTTTCTTCACCACTATCCATTCCTTTTTCAGGTCACAATCACTGATTACGTTATACAATTCATAAAGTGAACTAATTGAAGTTTTCTTCATGTGATTTTCCTGGTTCAATATACTTTCTGCTACAGCTGCATTCAGGAAAGCATTCTCCAATCGTTGTCTACGATCTTCTGGGTCTTCTCTGGATGTTGATGGAGTCGACAAGCAAGTAGGGCATCCAGGCAAGATAGAAGGTACTGCGCCTGATGAAAAAAAAAAAAGATTAAGCATAGGCCTACATAACCTTGTAGTAGACAATGTATCAAAAACAGGTTCTGGTAAAAGCTTAAGAATTCTGAATTTGTGTTTTATCCTTAACAGAAGCTTAAGGCAGAAAAACGGCAATGAAGTCCTAAGACTTAACAAGAGCGAGGAGTAGATACCGATTCTACTCTCATTCCTAGGCTTCTTAGTAATCTGAACAGGATAGCTGAAAAAAAGGAACCAACCTTTTCTCAAGCGTGGCCGATCCAATGGTGCCGTTAATAACGTTCCAGTTTTTGGGTCGTATACTGATGTAGTCCTTTCAATATCACATGGATTGAAATGTAATTCACACACCTGAAAAGAATCGAGAAGTGCCGGTAATAGCCTAGGCCTATGGAACAATTCTAGGTTATGTTACATACCTAAAGTAAATACGGTAGTTCCCAGTTAATATTAAATGCAGTTTTAAAATAATCTGAAAATATGCCTATTTTGATACATCAAAGCCTAAATAGGCTTATTCAAGTACAAAATGCACAATCTGCATCTAAATGTGGTAAATATTAAAAACACTTCAAATGTTCAACTCACCACAGAATTGGGACGTGGATTCAATTCCTTCACAAGCTGCCGTGCAATACTTCTTCATATATTTTATGTATATATGTAAATATATACTTATTAAGAATGCATAGGAATCGACCAACTTAATTTTTAGATAATTCTTTTATCTCCGAATGCAATTAAAACTCTTCACCACACGAGATTACACATACAACAGTACGCCATAATAGGACCCCTAGCCGTGACGTCACTGCTTTTCTGGTCATGCGTGTTGCGGCCTTGTTCCAAGGTGGCGTTGACAGAACACAGAGTAATCAAATACCCACATCTGAATGTCGATGCGATAACAGAGAGCTCCATCCAACTCCAAAACTAAGGAAGCATTTTCAAGAGGTGGAGTTTTCTGGTGCTAAGCAAAGTAGTGTGTGATATACAGGGTGTTAATGAATAACACCGAAATATTTTACCTGTGTGTAGAGGGGACATAGAGAAGCAACTTTTATTAGGACATTTTTGCTCTATGACGTAAAATGTGTATGCTACAGGGCATTAAAGTCCTTAAAATTTGGTGCTCATAACTCAATAATTGAGCGAAATAGGGTTAAAATTTTCATTAAATTGACTTCATGCCTTCTTAGCGATCGATAAAAACCTGATTCTTAACAATTCATCAACAGCTATACCATAATTTAGAATTTTCATAATCTGCAATATTTACTGATTAATCACATGATTGCCTGCCACTGCATTATGTTTTTATTCCTAATTCCAAACCTAACAAAAATGTTTCGTTTGTCTTTTTTTCCCTCAGAGTTGTAAGATATCGATCGTCATTTTTTACAATTTTCCCGACCACTACACAATAGGCTATTCACTGTTCCTTTGTTTCCCATCATTTCAAGTATTAGAAGACAGTGGCGTGCATATCCTTGGGATATTTTATGTTATAACAGGAAGAATTGAATCCATAGAGCAAAATTCTCCTAATAAAAGTTGCTTGTCTATGTCCCCTCTATACACAGGTAAAATATTTCGGTGTTATTCATTAACACCCTGTATATAAGAAGGTTCCACTTGTAAGACCACCCAATATAATAAAAAATCCAACGTGTTACTTAAACACACTTATTTTTTATCGCAAGAATAGGCAACGTGATGTTCTCGCTTCACATTTTCATATGGAATAATTAATAGCTGCGTCGAGAAAGTGCGCATTCAGGTGTCTGAGTTTCAAACAATGCAGCAATATTCAAGAGGAAGGAGTTGTGTAAGATGCATTAGCTTATAACTACCCTTTGGAGAATTTATACGAAAAATGTTTCAAATAAAAGTGTTAGTTCTTTATATGTGGAGTTTGTATACAGAACTTAAAGAAGTTCTTTGGACAGTAGATCTTGCGTAAAATAATCTAAGATCTGCTATTCGTCTTGAAAGGGAATAAATAATAATAATCCTTACACATAAGTCGTTTTTAACGACTTCAAGGAACATTCATGTTAAATTGAAAAACAATCTAACAACACGATTGGTCGTGACTGCGTAAAAAACAAATTTAGAGACAAAAAGACTAAATGCCGAAAGGTGGAGTTCAAACATCGTTCAAACCGTTTGCGAAAATTTTATTTCTGCAAAGTGGCAGTTGTTAAACAGTATAAGTGTTTCATGCTTCTTAAGAGATACTTAAGAGGATAGGTACAACTTACCACTTTCAGAAAAAATATTTTTAAAAACCAATTTTTGAATATACAGCAACTTTTTAATTCATTTTGGTGCAAAAATTAATTAAAGTTCTGCCATAGTTTTGAAATTATGAATTTGAATGCAAGATGCTGCAGTTTCCTGTAATCCGCTTTCAGTCACCTGTGTAATAGTATTATCAGTAGTTTAACACTGTTTTCCCACAAACTACACATTTTAGAATATTCTCTGATAATTTAAAAACTACTGAACATAGTTTTATGAAATTATTTGAGATGTTACCACATATTTAACCATAGTTCTCATGATACCATGAAAATATGTTACATAAATTTAAACATAAGTTACATATAGCTACTGATAGCATAGGCGTACCGAGGGGGGTTTTGGGGGTTTGAACCCCCCCGCGATTAAAAAAAGGAAAATTGTATAATTTTTTTAAGTCTCCCCATAAATTACTTAATACAAGCGTGTGAAGCTTAAAACTCGTTATTTTACGTCTTAATTTTTAAAATTTTCCGGGGGAGGGAAGCTTAAAACTCGTTATTTTGCGTATTAATTTTTTTAATTTTCCGGGGGAGACCCCCGGAAGCTTAAAACTCGTTATTTTGTATCTTGATTTTTTAAATTTTCCGGGGGAAAACCCCCGGACCCCCCTCTCCCTGGGGGTATTCCATACCCCCCAGACCCCGCGGATGTTATAACCCCCCATATGGTCGGCCTGGTTACGCCTATGACTGATGGATGTAATTTTCATTTGTATATCTTTGAGCTTTAAAAAGAAGCAAGAAGAACATGAAACTGCTGAAAAACTGTGTGAGTTAAGGGGGAAACGATAAATACTTACACGTACAGAGCTGCCGTTTTGAATAATTAATTTTACATTTAATTGCAATTCAAAATAGTCTTAATATATGTTTTAAAAGACTGGGTTTTCAGTGTACTAATTTGCAACTATATGTAAGCCATGTTCATTAAGGAAACCAAGATTAAATATAGTAAATTTTTCAGTGGTTTAAGCTATAGCTACCCCTCTCTCCAAAAATTTCCTTAGATAAGTATATTTTTAATTGATGACATTTCCTCTAGATTCCTCTATATTGTAGATATGTAGTTTTGTTAGATTGGAAAACATTGATTAGTTATTTAGGCGGATTATATCACAAGCTTTCTTATAATTCGAAGTTGTAAAATAAATTAAAGTAGGCCTATTGTAAGAAATATCGTAAATAGTAAAGAAGGATTTAGGGCTAAAATTTTAATACAAATTTCTGTACTAACTTTCTACAAAAGGTTTACCTGTTTTGTCTAAAAATATTTATATTAAAGAAATGACTTCATGCATTTTTAAAGAGATGACACGAACACTATAATAAAAAATAACATTTGTAATACTATTTCAGAGCCTATCTCTTAGGACAAATTTATAGTCCTTCAATAAATGTAATTACATTATTATAAATATCCTTTGTAACCTACATGTAAGCAGGAAAGTTGCGTTTTCAATACACCATCCGGTTTATTTTCATATGCACATACTTATTAATAACTTGGAAATTAATACTAACACAAGAAGAGTTTTGTTATGTAGTAATATTATCTATTAAAAAAAAACTCTTTCGTTACAAAAAGTCATGTTCCTAATTACTACTAATTTTCGAGACAGACTATAAACCAATCCATGTGCGACATTGAAACTAATGGTGGGGACAAATCACAGTCGGCGCCGGTCAAGTATAGCTTCTCTATAACCCACAACAGAAGCTTGATAACGTAGTGTTAGATTTAAAAATAACCAGAATGTGCGCTTGAGAGTGCTTGTTATGAAATCGTGACAACATACCTGGTTAGCACTGAAGTTGTACGACATGGTCACATAGCACAATGTAAACAAGTAGAGTAGTTACCTTGGAAACATCGCCTACTGGCATTCCCACGAACCAGCACACACTTCAGCAGACTTATCGACTACTTCTGTAAGCACCACCTCAACTTCTTAACGACCAAACATCTTACCGTCTGTCTGTCTGTCCATCCTCACGTGTATAAGTACACCCTCTTGTCTTTCTTGCCATGGAGTAAAAAAGAAGGGAAATGATTTATAAAAAGTTACAAAATACACAATGTTCATTTAATACCCTCTTACTATGTGAATAAATTTCCCAAGCATAAGTATTTTAAATTTACATATTTCACCTGCAAAACGTAATGTAAGGAATTATATACCTTTCTTTTCAACACAGATTACTAAAAGGATCCAAACAAACCAAGTGCATGGGACTTTCGCCCTTATAGCAAACACATTAAAACGGAAGTGAAAGTTTCAGCTTAATTGAAACTGAATAAAATCCCAGTGGTTTCCATTCATATATTGAATGACAAATGGGAAGAATAATATTCACGAATTTAATTGAAAGCATGAATATAAAATTATTAAAAATAAACTGCTATGGAAAAAATTGTTTGTTAGGCATACTTCTGCATTGGTGTAAGATCCGATTCACGGAAGTGCATTCGGTTTACGATACATTAATGCTCTTAAAATATGAGAGCTGACACAAGTAATGGCATTAAGAATGTCGTACTTATTCCGTTCAACTCAACACATCTAATTTATTCATATTAGTTACCATGAACAGAAAACAGTCATTAATTTGGCTTACAATGGTTTCAGAACTAAACTCTTTGAAAGGCTGTGGTTAGATACGATATTCACATTGTTGGTAAGGAATACATGTTTTTAGTGCTTCTGGACTACTACAGGGTGGTCCAAATGTCTTGTTACCCCATACTTTTACATAAATTTATAATAATACAATATAATATATAGTATATAATATAGTATAAGGTAGTATGGATTCAACATCAACCAGAATGGTCCATATTTACGCATCCAGAAGGTCAGTATGACCATTATTTTCGTGGCACAAAATGATGCGCCGCCATGACCTGTGTGATATTTTACTAAGCACGTATCTGTTGATTGTTGTTTCAAAGGCAGTCCTAAAAGCGTCCTTCAATTGTTCTGTTGTTTGGTATCGTTGTTTTGATACTTTCTTCTTAATAATGCTCCAGAGGGCGTTGTCACAAGATGAGAGATCAGGGCTTCTGGGAGGCCAATCCAAGATGTACCGATCTGCGTCCTATCCACTTATTGGGAAACACTTCATTTAAATATTCCCTGACAATGATGGCATACTGGGGCGGTGCTCCATCCTGTTGGAACCAGGAACGTTCCAAGAGATTCATTCTCTGGAGCTCTGGAGCAAAAATGTCTGTAACATGGCGATATAGGAATGTTGATTGAATCGGTCATCAAAGAAATAGAGACCTGACAAACACTGACAATGAGGCGCTCTCCCACACTGTAAGAGCTTGTGTCAGCCATCTCTGCTGTAGAAACACTGAATTAGGGATAACAAGATATTTATTTGGGGGGGTAACAAGACATATGGACCACCCTGTACATCGGTGTCTGTGATATTTCTAAGTGATTTTATAGGATTTGCATTCATTTTTGAAAACACGCCCTCTCTCAAAGAGTTAAAGAATGCCTTGTATAAGAACATTTTATAAATCGGACGAATTTTATATAGGCCTACAGGAAGTTAATTCGAACTTATTATTTCTCTAGTATACTATTATTAAGTGCCAGTATGGTACTTCATGAGATTGTGTGTGGGGACGGGAAATGTCCGTCTGTCCGTCCGTCCGTGTGCCTGTACGCGCGATAACTCAAATACGCTTTATCGGATTTCAATGAAACTTGGTATACGCGTTTATAATGTCTATGGGAAGAAGCCTATTGATATTGGACCAAATCGGTTGGCCGATACCGGAATAATGCCCAATTTACTGCCTTTATATGGTAATATATAAAAAAGGCGCGATAACTCAAATAGGCTACGCCTTATCGGATTTTAATAAAACTTGGTATACACGTTTATAATGTCCATGGGAAGAAACCTATTGATATTTGACCAAATCGGTTGACCGGTATCGGAGTAACGCCCAATTTTGTGCCTATTTTATGGTAATATAATAGGAAGAATTTAACAAATGCAAATCGGTTAACCTGACAACATATTGTTTTACACTGATCATATACGGTTTTGGAATTTGCAATATAGTTAGCCATGACATATTCCTTTGCATTTGATTATCAAACTAGTCAGATGTTTATTTCGTTGATCAAGATGAATACTGTTTATATACAGAATGTATATAATAAGGCCTACGTACATTCAATGGAGTTCTTCGCCAGTGTACTTTGTGAAATGTTGACATAAATTAAGAATTTCTTATATCAGTGTATAATAGTTTGAATTAAGGTTAAGTAAGTTATTCCACAAGCCCTGCTTAATGAATCGATCTGGAGCTTAACTCGGAGATAAATTACAAAAATAACTTATTTTGTTCATATCACGATTGCAATTAACTTATCACTGATTAAATAAAAGCATTCTGGCACTTTGTTATATCAGTTTACCTGATTCTATTATACTTTGTTATTGTTATAGTATTATGTCAATAATGTTGTCAATAAACTTTCATATAAGTTACTAGGCCTATTTGGTATTATTGAAAGCTTCCTGAAGTTTATGGCTGTTATGTGAAATTCAAGACATTAAAATATACTTAGTAGTTCTGTGAACAGTAGACCTACGGTGCAAACAAGATCTGATCTTCATTTGAAACTGAATCAGAAATAGAAATCCATACACGTATGTCCTTCTTCAATACTTCAAAGGACATTTACACCAGATTTGAAGAAAATCGAACAACAGGTTCGGTCGTAACGGCATAACAAACAAATTTACAAACAGACGAAATGCCGGTAAATCATTAGAGTTATGTTAAAAATGTACTGGAACATTTTTTTTTTTAAATTTCACACTCGAAAGTAGAAGCAATCTTCAACTTTTACAGCATGAACCGTTTGTTTAGAATCGTTGACATAAGTTAAATTTTACACAACTATCTTGACACAAAATAAAAATTCCTTGCGACGCTGCTGTTGCCAAAGAAAGTAAACCTACTTTTCTCGTTGGTTATTTATTTAAACAAGAATTAATACGTTGGATACTTTATGACAGATGTTTACAATTGACTATTCCTTTCATACGCCGCGTGTTTGATATTGATCAATATCGTTTGGCAATGCCTCGAATATCGACAAATCACAGTCTTTATCTTACAATATCCCTGCAAGATACGCGAGGATGCGATTTTATCTGATAAAACGTCATCTATTTACTGAACCGTCACATTATCGCTAAGCAGTGATTACTAGACTACGTCATCAATTGTCAACGCTAATTTGAAAACAAAATTGACAATATCAAGGTCAGAATGCTCTGTTGACGAAATTGATATTATCATAAAGGGAGCTAAAATCATAAAATACTGAAAGAAATAGAAAATGCATATGGATTCAGTTATCGGTACAAAAGTTCTGTGAAAATCGTAAGTACAATTGAATTGAACTGGCTAGGGAATCTCAAACGCAGCAGATTGGGCTATCAATATGAGAAAATCCAACGAATAATAATAATAATATTGTTTTAACCAATGTCCATTCAAGTAGGACTGTGGCAATTGACAAATAAATTACGTTCTTGGGGGAAAAAAAGGTGTTTTTGTTTTGTTCCGATTTTAGCTTATCTTAATTTTGAGGTTAACTATTTTGTCACTACCTCATTGGTAGCATTCTTAATGCAGGGTAATCATTCATTTAGTATGCTGTGATCCGACAGATGACACTATTAATGGTTTTATTGTACAAGCCAGAAATAAATATTTATAGTAGGCTACAATATAACATTATTTATATAATCCGTTACGTTTTATTAATTAAATAGTCTTAATACATCCAACTCGACATTGCGAGTTTCAGCAGATAAATTCGCTCCTGCTGTGCAGTCGCTAATCTATTGATAAGCTCGTAATCTATCGTGGGATTATCTATGATAATACACTAGGGAGTCTTTAACAAAATGTTAATAATTTTGGATGAAATTTTTCTTATTGACGGCACCAGGTAGAATATATTCTTAGGGTAGATTACAGAGTTCTCTTTCTTAATATTTTGGACATTTACAAATGCATGATGGCAATTGGGAGGTCCGCCATTCAGCAGGAGATGAGAGTGTGTTGAAAGAGTACGTCCAATTCAAATCATAAATATAGCGACCTGGATCGTTCGTCTGAGATCTATTGGCATCCATAACAAGGAAGATTGACTCATTTCTTCATATTTTAACTTTATACATAATCTATATGCCTTCGAAGTGAGTATTCTGCCTTTCCTAACGTACGTCACAATCTCCTCTTAATCCGACACTTAATCTCCTAAAATGCATTTCTCGAGAACACAGCTGAATACCGTAGGCGTATCCCAGGTGACAAACTATTCTATCCTATGACAAGAAGCACGTGTTCATTACATAGCAACAGTGTGCATTACAGTTCTTCACATTTATGTCAAATTGTAGCCTACTTCTTTCACAGGAATAACAAGGAGGAGGACCTGGGATGATGACGCCATTGTAATTGAATGTAATTGTTGGAATTGATGCGAGGGGCGGGTCTTTCCGGGATTGGTCTGGGGGCGTGTCTCTCTGGAGCAGTTGGAAGCTGAGGATGCTGTGCGCCAGTCGCCTGGACCGACTTCAGCGGGCGCCCACACAAACCCAGCAGGTAAGTCTCATCTCCGGTTTTTTTCTTGTGTTACGTAACTCATAAGGGAAGAGGTAAGCTTTTTTCTATTTTCCATTGTAAACTTTCCCCATGAATGCTAATTCACACTGTTTATTATTCAACACTTTTACATAGTAATTTATGTCTGTGAAATTTTGAACAGATTTAATAGAAATTTGAGTAAAAATCAATTATAACCAGTTCATGAGGAATTTGTAATTTTTTCCCCTTTCATAAAACTAACAAGTGTCCACATTGCATTTTGAACAATTGAAAGGTAATGATGATGTGGTAAATTAGAGCACATCTAGGAAAAATGGGATTGAAAATAAGTTATACATTAGTAATGCAATTTGATTTACATTAACGATTTACTAACACGCGATTTTATACTATGTAGTGATATATTTTCTAATGTAGATGGTGAAACTAAACTACTTGGATGAATGTCCTGATATGACAAGCAGTACATCGAACTTAATAATGGATTAAAATTAGTATAATACGTCATTCCAGTTGAATGGTCCCTCATAAAATACTAGCGAATGATATTCAGACCCTCCTTATATTACATTAAATTGTAATATACTCCGAAAAATACATAATTTTATCGTTTAATAAATTATTTGTCAAAATATATTTTGCATTCAGCTTATCTCACTTCCGTGTTAAATTGTCATTTAATAAGGTGCATTAGGATTTGAAATGTGTACGATAATGGTAACACTTAAAATCAGTTTTAAAACCTACCTCAAGTATACCTACATATAAATATCAAACTCAAAGGATATATCAAATCTGTTTCTTGAAAACAAAATGTCTTACCGCAACATAATTTTCATTTGTGGTAGTAATTTTACTCCTATGATTTATTTATAAGCGTATAGTTTTAAATTATCTAACGCTGCCCAATAGTAGTAATGCAAAGTTCAAAAATACCTTAGTTCAAAGTTCAAAATAAGCTTATTAAAGAAGCTCTAATTGATTAAACTAACACAATGTCAAGATTTATGTATATTATAATTCGTGTGGAATGAGATGATGTATACGACGAAATCTCATTTTAATGGATGTCTCAATTACTATATCATTATACTCTATTGTCTAATGTTAGTAATAATGAAGTTATTACCATCATTATTAATAGCCTACTATTGTGTTGCATTTAGCCTACATAGCTTTTGTACTCTAGTAGAGGTAATACAATGTCTCTTCACACTTTGATATAGAATAAGAAACCGTATTGAAAAAAGTATTCATTCAGTTGTCTCATCTTCTTGCAAAGGTTAATATTCGCCACACATAAGATAGCCTGCGTTACGCTAACGATTACCGGCTTACTCAGGTAATTTTGTGAAAAAAGAATCAAATGAAAATGTTAGGTCTTAGTACAAACACCTGTACAAATTTTAAACAAAATTGTTAGAACAATTTACAATAATGTCCCAGAAACAAATTTCCTTCTTGCAAAGTTGTAGTAAAAATTAATTAAATTTGTCCCCAATCTTCGTATCACAACTCCAGATAATATCTAAACCAAATAGGCTACCAAATTTTGCTTTTATGCTTTTTTTTTCGTTCTCGCACAGACATATAAATGAAAATTGAGTTTTTGGAATCAGAAGATTTAAAACATGCATTTTTTTCTGAAAATTTGACATCGAATTACGGGTCGAAAAATACTTCTTTTACCAGTAGTAGGCTACCTATCGATACCGTAAACCGGAGTAATTTGAATAATTTCAGACTTGTTTACATTTTTCTTGGAATGCACGCGGTTTTTTTAAATTATTAATATGGAATATTAAACTTACATGTTTAAGGAAGGTATTGGTGTTTTATGAAGTAAAAATGTTTGTAACTGAACTCACAATTGAGCTATCCGTATTACCCCTAAAATTTCACGGGACTGAAAAATCAGGGGCAAATTGGATATACCGTGGGGTAATATGAATAACACTAAATATCTTACTGAAAAATCTTTTTGTGGTGTTCATTTTACTTCAGTTTAGGCAGTTAACTTCATGCAGTTAGAAACCTTACGTAATAAGACCAGACAATGTATGTAAATTAAAATAATGTATCTTTTTAAAATTATACTGTTTATTGTTTACACGCTTCGGCCACACTTAAACTGTTGCCTCAGTGAAAAGAATTCCAAATTGCATTTTAGTTATAGCAGACCCAGGGTTCCGATGCATCCACATAGTAGCCTCTTGATGGTAATGATGCATAATTATGAATATCCAGCAGCACACAGTCCTTTCTTTGTTAAACCGAAACCTCCCGATTCCAAATATTTTAGTCTTTCTGATAATTTTTTTTCTAGGTCTGCTCCCAATACTGAAGGACGCCCAATATCTCCATTCGGATTTGATTTGTTAGGAACCAAATAATTAATTCCTAACAATTCCCTTTTTTCACACTGAATTCTTCTGTATAAACTAGTATATGGAACATCAAACAGTTCGGCAGCTGCCAAAACTGATATTTCATTGTCTGTAACAGATCTCAAGCTTGCTCCATTCTTCCTTTCGCCATTTGAGCCTACAGTCTTTTTCCTTATAATTTCTCACCACCTGGAATTTAAAAAATAATAAAGATGTAAGTAATATATGAAACCAATAATATAAAAAGTGTAATTTAAAATTCCAGCCAAACACTATCCAATTTACCCCGCGACAGATTATTCAAATTACCCCGAATGTCGACAAAACAAAATTTCGTCGTGGTACGATGCTCCATTACTAGAATGCGCCAAAAGTCGGGGTAACGACTTCTATAATGTCCTTGAATCAATTACAGGTTAAAGCGAGTCTACTGCATTATCCCATTATCTATGAAAGCTTAGGCAAGTGAAGTGAAATATTATAAGCAGCCAATAGATAGGAGTTTTGCTACATACCTTCCTCCAGAAAAATGTATTCACAGACGTCCAGTTCAGTCTCAGTAATCTGATTTTTTCAGAGAGTGTTCACAACAATACATTCTTCTCACTGTGTAATAATCGTCAACACGGCGTTGCGCGTTTGATCTCAGGAGTGCCAACATCTTAGCATTATCCGTATTCCCCCGCTATTCAAATTACCCCGGTTTACTCTACCTATCGAGAAAGTAAAAATGTTTATTTGTTGGCCTCTTTAAGTTAAAAGAAGTTTGAAACCATTTGTATTTTGCAAAAACTTCAAAGTTGTTTTAAAATCCTGTATAAATCAACATTTAATTTTTTTACTATTCTAGAATTAACTTTCCTCTTCAATTTCTGAACGAGTAATCACAAAATTTCAGCGTATTGAGCTGAAGTGAACGAACATGATGTCGTGTAGTAAGTAGCCTTTTAAAGTCCAAATGAGCTCAATTGCCGTAATTTTTGTTTTTCAAAACAGTTTCCCTGATAACACAAGGCGAATTGAAGGTTTATTTCAATAATATTTACAATAGTATATATATTTCTCCCATATAACTGAAGATGGTTGTCTTAATAAATAATAGATAAACGAAAAGGATAGAAAGTTGATCGTTTATATTCAAACCAATAGAAAAATAAAACAAATCTATCCAAAATTTAAGTTGTTTTTCAATTTATTCCTAAAAATTAAAATATAAAATTTTCCTCCTATGTTGCTTGCGAGAAAAACTGCATGCATAGTCATAGCCTGTGGTTGAAAAACTATAAATTGCAACCAAGTGGTCATATTATGATGAATGGAGCAACGATGGAATGATATATGGCAAGGAAAACGAGAGCACCCCATACAAACCTGACCCAACCCCATTTTGTGTAGTAAGTGCGTTGTAAAGATGGTTGTAAGTGGATGGAGCTATAAATAAGATTATATGATAGTTACGTTAAGCTGACACTATAAAGGTTATCTTGTCAGATGATGATGGAGTCTAGCGAAGAGTGGGTGGAAGAGGTTTCTCATACTGTTGTGTTATTTGTGCGATATACTGACAAAAGGATTTCTGTTGAAGTATTTGTGTATACACGCTCTTCTCTTGATGTACGAGATAGGTGCGCCGTGCTGAAGCGAGCAACTTCTCTGCCATGAGCGTATTGCGTTAAGTCGAAACATAAGCGATACAGCGCTGCCTTCTCTTATTAAATTTCTGTGGTCGGTGGATTTGTACGAATGGACACGTTCGCATAAGTTTCGAAGGTAAGGTCATACATTACCAGCTGTATTACACGGATTGAATATCCTCAGCCCAAATGCATTATAAATATTCTTCTCAGCTGCAAATTTGGGTCTTTCGAATATTCAGGCATCATCAGAATCTGCTTTTTTGGCGTGTTTCTGATATAATAATTTTAAAACAATTTTTTTCACATAAGATATATTTTTCAATATTGATCCTTCATACAGGATTTTTCACGAGACATAAAACAACATGTGTACTTAATTTCATAAAAACAATATTTTAAAAGCAAATCAAAACAATAATAATAATTATTAGCAGACGTAGTTGTAGTAGTACAGTAGTACAATTGGTAAATATCTTTAAATTGTTTGTGGAATATCCAGAAGCAAATCACATTTAAAACACTAGATCTTAAAAACTGTTGACATTCTTACAACTGTTTTAACTTTTATATGGTATATGGTTATTTAATGACGAGGAAGTACTGCAACTTAAGCCTGTGACCGTCGCTGGTGTGCCAGAATTTTGTCCTGCAGGAGTTCTTTCGCATGCCAGTAGGCCTAAATCTACTGACATGGCCCTGTCACATTTATGCACATATAAATGCTATCGACCTGGGCCGGGATCGAACCCACAACGTTGGGCACAGAAAGCCAGCGCGATACTAACTGCACCACCCAGGCCGACTATTGAAAAGTAATACACTTATGGACATTACAAAAATTAATTGAACCGAACTCCATAGTTGCATCCCATCCAACGTTAACTTTCCTCTGGTGCAAGTTTGAAGATGTGATATAAGTTTTTACTAGAACTATTCTTACATGGATTAAGTTGAGCCGTCCTCGTGAGAAACATGTTTTATAGCTACAGTCCATAGTCCATAAAAGCAAATTTGTCCTGCGCGGGGACAGAGCCCAGCTTTACAGCCTGGTATTCGGATGCCGAAACCACTGCAAATCCGACAACATACCCTCTCCAATTACAATTTTTCTAGACCCCTAATGGTCTCGCTACAGACATTGTGATGAGGGTGCATTCAATTCTGAAGAATTTGTACAGGGTTTTAAGTTAGCCAAGAGTTTTAGTGGTGTAAATACTGAGAAGTATCTAACCTCAAGAGATTCGTTACTTTATAGTTCTTAAAATATCATCTTAGACCAAAAAAAAAAAAATTACCGGCAATGAAATTACAATACTTAGGCCTGATAGCGAACATATATCTATTTTTCATTAGCTTTATGCAGCGAAGGGATTTTAGAATTTTCTGTTCATTCGCAATAAGGGCCATATATATATATAATTTAACTTTTGAATCACAGTATACAGGAGAAAATTCTGCCTTGATATGTGATGTGAGTCTGGACGGTATCTAACGCTAGAAGTTAATTTAAAAAAAAAAGAAAAAAAAAGATGCGCTCTTTAAAACCAGCAACATAATTATATCTTCCCCAATTATATCTTTGCGAAATTATCTGCATAGGCATATAAACTTTATTGAAGGTTCAGTATAATCCACAGTTTATGATGAATATGTTAGAGCAAGTTATTCAGTAAAACATAAACTGAAAGAATTAATTGCATAACACTGCATATACGGTAGTGTAAATTAATTTGAATCGCGCAGTGTATTGTTAAGTTATTTAGCTCAAAATCGCTTCATAACTATAACGCTTGGTTCTTGTTAAGAAAAAGGAGCTCCTTATAAGTTTCCACATCAAACTTGATGTCCGTTAGGGAGGTTTAGTAACTTATAAGACATTAAGTTACGAAACTTCGTTTAACTTTATTTTATTCCATAAATAGGCTACAATAAGTACCATACAGGAATCTTTTCAAAACCCTTCAAATCCCTGAGCATGACATTTCCTTCCTCACAACAACAGAATTAAACTAACCACATTGCGCTACATCCCATGGCGAGACAAGACAGACCACCGACCAATACGTCATCTACCTCTGATCTTCGACACAGATAGATGGCAGGATTAGGTGCATGTCGTCAGCATGCCTCTCCCACGGCCGTTATTGGTGATCTTCCTCCCACGGCCGTTATTGGTGATCTTCCTCCCACGTCCGTTATTGGTAACCTTCGTGACTAGAGCCATTACTTTTTTATCAAGCAGCTTTCCAGTTTAACTCAGGAGACTAAGTGCATCCCGTTTTAGAGCTCCGGTAGTTCGAAAAAGGCCCAGGCCTGCAGATCCGAAGTCAGCAGCGTTAATCTCTAGGCAAAGCAGGGAGTCCGAAATCGCTTCCCCTACATGAAATTCTGAGTTAAGTAGCAGATGCACTTTTATCACAATGAGTAAGCACCACTATGCAGTCAAATAAGCAGTTAAACTACAGCTTAAAGCAGAGTCACAAATTGACCTATTTCCCCTGAGTATAATAGGGTTCACATGAAATTCCAAATTAATGCTCTGAAAACACAATCCCTTAAAAATATATTTAAATAATTTCCAAATTTTTAACATGCAATTAAATACATAAACTAAGCTTTCAAGATTTCAGCTATGTCAAGATTTAGAGTTTCCCTTTCAATTCAATCCATTTTCACGTTTCTGAGTTATTTTTTTCATTCATCTTTAAGCTTAAAGATGGATATGCGAAAATTATCACAATAGATAATATTTTATAATAATATCTGGAATCCTATATCCCCTACGTTGGGGCGAAGGGCCTCCAAGTGGAGGTTTCTTACCTATGTGAATTTTGTTACAATTATTTTCCGACAGAGGGCAGAGGGACAGGTGGTAAGCCCATCGCCTCTCAACCCTCCTCCGGAAACTAAGGTATTATTTGGACGTGAAAGGGCCGACAAATTTTGTTACGATTATTTTCCAAGAGAGGGCAGAGGGACATGTGGTAAACCCATCACCTCTCAACCTCCCTCCGGAAAATAAGGTATTACTTGGACGTGAAAGGGCCGAGAAAGTTTGTCCAGAGGCTCTAATTGGAGTTCTTTTACGTAAATCTACGAACACGGGCCCCCCCAGCTAAAAAGTCCCTTCCGGAGGATTCCGTGCGCAGCATTTTTACGTCCTAAAAAACCCATCGATCGCGGTCGGGTTGGATTCCGCGACCTTCGGTTCTAGAAGCGGGCACGCTACCTCTAGACCACCGCGGCCGACTTATAATAATATAATAACTAAATAACAATATAAAATTATGGTGACATTTTAATATTACATTTAAATGATATTTTTAATTTATATAATGGATTTCCACGATATTTTAACCATTACATTATGTTTCTATAGACAAAATATTTGAAACCAAGGCACATTTCTAGTAATTTTTGTAGAGAGCATACGTGTTAGGGTAATAGAAAATCAAAACATTTCATACAATAGCTCCGGAATATTACTAGGAAAACAAGTCAGAACATGTAGGGTAAGGTCTTATAAATCGTACCGGCTTATAAATTGTACCACTCACGTTTCTGGTGAACTGTCCGTCAAGTAGCGCTGCCAACAGGAAGGAATGTGTATTAGACGCTGTGGAGTAGCAGGTGTGAAGGAGCGTGGTGTAGCAGCGAAGGGACTCTTGAAATGTGTGATTGTTTGATTTTGTAGTGTTGGAAGTAAGATTTTGCGGTAACACCTAAGCCTCTACACTTTCCCAGGTATGTATGAATTCTATTTACTGTTGAATTCTTATTTGATAACTAGCTTGTGAATTATTACTGGCAGAAACAGTTAAAAATACTTTCTTCCTTTCACGAAGAAGCTTGATAGAAAAGAAAATGGCGATGTCGTATAAATTGTACCGCTGTGCTTCTTATAATTTGTACCGGTACAATTTGAAAGAACGCAATGTTGTAATTATACTGAAGCGTAGTAATGACATTCTTAATAAATAAATTATGAGTTATATCTCATCAGCTATATCTATAATAATAAAAATTTTGTTTTCTTCATATTTATTTATTTATTTATTTTAACAATAGAAAAATATATTTCATTTTCACTCTTATTCTTTTAATTTTTTTCGCTTTTTATGAAAGCAGTAGGAGATTATTATCACAGTTACATAGAACCATAATTAATTATAAGCCGTAATAAAATATAATATACATGACTTTTACGAACTTTATTAGGCCTATTCTTGCCTCAGGTCTCTCAGAAGATTTCGGTTTTTAAGAACAAAGTTTCCAGTTATAATATATATTTTTTTTAATTTAGCCTATTTATTTATTTATTTCACTTTACTTATAGATTAATTTAGTATTATTTCTTTGATTAATTGATAAATTATTTATTTATTTTTAGATGGCAGCGCCAAAGAAGTATGGTTTGTGGACGCAAGAAAATATGGAGAGAGCCTTGTACTCCTTAAGAAATGGAGATGCTGGGATAAATGAAATATGCAGAACATATGGGATTCCGAAGCCTACGCTCAAAAGGAGGTTAGAGGATAAAAACAAAAAAGCATGTGAAGGATTAAAGAGTTTTGGACGAGGTACAGACCTTCCAAATGAACTGGAAGAGGAACTAGTAAGGCACGTTCTGTTATTAGAGTCGCATATGTTCGGATGCACTCGAAAAGACCTTCAAAAGTTAGCCTTTGACTTGGCTGAAGCCAATGGTGTGAAACACAGGTTTAAAAACGGGACAGCAGGAAAGCAGTGGTATTACAGCTTCATGGCTAGACACCCAACTTTATCACTTCGTCAGCCAGAGGCTACTTCTGCAGCTAGAGCCTTTGGCTTCAACAAAGAAGCAGTAAATAAGTTTTTTGACATTCTGACTGATATTGTGGACAGAAATGGATTTCAAGCTACCCAAATCTTTAACATGGACGAGACAAGTCTGTCCACGGTTCAGAAGCCACAAAAAATCATTGCTGCAAAAGGGAAGCATCAAGTGGGAGCTATAACCAGTGGGGAAAGAGGAACAAATACCACTTGTGTTTGTTGCTTCAGTGCCTCTGGATTGTACGTGCCCCCAATGCTTGTGTTCAAGAGGAAGAGATTTTCTGATGACCTGAAGCCTGGCGCTCCTCCTGGGACACAATTTGCTGTTTCAGACAGCGGTTGGATGACGAGTGAGTTATTTATACAATGGATGCAGCACTTCATCCAAACCGTGAGGCCTTGTTTGGAAAGAAAAGTGCTATTGATTCTGGATGGGCACGTCACACACACCAGAAACCTAGATGCCATAAACCTAGCCAGAGATAATGGTGTGATCATGCTGTGTCTTCCTCCACACACCACTCACAGGCTTCAGCCATTAGATGTGGCGTTCTTCAAGCCCCTTGGGACCTACTACAATCAAGCAGCTGACAAATGGCTTCGTACCAACCCAGGGAGTAACATAACTCTAACACGAATCGCCGGGCTGTTGGGAGAAGCCTATGGCAGAGCTGCAACTGTGCAGAATGCAGTAAGTGGATTCTCTAAAACTGGAATTTGGCCTGTGGATCCAAATGTTTTCCAGGATTCAGACTTTGTAGCTACAATTGGTCGTGAGGTACCAGAAGGGGATGAGGGTTTAGAATTTGGGCAAATTGAAGGACCAGCAGTTTTACCAAGGTGTTGCAGCCCACCACCACCCAATCAGCCACCTAAAGTGTCTCCACACCAACTGTCACCCGTTCCAATCCTACAAAAGAGGAAAAGAAGCCAAACGAGTACTACAGCGACGGTAATCACGGGTAGCCCTCACAAGAAGCTCCTCTTGGACAGCAAGACTCTTGGATGTAGTGGGAAAAAAGCGCCTAAACTACCAATAAGCTCCAGTTCGGCCAGCTGGTACTGCACGATCTGCGAGGAAAACAAGGAAGAAGATATGATAAAGTGTTTGAAATGTTCCGTTTGGTTTCATACCAGATGTGCCAACGTCACACCGAAAAAGAAGATGTTTTATTGCAGTGAGTGCAAATAGGTTAAACTAATACAACAAGTTGTTTTTTGATTCTGTTGAATCAAAACGTATGTAGGCCTAAGTGGTAGTTTTTCGAAACTAGCAATAGTATTTTATGTGTGCATTTTAAGCTAATTAAGATTACGAAAAGTCTGATTTTATTTATAATAATGGAAGAAATAAAATGTCACTTTCCTTGAGTCTACAACTGAATTTGGAACATAATTTCACCAGTGGTCCAATTTATAGCACTAGTGGTACAATTTATAGTACGTGATTATAAATTGTACCATTTCTCATGCTTATCTATTTTGCGTGATATTCTTTACACCGTTACGATTTGAGCTTACAAAATCGGTATGTATATTCCGAAAGGACCAGGATATAAAATGCAATACTTAAATTTGACCTACCTGACACAGATTCCATCCATATTAAAGAAATCCTCAAAGTGGTACAATTTATGAGACCTTACCCTAGTCTGCGGTAAACAGCATTAATTTTCACAGGTGAATGGCAGCTGCTTACATAGCCTACAACTGCAACCTCTTGCTATTAAATTCGTAACTTTAAAAATAATTATAGATACGGTACCTAATATACTTTTGCATCAGAATGAACTTCATAAGATGCTGCGTTTTTAGAAATATTTTGCAAGCTCTAATTTTTAAGTTGGTAAGCTGTACCTACCCTTTTAAGAATGAAATATATGTTATTTCTTATAGGACTGAAGCTGTACTGTACAACATTGGCAATTTGTCTTACTTCAGAGTTCAACACACTTATTGCGGTACAAGAATAAGTTAAGATAAATGCACACCCAGTTCTGCACTTTAACTGCGACGAAGGTAAATTACTGTCATATAACATTTGGTTTACGGAACTTAAATAAAGATTTAAAAACACAGAATTCAAGTGTACTGTTACACCAGTGTTCGACGTTGCTGTGAAACTGTCTTTCTGACTTGCAAATGACTAGCCAGTGGAAAAAAAATAACTGTATTACAAGGGAAATAATTTTTAAAGTTAACGTTCTCTAAACTGAAAGGAGTGTATGTACTGCAGCTGTTTGAGCACATCTTTTACCCATCAGGTAAATGCATTTATATTTAAAACTAGCTTAAATGGCCCGGCGTCGCCCGGGTATTTTATTTTGTAATATGAAATTAACTTATGGAGGACTTTCGATGTTGAAACTCTAGGTCCTTATATAATATGTATGTAGAATTAGAAATGAGGAAGAACGACATATGACACTCAGACTATTCCCTCAGAAAACGCTAGACATAGCTTTTTATGGCTCATAGAGGATGTCGAATGTTGCATTCCATTGCTTCTACACACCATGCCTGGGAGGAGTGCAAATAAGAAGAAAAAGAAATTCCGGTTACATAAGATTGTATTGTCTTGACAGAAAATTGTATTTCTCACTCTCATATTACCATACAACCGTTTCGGGGCTAAAGTAAAAAAGAAATTCTATATCACTTTCATACTTTCCTTCCCAAAAACTTGGGACATAAGTTAGTATACTGTGCGCGTAGGACTGAAAATGTTCCATCCCATTTTGTCTTCTTCTAGATATTTAGGACCTCTGATAAACATCCCTAGGCCTATTTCTGAACTAATACAAAGCCTACAGCTATGAGTGACATATCAGTGGATAGGATTTGTTAGCGACTTCCGATATAGCATACTCACTGGCACACACTTAAGTTGTCCCTGCAATACGACCGCTTATTCTACATCAAAATGTGAAGTGAGAAAATATTTTCCATGTCGAGGGTAGAGAAAGTTATGTGACTGCTTTATTTTCGTGGATTTTATTCTTCAAGAATTATTTTCACAAATGTATTAATTACATCGATAGTATCAGAATTTGTTAAATCCCAGTATTATAATATAGTTTCAAAGCCCTATGTGAACACCGTAAACAAAACTTTCGTTATGTAAACAATTGACAGCAGAAATATCTAACTGTGCCTCATTTTACATTTCCGACTTTTCCCGTGGATTTTCCAAAAATTTTCTTTCATACAAACCTTGTCCTGACAATTATGAACACAACAAAAAAGAAGTCAGCCAAATCGGTCGAGCCGTTCTTAAGTGATGCGGCAACAACCCTTTTGTAAATTCATTTTTATTAATATAGATTATGACATAAATAACATTTTATAACGCTGAGAATTTAAAAGTATCTACATTATTTAAACACTTTTGTTTACATATATGTAAGTTTGGCACCATATACGACTACTTAACCATATTCCTGAAATGCACCAAATTTAATCCATGGTCTGTTTTTGCTCATCCATTTTATTATTTGCTCTCATTATTTCCTACACCCCTACTATAAGTACGAGGGGGAGTCCAAAAATAAGTTTCCCCAGGCGACTGTGTACAGAGGTGTGGATGAAAGACAAAAATATATATATTTATTTTATTTATTTATTTATTTATTTAACATGGCGGATTTAAGGCCATAAGGCCTTCTCTACCACTCAGCCAGAGCAAAATCATGAAATACATAATAATAATAATAATAATAATAATAATAATAATAATAATAAATGAAAAAAGAAATGATATACCTGAATACAAGAAACGTACATTAAATACAAAGAAAAAATTCAAACATTAAGTACTTGAATAATATATAATAAAAATGACTAAAATAAAGAAATAAAAAAAATATGAAAGAGTAAACAAACACACTCTTAGTTATTACACAATATATATGTTAATAAAAATTTTCAACAAAAAAAAATTACTAATTGGCATCAATTCCTAAATGTTATTGTTTACTAAATTTATTAAATGACGCTTGAACTGCGAAGTCGTTTGGCAGCTCCTGACATAGCTAGGCAGTGAATTCCAGTGACGAATAGCTGTTGTAGTAAACGAATTCGAATAATGTGTAGTTCTGCAAAGAGGCATATGAGTCATTAAAGATAAGACATGCCTTTATTTTTCCACATAATTTCCATTGAGAAATTTGTCATACCGCTTTAGAAGCTTCAAAAGCCAGGGAAAAATCAGGGCTCTGCATACGGAAGAAGCATCGAACGGCTTGTGTAACGTCAGCAGTGCTCCCAAAGCGCCTTCCGGCGAGAGTCTTCTTCAAAGCAGGAAACAGATGGAAGTCACTGGGTGCGAGATCAGGACTGTATGGCGGATGGGCTAGGCGCTCCCAACCAAGAGTTGCAATATGGTTTTGCGTTGCCGTCGCCGAGTATGGTCTCGCATTGCCATCCAACAACAGAACGCCAGATTGGAGAAGGCCAGGCCGCTTTTTTCCAAATCACCTCCTTCAATTTCGACAGGCTGTGACAGTACCACGTAGCGATGGTTCCATCCTCCAAAAAGTCCAGCAATAAAAACCCTTGGGCGTCCCAGAACACTGTGAGGAGCAATTTACCTGCAGAGGGCGTTGTTTTGAACTTCTTTCGGACAGGTGATGACGGATGCTTTCACTCCATAGATGCGGACCTGATGCAGAGCCCTGTTTTTTTTCCTGGAGGGCTTTTTGAAGTTTCTAAAGTCGCATGACAAATGTTTCAATGTATGTGGTAATTATGTGGAAAAGTAAAGGTACGTCTTATCTTTAATGTTTCTTTATATTTTTACTTCCTCTGCCCGTACCATCGGTAGCCTACTATAGGTAGAGGAAATATTGTTTTCGACCCCAAAATTCGAAGTTGAATTTTTAGCATATATACACGTTTCAAAGCCCCCTGAATCCAAAAATACTATTTTTGGAAACATGTATGTGTGTCTATCTGTCTGAACAGGCTAGCTTCAGAACGGAGAATCGTGTGAAAACAAAATTTCGTATTTGGGTCAAGTACCTTCTGAAGATGTGTGCCCAAGATTGGCAACAGGTTTCTCTTATTTTTAAGGGGACTTTACATGAAGAAATTTTCGTTTTTAGCGATTTCCTCAAAAATGGCTTTTCTTTAAATTTTCCAGATGTGTAGCTTATAGTGAGAGCTAAAACTTTTATTTGAAACCTTTTTTCGAAAAAATTCTCTGAAGGGTAGTTACAAGCCACCCACTGTTCACCCACTGTTTGTTGCGTGGTCAACAATTAAATACGCGCTCTTTCACGGACTCTTATTCTATATAAGAATGAGAAAGATGTATTGTTGGCCATGCATAGAGTAAATATGTATCTGAGGGACACCGCCGTCTCGAGAATTGCACTGCCTGTCCTATGCTTTATTTTAACATGGAGTTTAGAGAATTGCTCAATTGCCTAGTTTCTCCAGTAGAGGCGACACAGTTCACACCCAGATTGCAGCAATCACCGCCACCTATACCTCCGCCGTCTCGAGAATACACGAGTAATAGAAGGCATTGCCCTATACATTACCGTACATTGTTTCTATGCGTTTGCTGCGTCAAAATAAGCATTAAACAGACACAGATACTTGTGTTATTTGTTTAGAACATAATATTATTCCAGTATATGACACTTACCTTGAAATGGAATTTTGGAACAATAATTAAAATAAATATAAATTAATTAGACGTATTGATAGTAAATTTTATAATTATTATTTTACAAAATTTTATTCATAGCAATTAAGTACCGGTATCTAGAATAATACAAGTTTAAAAATTCAGTTTATGCTATATTAGAGACAGCACTACATAATCAACAATGTCGTAGCAAAAAACAAGAAGCAATCTGGGTGTGAAAGGTGCTGCCATCTGTAATGTCGCCGAGTACGCAAAATTAGCCGTATAGGACAGGCAGTGTATACACGAGTAATACAGTTTAGAAGTTAGTGCTGAGGGAAATATTCGATAAAGTTCGGAAATTATTCTTAACGACGGAAGTTTCAATAAACGTCTGTAGTCACTTGTTTTTGTTTAGTTTGTTATATAGTTCGCATTTTTATTAGTCACATAATTTTCAAAGAAGAGGTTATCAGGTATTTATCGTGTAATTAGCGTAAAATTGTGTCTTGTGCTCACACTTTATCTTGAGCCGAAAAAATGCGGGGGTGAGGGGAGCTGATATTGCATGCAGTACAAGAGACTGACTATTGGAGAAGGCGGTGAGTTAAAAATTACGTCATTTCTGAAGGGTTGCCAACTACAAGAGAATATAACGTGTGTAGTTTTTTGCTGGTACACAATGGAACTAACTGCAATTCGTTGCACTTTCAACTCTCGCTACCAAACTAAAAATTTTATAGTGAATCAGATATTATAGTAGAATATATCGCTGGAGAAATGAATTAACTAATATATTTATTAAGACAATTTCTCTCCTCGTCTTCAGAATACAGAAAATCGGTTTAAAAGTCGTAGCATTATACATGTAGGCCTACTTGAATACGCACTTTCACATGCCTGAATTGATGTAATTTAACTAAATATCTGTCGCGAAAGTTTGTAGGTAACAATACAACACAATTAATACAACGAAATAATAAAACTTGACTTGTTCTTTTCTCCAACGACAGATTCAGCTTAAAACACATTAAATTGATTTTCCTTCCATTTCATTTATTCGGTTTATTATTTCGCTGATGTCCGATACTTCTTGGTTTAAATAATCTTCATTTTTAACTTCGTTGTCACTTATATCGACCATTTCCACAACACCAGTACTGTTCTTCGAATGTCCCTGGATTTATTCTGTAATTTTCAGAATAATATGTTGTAAACAAATTAAAAAATAAATAGACGGTAGCTCAAGAATGCCGCAAGGGGAAGTTTTTGGGTAATACTGGGGACGGGTCGCGATCTTAATTTTTTTCGAGCGAGGCCTTCTTGATATGGACGGTTTTCAGCATTATGGAGTGTTAACTCAAGATAAAGTGTGCTGTTCACGCAAGCTAAGGGTTTTTCCAGCATATTTATTATGTGCAGTGAATAGTTTTAATTCAAATCATCCGCTATATTTTCTTGCGCCAAGTATTAAGTTGAGTAGGCGTATATTACATCATATCCTGATCACGAGTTCTTTGTGACGGGTATTCCCTCTGTAAGGACGCCTCGAAGAGCGTCAGGAAGCCTCATCAGTATTAAGCCTGCAGTTAAACGAACAAGTCGCGTTCTAACACTGCTCTGATTCTCTAGTAACAAAGGCCTCTTCGCGCCCTTTGTATGTATACTAGAAATCATTGGAATAAAACTTCCTTATAAGTTTTATTAGTTTCAAGTAAATTACTTAAACAGAATTTACATATTCTTCGTATTAAAAGTTCATTAGATTCACTTATTAGTTCTACGTAAATACATAGCGTGTGACGTCATCACTCACCAAGAAGCTATACCACGTGAGCAATCAAGTGCTAATAACTTTAAATACCTTCATTCTACAGTAAATTTTATTACCTTTAATTTGAGATACAATTCATTGGTAAATTACATAATTTACTAAATTACTTCCAGTGGTGCAACACTGTTCGCGCCATTTTACAATTCTTTGTTTCAACGTGTTTCGTTAGTTATTATTCAGTGTTCATATATTGTTTCTTCAAATGTTTACAAGTATTAATAAAGTGCAAAGTTTTAATTATATTTTAGATTGTTAAACCAATATGATTTCTGTGATCTCTGTACCCAGTGTCCTCGTGATATAGTCCACTCTTGCTCTAAATGGTCCTCCGCTTCTCAGAGAAATTTTCCTATGTATTGCACATACATTGTTTCACTCCGTCCAGAACATTTGTTCCTCTAAAACCTGAACCCTAACATTTGTTCCTTGGACCTGTTATTTTACACCAATACCCAAACATTTTGTCCTCACGGTCCTGATACCGAACATTGGTCCTTATCGGGCAGGATCATATTGGTACAATCATATTTATTGCATACTTGTATTCGCAAATGCCGTTTCTCGAATTCGTCTCATAACTGTGCTTCCGCGTCGGTCGGTTCGTGAGTTCCAGCAACCCTGAACTTCGCATCGCGGACAGCATTATGCAGCAGTGATACGACTCATCGTGGGATTCCGGTCCTCAGCGAACATCAAGAAGACAGTGAACAGTTAATACATGCATCATCGTGCAGCAGTGGTAGCATCTCATCTTTAAACTTCAAGTAACAAATCATTTCATCATGGAAAGTGACTTGAAAGAATTATCGAAAAGAAGAGGTTTTCTCAAAAGAAAACTCACGTACATTCAAAAGTTCTGTGATAGTATTTCAGAAGAAGTCAATGTATTTCAATTAAAGGTTAAATACGAAAGTCTCATTGATCTTTTTGAAAAATACGAAGCTGTACAAACTCAAATTGAGGCTCTCATCGAGGCTGAAGATGACATAGATTGTCACGAACAGTACGATGAAGAAGTGAGAAACAATTACGAAGTGCTAAAAGCAAGGTTAAGTGAACTTTTGTTTCTACACGAACATCCAGTCAGCAGTGTAAGATCTCAGCACAGCCAACGATCTAATCACAGTGGTAATTCGCATCACACGTGTCAGTCTTCTGCTTCACAGTGCAACAATAGAAATATACAATTGCCAAGAATTCAAATTCCTGTATTCAGTGGAGATGTGACTAACTTCAAGCATTATCATGACACTTTCAGTAGCTTAGTGGTAAACAATGATTCATTAGATCCCATCCAGAAATATCACTATTTGCTGAGTTCTCTGAAGGGGCAGGCTCACGCTCTTGTTCAAAATTTGCCAGTTACGAACGATAATTTTCCAATAGCATGGAACTTGGTGTGCTCTAGATATAATAATACTCGAGTTATTGCCACAGCTCACATAAAAAATCTACTTTCGTTACCCATAATGAAAGATGAAAACGTTACAGACCTGCGAAACTTGCTAAATCAGTTTCAAAGCAATCTTAACGCCATCGAAGCTCTCAATATTGAAATCCCATTACACGAAGTCATGTTCATTCAATTAATATTGGATCATCTTGGTGAGACTACACGTAAAGAATGGGAAAGTAAAATTGACTCACAAAGGTTCACATCGCTTCAAGAGTTGATGAACTTCCTAGAAGCCAAGGCTCATTCGTTAGAAGTGCTATCCAATTCTAACAATGTGCCAAGCCCATCCAAAGAAAAGAGTGAAAGACATACACAAAAGAAATCTGTAAAAACGACTCGTCAATCTTATGTTGCCATCAAAGGTGATACATGTCCTTGTTGCAAGGAAAGTCACAAGTTATATAAGTGCGACAAGTTTTCACATTTGAGTGTAGATCAACGTTGGGATTTTGTGAAAAGCAAAGGTTTATGTGCAAACTGTTTCGCCAACAATCACAAAAGAGACCACTGCAAACTCAAGTCCTTCTGTAATTGTGGGATGGCTTCACACAGCAAATTATTACATAACACACGTGACAAGAAAAAGACCTCTCACCAGTCAAGCACTGGGGAAGGCACTGGCAATTTGCCTGCCAGTTATTGTTCTATAAAGGAAAAATCCAACCAAAAGGAGATTTTGTTAGCAACTGCAGCAGTGCATCTTGAAGATAAGCAAGGAAATCTAGTGTTGTGCAGAGCGTTACTAGACTCAGGGAGCCAACTAAACTTTATAACTGAAGATTTAGCCAAGAAGTTGCAGCTGTCAACAACGAATGTCGATACTCACATAAGAGGCATAAATGGCACCTCTTCTTGCAGTCACAGTGTTAAGGTTAATCTGCGATCCAGAATCCAGAATTTCCAGGCTGAAATGAACTGTCTAGTAATCCCTCACATTGCAAACAAACTTCCTTCAGTCCGTATTGATCCCACAAAATTCAATATTCCTAGTGAAATTACATTAGCAGATCCTAAATTCTATATCCCTGGTGATGTCCAGCTCCTCATTGGTGCTAGCTTGTTTTACCAACTATTCACTAATGAAAGAATAGTCATTCCTAATAACCCTATTCTTAGTAACACTGAACTAGGCTGGATAATCAGTGGATCTGTTCCCAAAACCTCAATCAAGTCTAAGAAAGTCACATTTGCTCAACACAATTTATTTGTGACCGTTGACAATGTTGACACACAGTTAAGGCGTTTCTGGGAACTAGAAGATTTTCCTAAACCAGTGTTTACTAAGGAAGAGAGAGAGTGTGAAGAACATTTCATACAAAACATTATTCGTGCAGATGACGGTGCTTTTGTAGTGAAATTACCCAAGAATCGATCTGAGGACTCCTTGGGCGAATCCAGACAACAAGCAGTGAAACGCTTAGAACATCTGGAAAGAAAATTTCAAACTAATTCTGTCTTGCAGGAAGATTACAAAAAATTCATGCAAGAATATGAAGAATTGGGACACATGAAGAAGGTTTCACTTCCACGGCCAGGTGAAAAATGCTTCTATTTACCACATCATGCAGTAATCAAACCCTCGTCTACTACAACCAAGACTAGAGTTGTGTTTGACGCTTCTGCAAAAACATCTTCAGGCAAGTCCCTAAATGACATTCTGAAATTAGGGCCTACAGTGTAAGATGATTTATCATCAATTATAACTCGTTTTCGAACCTATAAATATGCATTTTCAGCTGACATTTCTAAAATGTACAGACGCATAAAAATGCACGAAAGCGACCAGAATCTTCAAAGGATTGTGTGGCGTTCTAATGCAAATGAGCCCATACAAGACTATGCATTAACTACCGTGACTTATGGTACTAAATCAGCTTCATTTTTAGCCATAAGATCACTGCATCAGCTGTCGATAGAAGAAGAAGATAAATACCCTCTTGCTTCCCAAGCTGTTAGAAATTCCTTCTATGTGGACGACTGCCTGACAGGACATGATAATCTTCAAGAAGCGCTACGCCTTCAAGAAGAATTAATCCTCATGCTTGACAGTGGCGGATTTCCATTGCGAAAATGGTGCTCCAATCATGAAGCTTTGTTGGAATCTGTTCCGTCATCTCATCGAGAGACCCAATTGCCTCTGTCTCTTGATAACAGTGAAAATGCACATGCCCTTGGTTTACTATGGCATCCTGCAACTGATAATTTCCAGATTCAATCCCATCCTTCTCTCCAAACTCATACTCGAGTTAAACTTACCAAGCGTACTATCCTATCAGTCATATCCTCCATCTTTGATCCTTTAGGCCTTGTCAGTCCTATTGTTATCAATGCCAAAATCGTCATGCAATCATTATGGATTGAAAAGCTTGGTTGGGACGAGGAAGTACCGTCACACATAGCAGAGAAATGGATTGAGATCTGCGACATTTTAGGTACAATTCACACGATGCGTATTCCACGATTTGTTCTCACACATGGTACACTTCAAGATATACAGATCCATGGCTTCTGTGACTCTTCAGAAAAGGCCTATGGTGCATGCATATATCTCCGTTCTGTGAACAGTGAAGGTGAAGTTACAATTAACTTGCTGTGTACCAAATCTAAGGTTGCCCCTCTTAAAAGGCAAACCATTCCACGTCTTGAACTTTGTGGAGCATTGTTGTTATCTAAACTGTACAACAAGGTGTTGAATGACCTTAACATTCAAACATCACAAAATTATCTATGGTCAGACTCAGTTATTGTTCTGTCGTGGATAAAATCAGATTCACGAAAGTGGAAAACATTTGTGTCCAACCGTGTGTCACAAATACAAGAGCTTTCTGAAACAGCAGCCTGGCGACATGTTTCTACAGAAAACAACCCAGCTGATCTCGTTTCAAGAGGTGTTTCGTCTGAACAATTGTCTGATATCGATTTGTGGTGGCACGGTCCTCATTGGCTGGCTCAAAGCACAATATCATGGCCTGAACAACCAAAACAATTAACCGTTCAGGATTCTTCCGAACAACTGGTTACTATCTGCATGGCAGCTACAACAGTAGAAGATAGTTTTCTCACAAGATTTTCTGATCTTAAGCGCCTGCAGAGAGTCACTTGTTATATGTATAGATTTATTTCTGCCTGCCGTCATGAAAACAAATATCATGGACCTCTCGCAGCGGAAGAACTTCAAAATGCTTTACAAGTTTGTGTTAAAATTGCTCAGAAAGAAGCTTTCACCCAAGAGCTGAAAGATCTTAGCCATAGCAAGCAAACTTCAGTGAAAAGCTCTATCCATGCATTAGTTCCATTCCTAGATCAGAACAACATTATAAGAGTGGGTGGACGGTTGGAGAAATCAGATCTTACACATGATGCAAGACATCAGGTTATATTGCCATCCAGACATCACTTAACAGTTCTGATTGTAGAATATGAGCATCGCAAGCTATTACATGCTTCGCATCAGCTGCTTATAGCTTCCTTAAGACAAGCCTACTGGATACCTAGTATTCGAAGAGTAGTGAAATCTATTTTGCATAGATGTCTCACCTGCTTCAAGCTAAAAGCAGAAAGTTCTCAACAATTAATGGGAAATCTTCCTAGCTATAGAATAACTCCTGCTAGACCTTTTCTCCGCACAGCAGTCGATTATGCTGGACCCTTCAACATAAGATATGGGGCTCCACGCAGTAAAACTACTGTAAAAGTTTACATCGCTATTTTTGTCTGCTTGGTAACAAAGGCCATCCACATTGAATTAGTTTCTGATCTAACATCAGATGCCTTCATAGCAGCCCTTAGAAGATTTACAGCACGTCGGGGAGTCTGTAAAGAAATTTTCAGTGATAATGGCACTAACTTTGTTGGCGCAAACAACAAGTTAAGGGATCTCAGATTGCTATTGCAATCAAAAGACTTTCAAACTACAATTCAAAATTTCACTGCAAACCACGATTATAGCTGGTCGTTCATTCCTCCAAATTCTCCCCATTTCGGTGGTTTACATGAAGCTGCAGTGAAATCTATGAAGTTTCATCTTAGGAGAGTTATGGGAGCTCAAATTCTCACATATGAACAGCTTTCTACTCTTCTATCTCAAATCGAAGCGTGCTTGAATTCTAGACCACTTGTTCGTCTAAATGATGATCCAGCTGATTTGTCATACCTTTCTCCTGGTCACTTCTTAATTGGAGAACCTCTCACATCTCTACCTTCACATCCTCCTACGGAAGATAAGAGGTATGTAGAAAAATGGCAGCTGTTGCAAAATCATTTGCAACACATATGGAAACGCTGGTCAACCGAATATCTTCACTCACTACAACAAAGGCAGAAATGGACCTGCTCCAGTGACAACATTCAAGTTGGTACTGTCGTCATCTTGAAGGAAGACAACATTCCTCCTCTTCAATGGAAGTTAGGCGTGATCACCGCTACTCATCCGGGAGAAGACGGCTTGGTTCGAGTGATTACTGTGCGCACTTCCAGTGGTGAATATAAGCGGCCCATAGTCAAGGTGTGTCCTCTTCCCCAAGACGAGTAGCATATGACACTTTCTATGATCTTATATTCAAGATTCTCCACTTGAAGTCCATTTCTCATCTATCTCTGTAACAAATCGTACTCTTGCGAGATGTGTTACATGTATTTTCTTTCTATCAATCTTGCTATTTGAAAGATCTCTCTCTGTCTTTCAGTTCAAGAGTTTTTACCTATTCTAGCTTGAATTTCTTCATGTTGACATTCAGTTGAGGGGATAAAATGCTTTGTCTTTGATCAGCTCCTTGTCTGTTGTCTATTCACTCCTTTGAAACATTTTCCTTTTGCTGCATAGGCTAGTTTCTCCTTTGTAACATCTGCCTTTTGCTGCGTAGTTGAATTACCTTATATGCCAACAACATTCAATAATCAACACGTCCCATTTCTCCCTTGTGCTTGTATTATTGATGTTTTGGTGTCCCTTATCTACATTAATCATCGGTCATAGGATCGCAATCCTAGCCACAACTACTACATGGTTTTATATAGTCTTTGATCTTGACGTATGATTTCTGACTACTAGTCCTCATACATTAGATTACTAGGCAAGCCACTACTTACTACATGGGTTTTTTATGTTCTTTGAGCATACTGTATGACTGATCATAATGATTGTCATACTTATCATTGAATTTCTACTACATTCCCATTTTCTACATTCTATGTTTACTTATGAATTATTGTTATCATTCATTGGAAGTTTCTCTCACCATGTTCCTGATAATTGCCTACATTCTTTTATAATTATCAGGTATCTTTTCCTTGTTCCAATGCATACTCCGATAGCAATGTTTCATTCTATTTATTTATTGAAGCTTTCCTTGTGTCGCTGCTCGTCTTGGGTCACCCTTAGCTGCCTTCAAGACGTCTTCAGCTTCACTTGAACTCACATGTCTACGTATCTCCTCTGATTTATATTGTGTGTCGTGTGCTTCAATGTAAATAGTGAAATCAGTGCTTTCTATTCAATATCATATTCTTGCAATATATGTAAGAAGTAATTTTCCAACACATATCACATGTTTACATCCAATTAGAATCAGTGATTGTTTTGTGTACATATAAGTGTCTTTTCCATTATAGCTTGCATTCCTGTTATGTTTTTATTGACGTTATACGTCAAAGGCGCGGAGTATGTTCACGCAAGCTAAGGGTTTTTCCAGCATATTTATTATGTGCAGTGAATAGTTTTAATTCAAATCATCCGCTATATTTTCTTGCGCCAAGTATTAAGTTGAGTAGGCGTATATTACATCATATCCTGATCACGAGTTCTTTGTGACGGGTATTCCCTCTGTAAGGACGCCTCGAAGAGCGTCAGGAAGCCTCATCAGTATTAAGCCTGCAGTTAAACGAACAAGTCGCGTTCTAACACTGCTCTGATTCTCTAGTAACAAAGGCCTCTTCGCGCCCTTTGTATGTATACTAGAAATCATTGGAATAAAACTTCCTTATAAGTTTTATTAGTTTCAAGTAAATTACTTAAACAGAATTTACATATTCTTCGTATTAAAAGTTCATTAGATTCACTTATTAGTTCTACGTAAATACATAGCGTGTGACGTCATCACTCACCAAGAAGCTATACCACGTGAGCAATCAAGTGCTAATAACTTTAAATACCTTCATTCTACAGTAAATTTTATTACCTTTAATTTGAGATACAATTCATTGGTAAATTACATAATTTACTAAATTACTTCCAGTGGTGCAACACTGTTCGCGCCATTTTACAATTCTTTGTTTCAACGTGTTTCGTTAGTTATTATTCAGTGTTCATATATTGTTTCTTCAAATGTTTACAAGTATTAATAAAGTGCAAAGTTTTAATTATATTTTAGATTGTTAAACCAATATGATTTCTGTGATCTCTGTACCCAGTGTCCTCGTGATATAGTCCACTCTTGCTCTAAATGGTCCTCCGCTTCTCAGAGAAATTTTCCTATGTATTGCACATACATTGTTTCACTCCGTCCAGAACATTTGTTCCTCTAAAACCTGAACCCTAACATTTGTTCCTTGGACCTGTTATTTTACACCAATACCCAAACATTTTGTCCTCACGGTCCTGATACCGAACATGTGCGATTAGGTGGAGAAAGTATTGTTTTCGTCCCCGAAATTCGAAGTTGAGTTTTTAACATAAATACACGTTTCAAGGCCCCCTGAATGTGAACAGGCTAGCTCCAAAACGAAAAATCATATAAAAACAACATTTCTTATTTGGCTCAGGTACCTTCTGAAAATGAGATCCGAAGATTGGCGACAAATTTCTCTTATTTTTAAGGGGACTTTACATGAAGAAATTTTCATTTTTCGCGATTTTCTCGAAAACGGCTCTAACGATTTTCTCTAAATTTTGCACATGGGTTGCTTATACCAAGGGCTAAAACTTTTATTTGAAACATTTTTTTCGAACAAATTCTCTGAAGGGTAGTTATAAGCCTTCCACTGTGAATACGCGCTCTTTGCAATACGGCCTCTTGTAACGGAAAATTGTACGAAAACAAAATTTTGTATTTGGATTAGGTACCTCCTGAAGCTGTGACACGAAGATTGGTGACAACCTCTTAAATTTAAGGGGACTTTATATGAAGAAAATTTTGTTTTTTGCTATTTTCTCAAAAACGGCTCTAACGATTTCCTTTAAATTTTGTACGTGGAGTGTTTATACCAAGAGCTAAAATTTTTATTTGAAACTTTTTTTCAAAAAATTCTCTGAAGGGTGGTTGTAAGCTACCCACCGTTTGTAGAAACTCTGTCTTGCCTGGTGAACAACTCAATATGCGAACATTCAAGGCCTCTATTACATATAAGCACGTGGAGTGAGAAAGATGTATTGTTGCCATGGTTTCAGTAAAGAAATAACTGAGGGGAATATTCGCTAAATTTCGGAAATTATTCTTATCGGCGGAAAATTCAATAAACCTTTGCAGTCACTTGTTTTTTATTCTTTTTTTGTTTGTCCATAGCCTGCGTTTTTAGCACCGCCGTCTCGAGAATTACACTGCCTGTCCTATGCTTTATTTTAACATGGAGTTCAGCTTATTGCTCAATTGCCTAATTTCTCCAGTAGAGGCAACACAGTCCGCACCCAGTTTGAATGAAATTCCAGCTTACTTCAGTTTCCGAGTTTATACTTCAGAGGGTGGTTTTTAGTCGCAACATTCAAAGAAGGGGTTATAAGGTATTTATAGCATAATTAGCGGGCATAATTAAAATATAAGTCGCCCCTTAAGCTTCGCCCATTCGTATTCACATTTGTACGGACTGTGAAATGTATTTTGTTTCTGAGCGAAGCAGGGTTACCAACTTTCCTTGTATATTGTCGCATATAGTCTAAATAATGCATAAGAGTAACCACTTAGTTAAGTGCGCGAAGCGGAGGCGGGAGCCGTAGCGAAGGGCCCTTGCATTATCGAATACGATACACTGTTTGTAGGTTTCGAAAATGTGCCATATTATATCTCCCGCGAGGTTTGTCAGCCTGTCACCGCTCGTCTAGCGGTATGACGTCACACCTCCAACGTCCAATCACAAGTTTCTTCATAATGCGAAGACAGAAGAATTCGCTAGATCATGTATAAAAGAAACTGCATCGGTGACAATGCGGCGGGCGGGACCGACTCATCCCAAGGTGCGACTTATATTTGAATTTTCCCAATTAGCGTAAAATTGTGTCTTGCGTTTCTGTACAAGGATATGTGAATACTGCTAACTTTTATTTGGGCAGAGGAAGTTATGTGACTTTCACATCAGATTTTTCGTCTTTCATCCACACCTCTGTACACAGTCGCCAGGGGAAACTCATTTTCGGACTCACCCGCGTACTTTCGGTAGAGGAAGTATTGTGTTAAATCCCGAAATTAGTTGTTGCGCATTCAACATAAATACAAGTTTTGTTACATAATTGCTTTGAGTAGATCTGTTGTAATTACGAGTAACGTAATTATACTGTATATGTCTCTGGAAAACGTGAACTACTTTTCTATTTTAAGACTGGTATTGGAAATATACATATATTATCATAATTCACGCTATAGATACTTTATACCATTTCCCGAAATTCTCTACTGCAAAATAAATTTAAATATGTTACTAATGAAATGTGTCTAAAATGTCTCGGCTTAAAATCTTTCTATAAGACAACCTATATACAGGGTGGACCAAAAGTCGCGATCGGATATTTTGTATGTTAGTTTATGCAATAATATTATACCACAATTGACGTACAAACTTTATTTATTGAAGTAGCAAGTATTAAGGGATGGAAATATGGTAAAATAAAGTTCCCTGGGCCTATCAGCGTCATTTTTGAACGTCCAAAGTATGTGCACCATCGTTTTCCGCACACGGTTCAATGCGCCTCCATGTCCTTCTGCTTGCCCGCCTCAGCATTTCGGGAGTGATCGTTCTGAAGATACGGATTATCTCTCTTCAGTTGTTCAACACAGTCCATCCGAATCATTCCAATATTTTCTTTTAAGTAGGATTACACAGCCAGTTGTCGCACGTTGTGAGGTCGGGGTTTCTTGGAGGCCAAATGAGAGGTCCACCTCGATCAATCCACATAGGAAAGCTGGTACTTAACCATTCCCGAACTGGAGTCCAGAAATGTCCTGAAGCTCCGTCTTGTTGAAGAACAACGGTGTTAAGAATACCAACTCTGTCAAGTTTCGGAACCAGCCATTGAGACACCATTTCGAGGTACGATTCGCCAGAACCAGAAGTTTCAAAGAAATATGGCCCGATGATAATTTCACTGTTAACTCCGGCCCACATCATGACATGCGGGGGAAGTTGTTGAATTTCTTCAAAGAAATTAGGTTATGTTTGGCCCACAAATAAACATTACGCGAACGAGAGCTGAGATACACGGCGCATTCGTCAGTCATCAAGACATTACGACTAACCGCTAAAGTGGGAAAAGCATAAAGTAAATCTTCACATGCGACATGTCGCGTTTCCATATCCCGGTCATTAAAAATAAATTTAAGTCGCACCTTGGATGAATGTTCCCGCCCACCACTCCCTCGCGATGCACTTTCTTTTATACTACTTCTTCTGTCCTCATATTACGTAGAAACTCGTGATTGGACGTTGGTAGTGTGACGTCATACCGCTAAACAAAAGTTGACAGGCTTACTAACCTCTGGAAAATATAATATGCCACATTTTCGAGACCTACGAACAGTGTATCGTACATTATTCGAAAATGCAAGGGCGCTTCGCTTCGGCTGCCGCCTAAGCTCGCGCACTTAACTATGTGGATAGTGTAATGCATTATTTAGACTATGTGCGGAGGTGATTGTGGTGTGATCATTTCATCTATCGGGTGAGTTCCGTCGTTTGCTTGGCTGCTGGTGGGGGTGGTCGGTCGGCCGGTTGCTGGTGATCCCTGTCTACATTAGTTCGCTCCGCCTCTTCGTCTTTCCAGGGCCCCTCTAACCCATCCGCGTATCGTGCATAAGGGTCCCCTTTCCTATTTTTCCTTCCTATCTTCTTTATCTTCTTTAAACTTCTATCCACACATTTTCCATTTTCTACTTACAGCCTATCATGGGAATCGACGAAGAAGGGAAAGTGTACTTCCCCTCCTTCACGATGGGCTAAGTGCCATGCGGGTAAGCGAACGCTGCACCTGGCGAGTTAGATAGACGCTCGTCGTTAGGGCCTGTATGGTGTGTTCCCTGTCCTCTGAATTGGGATTGCGCTGCACCAACCGGATCGTGAACCTAGGCCCCATAGTTTAGGACGCCGGGGGAAGTAGTTCCGTTCGGGCCGTGTCTCAAGGCGTTCGTGTAAACTCGGGTATCCAAATTCTACGGTAGCCTTTCTGGGACATGCACGTAACCCGTGGCTAGTGTGTAGGTCCGCCGGCTCGAGGAGAATGTTACCCCAGAGGTAGATAGCCCCTTCCGGTTTGTTGGGATCGAAGCTAGTGTCAGCACGTAAGCCGGCGCCAGAAAGACTACCGCGCGCCGATTAGCGGCAGTTAGGCTAGAACCCCCTTGCATTTCACGCTCTCGTCCGGAGTGATCCCTCAGGTTGCAGCGTGTCGGAGCGCCGCTCAACTAACCCTCAATAATTTTGTTTATGTCTGTCTATCGCCAACCTTCATCTCGCGGCTTGGAAACCCGCCAAACAAAAACCCAAAGAACCACTAATGAAATGACCCAACGCAAAGAAATGGACTGCAAGACTAACGGAAAGGCAAAAAAGCAAGCAGCAGTTGCTTCACAGCGAACCCCCCTACAGGCCCAACAAACTCAACTTAACGGCAACGACCCTCGCGACCCCTTGGACTCCCGATCAGCGGAACAAAACTCACAGCCAGTAGGAATGCTACAGTGCACTACGCGGCAAAACAAAACTAATCATGCAGTATGCGAAGACCTAACTGATACCATCCCGCTCTCAGTCTTGCGGCAATCTACGCGCTTCAACTTTCAGCACGTAGCCCGGCCCCAAGGGGACGACGTCAGCTCGATTGCGAGCATCTCGCCTGTCCTTGGGCAAGACCGACTCGATAATGATCTCCCTCCTCTCCCAGAAAGAGATAACAGGACGACACTTGAACTTATACTAGAAATGACAAAATTGCTCAGCACGTCTAAAGAATCTATCATCAAGCGAGACAAATACCTTGACTGTATTGGGCAAATAGCTCGAATACAAGACGAACTTTCAAAAGAAGTAGCTGAACTCAGAATTGAAAACAAGCTGCTCAAGCGGACAGCACAACGGCCTCCGCCCAGCTACAGCAGGGCCCTTGCATCTAACCTTCCTCCCACCCCGATCCAGGCTATGGTCACTACCCCCTCCTCCCCTCGGCGGGAGAAGCATGTAGTGATCATAGACAAGCCTGATGCGAACATTAAAACAGCCGACCAAATGAAAGAAATTCTTGGCAATGATATAGACGCTACGGAGGAGGACTGGCAAGTAGTTGGTCTCCGCCGAGCCAAAGGCCCTCGTCTCATTCTGGAAACGACCTCTGCCAGTCAGGCACAAAAGATTCTGGACAACAAAACCCTAAAAGATAAGGGTTACAAAATCTCCAAGCCCATTAAAAGAAGGCCGCGTATCATCGTCCACGACGTCCCAAAAGAGACCCCCCTTGAAGCCGTCACTAGGGCAATCAGCCGAGCGCTCCCCGACACTTTTGACAAATCCACCCTCGATGATAACGTTTCCCTTAAGTTCAAGTTGGGCGATTCACGGATCGTGACCACTGGGTGATGGAGGCGCACTGGACCGTGCGAGCAGCCCTCCTTGAAAAACGACGGCTGTTCCTCGGTTTTCACAGCTGCCGCATCAGTGATCACGACTCCCTGCCTCGCTGCTTCAGGTGCCACAACTATGGGCACACAGTTAAAATCTGTAGAGCCGAGACTGAGACCTGTGGTCATTGTGCTAAGCAGGGCCACAGGTTCTCGGAATGCCCGAAAAAAGATGAACTTGCACCGGTCTGCGCCTTGTGTACCCGATACAAAAAGGACAACCGGCACTCGACGATTGACCCTCATTGTCCCTCACGAGCTGTAGCTATCCAGCGCATGAGAGACTCTACCGACTATGGGCCTGGTTAGGAAGTCACTTAAATGGCCAAGTGCACCGACCCCGATTAGTGTAATCAGCGTTTATAATTTCTTCCTAACCTATGATTAGGGAAAGTTATGGAGCATCAACCTCGATTAGTGTCGAAATCACCGATTACCGTTGATTAAACTTAAACAGTCAAAATCGGGCGGTTACTGAAGCTAAACAATGATTAGCAGTTTGCTGAAATGGCGGGGGTCGACTGCAAACAATAGATGAGACTCTCTTCTTCTCATATTTCTCTTTTCAGACGAATCAGGTCTCGATATTAATGTCATCACTATCATAATACCATTTTTCCGAACTGTAAGGTACAATAAATATTATATAAACACATCTCATAGACCTACAAAGACGGTTTTAAGTCTCGAAGCCCGACACAAGAGAAGCCTTACCGGTTCACATTGCCCATATTCAAGCAATGTTCCTAACGTCGTTCTTGGCTGAGTGGTTATAGTACTGAGCTGTGGTGCAGGAGGTCGCAGGTTCAAATCCCGGTCGCGGCTAATTTTTTTTATCATAATATTTTTAAGTTTAATTAGTGTACCGGTACTGTATGAAATTTTAAGAATTCACTGTCAGTAATAAGTAATAATAATAATAATAATAATAATAATAATAATAATAGGCCTAGTAATAATAATAATTTTATTTCGTCCCTGTATCAAATACAGACATGATGTTGGACATGTCCGAAACTTACAATCTGAATTATACAATAGTTATACAATAGATATACAATAGAGATACATGCTAAGGCTCTCCATTTCATAGTTCTTCTATCCTGTAGAGTGCTTTTGCATAGGTATTATTTAAATTTATTGGCGAATTTTGTCCCGATACACTGTTTTATACTGTCAGGTAGTTTGTTATAAAATTTTACCCTGATTACGTATGGATCCCTTTCCGATGCTTTTTTATTGTGTATAAGTTCTTTCTTGATCTTGTGTCGTACTGATGTATCTCTTTTATTGTGACATTCATTTTTTATTTTTATTTTACAAGAAAAACTACCCTGAATATATATAAGGATATTATAGTTATTACTGCCCTGTATAATTCTTGGTGAATAATTATATGAGGTATTGACAGATAATTCATGAAGTTTTATTCAGTAGACTGCAGTCTGAATCATTATGACAGTTTATTATATTATATAAAGAGAGTGGGCGTGAATTTTTAAAATATTATACGGTAAACTGTATTTTCGTTTTTAAAATATTACAAAAGAAAAAATACAGACACAAAGCAGTAGCAGCGCATTCTATAAAGTCTTATATGGAACACTGTATTTCAGTTTTTAAAATATTCTGAAAGCAAAATATATATATTAGGCAGTGAAGTCTTAACATGTTAAACGGTACAGTGTATTTATGTTTTTAAAATATATGAAAGCAAAACAAAAGAAAAAACAAGGCTATGACAGTGTATTTTTGAAATGCAAGTATTCATGATATAAAAGCCAAAGAAAACACAATGTACAGGCGGTGACTTTGAAGTGAGTTATTGTATCTGGAATATCTTGAACGGAATGAAAACGAGCGAAGAAATTTTATAGTGCGGCGAGGAAATCCTTTCGAAGAACTTTCCTTACTGTATTGAGGTATTATGCTACCTGATCATTCAATATAGTTGTAGGGGACATTGGAAATATGCTCAGAACTGCAGCTCCAATTATACATGATGAAAGCAATGCAATAACCTCACTGACTCGCCGATACATAATAATATGCTTCCCTACATCACAGGCAGAGCAGAGAATATCCTCGCTCCTCCATGGTGTCTTCTTGTTAACTTCTTCTTCTTCTTCCTCTAGGTAATGGCCTCGTGAACAGAAGAATGCGTTCATTATACTCCGCTCGCTTTCCGATTTTATGCTCTGTGTTTAAACAAGCCGCCAGCTAAACACAGTTCCGTAAACAGAGATTAGGAATGGTGCTCCACATTTCTTTTTAATCATGTTTAAAATCTTAAACGTGTGTAGGTAAACACTGTTTAACCAAATCTTAATCACTGTTGATGCACTTGGCCAAAAATCTGGCAGTTAAACGCGGATAGGGCTAGGGTCGTCACGGATCAACTAAGACAAGCCGCTCACATACACAATGTAGACATAGTTCTCCTACAGGAACCATACGGGTACCATAATCACAAAATCACGGGATTTGGAGTCTCCCACAAGAAAATTTCTGGCAATCCACCGGGCGAGTACCCATGGACGGGCATCGTTGTCCTAAACCCACAAATTGAAGTCATGAAATTAACACAACTTTGTACGTCGCATGTCACAACGGCAAAAATTGCTACTGACATAGGCGAATTCACTCTTGTTAGTGCGTACTTTCAACCTGCGGAACCCCCACACGGTATTATAAACACACTCACACAAATTGGCAGAAGGCATTCAAACATAATCATATGCGCGGATGTTAATGGTAGATCCCCACTATGGGGCCCACAGGACTCTGACCGCAACGGTGCTCTTGTGGAAGAACTTATTGCTGACCTCAACCTACTCACTCTAAATAACAACAATATAGAACCTACATTTGAAACCCGATTGGGTACGTCTTTTATAGACGTCACACTTGTCTCTCAAGACATGTCCAGTAAAGATATTGCGTGGACCGTTAGGCCGGGAATCGCAACAAGCTCCCATAAAGTTATCGAAACCATCATCTCTGACAGGCAAATACACAGACCCACCATACGTAAGTTTAATCTTAAAGAAGTAGATTGGGCAGACTACCGAACTAAGCTGCATGAAAGGGTAGCAGAAATAGATTCCCCATTAGGAACGGTTCGAGAAGTTGCCACCACAGTCAATGCGCTCACCACAGCAATCTACCGTGCTGCTTGCAGCTCCATTCCAAAGACTAAGCCTGGTAAAAAGCCGGTTCCTTGGTGGAGCGATGCCCTAAACCAAAAGCGCCTTGAAACAAATCGGAAAAGGCGACAATTCCAACGAGTAAGCAGTAGAACTGACCCTGATAGGCGAAACGCACTACATGCAGAATACACCCAATGCAGGAGAGAATACTCTCGGCAAATCTACCTTGCGAAAACCGAATCTTGGCGTGCGTTCGTCACTGACCAAAGCACCCTTAACTCGTGGGGATTAGCATACAAACTCCAAGCCAATAAGTTTCACCCAAATACTGCCATACACAGCCTCCAAGCCCCAGATGGCACAATTGCCGACACCTGGGAAGCAGTAGCCACCGTCATGTCAGATGCGCTAGTACCGGACGACACCCCTGCAGGCGAAACCCCAGAACACCAGCTCCTGCGTCGAGCTGCTAGACTCCCCTTTCACAATGAAATAATTGCTGACCCCTTCAACCTCATAGACTTACAGGTAGCACTGGACAAAACAAATAGTAAAACTGCTCCAGGAATAGACCAGATTCACCCCGAATTTATCAAACACGGTGGAGAACTTCTCCAAATCAAGCTTCTTAACATATACAATGCCTGCCTTCAGCATAGCATGTTTCCCAACCAATGGAAAAGCGGACTTTTAAAAATCATTTTGAAAGACGACACTAAGGACCCATCGCTCCCAAGATCTTACCGACCTATCTGTTTGCTCCCGGTAATGGGAAAACTGTTCGAAAATCTCATAGCCTCTAGAATCACCGAAATCCTTGAACAAAACTTATCGCATCGACAATTTGGATTCCGACCAGGAAAATGCACAGAAGACGCGGTCTCACTGTTGCAAAGCAAAATCGCGAACTCCACGTCCAAATACCTCCTTGCTATCTTCATCGACATAGAAGGCGCATTTGACAATGTCTGGTGGCCACATGCGCTGGAAAGGCTTAGAATAATCAACTGCTCACAAAACATTTACGCTGTCATCCGTGACTACCTTAGCTCTCGACGAATCACAATTAGAGACAGCATTCACACTTTCTCTAAGGTTGCGACCAAAGGGTGTCCCCAAGGCTCAGTATTGGGGCCCAAGGTGTGGAACCTTATCTTCGACGAAGCACTAAATACTATACTTGAAACTAACCAGGTCGACCTAATAGCATATGCGGACGACGCCGTTATACTCGTCGAAGGAATGTCTAGGAACGAACTGGAGCGCAAATCTCGTGTTGCGCTAGCTGCGCTCACACGTTGGTCCGCTAAAGGAAAATTAACAATCTCACACACTAAGTCACACATGATGTTCCTTAAGGGACAACTAGGAAATCACCCTCCAGACATACGACTAGGCCAAGTTCAACTCCCCCGAGTACAGGAAACACGATATTTAGGAATCACGATACAGGAAGGTAACAAATTCACAGCTCATGTACAGCGCATATGCGCCACAGCTAATAGACTCACGCAAGCCCTTGCCCGGTTATCGGGACAACAGTGGGGCTATAGATTCACAAATTACAAGATATTGTATTCCGCCATTTTCGAATCAATCATCGCCTATGCTGCAAACGGCTGGGCGCCCTACATCAAAGCAAAACACTTAGGAAAACTCCGCTCGGCCCAAAGACTTGCCCTAATCAAATTCACGAAAGCATACAAAACAGTTTCAAACGATGCGCTTCCTGTAATTGCTGGGGTATTGCCAGTAGACTTACTTTTAAAGGAAAGAATAGCCAAATACCATGTCCGAAAACAACTGCCACACACCATACACGATCTCCAGATTGGGCCAGACGAACTAGTAAATTTTCACCGAACACAATTGTACACTCAGATCAGAAACGCTACCTTGCGCTCTTTACATGGTAGGATCACACGAGACTTTTTCCCGAGCGTCATCCAAAGACAGTCCATGACCTGGATTCAATTAGACCACTACACCACGCAATTCCTAACAGGACACGGAAACTTTGCTGCCAATTTGGCACGATTCCGGCTAACAGACGCACCTAGATGCACCTGCGTAGATAACGAGCTTGACTCAATGATACACGTTCTTTACTCATGCGCACATTTCAGCGAAGCGCGCCGTCCTCTACGCGCGGCCGCTCGAGCAGAAAATGAACTCTGGACACCAAACTTAAACTTTTGGACCAGAAAACACAATTTCCCGATATTAAAACAGTTCGCAAAAGCTGCACTGACTGAAAAGGACCACTTAAACTAGACAGGTAGATTGCCAACTGGCTGAGCAATGCTCACTACCCTAGGCTGGGCGAGGTTTAGAGAGGGGTTTTCCCTCGCCTGTAAGGCAAATGCCGGCCTAGTTCCACCCCTCAAAATAACAAAGAGGCATGCAATAATTACAACAATGAACAGTACAAAACAACTCAACAATCTCACAAACACAAAACTCTAAACAATCAAGAACACTACTCACTCCGTAACACCGCACACACAAACACCTAGCTGATGAAAGCTTGAAAATGAATCAAGATACCAGCTTGGACACGTCACGATCCACCACATCCCTTCAGGATCAGCGTGTTCCGTTTCTCAGCGCTGTGAAAGCGCTGGCAGCATTTTTGTTCCAAAGCTAAGTAATGACGTCATCGGTGCCACCAGTTTCCACAGCGCTTTGGCATCGGTTCCACCGGCCCGTGGATATGGTGCGAGAATCCACCAATGAATCTGATTGGCTCACGTAAAACTGCGGGGGAATTAGCAGACGATGGGCTTCACTCAATCCTGCCCGGTGTCCATGCTGTCACTTGACTTGATGACATATATATATAAAATAAAATTATTATTATTATTATTGTATGTATAGCTTAATGATAGATGCATAGGAACAATAAAACTCCAAAATGTTTAGGAAGAAAGGTAACGAGTATAGGCATAAAAACAATATTAGAAGAAGTAGGCTAACTTATGTATATTCTCTTCAGATTATAAGAACTCGCTGTCTATAACTGGATGGTATGTTTAAAATTACTGACCAGCAATTATATTATCCTACCTGATTTAATTTGATATGGTATTCGCTATTTAAGAAACCCTAGCTGCAAAAACGTGTTATATTAAAAATTGTGACACTTGTCAGTTGTGTTTGGGTTTTATATGGAGACATTCTTCCGAAAGTTTTAGGTTAGACGTGACTAGTACGGCAAAGGGGGGATATTTTCAGTTATTACTAAATGGGAAGACTTTTAGCTATGTCAATAATAATGTAAATTCTATTTGTTTGAAACCATAATACACCAATGCTTCCTGTAAGAAAATATTAGAATCACTAGTATAGTCGCCATTGATGGCAGCATAAATCCAGCAGTTTTGTTCCAATTCCGCTGCAGCGTGACGTCATCGTTTGCCACCGGTCCGGTGTAAAAGCGCTGAGAAACGGAACACGCTGGATGGAACACACTCACGATAGGGACATAATCACAAATGGTTACCAGAATTTGGTTTGACCCGAGGTACTGGCTTCATTGCTTGGCACTCGGGGGGTAAGGGAGGGCACACAAAAAAAAAGTGCCGAGTGAGCTAGTGGGTTGTCATTTTGGTGCAAGGGTTGGTAGCTGGTATTTGGTACGATCGGGAGTTTGGAGAGAAGGAACGGTCGGTAGTGCCGAGATAACAAGCGTGTGGTCGCCAATAGCAACGCATTGTTCGGAGCATAAGGGGCGACTTACTCTTATCTTTCGCCCTAACATTTATGGTGGTGGGCTTATATTCATGATAACCTTCATTTTTCATCCAGGGGCACAACGAAGTTCTTGGGACCTGCATTTCTGCCGATCGCTTCCTTGTTGATTTTATCGGTGAACGCTCCAATGATTCACTCAGAGGATTACTGGCATCATCGCCGCAATATTTTTTAGGTCTTCCTCTGCGTTTTGCATCCAATACAGAGACTTTTGAAAAGAGACATTCCTCAATCGTATATTTGCTTGTAACCGCCATTGCTTACAACCACTGCCTTCTAGACTGTATTACTCGTTAGACTGTATTACTCGTGTAATTCCTTAGACTGCGGTGCCTACAACACAAACATAACACAGCGTTTCACATAGACAACAATCGCCTAATAAACCCGCGCGGAAGAAAAATCTGGCTTGTCACTAAAACATAACAATGTCCTTGCTTTATCGGAAAATTGACACCTAATGCCACAAAAAGTATATGATGGGAGTAAATATTCCTCTCAGCCAATGAACAATCTTGAATTAGTTTTCGGTTTCGGAAAATGAGTTATTTAAATATAAACATTATCCGATCGCGACTTTTGGTCCACTCTGTACATGTAGACTATGTCAATGTAGATTTCTTAATCTATTTAGGATATTGATACTGACTTAATTCTTTAAGACACCACACATATGGTGCAGCTCAAAGATCGGGACTCCTCCCAAAATTGAAAATGTAGACAAATGATCTACTAGATCAGAAGTTTTCTAAATTTTTTGATCCACGGCTCCCTTGACCTCACCTAAACACCCGTGGCTCCTTTCGTAAAAGGCATCCGACTCGAGGTGTGAGTTAAATAATTTAGCTTCGAATCAAATTAAGAAGAGTATTTTTTGCTTTACATTAATTATTATTTATTAACATAAGACATTTTAATCAACTTTTAATTTTATTTCGTCTTATCCTTCTAACGAAATCAATGGGAAGGATGAGCTTCCTTCTTCATCATCAGTCCTTCAAATCTCGGCACAAGTTAGAAAAATCCCTTTATGCAGGCCTACAGGCTGAGGTAGATTTCGAAGTGCTTTTGGTTTAATTTGTTGTCGCTGCACTCTTCTTCTTTAGCCTTGACATGACAAACCCGCAATAATAACTGCGAAAAAGAGGAAAGAGCACTTTTTCATACATTCAAATCTCGCCTCATATGAGAACTATCGAGAAACTAGTTATTGATTTGTAGAGTACTCATCAAGAACTTTTCAACGATACCCCACAAGACGTGGTTTCAAAAATTTCGAATTTCCATCCCCCCACCCCCACTCCCACTCGTACCCCCAAAGCCCCCGAATCGTTGGTGTCACTGTGAATTCCATAGGGAGTACTCTAAATTATTCAAACAAAGTTTTCCTCTATACTTCGTAGGGATCGAGATATAAATTTTTCAAAATTTCAACCCCCTCCTCCGACCCTCCCCTTGGGTCAATTTTGCTCATTAAAGAACTTGTCCGAACTATTGAGCCTATAAATAACATAATAAAGATATATATATATATATATATATATATATATATATATATATATATATATATATATATATATATATATATATATATCACAAAAAAAATTGAACGGGTGGTGTTTTCGTACTTAGGGAGGCATGAAACGTAAAGATATGAAAGAATTTTTCGAAAGGCATGACATGGTATCGATTGCAATAGGTAGACTTTTCTTCGAAATCTACCTACAAACTGCCACAATCATCTCTTTCTCGACGTTCTCAGTCGCGATCTGTATTTGGTCTTGATGGCTGCCGATGCTGAAAATCCTACTTCTTATAAGAAGAATGTTGTAAAAGGAATAAAAACTCGTAGGGCCTCGTTACCTAGTTGCGGAGACTCCTTCACCAAGCTCCTAAGCTCAAAGAGTGATGAAGAAACGAACTTCGACCTCAATGTGGAATTTGAAGAATTGTCAGTCAATTGCTCTGGTTTTTTTATCAGTGGTAAGTGTTGATGGAAGTTCTGTACTGAAAGGATCTTTGATCCAGTTGTATTGATCTTCTTCTTCTGGAAAGTACTTCAGAAAGTAAACACAGATTCAGTTAAATGATCCAAAAAACAGACTCCAATTCTACACTTAATTGTAAGTCATTGTCTTCTAAAAACGTGTGCAGAGCAGGGAAACTGTAATGCATATATTTAACATTTTATTTTTCTTCCATAATAGTAGTTTCTTTCTGAAGGCTGAAATGTTTTATGATAGTTGCAGAATGTTGGTCTTCTTACTCTGAAGGGAAACATTTATTGGACTGAGATTTTCAGAGTTGTCATAAAGGTATACCAGCTTCGAAACAGAGCCACTGCCTTCCAACTTCTCGAAACTGAAATGTTTCTCTTGAACAAGATAAGAGTGAAGTTTTGAATCAACGGTTAGGTCCAGTTTGCTAAAATAAAATTATTTTATTTTAGAGAAGAAATCATTAAAGCAAATCAACTCATAATATTACTACCGTAAGGCTGCGACGCACAGTTTGAAGTCCTCTGTATTAGATTGATGCATCCACATAAATACAGTAAATCTTCTATTAAGGGGAGATTGCCATCACATTTCATCAAAAATGTGAATTCTCTGTTTATTGTATATTTTCATTGAATTAAGTATAATTTACATGTTACATTGTCGTTTAGTACCATAATGGCCCTTTGAAACGTTTTTCACGGACATATGCTTTCATATTTACCGACTGAAATATGCAGAAAATTGTTATTTTACACAAAAACCAATGTTTTTCTAAGTATATATTCATAAAAATTAGATATTTCTTCTTTTGCATATCCCTCGCTTATACTGTGCGCAGCAGTGAACTAACTATATAATACAGTTCGGAGAGAACTTTTATCAACCTTAGCATTGTTGTCTTCCTGGCCAGATGACGCAATGTTCCCGGAGTATCCGGGGTTCGAGAGGCTCTGGATGCCTGTGGAATTGAGGTGGGAGGGCCCAGGTAAAACAAGCGGTGGTTGGCACGCCTGGAAGATGACGGGGCATGAAGGAGCCTCTCGAATAATAAGGTATTTTGCTCTTTTACTCTGAAGGGAAACATTTATTGGACTGAGATTTTCAGAGTTGTCATAAAGGTATACCAGCTTCGAAACAGAGCCACTGCCTTCCAACTTCTCGAAACTGAAATGTTTCTCTTGAACAAGATAAGAGTGAAGTTTTGAATCAACGGTTAGGTCCAGTTTGCTAAAATAAAATTATTTTATTTTAGAGAAGAAATCATTAAAGCAAATCAACTCATAATATTACTACCGTAAGGCTGCGACGCACAGTTTGAAGTCCTCTGTATTAGATTGATGCATCCACATAAATACAGTAAATCTTCTATTAAGGGGAGATTGCCATCACATTTCATCAAAAATGTGAATTCTCTGTTTATTGTATATTTTCATTGAATTAAGTATAATTTACATGTTACATTGTCGTTTAGTACCATAATGGCCCTTTGAAACGTTTTTCACGGACATATGCTTTCATATTTACCGACTGAAATATGCAGAAAATTGTTATTTTACACAAAAACCAATGTTTTTCTAAGTATATATTCATAAAAATTAAAAAAAAAACGTATCCATTGAATTTTAGCATAAAATTTTTGCCAAAAAATTGAAAAAAGACTACAGAGGTAAGCGTCTTGAATACAAGCCACTTACATGACAAGGAAGGCTCACTGAGAAGGAGCTGCAATTGTACTACAGTAGTGAAAAGTTTCTTTTTTGACATGATTTATTTTAATTGGCATTTTCTCCAATTAACATTTTTTCTCATAAATGCCCCCTTTTCTCAGGAACTATAATTGATAGAACGCTGAGATTTTTTACACATGTTAACAACAATCTAGCATTGAAACGGAACCACAACAAGTAATATTTGCTTTAACAGTTTGTCGATAAAAAAATATTTTTCTTAAAAAATAACAAAACTAATCAGCCTTACACAATAACAATCATATTTTTTTAAATAACTTGCATAGCTTCATGAATGTGGTCCAATTGGCTTAGAAACGTAGGATCTATATGCTGTAAAAATTTCATAATGAAATGTTCAGTAGTTATTTAGATAATGGGTCATTAAATAAGGAAATTTAACATTAGCGGAATAGGGCAGTCTATCTCCCCTTAAAAGAGCATCGTTGGTTCATCACTAAACTGGTATTTCAGAGGTGGTGGTTTCTTAATATGAGGAATACATTTTAATATAGGCCTAATTATGAAACTTAATATAAAATATTATGTAACACATCTTTAAGTATTAATTATTGTTATTTCCAATTACATATACAGTGTAATTCTCTGTTTATTGTATATTTTCATTGAATTAAGTATAATTTACATGTTACATTGTCGTTTAGTACCATAATGGCCCTTTGAAACGTTTTTCACGGACATATGCTTTCATATTTACCGACTGAAATATGCAGAAAATTGTTATTTTACACAAAAACCAATGTTTTTCTAAGTATATATTCATAAAAATTAGATATTTCTTCTTTTGCATATCCCTCGCTTATACTGTGCGCAGCAGTGAACTAACTATATAATACAGTTCGGAGAGAACTTTTATCAACCTTAGCATTGTTGTCTTCCTGGCCAGATGACGCAATGTTCCCGGAGTATCCGGGGTTCGAGAGGCTCTGGATGCCTGTGGAATTGAGGTGGGAGGGCCCAGGTAAAACAAGCGGTGGTTGGCACGCCTGGAAGATGACGGGGCATGAAGGAGCCTCTCGAATAATAAGGTATTTTGCTCTTTTGTATACTGAAAAAAAAACGTATCCATTGAATTTTAGCATAAAATTTTTGCCAAAAAATTGAAAAAAGACTACAAAGGTAAGCGTCTTGAATACAAGCCACTTACATGACAAGGAAGGCTCACTGAGAAGGAGCTGCAATTGTACTACAGTAGTGAAAAGTTTCTTTTTTGACATGATTTATTTTAATTGGCATTTTCTCCAATTAACATTTTTTCTCATAAATGCCCCCTTTTCTCAGGAACTATAATTGATAGAACGCTGAGATTTTTTACACATGTTAACAACAATCTAGCATTGAAACGGAACCACAACAAGTAATATTTGCTTTAACAGTTTGTCGATAAAAAAATATTTTTCTTAAAAAATAACAAAACTAATCAGCCTTACACAATAACAATCATATTTTTTTAAATAACTTGCATAGCTTCATGAATGTGGTCCAATTGGCTTAGAAACGTAGGATCTATATGCTGTAAAAATTTCATAATGAAATGTTCAGTAGTTATTTAGATAATGGGTCATTAAATAAGGAAATTTAACATTAGCGGAATAGGGCAGTCTATCTCCCCTTAAAAGAGCATCGTTGGTTCATCACTAAACTGGTATTTCAGAGGTGGTGGTTTCTTAATATGAGGAATACATTTTAATATAGGCCTAATTATGAAACTTAATATAAAATATTATGTAACACATCTTTAAGTATTAATTATTGTTATTTCCAATTACATATACAGTGTAATTCTCTGTTTATTGTATATTTTCATTGAATTAAGTATAATTTACATGTTACATTGTCGTTTAGTACCATAATGGCCCTTTGAAACGTTTTTCACGGACATATGCTTTCATATTTACCGACTGAAATATGCAGAAAATTGTTATTTTACACAAAAACCAATGTTTTTCTAAGTATATATTCATAAAAATTAGATATTTCTTCTTTTGCATATCCCTCGCTTATACTGTGCGCAGCAGTGAACTAACTATATAATACAGTTCGGAGAGAACTTTTATCAACCTTAGCATTGTTGTCTTCCTGGCCAGATGACGCAATGTTCCCGGAGTATCCGGGGTTCGAGAGGCTCTGGATGCCTGTGGAATTGAGGTGGGAGGGCCCAGGTAAAACAAGCGGTGGTTGGCACGCCTGGAAGATGACGGGGCATGAAGGAGCCTCTCGAATAATAAGGTATTTTGCTCTTTTCTATACTGAAAAAAAAAAACGTATCCATTGAATTTTAGCATAAAATTTTTGCCAAAAAATTGAAAAAAGACTACAGAGGTAAGCGTCTTGAATACAAGCCACTTACATGACAAGGAAGGCTCACTGAGAAGGAGCTGCAATTGTACTACAGTAGTGAAAAGTTTCTTTTTTGACATGATTTATTTTAATTGGCATTTTCTCCAATTAACATTTTTTCTCATAAATGCCCCCTTTTCTCAGGAACTATAATTGATAGAACGCTGAGATTTTTTACACATGTTAACAACAATCTAGCATTGAAACGGAACCACAACAAGTAATATTTGCTTTAACAGTTTGTCGATAAAAAAATATTTTTCTTAAAAAATAACAAAACTAATCAGCCTTACACAATAACAATCATATTTTTTTAAATAACTTGCATAGCTTCATGAATGTGGTCCAATTGGCTTAGAAACGTAGGATCTATATGCTGTAAAAATTTCATAATGAAATGTTCAGTAGTTATTTAGATAATGGGTCATTAAATAAGGAAATTTAACATTAGCGGAATAGGGCAGTCTATCTCCCCTTAAAAGAGCATCGTTGGTTCATCACTAAACTGGTATTTCAGAGGTGGTGGTTTCTTAATATGAGGAATACATTTTAATATAGGCCTAATTATGAAACTTAATATAAAATATTATGTAACACATCTTTAAGTATTAATTATTGTTATTTCCAATTACATATACAGTGTAATTCTCTGTTTATTGTATATTTTCATTGAATTAAGTATAATTTACATGTTACATTGTCGTTTAGTACCATAATGGCCCTTTGAAACGTTTTTCACGGACATATGCTTTCATATTTACCGACTGAAATATGCAGAAAATTGTTATTTTACACAAAAACCAATGTTTTTCTAAGTATATATTCATAAAAATTAGATATTTCTTCTTTTGCATATCCCTCGCTTATACTGTGCGCAGCAGTGAACTAACTATATAATACAGTTCGGAGAGAACTTTTATCAACCTTAGCATTGTTGTCTTCCTGGCCAGATGACGCAATGTTCCCGGAGTATCCGGGGTTCGAGAGGCTCTGGATGCCTGTGGAATTGAGGTGGGAGGGCCCAGGTAAAACAAGCGGTGGTTGGCACGCCTGGAAGATGACGGGGCATGAAGGAGCCTCTCGAATAATAAGGTATTTTGCTCTTTTCTATACTGAAAAAAAAACGTATCCATTGAATTTTAGCATAAAATTTTTGCCAAAAAATTGAAAAAAGACTACAGAGGTAAGCGTCTTGAATACAAGCCACTTACATGACAAGGAAGGCTCACTGAGAAGGAGCTGCAATTGTACTACAGTAGTGAAAAGTTTCTTTTTTGACATGATTTATTTTAATTGGCATTTTCTCCAATTAACATTTTTTCTCATAAATGCCCCCTTTTCTCAGGAACTATAATTGATAGAACGCTGATATTTTTTACACATGTTAACAACAATCTAGCATTGAAACGGAACCACAACAAGTAATATTTGCTTTAACAGTTTGTCGATAAAAAAATATTTTTCTTAAAAAATAACAAAACTAATCAGCCTTACACAATAACAATCATATTTTTTTAAATAACTTGCATAGCTTCATGAATGTGGTCCAATTGGCTTAGAAACGTAGGATCTATATGCTGTAAAAATTTCATAATGAAATGTTCAGTAGTTATTTAGATAATGGGTCATTAAATAAGGAAATTTAACATTAGCGGAATAGGGCAGTCTATCTCCCCTTAAAAGAGCATCGTTGGTTCATCACTAAACTGGTATTTCAGAGGTGGTGGTTTCTTAATATGAGGAATACATTTTAATATAGGCCTAATTATGAAACTTAATATAAAATATTATGTAACACATCTTTAAGTATTAATTATTGTTATTTCCAATTACATATACAGTGTAATTCTCTGTTTATTGTATATTTTCATTGAATTAAGTATAATTTACATGTTACATTGTCGTTTAGTACCATAATGGCCCTTTGAAACGTTTTTCACGGACATATGCTTTCATATTTACCGACTGAAATATGCAGAAAATTGTTATTTTACACAAAAACCAATGTTTTTCTAAGTATATATTCATAAAAATTAGATATTTCTTCTTTTGCATATCCCTCGCTTATACTGTGCGCAGCAGTGAACTAACTATATAATACAGTTCGGAGAGAACTTTTATCAACCTTAGCATTGTTGTCTTCCTGGCCAGATGACGCAATGTTCCCGGAGTATCCGGGGTTCGAGAGGCTCTGGATGCCTGTGGAATTGAGGTGGGAGGGCCCAGGTAAAACAAGCGGTGGTTGGCACGCCTGGAAGATGACGGGGCATGAAGGAGCCTCTCGAATAATAAGGTATTTTGCTCTTTTACTCTGAAGGGAAACATTTATTGGACTGAGATTTTCAGAGTTGTCATAAAGGTATACCAGCTTCGAAACAGAGCCACTGCCTTCCAACTTCTCGAAACTGAAATGTTTCTCTTGAACAAGATAAGAGTGAAGTTTTGAATCAACGGTTAGGTCCAGTTTGCTAAAATAAAATTATTTTATTTTAGAGAAGAAATCATTAAAGCAAATCAACTCATAATATTACTACCGTAAGGCTGCGACGCACAGTTTGAAGTCCTCTGTATTAGATTGATGCATCCACATAAATACAGTAAATCTTCTATTAAGGGGAGATTGCCATCACATTTCATCAAAAATGTGAATTCTCTGTTTATTGTATATTTTCATTGAATTAAGTATAATTTACATGTTACATTGTCGTTTAGTACCATAATGGCCCTTTGAAACGTTTTTCACGGACATATGCTTTCATATTTACCGACTGAAATATGCAGAAAATTGTTATTTTACACAAAAACCAATGTTTTTCTAAGTATATATTCATAAAAATTAGATATTTCTTCTTTTGCATATCCCTCGCTTATACTGTGCGCAGCAGTGAACTAACTATATAATACAGTTCGGAGAGAACTTTTATCAACCTTAGCATTGTTGTCTTCCTGGCCAGATGACGCAATGTTCCCGGAGTATCCGGGGTTCGAGAGGCTCTGGATGCCTGTGGAATTGAGGTGGGAGGGCCCAGGTAAAACAAGCGGTGGTTGGCACGCCTGGAAGATGACGGGGCATGAAGGAGCCTCTCGAATAATAAGGTATTTTGCTCTTTTCTATACTGAAAAAAAAAACGTATCCATTGAATTTTAGCATAAAATTTTTGCCAAAAAATTGAAAAAAGACTACAGAGGTAAGCGTCTTGAATACAAGCCACTTACATGACAAGGAAGGCTCACTGAGAAGGAGCTGCAATTGTACTACAGTAGTGAAAAGTTTCTTTTTTGACATGATTTATTTTAATTGGCATTTTCTCCAATTAACATTTTTTCTCATAAATGCCCCCTTTTCTCAGGAACTATAATTGATAGAACGCTGAGATTTTTTACACATGTTAACAACAATCTAGCATTGAAACGGAACCACAACAAGTAATATTTGCTTTAACAGTTTGTCGATAAAAAAATATTTTTCTTAAAAAATAACAAAACTAATCAGCCTTACACAATAACAATCATATTTTTTTAAATAACTTGCATAGCTTCATGAATGTGGTCCAATTGGCTTAGAAACGTAGGATCTATATGCTGTAAAAATTTCATAATGAAATGTTCAGTAGTTATTTAGATAATGGGTCATTAAATAAGGAAATTTAACATTAGCGGAATAGGGCAGTCTATCTCCCCTTAAAAGAGCATCGTTGGTTCATCACTAAACTGGTATTTCAGAGGTGGTGGTTTCTTAATATGAGGAATACATTTTAATATAGGCCTAATTATGAAACTTAATATAAAATATTATGTAACACATCTTTAAGTATTAATTATTGTTATTTCCAATTACATATACAGTGTAATTCTCTGTTTATTGTATATTTTCATTGAATTAAGTATAATTTACATGTTACATTGTCGTTTAGTACCATAATGGCCCTTTGAAACGTTTTTCACGGACATATGCTTTCATATTTACCGACTGAAATATGCAGAAAATTGTTATTTTACACAAAAACCAATGTTTTTCTAAGTATATATTCATAAAAATTAGATATTTCTTCTTTTGCATATCCCTCGCTTATACTGTGCGCAGCAGTGAACTAACTATATAATACAGTTCGGAGAGAACTTTTATCAACCTTAGCATTGTTGTCTTCCTGGCCAGATGACGCAATGTTCCCGGAGTATCCGGGGTTCGAGAGGCTCTGGATGCCTGTGGAATTGAGGTGGGAGGGCCCAGGTAAAACAAGCGGTGGTTGGCACGCCTGGAAGATGACGGGGCATGAAGGAGCCTCTCGAATAATAAGGTATTTTGCTCTTTTACTCTGAAGGGAAACATTTATTGGACTGAGATTTTCAGAGTTGTCATAAAGGTATACCAGCTTCGAAACAGAGCCACTGCCTTCCAACTTCTCGAAACTGAAATGTTTCTCTTGAACAACATAAGAGTGAAGTTTTGAATCAACGGTTAGGTCCAGTTTGCTAAAATAAAATTATTTTATTTTAGAGAAGAAATCATTAAAGCAAATCAACTCATAATATTACTACCGTAAGGCTGCGACGCACAGTTTGAAGTCCTCTGTATTAGATTGATGCATCCACATAAATACAGTAAATCTTCTATTAAGGGGAGATTGCCATCACATTTCATCAAAAATGTGAATTCTCTGTTTATTGTATATTTTCATTGAATTAAGTATAATTTACATGTTACATTGTCGTTTAGTACCATAATGGCCCTTTGAAACGTTTTTCACGGACATATGCTTTCATATTTACCGACTGAAATATGCAGAAAATTGTTATTTTACACAAAAACCAATGTTTTTCTAAGTATATATTCATAAAAATTAAAAAAAAAACGTATCCATTGAATTTTAGCATAAAATTTTTGCCAAAAAATTGAAAAAAGACTACAGAGGTAAGCGTCTTGAATACAAGCCACTTACATGACAAGGAAGGCTCACTGAGAAGGAGCTGCAATTGTACTACAGTAGTGAAAAGTTTCTTTTTTGACATGATTTATTTTAATTGGCATTTTCTCCAATTAACATTTTTTCTCATAAATGCCCCCTTTTCTCAGGAACTATAATTGATAGAACGCTGAGATTTTTTACACATGTTAACAACAATCTAGCATTGAAACGGAACCACAACAAGTAATATTTGCTTTAACAGTTTGTCGATAAAAAAATATTTTTCTTAAAAAATAACAAAACTAATCAGCCTTACACAATAACAATCATATTTTTTTAAATAACTTGCATAGCTTCATGAATGTGGTCCAATTGGCTTAGAAACGTAGGATCTATATGCTGTAAAAATTTCATAATGAAATGTTCAGTAGTTATTTAGATAATGGGTCATTAAATAAGGAAATTTAACATTAGCGGAATAGGGCGTCTATCTCCCCTTAAAAGAGCATCGTTGGTTCATCACTAAACTGGTATTTCAGAGGTGGTGGTTTCTTAATATGAGGAATACATTTTAATATAGGCCTAATTATGAAACTTAATATAAAATATTATGTAACACATCTTTAAGTATTAATTATTGTTATTTCCAATTACATATACAGTGTAATTCTCTGTTTATTGTATATTTTCATTGAATTAAGTATAATTTACATGTTACATTGTCGTTTAGTACCATAATGGCCCTTTGAAACGTTTTTCACGGACATATGCTTTCATATTTACCGACTGAAATATGCAGAAAATTGTTATTTTACACAAAAACCAATGTTTTTCTAAGTATATATTCATAAAAATTAGATATTTCTTCTTTTGCATATCCCTCGCTTATACTGTGCGCAGCAGTGAACTTACTATATAATACAGTTCGGAGAGAACTTTTATCAACCTTAGCATTGTTGTTTTCATTGAATTAAGTATAATTTACATGTTACATTGTCGTTTAGTACCATAATGGCCCTTTGAAACGTTTTTCACGGACATATGCTTTCATATTTACCGACTGAAATATGCAGAAAATTGTTATTTTACACAAAAACCAATGTTTTTCTAAGTATATATTCATAAAAATTAGATATTTCTTCTTTTGCATATCCCTCGCTTATACTGTGCGCAGCAGTGAACTAACTATATAATACAGTTCGGAGAGAACTTTTATCAACCTTAGCATTGTTGTCTTCCTGGCCAGATGACGCAATGTTCCCGGAGTATCCGGGGTTCGAGAGGCTCTGGATGCCTGTGGAATTGAGGTGGGAGGGCCCAGGTAAAACAAGCGGTGGTTGGCACGCCTGGAAGATGACGGGGCATGAAGGAGCCTCTCGAATAATAAGGTATTTTGCTCTTTTACTCTGAAGGGAAACATTTATTGGACTGAGATTTTCAGAGTTGTCATAAAGGTATACCAGCTTCGAAACAGAGCCACTGCCTTCCAACTTCTCGAAACTGAAATGTTTCTCTTGAACAACATAAGAGTGAAGTTTTGAATCAACGGTTAGGTCCAGTTTGCTAAAATAAAATTATTTTATTTTAGAGAAGAAATCATTAAAGCAAATCAACTCATAATATTACTACCGTAAGGCTGCGACGCACAGTTTGAAGTCCTCTGTATTAGATTGATGCATCCACATAAATACAGTAAATCTTCTATTAAGGGGAGATTGCCATCACATTTCATCAAAAATGTGAATTCTCTGTTTATTGTATATTTTCATTGAATTAAGTATAATTTACATGTTACATTGTCGTTTAGTACCATAATGGCCCTTTGAAACGTTTTTCACGGACATATGCTTTCATATTTACCGACTGAAATATGCAGAAAATTGTTATTTTACACAAAAACCAATGTTTTTCTAAGTATATATTCATAAAAATTAAAAAAAAAAACGTATCCATTGAATTTTAGCATAAAATTTTTGCCAAAAAATTGAAAAAAGACTACAGAGGTAAGCGTCTTGAATACAAGCCACTTACATGACAAGGAAGGCTCACTGAGAAGGAGCTGCAATTGTACTACAGTAGTGAAAAGTTTCTTTTTTGACATGATTTATTTTAATTGGCATTTTCTCCAATTAACATTTTTTCTCATAAATGCCCCCTTTTCTCAGGAACTATAATTGATAGAACGCTGAGATTTTTTACACATGTTAACAACAATCTAGCATTGAAACGGAACCACAACAAGTAATATTTGCTTTAACAGTTTGTCGATAAAAAAATATTTTTCTTAAAAAATAACAAAACTAATCAGCCTTACACAATAACAATCATATTTTTTTAAATAACTTGCATAGCTTCATGAATGTGGTCCAATTGGCTTAGAAACGTAGGATCTATATGCTGTAAAAATTTCATAATGAAATGTTCAGTAGTTATTTAGATAATGGGTCATTAAATAAGGAAATTTAACATTAGCGGAATAGGGCGTCTATCTCCCCTTAAAAGAGCATCGTTGGTTCATCACTAAACTGGTATTTCAGAGGTGGTGGTTTCTTAATATGAGGAATACATTTTAATATAGGCCTAATTATGAAACTTAATATAAAATATTATGTAACACATCTTTAAGTATTAATTATTGTTATTTCCAATTACATATACAGTGTAATTCTCTGTTTATTGTATATTTTCATTGAATTAAGTATAATTTACATGTTACATTGTCGTTTAGTACCATAATGGCCCTTTGAAACGTTTTTCACGGACATATGCTTTCATATTTACCGACTGAAATATGCAGAAAATTGTTATTTTACACAAAAACCAATGTTTTTCTAAGTATATATTCATAAAAATTAGATATTTCTTCTTTTGCATATCCCTCGCTTATACTGTGCGCAGCAGTGAACTTACTATATAATACAGTTCGGAGAGAACTTTTATCAACCTTAGCATTGTTGTCTTCCTGGCCAGATGACGCAATGTTCCCGGAGTATCCGGGGTTCGAGAGGCTCTGGATGCCTGTGGAATTGAGGTGGGAGGGCCCAGGTAAAACAAGCGGTGGTTGGCACGCCTGGAAGATGACGGGGCATGAAGGAGCCTCTCGAATAATAAGGTATTTTGCTCTTTTCTATACTGAAAAAAAAACGTATCCATTGAATTTTAGCATAAAAGTTTTGCCAAAAAATTGAAAAAAGACTACAGAGGTAAGCGTCTTGAATACAAGCCACTTACATGACAAGGAAGGCTCACTGAGAAGGAGCTGCAATTGTACTACAGTAGTGAAAAGTTTCTTTTTTGACATGATTTATTTTAATTGGCATTTTCTCCAATTAACATTTTTTCTCATAAATGCCCCCTTTTCTCAGGAACTATAATTGATAGAACGCTGAGATTTTTTACACATGTTAACAACAATCTAGCATTGAAACGGAACCACAACAAGTAATATTTGCTTTAACAGTTTGTCGATAAAAAAATATTTTTCTTAAAAAATAACAAAACTAATCAGCCTTACACAATAACAATCATATTTTTTTAAATAACTTGCATAGCTTCATGAATGTGGTCCAATTGGCTTAGAAACGTAGGATCTATATGCTGTAAAAATTTCATAATGAAATGTTCAGTAGTTATTTAGATAATGGGTCATTAAATAAGGAAATTTAACATTAGCGGAATAGGGCAGTCTATCTCCCCTTAAAAGAGCATCGTTGGTTCATCACTAAACTGGTATTTCAGAGGTGGTGGTTTCTTAATATGAGGAATACATTTTAATATAGGCCTAATTATGAAACTTAATATAAAATATTATGTAACACATCTTTAAGTATTAATTATTGTTATTTCCAATTACATATACAGTGTAATTCTCTGTTTATTGTATATTTTCATTGAATTAAGTATAATTTACATGTTACATTGTCGTTTAGTACCATAATGGCCCTTTGAAACGTTTTTCACGGACATATGCTTTCATATTTACCGACTGAAATATGCAGAAAATTGTTATTTTACACAAAAACCAATGTTTTTCTAAGTATATATTCATAAAAATTAGATATTTCTTCTTTTGCATATCCCTCGCTTATACTGTGCGCAGCAGTGACCTAACTATATAATACAGTTCGGAGAGAACTTTTATCAACCTTAGCATTGTTGTCTTCCTGGCCAGATGACGCAATGTTCCCGGAGTATCCGGGGTTCGAGAGGCTCTGGATGCCTGTGGAATTGAGGTGGGAGGGCCCAGGTAAAACAAGCGGTGGTTGGCACGCCTGGAAGATGACGGGGCATGAAGGAGCCTCTCGAATAATAAGGTATTTTGCTCTTTTACTCTGAAGGGAAACATTTATTGGACTGAGATTTTCAGAGTTGTCATAAAGGTATACCAGCTTCGAAACAGAGCCACTGCCTTCCAACTTCTCGAAACTGAAATGTTTCTCTTGAACAAGATAAGAGTGAAGTTTTGAATCAACGGTTAGGTCCAGTTTGCTAAAATAAAATTATTTTATTTTAGAGAAGAAATCATTAAAGCAAATCAACTCATAATATTACTACCGTAAGGCTGCGACGCACAGTTTGAAGTCCTCTGTATTAGATTGATGCATCCACATAAATACAGTAAATCTTCTATTAAGGGGAGATTGCCATCACATTTCATCAAAAATGTGAATTCTCTGTTTATTGTATATTTTCATTGAATTAAGTATAATTTACATGTTACATTGTCGTTTAGTACCATAATGGCCCTTTGAAACGTTTTTCACGGACATATGCTTTCATATTTACCGACTGAAATATGCAGAAAATTGTTATTTTACACAAAAACCAATGTTTTTCTAAGTATATATTCATAAAAATTAGATATTTCTTCTTTTGCATATCCCTCGCTTATACTGTGCGCAGCAGTGAACTAACTATATAATACAGTTCGGAGAGAACTTTTATCAACCTTAGCATTGTTGTCTTCCTGGCCAGATGACGCAATGTTCCCGGAGTATCCGGGGTTCGAGAGGCTCTGGATGCCTGTGGAATTGAGGTGGGAGGGCCCAGGTAAAACAAGCGGTGGTTGGCACGCCTGGAAGATGACGGGGCATGAAGGAGCCTCTCGAATAATAAGGTATTTTGCTCTTTTCTATACTGAAAAAAAAAACGTATCCATTGAATTTTAGCATAAAATTTTTGCCAAAAAATTGAAAAAAGACTACAGAGGTAAGCGTCTTGAATACAAGCCACTTACATGACAAGGAAGGCTCACTGAGAAGGAGCTGCAATTGTACTACAGTAGTGAAAAGTTTCTTTTTTGACATGATTTATTTTAATTGGCATTTTCTCCAATTAACATTTTTTCTCATAAATGCCCCCTTTTCTCAGGAACTATAATTGATAGAACGCTGAGATTTTTTACACATGTTAACAACAATCTAGCATTGAAACGGAACCACAACAAGTAATATTTGCTTTAACAGTTTGTCGATAAAAAAATATTTTTCTTAAAAAATAACAAAACTAATCAGCCTTACACAATAACAATCATATTTTTTTAAATAACTTGCATAGCTTCATGAATGTGGTCCAATTGGCTTAGAAACGTAGGATCTATATGCTGTAAAAATTTCATAATGAAATGTTCAGTAGTTATTTAGATAATGGGTCATTAAATAAGGAAATTTAACATTAGCGGAATAGGGCAGTCTATCTCCCCTTAAAAGAGCATCGTTGGTTCATCACTAAACTGGTATTTCAGAGGTGGTGGTTTCTTAATATGAGGAATACATTTTAATATAGGCCTAATTATGAAACTTAATATAAAATATTATGTAACACATCTTTAAGTATTAATTATTGTTATTTCCAATTACATATACAGTGTAATTCTCTGTTTATTGTATATTTTCATTGAATTAAGTATAATTTACATGTTACATTGTCGTTTAGTACCATAATGGCCCTTTGAAACGTTTTTCACGGACATATGCTTTCATATTTACCGACTGAAATATGCAGAAAATTGTTATTTTACACAAAAACCAATGTTTTTCTAAGTATATATTCATAAAAATTAGATATTTCTTCTTTTGCATATCCCTCGCTTATACTGTGCGCAGCAGTGAACTAACTATATAATACAGTTCGGAGAGAACTTTTATCAACCTTAGCATTGTTGTCTTCCTGGCCAGATGACGCAATGTTCCCAGAGTATCCGGGGTTCGAGAGGCTCTGGATGCCTGTGGAATTGAGGTGGGAGGGCCCAGGTAAAACAAGCGGTGGTTGGCACGCCTGGAAGATGACGGGGCATGAAGGAGCCTCTCGAATAATAAGGTATTTTGCTCTTTTGTATACTGAAAAAAAACGTATCCATTGAATTTTAGCATAAAATTTTTGCCAAAAAATTGAAAAAAGACTACAAAGGTAAGCGTCTTGAATACAAGCCACTTACATGACAAGGAAGGCTCACTGAGAAGGAGCTGCAATTGTACTACAGTAGTGAAAAGTTTCTTTTTTGACATGATTTATTTTAATTGGCATTTTCTCCAATTAACATTTTTTCTCATAAATGCCCCCTTTTCTCAGGAACTATAATTGATAGAACGCTGAGATTTTTTACACATGTTAACAACAATCTAGCATTGAAACGGAACCACAACAAGTAATATTTGCTTTAACAGTTTGTCGATAAAAAAATATTTTTCTTAAAAAATAACAAAACTAATCAGCCTTACACAATAACAATCATATTTTTTTAAATAACTTGCATAGCTTCATGAATGTGGTCCAATTGGCTTAGAAACGTAGGATCTATATGCTGTAAAAATTTCATAATGAAATGTTCAGTAGTTATTTAGATAATGGGTCATTAAATAAGGAAATTTAACATTAGCGGAATAGGGCAGTCTATCTCCCCTTAAAAGAGCATCGTTGGTTCATCACTAAACTGGTATTTCAGAGGTGGTGGTTTCTTAATATGAGGAATACATTTTAATATAGGCCTAATTATGAAACTTAATATAAAATATTATGTAACACATCTTTAAGTATTAATTATTGTTATTTCCAATTACATATACAGTGTAATTCTCTGTTTATTGTATATTTTCATTGAATTAAGTATAATTTACATGTTACATTGTCGTTTAGTACCATAATGGCCCTTTGAAACGTTTTTCACGGACATATGCTTTCATATTTACCGACTGAAATATGCAGAAAATTGTTATTTTACACAAAAACCAATGTTTTTCTAAGTATATATTCATAAAAGTTAGATATTTCTTCTTTTGCATATCCCTCGCTTATACTGTGCGCAGCAGTGAACTAACTATATAATACAGTTCGGAGAGAACTTTTATCAACCTTAGCATTGTTGTCTTCCTGGCCAGATGACGCAATGTTCCCGGAGTATCCGGGGTTCGAGAGGCTCTGGATGCCTGTGGAATTGAGGTGGGAGGGCCCAGGTAAAACAAGCGGTGGTTGGCACGCCTGGAAGATGACGGGGCATGAAGGAGCCTCTCGAATAATAAGGTATTTTGCTCTTTTACTCTGAAGGGAAACATTTATTGGACTGAGATTTTCAGAGTTGTCATAAAGGTATACCAGCTTCGAAACAGAGCCACTGCCTTCCAACTTCTCGAAACTGAAATGTTTCTCTTGAACAAGATAAGAGTGAAGTTTTGAATCAACGGTTAGGTCCAGTTTGCTAAAATAAAATTATTTTATTTTAGAGAAGAAATCATTAAAGCAAATCAACTCATAATATTACTACCGTAAGGCTGCGACGCACAGTTTGAAGTCCTCTGTATTAGATTGATGCATCCACATAAATACAGTAAATCTTCTATTAAGGGGAGATTGCCATCACATTTCATCAAAAATGTGAATTCTCTGTTTATTGTATATTTTCATTGAATTAAGTATAATTTACATGTTACATTGTCGTTTAGTACCATAATGGCCCTTTGAAACGTTTTTCACGGACATATGCTTTCATATTTACCGACTGAAATATGCAGAAAATTGTTATTTTACACAAAAACCAATGTTTTTCTAAGTATATATTCATAAAAATTAGATATTTCTTCTTTTGCATATCCCTCGCTTATACTGTGCGCAGCAGTGAACTAACTATATAATACAGTTCGGAGAGAACTTTTATCAACCTTAGCATTGTTGTCTTCCTGGCCAGATGACGCAATGTTCCCGGAGTATCCGGGGTTCGAGAGGCTCTGGATGCCTGTGGAATTGAGGTGGGAGGGCCCAGGTAAAACAAGCGGTGGTTGGCACGCCTGGAAGATGACGGGGCATGAAGGAGCCTCTCGAATAATAAGGTATTTTGCTCTTTTCTATACTGAAAAAAAAAACGTATCCATTGAATTTTAGCATAAAATTTTTGCCAAAAAATTGAAAAAAGACTACAGAGGTAAGCGTCTTGAATACAAGCCACTTACATGACAAGGAAGGCTCACTGAGAAGGAGCTGCAATTGTACTACAGTAGTGAAAAGTTTCTTTTTTGACATGATTTATTTTAATTGGCATTTTCTCCAATTAACATTTTTTCTCATAAATGCCCCCTTTTCTCAGGAACTATAATTGATAGAACGCTGAGATTTTTTACACATGTTAACAACAATCTAGCATTGAAACGGAACCACAACAAGTAATATTTGCTTTAACAGTTTGTCGATAAAAAAATATTTTTCTTAAAAAATAACAAAACTAATCAGCCTTACACAATAACAATCATATTTTTTTAAATAACTTGCATAGCTTCATGAATGTGGTCCAATTGGCTTAGAAACGTAGGATCTATATGCTGTAAAAATTTCATAATGAAATGTTCAGTAGTTATTTAGATAATGGGTCATTAAATAAGGAAATTTAACATTAGCGGAATAGGGCAGTCTATCTCCCCTTAAAAGAGCATCGTTGGTTCATCACTAAACTGGTATTTCAGAGGTGGTGGTTTCTTAATATGAGGAATACATTTTAATATAGGCCTAATTATGAAACTTAATATAAAATATTATGTAACACATCTTTAAGTATTAATTATTGTTATTTCCAATTACATATACAGTGTAATTCTCTGTTTATTGTATATTTTCATTGAATTAAGTATAATTTACATGTTACATTGTCGTTTAGTACCATAATGGCCCTTTGAAACGTTTTTCACGGACATATGCTTTCATATTTACCGACTGAAATATGCAGAAAATTGTTATTTTACACAAAAACCAATGTTTTTCTAAGTATATATTCATAAAAATTAGATATTTCTTCTTTTGCATATCCCTCGCTTATACTGTGCGCAGCAGTGAACTAACTATATAATACAGTTCGGAGAGAACTTTTATCAACCTTAGCATTGTTGTCTTCCTGGCCAGATGACGCAATGTTCCCGGAGTATCCGGGGTTCGAGAGGCTCTGGATGCCTGTGGAATTGAGGTGGGAGGGCCCAGGTAAAACAAGCGGTGGTTGGCACGCCTGGAAGATGACGGGGCATGAAGGAGCCTCTCGAATAATAAGGTATTTTGCTCTTTTACTCTGAAGGGAAACATTTATTGGACTGAGATTTTCAGAGTTGTCATAAAGGTATACCAGCTTCGAAACAGAGCCACTGCCTTCCAACTTCTCGAAACTGAAATGTTTCTCTTGAACAAGATAAGAGTGAAGTTTTGAATCAACGGTTAGGTCCAGTTTGCTAAAATAAAATTATTTTATTTTAGAGAAGAAATCATTAAAGCAAATCAACTCATAATATTACTACCGTAAGGCTGCGACGCACAGTTTGAAGTCCTCTGTATTAGATTGATGCATCCACATAAATACAGTAAATCTTCTATTAAGGGGAGATTGCCATCACATTTCATCAAAAATGTGAATTCTCTGTTTATTGTATATTTTCATTGAATTAAGTATAATTTACATGTTACATTGTCGTTTAGTACCATAATGGCCCTTTGAAACGTTTTTCACGGACATATGCTTTCATATTTACCGACTGAAATATGCAGAAAATTGTTATTTTACACAAAAACCAATGTTTTTCTAAGTATATATTCATAAAAATTAGATATTTCTTCTTTTGCATATCCCTCGCTTATACTGTGCGCAGCAGTGAACTAACTATATAATACAGTTCGGAGAGAACTTTTATCAACCTTAGCATTGTTGTCTTCCTGGCCAGATGACGCAATGTTCCCGGAGTATCCGGGGTTCGAGAGGCTCTGGATGCCTGTGGAATTGAGGTGGGAGGGCCCAGGTAAAACAAGCGGTGGTTGGCACGCCTGGAAGATGACGGGGCATGAAGGAGCCTCTCGAATAATAAGGTATTTTGCTCTTTTCTATACTGAAAAAAAAAACGTATCCATTGAATTTTAGCATAAAATTTTTGCCAAAAAATTGAAAAAAGACTACAGAGGTAAGCGTCTTGAATACAAGCCACTTACATGACAAGGAAGGCTCACTGAGAAGGAGCTGCAATTGTACTACAGTAGTGAAAAGTTTCTTTTTTGACATGATTTATTTTAATTGGCATTTTCTCCAATTAACATTTTTTCTCATAAATGCCCCCTTTTCTCAGGAACTATAATTGATAGAACGCTGAGATTTTTTACACATGTTAACAACAATCTAGCATTGAAACGGAACCACAACAAGTAATATTTGCTTTAACAGTTTGTCGATAAAAAAATATTTTTCTTAAAAAATAACAAAACTAATCAGCCTTACACAATAACAATCATATTTTTTTAAATAACTTGCATAGCTTCATGAATGTGGTCCAATTGGCTTAGAAACGTAGGATCTATATGCTGTAAAAATTTCATAATGAAATGTTCAGTAGTTATTTAGATAATGGGTCATTAAATAAGGAAATTTAACATTAGCGGAATAGGGCAGTCTATCTCCCCTTAAAAGAGCATCGTTGGTTCATCACTAAACTGGTATTTCAGAGGTGGTGGTTTCTTAATATGAGGAATACATTTTAATATAGGCCTAATTATGAAACTTAATATAAAATATTATGTAACACATCTTTAAGTATTAATTATTGTTATTTCCAATTACATATACAGTGTAATTCTCTGTTTATTGTATATTTTCATTGAATTAAGTATAATTTACATGTTACATTGTCGTTTAGTACCATAATGGCCCTTTGAAACGTTTTTCACGGACATATGCTTTCATATTTACCGACTGAAATATGCAGAAAATTGTTATTTTACACAAAAACCAATGTTTTTCTAAGTATATATTCATAAAAATTAGATATTTCTTCTTTTGCATATCCCTCGCTTATACTGTGCGCAGCAGTGAACTAACTATATAATACAGTTCGGAGAGAACTTTTATCAACCTTAGCATTGTTGTCTTCCTGGCCAGATGACGCAATGTTCCCGGAGTATCCGGGGTTCGAGAGGCTCTGGATGCCTGTGGAATTGAGGTGGGAGGGCCCAGGTAAAACAAGCGGTGGTTGGCACGCCTGGAAGATGACGGGGCATGAAGGAGCCTCTCGAATAATAAGGTATTTTGCTCTTTTACTCTGAAGGGAAACATTTATTGGACTGAGATTTTCAGAGTTGTCATAAAGGTATACCAGCTTCGAAACAGAGCCACTGCCTTCCAACTTCTCGAAACTGAAATGTTTCTCTTGAACAAGATAAGAGTGAAGTTTTGAATCAACGGTTAGGTCCAGTTTGCTAAAATAAAATTATTTTATTTTAGAGAAGAAATCATTAAAGCAAATCAACTCATAATATTACTACCGTAAGGCTGCGACGCACAGTTTGAAGTCCTCTGTATTAGATTGATGCATCCACATAAATACAGTAAATCTTCTATTAAGGGGAGATTGCCATCACATTTCATCAAAAATGTGAATTCTCTGTTTATTGTATATTTTCATTGAATTAAGTATAATTTACATGTTACATTGTCGTTTAGTACCATAATGGCCCTTTGAAACGTTTTTCACGGACATATGCTTTCATATTTACCGACTGAAATATGCAGAAAATTGTTATTTTACACAAAAACCAATGTTTTTCTAAGTATATATTCATAAAAATTAGATATTTCTTCTTTTGCATATCCCTCGCTTATACTGTGCGCAGCAGTGAACTAACTATATAATACAGTTCGGAGAGAACTTTTATCAACCTTAGCATTGTTGTCTTCCTGGCCAGATGACGCAATGTTCCCGGAGTATCCGGGGTTCGAGAGGCTCTGGATGCCTGTGGAATTGAGGTGGGAGGGCCCAGGTAAAACAAGCGGTGGTTGGCACGCCTGGAAGATGACGGGGCATGAAGGAGCCTCTCGAATAATAAGGTATTTTGCTCTTTTCTATACTGAAAAAAAAAACGTATCCATTGAATTTTAGCATAAAATTTTTGCCAAAAAATTGAAAAAAGACTACAGAGGTAAGCGTCTTGAATACAAGCCACTTACATGACAAGGAAGGCTCACTGAGAAGGAGCTGCAATTGTACTACAGTAGTGAAAAGTTTCTTTTTTGACATGATTTATTTTAATTGGCATTTTCTCCAATTAACATTTTTTCTCATAAATGCCCCCTTTTCTCAGGAACTATAATTGATAGAACGCTGAGATTTTTTACACATGTTAACAACAATCTAGCATTGAAACGGAACCACAACAAGTAATATTTGCTTTAACAGTTTGTCGATAAAAAAATATTTTTCTTAAAAAATAACAAAACTAATCAGCCTTACACAATAACAATCATATTTTTTTAAATAACTTGCATAGCTTCATGAATGTGGTCCAATTGGCTTAGAAACGTAGGATCTATATGCTGTAAAAATTTCATAATGAAATGTTCAGTAGTTATTTAGATAATGGGTCATTAAATAAGGAAATTTAACATTAGCGGAATAGGGCAGTCTATCTCCCCTTAAAAGAGCATCGTTGGTTCATCACTAAACTGGTATTTCAGAGGTGGTGGTTTCTTAATATGAGGAATACATTTTAATATAGGCCTAATTATGAAACTTAATATAAAATATTATGTAACACATCTTTAAGTATTAATTATTGTTATTTCCAATTACATATACAGTGTAATTCTCTGTTTATTGTATATTTTCATTGAATTAAGTATAATTTACATGTTACATTGTCGTTTAGTACCATAATGGCCCTTTGAAACGTTTTTCACGGACATATGCTTTCATATTTACCGACTGAAATATGCAGAAAATTGTTATTTTACACAAAAACCAATGTTTTTCTAAGTATATATTCATAAAAATTAGATATTTCTTCTTTTGCATATCCCTCGCTTATACTGTGCGCAGCAGTGACCTAACTATATAATACAGTTCGGAGAGAACTTTTATCAACCTTAGCATTGTTGTCTTCCTGGCCAGATGACGCAATGTTCCCGGAGTATCCGGGGTTCGAGAGGCTCTGGATGCCTGTGGAATTGAGGTGGGAGGGCCCAGGTAAAACAAGCGGTGGTTGGCACGCCTGGAAGATGACGGGGCATGAAGGAGCCTCTCGAATAATAAGGTATTTTGCTCTTTTACTCTGAAGGGAAACATTTATTGGACTGAGATTTTCAGAGTTGTCATAAAGGTATACCAGCTTCGAAACAGAGCCACTGCCTTCCAACTTCTCGAAACTGAAATGTTTCTCTTGAACAAGATAAGAGTGAAGTTTTGAATCAACGGTTAGGTCCAGTTTGCTAAAATAAAATTATTTTATTTTAGAGAAGAAATCATTAAAGCAAATCAACTCATAATATTACTACCGTAAGGCTGCGACGCACAGTTTGAAGTCCTCTGTATTAGATTGATGCATCCACATAAATACAGTAAATCTTCTATTAAGGGGAGATTGCCATCACATTTCATCAAAAATGTGAATTCTCTGTTTATTGTATATTTTCATTGAATTAAGTATAATTTACATGTTACATTGTCGTTTAGTACCATAATGGCCCTTTGAAACGTTTTTCACGGACATATGCTTTCATATTTACCGACTGAAATATGCAGAAAATTGTTATTTTACACAAAAACCAATGTTTTTCTAAGTATATATTCATAAAAATTAGATATTTCTTCTTTTGCATATCCCTCGCTTATACTGTGCGCAGCAGTGAACTAACTATATAATACAGTTCGGAGAGAACTTTTATCAACCTTAGCATTGTTGTCTTCCTGGCCAGATGACGCAATGTTCCCGGAGTATCCGGGGTTCGAGAGGCTCTGGATGCCTGTGGAATTGAGGTGGGAGGGCCCAGGTAAAACAAGCGGTGGTTGGCACGCCTGGAAGATGACGGGGCATGAAGGAGCCTCTCGAATAATAAGGTATTTTGCTCTTTTCTATACTGAAAAAAAAAACGTATCCATTGAATTTTAGCATAAAATTTTTGCCAAAAAATTGAAAAAAGACTACAGAGGTAAGCGTCTTGAATACAAGCCACTTACATGACAAGGAAGGCTCACTGAGAAGGAGCTGCAATTGTACTACAGTAGTGAAAAGTTTCTTTTTTGACATGATTTATTTTAATTGGCATTTTCTCCAATTAACATTTTTTCTCATAAATGCCCCCTTTTCTCAGGAACTATAATTGATAGAACGCTGAGATTTTTTACACATGTTAACAACAATCTAGCATTGAAACGGAACCACAACAAGTAATATTTGCTTTAACAGTTTGTCGATAAAAAAATATTTTTCTTAAAAAATAACAAAACTAATCAGCCTTACACAATAACAATCATATTTTTTTAAATAACTTGCATAGCTTCATGAATGTGGTCCAATTGGCTTAGAAACGTAGGATCTATATGCTGTAAAAATTTCATAATGAAATGTTCAGTAGTTATTTAGATAATGGGTCATTAAATAAGGAAATTTAACATTAGCGGAATAGGGCAGTCTATCTCCCCTTAAAAGAGCATCGTTGGTTCATCACTAAACTGGTATTTCAGAGGTGGTGGTTTCTTAATATGAGGAATACATTTTAATATAGGCCTAATTATGAAACTTAATATAAAATATTATGTAACACATCTTTAAGTATTAATTATTGTTATTTCCAATTACATATACAGTGTAATTCTCTGTTTATTGTATATTTTCATTGAATTAAGTATAATTTACATGTTACATTGTCGTTTAGTACCATAATGGCCCTTTGAAACGTTTTTCACGGACATATGCTTTCATATTTACCGACTGAAATATGCAGAAAATTGTTATTTTACACAAAAACCAATGTTTTTCTAAGTATATATTCATAAAAATTAGATATTTCTTCTTTTGCATATCCCTCGCTTATACTGTGCGCAGCAGTGAACTAACTATATAATACAGTTCGGAGAGAACTTTTATCAACCTTAGCATTGTTGTCTTCCTGGCCAGATGACGCAATGTTCCCAGAGTATCCGGGGTTCGAGAGGCTCTGGATGCCTGTGGAATTGAGGTGGGAGGGCCCAGGTAAAACAAGCGGTGGTTGGCACGCCTGGAAGATGACGGGGCATGAAGGAGCCTCTCGAATAATAAGGTATTTTGCTCTTTTGTATACTGAAAAAAAAACGTATCCATTGAATTTTAGCATAAAATTTTTGCCAAAAAATTGAAAAAAGACTACAAAGGTAAGCGTCTTGAATACAAGCCACTTACATGACAAGGAAGGCTCACTGAGAAGGAGCTGCAATTGTACTACAGTAGTGAAAAGTTTCTTTTTTGACATGATTTATTTTAATTGGCATTTTCTCCAATTAACATTTTTTCTCATAAATGCCCCCTTTTCTCAGGAACTATAATTGATAGAACGCTGAGATTTTTTACACATGTTAACAACAATCTAGCATTGAAACGGAACCACAACAAGTAATATTTGCTTTAACAGTTTGTCGATAAAAAAATATTTTTCTTAAAAAATAACAAAACTAATCAGCCTTACACAATAACAATCATATTTTTTTAAATAACTTGCATAGCTTCATGAATGTGGTCCAATTGGCTTAGAAACGTAGGATCTATATGCTGTAAAAATTTCATAATGAAATGTTCAGTAGTTATTTAGATAATGGGTCATTAAATAAGGAAATTTAACATTAGCGGAATAGGGCAGTCTATCTCCCCTTAAAAGAGCATCGTTGGTTCATCACTAAACTGGTATTTCAGAGGTGGTGGTTTCTTAATATGAGGAATACATTTTAATATAGGCCTAATTATGAAACTTAATATAAAATATTATGTAACACATCTTTAAGTATTAATTATTGTTATTTCCAATTACATATACAGTGTAATTCTCTGTTTATTGTATATTTTCATTGAATTAAGTATAATTTACATGTTACATTGTCGTTTAGTACCATAATGGCCCTTTGAAACGTTTTTCACGGACATATGCTTTCATATTTACCGACTGAAATATGCAGAAAATTGTTATTTTACACAAAAACCAATGTTTTTCTAAGTATATATTCATAAAAGTTAGATATTTCTTCTTTTGCATATCCCTCGCTTATACTGTGCGCAGCAGTGAACTAACTATATAATACAGTTCGGAGAGAACTTTTATCAACCTTAGCATTGTTGTCTTCCTGGCCAGATGACGCAATGTTCCCGGAGTATCCGGGGTTCGAGAGGCTCTGGATGCCTGTGGAATTGAGGTGGGAGGGCCCAGGTAAAACAAGCGGTGGTTGGCACGCCTGGAAGATGACGGGGCATGAAGGAGCCTCTCGAATAATAAGGTATTTTGCTCTTTTACTCTGAAGGGAAACATTTATTGGACTGAGATTTTCAGAGTTGTCATAAAGGTATACCAGCTTCGAAACAGAGCCACTGCCTTCCAACTTCTCGAAACTGAAATGTTTCTCTTGAACAAGATAAGAGTGAAGTTTTGAATCAACGGTTAGGTCCAGTTTGCTAAAATAAAATTATTTTATTTTAGAGAAGAAATCATTAAAGCAAATCAACTCATAATATTACTACCGTAAGGCTGCGACGCACAGTTTGAAGTCCTCTGTATTAGATTGATGCATCCACATAAATACAGTAAATCTTCTATTAAGGGGAGATTGCCATCACATTTCATCAAAAATGTGAATTCTCTGTTTATTGTATATTTTCATTGAATTAAGTATAATTTACATGTTACATTGTCGTTTAGTACCATAATGGCCCTTTGAAACGTTTTTCACGGACATATGCTTTCATATTTACCGACTGAAATATGCAGAAAATTGTTATTTTACACAAAAACCAATGTTTTTCTAAGTATATATTCATAAAAATTAGATATTTCTTCTTTTGCATATCCCTCGCTTATACTGTGCGCAGCAGTGAACTAACTATATAATACAGTTCGGAGAGAACTTTTATCAACCTTAGCATTGTTGTCTTCCTGGCCAGATGACGCAATGTTCCCGGAGTATCCGGGGTTCGAGAGGCTCTGGATGCCTGTGGAATTGAGGTGGGAGGGCCCAGGTAAAACAAGCGGTGGTTGGCACGCCTGGAAGATGACGGGGCATGAAGGAGCCTCTCGAATAATAAGGTATTTTGCTCTTTTCTATACTGAAAAAAAAAACGTATCCATTGAATTTTAGCATAAAATTTTTGCCAAAAAATTGAAAAAAGACTACAGAGGTAAGCGTCTTGAATACAAGCCACTTACATGACAAGGAAGGCTCACTGAGAAGGAGCTGCAATTGTACTACAGTAGTGAAAAGTTTCTTTTTTGACATGATTTATTTTAATTGGCATTTTCTCCAATTAACATTTTTTCTCATAAATGCCCCCTTTTCTCAGGAACTATAATTGATAGAACGCTGAGATTTTTTACACATGTTAACAACAATCTAGCATTGAAACGGAACCACAACAAGTAATATTTGCTTTAACAGTTTGTCGATAAAAAAATATTTTTCTTAAAAAATAACAAAACTAATCAGCCTTACACAATAACAATCATATTTTTTTAAATAACTTGCATAGCTTCATGAATGTGGTCCAATTGGCTTAGAAACGTAGGATCTATATGCTGTAAAAATTTCATAATGAAATGTTCAGTAGTTATTTAGATAATGGGTCATTAAATAAGGAAATTTAACATTAGCGGAATAGGGCAGTCTATCTCCCCTTAAAAGAGCATCGTTGGTTCATCACTAAACTGGTATTTCAGAGGTGGTGGTTTCTTAATATGAGGAATACATTTTAATATAGGCCTAATTATGAAACTTAATATAAAATATTATGTAACACATCTTTAAGTATTAATTATTGTTATTTCCAATTACATATACAGTGTAATTCTCTGTTTATTGTATATTTTCATTGAATTAAGTATAATTTACATGTTACATTGTCGTTTAGTACCATAATGGCCCTTTGAAACGTTTTTCACGGACATATGCTTTCATATTTACCGACTGAAATATGCAGAAAATTGTTATTTTACACAAAAACCAATGTTTTTCTAAGTATATATTCATAAAAATTAGATATTTCTTCTTTTGCATATCCCTCGCTTATACTGTGCGCAGCAGTGAACTAACTATATAATACAGTTCGGAGAGAACTTTTATCAACCTTAGCATTGTTGTCTTCCTGGCCAGATGACGCAATGTTCCCGGAGTATCCGGGGTTCGAGAGGCTCTGGATGCCTGTGGAATTGAGGTGGGAGGGCCCAGGTAAAACAAGCGGTGGTTGGCACGCCTGGAAGATGACGGGGCATGAAGGAGCCTCTCGAATAATAAGGTATTTTGCTCTTTTACTCTGAAGGGAAACATTTATTGGACTGAGATTTTCAGAGTTGTCATAAAGGTATACCAGCTTCGAAACAGAGCCACTGCCTTCCAACTTCTCGAAACTGAAATGTTTCTCTTGAACAAGATAAGAGTGAAGTTTTGAATCAACGGTTAGGTCCAGTTTGCTAAAATAAAATTATTTTATTTTAGAGAAGAAATCATTAAAGCAAATCAACTCATAATATTACTACCGTAAGGCTGCGACGCACAGTTTGAAGTCCTCTGTATTAGATTGATGCATCCACATAAATACAGTAAATCTTCTATTAAGGGGAGATTGCCATCACATTTCATCAAAAATGTGAATTCTCTGTTTATTGTATATTTTCATTGAATTAAGTATAATTTACATGTTACATTGTCGTTTAGTACCATAATGGCCCTTTGAAACGTTTTTCACGGACATATGCTTTCATATTTACCGACTGAAATATGCAGAAAATTGTTATTTTACACAAAAACCAATGTTTTTCTAAGTATATATTCATAAAAATTAGATATTTCTTCTTTTGCATATCCCTCGCTTATACTGTGCGCAGCAGTGAACTAACTATATAATACAGTTCGGAGAGAACTTTTATCAACCTTAGCATTGTTGTCTTCCTGGCCAGATGACGCAATGTTCCCGGAGTATCCGGGGTTCGAGAGGCTCTGGATGCCTGTGGAATTGAGGTGGGAGGGCCCAGGTAAAACAAGCGGTGGTTGGCACGCCTGGAAGATGACGGGGCATGAAGGAGCCTCTCGAATAATAAGGTATTTTGCTCTTTTCTATACTGAAAAAAAAAACGTATCCATTGAATTTTAGCATAAAATTTTTGCCAAAAAATTGAAAAAAGACTACAGAGGTAAGCGTCTTGAATACAAGCCACTTACATGACAAGGAAGGCTCACTGAGAAGGAGCTGCAATTGTACTACAGTAGTGAAAAGTTTCTTTTTTGACATGATTTATTTTAATTGGCATTTTCTCCAATTAACATTTTTTCTCATAAATGCCCCCTTTTCTCAGGAACTATAATTGATAGAACGCTGAGATTTTTTACACATGTTAACAACAATCTAGCATTGAAACGGAACCACAACAAGTAATATTTGCTTTAACAGTTTGTCGATAAAAAAATATTTTTCTTAAAAAATAACAAAACTAATCAGCCTTACACAATAACAATCATATTTTTTTAAATAACTTGCATAGCTTCATGAATGTGGTCCAATTGGCTTAGAAACGTAGGATCTATATGCTGTAAAAATTTCATAATGAAATGTTCAGTAGTTATTTAGATAATGGGTCATTAAATAAGGAAATTTAACATTAGCGGAATAGGGCAGTCTATCTCCCCTTAAAAGAGCATCGTTGGTTCATCACTAAACTGGTATTTCAGAGGTGGTGGTTTCTTAATATGAGGAATACATTTTAATATAGGCCTAATTATGAAACTTAATATAAAATATTATGTAACACATCTTTAAGTATTAATTATTGTTATTTCCAATTACATATACAGTGTAATTCTCTGTTTATTGTATATTTTCATTGAATTAAGTATAATTTACATGTTACATTGTCGTTTAGTACCATAATGGCCCTTTGAAACGTTTTTCACGGACATATGCTTTCATATTTACCGACTGAAATATGCAGAAAATTGTTATTTTACACAAAAACCAATGTTTTTCTAAGTATATATTCATAAAAATTAGATATTTCTTCTTTTGCATATCCCTCGCTTATACTGTGCGCAGCAGTGAACTAACTATATAATACAGTTCGGAGAGAACTTTTATCAACCTTAGCATTGTTGTCTTCCTGGCCAGATGACGCAATGTTCCCGGAGTATCCGGGGTTCGAGAGGCTCTGGATGCCTGTGGAATTGAGGTGGGAGGGCCCAGGTAAAACAAGCGGTGGTTGGCACGCCTGGAAGATGACGGGGCATGAAGGAGCCTCTCGAATAATAAGGTATTTTGCTCTTTTACTCTGAAGGGAAACATTTATTGGACTGAGATTTTCAGAGTTGTCATAAAGGTATACCAGCTTCGAAACAGAGCCACTGCCTTCCAACTTCTCGAAACTGAAATGTTTCTCTTGAACAAGATAAGAGTGAAGTTTTGAATCAACGGTTAGGTCCAGTTTGCTAAAATAAAATTATTTTATTTTAGAGAAGAAATCATTAAAGCAAATCAACTCATAATATTACTACCGTAAGGCTGCGACGCACAGTTTGAAGTCCTCTGTATTAGATTGATGCATCCACATAAATACAGTAAATCTTCTATTAAGGGGAGATTGCCATCACATTTCATCAAAAATGTGAATTCTCTGTTTATTGTATATTTTCATTGAATTAAGTATAATTTACATGTTACATTGTCGTTTAGTACCATAATGGCCCTTTGAAACGTTTTTCACGGACATATGCTTTCATATTTACCGACTGAAATATGCAGAAAATTGTTATTTTACACAAAAACCAATGTTTTTCTAAGTATATATTCATAAAAATTAGATATTTCTTCTTTTGCATATCCCTCGCTTATACTGTGCGCAGCAGTGAACTAACTATATAATACAGTTCGGAGAGAACTTTTATCAACCTTAGCATTGTTGTCTTCCTGGCCAGATGACGCAATGTTCCCGGAGTATCCGGGGTTCGAGAGGCTCTGGATGCCTGTGGAATTGAGGTGGGAGGGCCCAGGTAAAACAAGCGGTGGTTGGCACGCCTGGAAGATGACGGGGCATGAAGGAGCCTCTCGAATAATAAGGTATTTTGCTCTTTTCTATACTGAAAAAAAAAACGTATCCATTGAATTTTAGCATAAAATTTTTGCCAAAAAATTGAAAAAAGACTACAGAGGTAAGCGTCTTGAATACAAGCCACTTACATGACAAGGAAGGCTCACTGAGAAGGAGCTGCAATTGTACTACAGTAGTGAAAAGTTTCTTTTTTGACATGATTTATTTTAATTGGCATTTTCTCCAATTAACATTTTTTCTCATAAATGCCCCCTTTTCTCAGGAACTATAATTGATAGAACGCTGAGATTTTTTACACATGTTAACAACAATCTAGCATTGAAACGGAACCACAACAAGTAATATTTGCTTTAACAGTTTGTCGATAAAAAAATATTTTTCTTAAAAAATAACAAAACTAATCAGCCTTACACAATAACAATCATATTTTTTTAAATAACTTGCATAGCTTCATGAATGTGGTCCAATTGGCTTAGAAACGTAGGATCTATATGCTGTAAAAATTTCATAATGAAATGTTCAGTAGTTATTTAGATAATGGGTCATTAAATAAGGAAATTTAACATTAGCGGAATAGGGCAGTCTATCTCCCCTTAAAAGAGCATCGTTGGTTCATCACTAAACTGGTATTTCAGAGGTGGTGGTTTCTTAATATGAGGAATACATTTTAATATAGGCCTAATTATGAAACTTAATATAAAATATTATGTAACACATCTTTAAGTATTAATTATTGTTATTTCCAATTACATATACAGTGTAATTCTCTGTTTATTGTATATTTTCATTGAATTAAGTATAATTTACATGTTACATTGTCGTTTAGTACCATAATGGCCCTTTGAAACGTTTTTCACGGACATATGCTTTCATATTTACCGACTGAAATATGCAGAAAATTGTTATTTTACACAAAAACCAATGTTTTTCTAAGTATATATTCATAAAAATTAGATATTTCTTCTTTTGCATATCCCTCGCTTATACTGTGCGCAGCAGTGAACTAACTATATAATACAGTTCGGAGAGAACTTTTATCAACCTTAGCATTGTTGTCTTCCTGGCCAGATGACGCAATGTTCCCGGAGTATCCGGGGTTCGAGAGGCTCTGGATGCCTGTGGAATTGAGGTGGGAGGGCCCAGGTAAAACAAGCGGTGGTTGGCACGCCTGGAAGATGACGGGGCATGAAGGAGCCTCTCGAATAATAAGGTATTTTGCTCTTTTCTATACTGAAAAAAAAACGTATCCATTGAATTTTAGCATAAAATTTTTGCCAAAAAATTGAAAAAAGACTACAGAGGTAAGCGTCTTGAATACAAGCCACTTACATGACAAGGAAGGCTCACTGAGAAGGAGCTGCAATTGTACTACAGTAGTGAAAAGTTTCTTTTTTGACATGATTTATTTTAATTGGCATTTTCTCCAATTAACATTTTTTCTCATAAATGCCCCCTTTTCTCAGGAACTATAATTGATAGAACGCTGAGATTTTTTACACATGTTAACAACAATCTAGCATTGAAACGGAACCACAACAAGTAATATTTGCTTTAACAGTTTGTCGATAAAAAAATATTTTTCTTAAAAAATAACAAAACTAATCAGCCTTACACAATAACAATCATATTTTTTTAAATAACTTGCATAGCTTCATGAATGTGGTCCAATTGGCTTAGAAACGTAGGATCTATATGCTGTAAAAATTTCATAATGAAATGTTCAGTAGTTATTTAGATAATGGGTCATTAAATAAGGAAATTTAACATTAGCGGAATAGGGCAGTCTATCTCCCCTTAAAAGAGCATCGTTGGTTCATCACTAAACTGGTATTTCAGAGGTGGTGGTTTCTTAATATGAGGAATACATTTTAATATAGGCCTAATTATGAAACTTAATATAAAATATTATGTAACACATCTTTAAGTATTAATTATTGTTATTTCCAATTACATATACAGTGTAATTCTCTGTTTATTGTATATTTTCATTGAATTAAGTATAATTTACATGTTACATTGTCGTTTAGTACCATAATGGCCCTTTGAAACGTTTTTCACGGACATATGCTTTCATATTTACCGACTGAAATATGCAGAAAATTGTTATTTTACACAAAAACCAATGTTTTTCTAAGTATATATTCATAAAAATTAGATATTTCTTCTTTTGCATATCCCTCGCTTATACTGTGCGCAGCAGTGAACTAACTATATAATACAGTTCGGAGAGAACTTTTATCAACCTTAGCATTGTTGTCTTCCTGGCCAGATGACGCAATGTTCCCGGAGTATCCGGGGTTCGAGAGGCTCTGGATGCCTGTGGAATTGAGGTGGGAGGGCCCAGGTAAAACAAGCGGTGGTTGGCACGCCTGGAAGATGACGGGGCATGAAGGAGCCTCTCGAATAATAAGGTATTTTGCTCTTTTACTCTGAAGGGAAACATTTATTGGACTGAGATTTTCAGAGTTGTCATAAAGGTATACCAGCTTCGAAACAGAGCCACTGCCTTCCAACTTCTCGAAACTGAAATGTTTCTCTTGAACAAGATAAGAGTGAAGTTTTGAATCAACGGTTAGGTCCAGTTTGCTAAAATAAAATTATTTTATTTTAGAGAAGAAATCATTAAAGCAAATCAACTCATAATATTACTACCGTAAGGCTGCGACGCACAGTTTGAAGTCCTCTGTATTAGATTGATGCATCCACATAAATACAGTAAATCTTCTATTAAGGGGAGATTGCCATCACATTTCATCAAAAATGTGAATTCTCTGTTTATTGTATATTTTCATTGAATTAAGTATAATTTACATGTTACATTGTCGTTTAGTACCATAATGGCCCTTTGAAACGTTTTTCACGGACATATGCTTTCATATTTACCGACTGAAATATGCAGAAAATTGTTATTTTACACAAAAACCAATGTTTTTCTAAGTATATATTCATAAAAATTAGATATTTCTTCTTTTGCATATCCCTCGCTTATACTGTGCGCAGCAGTGAACTAACTATATAATACAGTTCGGAGAGAACTTTTATCAACCTTAGCATTGTTGTCTTCCTGGCCAGATGACGCAATGTTCCCGGAGTATCCGGGGTTCGAGAGGCTCTGGATGCCTGTGGAATTGAGGTGGGAGGGCCCAGGTAAAACAAGCGGTGGTTGGCACGCCTGGAAGATGACGGGGCATGAAGGAGCCTCTCGAATAATAAGGTATTTTGCTCTTTTCTATACTGAAAAAAAAACGTATCCATTGAATTTTAGCATAAAATTTTTGCCAAAAAATTGAAAAAAGACTACAGAGGTAAGCGTCTTGAATACAAGCCACTTACATGACAAGGAAGGCTCACTGAGAAGGAGCTGCAATTGTACTACAGTAGTGAAAAGTTTCTTTTTTGACATGATTTATTTTAATTGGCATTTTCTCCAATTAACATTTTTTCTCATAAATGCCCCCTTTTCTCAGGAACTATAATTGATAGAACGCTGAGATTTTTTACACATGTTAACAACAATCTAGCATTGAAACGGAACCACAACAAGTAATATTTGCTTTAACAGTTTGTCGATAAAAAAATATTTTTCTTAAAAAATAACAAAACTAATCAGCCTTACACAATAACAATCATATTTTTTTAAATAACTTGCATAGCTTCATGAATGTGGTCCAATTGGCTTAGAAACGTAGGATCTATATGCTGTAAAAATTTCATAATGAAATGTTCAGTAGTTATTTAGATAATGGGTCATTAAATAAGGAAATTTAACATTAGCGGAATAGGGCAGTCTATCTCCCCTTAAAAGAGCATCGTTGGTTCATCACTAAACTGGTATTTCAGAGGTGGTGGTTTCTTAATATGAGGAATACATTTTAATATAGGCCTAATTATGAAACTTAATATAAAATATTATGTAACACATCTTTAAGTATTAATTATTGTTATTTCCAATTACATATACAGTGCTTTCAGTTATTATTATTGTTCCTTTTGTGTTGAGATATTGGTCAATATTTATGTGTTTTTTATTTAAGTTTTTTTTTTTTTGCTTTACTATTTCACTTTCAAAATCGTCCTTTGGTATATAAAAAATGAAACTGCAACCAATTCCTCTTGAACAAGATAAGAGTGAAGTTTTGAATCAACGGTTAGGTCCAGTTTGCTAAAATAAAATTATTTTATTTTAGAGAAGAAATCATTAAAGCAAATCAACTCATAATATTACTACCGTAAGGCTGCGACGCACAGTTTGAAGTCCTCTGTATTAGATTGATGCATCCACATAAATACAGTAAATCTTCTATTAAGGGGAGATTGCCATCACATTTCATCAAAAATGTGAATTCTCTGTTTATTGTATATTTTCATTGAATTAAGTATAATTTACATGTTACATTGTCGTTTAGTACCATAATGGCCCTTTGAAACGTTTTTCACGGACATATGCTTTCATATTTACCGACTGAAATATGCAGAAAATTGTTATTTTACACAAAAACCAATGTTTTTCTAAGTATATATTCATAAAAATTAGATATTTCTTCTTTTGCATATCCCTCGCTTATACTGTGCGCAGCAGTGAACTAACTATATAATACAGTTCGGAGAGAACTTTTATCAACCTTAGCATTGTTGTCTTCCTGGCCAGATGACGCAATGTTCCCGGAGTATCCGGGGTTCGAGAGGCTCTGGATGCCTGTGGAATTGAGGTGGGAGGGCCCAGGTAAAACAAGCGGTGGTTGGCACGCCTGGAAGATGACGGGGCATGAAGGAGCCTCTCGAATAATAAGGTATTTTGCTCTTTTCTATACTGAAAAAAAAAAACGTATCCATTGAATTTTAGCATAAAATTTTTGCCAAAAAATTGAAAAAAGACTACAGAGGTAAGCGTCTTGAATACAAGCCACTTACATGACAAGGAAGGCTCACTGAGAAGGAGCTGCAATTGTACTACAGTAGTGAAAAGTTTCTTTTTTGACATGATTTATTTTAATTGGCATTTTCTCCAATTAACATTTTTTCTCATAAATGCCCCCTTTTCTCAGGAACTATAATTGATAGAACGCTGAGATTTTTTACACATGTTAACAACAATCTAGCATTGAAACGGAACCACAACAAGTAATATTTGCTTTAACAGTTTGTCGATAAAAAAATATTTTTCTTAAAAAATAACAAAACTAATCAGCCTTACACAATAACAATCATATTTTTTTAAATAACTTGCATAGCTTCATGAATGTGGTCCAATTGGCTTAGAAACGTAGGATCTATATGCTGTAAAAATTTCATAATGAAATGTTCAGTAGTTATTTAGATAATGGGTCATTAAATAAGGAAATTTAACATTAGCGGAATAGGGCAGTCTATCTCCCCTTAAAAGAGCATCGTTGGTTCATCACTAAACTGGTATTTCAGAGGTGGTGGTTTCTTAATATGAGGAATACATTTTAATATAGGCCTAATTATGAAACTTAATATAAAATATTATGTAACACATCTTTAAGTATTAATTATTGTTATTTCCAATTACATATACAGTGCTTTCAGTTATTATTATTGTTCCTTTTGTGTTGAGATATTGGTCAATATTTATGTGTTTTTTATTTAAGTTTTTTTTTTTTTGCTTTACTATTTCACTTTCAAAATCGTCCTTTGGTATATAAAAAATGAAACTGCAACCACGCAAAAAGCACATTGATTTTTTTATGGTTATAATAGAAAAAATTCCCTTTACAGTATTTTTCAAATGAGAAACGTTTTCCTTCACCGCCAATCACGTGTACGAGCTCACGAAGTACCGCTAGCAAGAAGGGTCTTCCTTCCGTCTCGCCGTCTCTGATTGGACCGCGTATCTAAGCAGGAGAAGAACAAACCGCTTGTCATCTGCAAAACACTGTAGGCAGGCCTGCAGGCTGAGGTAGAGTTCGAAGTGCTAAATCTCGCCTTATATGAGAGCTATTGAGAAACCAGTTGTTGATTTATTGATTTGTGAGTACCCAATAAGACGTGGTTTCAAAAATTTCGAATTTCCATCCCCCCACCAACCACCCCCACTTGTAACCCCAAAACCCCCCAATCGTTGGTGTCACTGTGAACTCCATAGGGAGTACTCTAATTTATTCAAACAAAGTTCCCCTCTAAACTTCATAGGGGCCGAGATATAATTTTTTGAAAATTTCACCCCCTCCCCCGACACTCCCCTTGGGCCAATTTTGCTCATTAACGAACTTGTCCGAACTATTGGGCCTAGAAATAACATAATAAAATTTGGTTCAAATATCTTCAAAATTACGGCCGCTAGCGTGTAAAGATATATATATATATATATAGGCCTATAGGTTTATATATAGATATATAAACTCGCTTCACTCATTGTGGGCTCAGCCCCCAACCCCCCTCCCTGAGGTTCTCGGGAAAGGTTTTTTAAAAGATCTATGGTAGATAGAGTGCGTGTATTTAATTTGCTGTATTGGCTATTATCTTTCAGAGTCCTCTGTGTACACTGTTTGATAATACCGTTGCCATGGAATCCAAGCCCTTTTTCGGGAGTTTTTAGGGCTAAAAATTAAACAAAAACCACAGGGAAATTCCAAAAAGTGTATTTATACACTTTTTGGAATTTCCCTGTGGTTTAAAACCTGAAAGCTATATGTGTATCAAATTTCAAGTTTCTAGCTCGTCTGGAAGTGGGCAAACATTAATGTCGGTGAGCCGAGCCGAGCCCTTTTTCGGGGGTTTTTAGGGCTAAAAATTTTAAAAATAAACTTTTTGGAATTTTCCTGTGGTTTATAGCCTAAAAGCTATAAGTGTACCACATTTCACGTTTCTAGCTCATCTGGAAGTGGGCAAACATTAATGTCGGTGAGCCGAGCCGAGCCCTTTTTCGAGAGGTTTTTAGGGCTAAAAAAGAAAACATTAACTTTTTGGAATTTTCCTGCGGTTTACAGCCTAAAAGCTAAGCCTTTACCAAATTTCAAGTTTCTAGCTCATCTGGAAGTGGGCAAGCATTAATGTCAGTGAGTGAGTGAGCGAGTCAGTCAGTCAGTCAGCCGTGTGGCTTTATATTTTAGGGATATCACAATTTATTTATTAATTTTTTTAACGGGTGGTGGTTTCGTATTTAGGGAGGCATGGAACGTAAAGATATGAAAGAATTTTTCGAAAGTCATGACATGGTATCGATTGCAATAGGTAGATTTTTCTTCGAAATCTACCTAATATTCAGCCATGGGAGCGGGGTTAGAATATATCTCCCCTCTCTCCCCCTCCCATTTACCACTTCACGGTATCAACCCGCCTTCCAGTCGTATAGTACGGTTATTTCTTGCATACCCAGGCGGCTTATTTTGTTAGGAGGAAAAATTTCCCGCCAGCTGAACCCATGCTTTTATTGTCACCGCACCTATCTGATAGTTACCTCAGCCAATCAAAATCTAAGAATGTTTTGTGACAACTACCCGTCTACTCCGCGTGGAGTCAAAAGCTGTTTTGCAAGATCTAGTCACAGCAAACAATAACACGTGTGAATTGATTAGACCGAGGAAAGAACTGAGGTCAGTGAAAACAGTGAGGAAATATTACAACGTTGCTTTTGTTTTGGAAAGCGGATACCAAGGCCCACTTGGTTAGATCAGTAACATAAAGAAACACCGACTTAATGGATTATTCCTTTGAAGCCGCTTGGATATGCAGTGAAATACTCTACTACAAGAATATAATATTCCCAGAATGCTAATAACAGACAAAACATATTTCATCGTTCTCGCACCACTGTTATCATCAGTGCTTTAGTTGGAAAATATTTTATGGGGGTACGGTACTCACCTTACTTCAAAATTTTCCATATCGCCTCATACAAAAGAGTTTTAAAAACCGAGCACCTTATCAGGATAGCCAACATGTAATCTAAAGCGAAAGTAATTATTGTAGAAATGCGCACGAAGGTGAAGATTAGAACGCATATCGGTAAACTTCTACTTCAGCGTAACTAATATCACTGCCTCCCTAATAATACGGCACTAGGAGATCGTGTTAGGTTACCAACAATTATGTTAGTTTAGGAGGCCGTGAAATTGGTTACGCTCAACTAGAAGATAACCCGCAAATCTATTGCGAATTTAATAGTGTTTGTCATTATTAACAAATACACTCTCTTATTGAATTGGACATTTAATAAGTATTTTAGGACAATATCGTTCCTGTACTGCCAGTACGACGTACCGGAGCACATCTTTTTCCCGGTATGGTAGAAGGAAAATAATTTTATACCGGTACGCAGTACCGGTGCGTACCGGCCCAACTAAAGCACTGGTTATCATTATTTTCGTAGCTGTAAAATCCCAGAAATAATTTGCATTGTTGATATGCAATACCGGTACAGTATTTCGCTTCAGTTGCTGTTATTAAGCCTTCTGTGGAAGTAATAAGTTTATAACTTAGTCAGTGAAAAGGAGTTGATAGCAACAGGTCGTAGAGAGGGGTGACGTTTCAATAGAGGTAAAAATTGTATTGATTTTGTGGCCTTTAATGTTGGTTTCAAGAATAATCAGTCTTCAAGAGAGTACTGGTAGTCACTAAAAAGAGGCGGTCTTTAATAGAGCTTTCGCTGCAAGTGGTATGAAAAATCGTTTAATCTCTACATGTAGACTCGCTCATTAAGTTATTTCCTTCTTCCAGTCTTGCTAGTGGCATGATAAAAACAGTAGGGCCAATAGCTGAAGTATCTCTTAGCCGATCCTTGCGCTGGTATAGAGTACACCCACTTCAATATCGAATCACAACATTTAGAGTCATTTATTTTTATACAGTTTTCAAGAGTTATAAAAAACTAGTTCATGTTTTCAAAATTCACTGAAATAAAAACGACATGCTCAAATAATAAAGGGAAATTACACCTCAAATAACACAAATAAATAATTTAGGAGCATAATATAACAAATATGAAAATGAAGTTTGCGCAGAGAACCCAAAAAATAAAGAAAAATTACACTTCAGATAAAACAAGTAAATGGTTTAGAAGCAAAATATTATAAAAAATTAAGTTCGGCAGGCATACCCAAATAAAAAATGAATTTACACATCAGATAACACAAGTAAACTCTTTAGGAGCAAAATATAACAAATATAAAAATTAAATTCGGCCAGATATAGCCAAATAATAAAGTGTAGTTACACCTAAAAAAATAATTTAGGAGCAAAACAGCCTATAACAAACATAAATATTTAGTTCGGAAAGACAAACCCAATCAATAAAGGAAGGTTATACCAAAAAAACTATTTAAGAGCAAAACGGCCTATAACAAATATAAAAATTGAGTTCGGCAGGACAAACCTAAGTAATAAAGGGAAATTCCACCTCAGGACAAACCCAAGTAATAAAGAGAAAATACACCTCAAATAAAACAAGTAAATGATTTAGGAGCAAAATATTAAGAAAAATAATAAAAATGAAGTTCTGCAGACATACCCAAATAAAAAAGGGAAGTTACACATCAGATAACACAAGTTAGGAGCAATATATAACAAATATAAAAGTTAAGTTCGGGCCGTCCTACCCAAATATTAAAGAGAAAAGATATCTCAAATAAAACAAGTAAACGATTTAGGAGCAAAATATAAAAAAATAAGAAAAATTAAGTTCGGCAGACATACCCTAATAAAAAAGGGAAGTTACACATGAGATAACACAAGTAAATTCTTTAGGAGCAATATATAACAATTATAAAAGTTAAGTTCGGCCCGACATACCCAAATAATAAAGAGAAATTACACCACAAGTAAAACAAGTAAATCATTTAGGAGCAAAACAGCATATAACATATATAAAAATTAAGTTAGGCAGGACAAACCCAAGTAATAAAGGGAAATCACACCTCAGGACAAACCCAAGTAATGAAGGGAAAATATTCCTCAAATGATAAAAGTTAATGATTTAGGAGCCAAATATAAAAATTAAGTTCGGCCAGACATACCCAAATAATAAAGGTCAAACCCAAGTAATGGGAAATTCCACCTCAAGACAAACCCTAGTAATAAAGAGAAAATAATACCTCAAATAAAAACAAGTAAATGATTTAGGAGCAAAATTTAAAAAAAAATAATAATAAAAATGAAATTTGGCACACATATCCAAGTAATAAAGGGAAATTACACCTCCAATAAAACAAATAAAGGATTTATAAACACAACAGCCTATAACGAATTAAGTTCGGCAGGACAAACCCAGGTAATAGAGGGAAATTACACCTCAGGACAAACCCAAGTAATAAAGGGAAAATACACCTCAAATAAAACAAGTAAATGATTTAGGACCAAAACAGCCTAATATAAAAATTAAGTTCGGCCAGTCATACCAAAATAATAATGTGAGTTACACCTAAAAACAGCCTATAAAAATATAAAAATTAAGTTCGGCAGGACAGACCCAAGTAATAAAGGGAAGTTATTCCTCTAATAAAACAAGTAAATTATTTAGGAAGAAAACAGCCTATAACAAATATAAAAAGTAAGTTAGGCGGGACAAACCCAAGTAATAAAGGGAAATTACACCTCAGCACAAACCCAAGTAATAAAGGGAATTTACCACTCAAGTAACACAAGTAATGAAGGGAGATTACCACTCAAATAATACAAGTAAATTATTTAGGAGCAAAACAGCTTATAACATATATAAAAATTAAGTTCAGCAGGACAAACCCTAGTAATAAAGGGACATTATACCTCAGGACAATCTCGAGTAATAAAGGGAAAATATTTATCAAATATATATCCGGCAGTGCGCTGTTGCAATTCTGTGGGAAATTAAAACCTAATTATCTAAAAACCATACACGTAAACGTAAACATAAACGTAATCACAAAACGCAAAGTAGGATTTATATTTATTGTGAGTGAACTAATATCCCTTTGAATCTGGAGTCCACTTGCCCTTGCCAGTAGTGAAGCAGATATCAGAGTCTCCTTACTCAGTAAGCCTTACTGTGACTACACCTTGTTACATATGGTTAAAATCTAATAAAGTAAATACCTTTCGATAATGGTAATGCAAGCGAATAACATTGTAAGGGTAATTGGGAGAGCATCTTCGTATGTTTCGTAATTTACTGCATGGGCGAGACCATATATCATGGTATTTGTGTCAGGGCATCCCTCCCCTAATACCTAGAGGGTATTTCCCTCAGCGCCACCTGTGAGCTCACGTCTCCCTAGGGATTTGGTGGAATCATAAAAAAGGGAAGCCAATATCAATATGATAGGAACTTGTTTAGGCGAGGAGGCTTTCAAAGCCCTTTACACTAACAAGATTTCTTAAACAGCCTCTATGCAAACATAAATGCAGGACTGTTTTCCAGAACACAAATGAGGCGCTCAGAATACAAGTGGTGTAAGTCCAGGAATTGAAAACGAGAGTTAAACTGTTTCATCGGCGTGAGTTGTTTTCAGAGAACGAGTGCAATATCTTCAAACTTCAATTATTTCACTCCCATTCAGTAATTATGTACAAACTTATGGAGATACATTTTTTTGAGGCCAAATATCTCAGAACTAGTTTCAATGAACTTACACCGCTTGTATTCTGAGTGCCTCAAATATGAACTGTATGTAAATTCAGAAGGCTATAATTTCTTACTAAGATGTACAGCACATATTCTTATCTAGGTCAGCATAACCTCAAATACCGGTACATCTAGAAATGTTGGCTATAAAAACCTCTTGGGATAAAAATGAAATACATTCGGTGGTAATGTACACTTTACATGAAGCAATTAATCTGAAAACTGGAATGATGTTCAGAAGCTGGCCGTGGCTTAGTTTGTTGCTCCATTTTAAATGTTATGGGTGAAAGATTCAATCTACGGTATTTTTTAAGTGGACAGTCCTTCCGGTAGCTCTACGGGGTCTGTTCTGGAAACGATTTCCAGAAGCAACTGGACTTAGATTATCTAAAAAAACCCTTCTTTCCTGCTAAGTTAAAGGCATGCTATGCCTGTATAAAGATTTTATTTCTACAATGTAGCACGACATTTTAGAGAAAAATTCAGCAGTGTAGCGTAATTTTTAAAATATTCGTATTACTATAGATACTGTTTATGTCCTCTCTCAGGTGAAAATGTGTTTATTTATGTCAAATATAAAATTATTCATTTTCATTTTTTCTGTTTTATACAAATGGCAATCATCATGTAGCTTCAACGTCACATAATAGCACTTATTAAAGGGTTATCTCATTATTATTATTATTATTATTATTATTATTATTATTATTATTATTATTACGCACCATGTTTTACAAGATAATGGGGAACCAAATATCTAGGTTTTATATTAAAGGTTCCATATACCAATTTTTTTTTCCGGACGTTCTGTATTTCGGAGTTAAAATTTCTTTACAGGCAAATTTTAGAATTCGACTAAATGTACCATTAGTATCATCAACCAATGTGATTGAAGTGATCCTCAGTTAAAAGTAGAAGTCGGCAAATTTGTCCTCGCTCTTGAGTCTTCTTATTATTCTTTTAATTCTTTCAATATTTTATCTCCCCTTCATTATAGCGGAGAAATCAAATCTATGGCAGGACATAATGAGACACAGTGTGGTATGTGGTCAGTACAACGCAGGACCTCCTCCGAAGGTCAAACAAACATGCACAGACAACGGAGTGTTTGGGGTATATTTTAAATAAATTCAAATCTGGCATTGGGTTTTGCGAGTAGGATAACGCGCTGAAAATTGGTAAAAATTCGCTCGCTTGGAACTTCAAAAAGTTTCTATTGAAAAAATATATTCGAGAGAAAGTTTAAAAACTCTCATTGTACAAAACTCTGTAGAAGTGCAATTGTATGTGAATAAAGTGCAAAATTCATTCCATCATGCAAAAAGCCGCGTATATAAAAAGTCATAAAAGAATATAAAAATATTGGTAACTTAATAATCCATTAAACACAAACATAAACTAAACCATCAAATTCAGATACTGATTAGAGTAATATTTAATATGAGAATATTGGCATGGAACGTATTTTCAACTTCCGTTTTCCTCATGTAATATGAAGCATCTTGTGAAGCACTTCTTAAATTGTTGTTTCATTTGTTAGCTAACTTCGCTTCACAAACAATCTTATCTTTTTTTAACGGGCCACATTAAAAACTATGTTCGCTGTCTCATTGATACCATATTCCTAATTTCCGCCACTCTATCAACAGAATGCTGGTCAGTTTTACACATATTTTGTAATGTAACATGGTAGACAAACTAGATTGCGTAATCCATGCATTTCAAACGAATCACTCCTTGGTTGACTACTTTCTTCATAGCTTATGCACCCTTTGTTTCAGATGTTCCCATGTCATTAATGTTTCAGCATGTTGACATACTCAGATTTACAGCAGCTATAAAAACCAGACATACTCAATAATGTATGGTATTACACCAATCACATCAATACGCTCTATCCGCAGACTGCAGATTGAGTGGAATGGTAGTCTGTGAATATATCATCCCAAAATGCTAGCAAATATTTCGGATACCTTTCCTGCATGTCCGCAGTATTTATAACACCACAGGATAGCGAAATATCTTATATTTGGCACTAGCTGAAAAGGCCCGGCGTCGCCCGGGCTTTGTATTTTTTAATTTGAAATTAACTTATGGAGGACTTTATGTATGTAAAACTTGAAATGAAGAAAAAGATTTATCACACTCAAACGATTCCATCAGAAAACCCTAGATAGGATTATAGCTTTTTATGGTTCATAGAGCTTGTCGAATGCTGCATTCCGTTGCTTCTACACATCATGCCTGGGAGGGGTTGAAATAAGAAGAAACATAAATTACATAAGATTGTATTGACTTGACGGAAAATTTTATTTCTCATTCTCATGTTACCATACAACCGTTTCGAGGCTGAAATAAAAGAGAAATGCAGTATCACTTTCATACTTTCCTCCCCTAAGACCCGGGACATAATATACTGCGAGCATAGGACTGAAAATGTTCCGTCCCATGCTTAGGGCCTATGATAAACATCCCTATTTCTCAATTAATACAAAGCCTACAGGTATGGATAACTTATCAGCGGAAAGGATTATTTATCGACTTCTGATATAGCATACTCACACACTTAAGTTATCCCTGCAATATGACCTCTTATTCTACATCAAAATGTGAAGTGAGTAAATATTTCTTATGTCGAGGGTAGAGAAAGTTATATGAGTACATCACACTGTGCTTTATTTTCGTGGATTTCATGTTCAGTAATTATTTTCGCCAATATATTACATCGATGGAATCATAATTCGTTAAAGTCCAGCATTAGGCTATATAGTTGCCAAGGCCCTATGTAATCACAGTAAACAATTCATTTTGTCATGTGAACTGAACAGCATTTCATTTTTTCAGTATAATATTCTCAGAAATTATATAATTTTCAAGGGAAGGAGTATTTTGTTTGAATTTTAATGTTGACCGCGTTACTTCCCGGGCTTAACTGGGAATGTGTGCAAAATTTCGTGTAAATTGGTAAAGAAATGTAGATTTGTATAGGCTAAGGAACAAACATACATACATACACACTTTCGATTTTATATATTAGACTAGCTGAAAAGGTCCGGCGTCGCCCGGGCTTTGTATTTTTTAATTTGAAATTAACTTATGGAGGACTTTCGATTTTGAAACTCTAGGTCCTTATATAATATGTATGTAGACTTGAAATGAAGAAAAAGATTTATCACACTCAAACTATTCCACCAGAAAACGCTAGATATAGCTTTTTATGGCTCATAGAGGATGTCGAATGCTGCATTCTGTTGCTTCTACACATCATGCCTGGGAGGAATTGAAATAAGAAGAAACATAAATTACATAATATTGTATTGACTTGACGGAAATTTTTATTTCTCATTCTCATGTTACCATAAAACCGTTTCGGGGCTGAAATAAAAGAGAAATGCAATATCACTTTCATACTTTCCTCCCCTAAAACCCGGGACATAATATACTGCGAGCATAGGACCCAAAATTGTCCATCCCATGCTTAGGGGCTATGATAAACATCCCTATTTCTCAAATAATACAAAGCCTACAGCTATGGATAACGTATAAGCGGAACGGATTATTTACAGACTTCTGATATAGCATCCACACACACTTAAGTCGTCCCGGCAATAAGACCTCTTATTCTACATCAAAATGTGAAGTGAGAAAATATTTATTGTGTCGAGGGTAAAGAAAGTTATGTGACTGCATTACAATGTGCTTTATTTTCGTGGATTTTATTCTTCAAGAATTATTTTTACAAATCGTTAGCATCAGAATTCGTTAAAGTCCAATATTATGTAGTGTCCAGAGCCCCATGTGAACTGTGTAAACAATACACTGTTGTCTTGACAACTGAACAGCATTTCATTTTTTTCAGTATAATATTCTCAGAAATTATATAATTTTCAAGGGAAGGACTGATTTGTTTCAATTTTAATGTTGACCGCGTTACTTCCCGGGCTTAACTGGGTATGTATGCAAAATTTCGTGTAAATTGGTAAAGAAATGTAGATTTGTATAAGGAACAAACATACATACCCACAAACACACATTCGACTTTATATATTAGACTAGCTTACCCATCAATGCTTCGCATTGTTAGATTTATGTACACCCATATATAGGTTAAGTGAACACAATTTAAAGTTGATTTGATGTACTTCTATAAATCATCAGCCGTCCAGCCAACGCGGTAGACGTATTTATATTCCACATACTCCTTCACCCGTAGTTTACTCTGATTATGTCTTAAAAAAATTAATCGTTCTGTTTCAATTTTGGAAAACATACAGCAAAAAGCTGGGCATAGGGGATGCATTCGCTCCTCTCACGCAGTGGACTCTGGTTCGAATCCTGGTCGGGACAAGTTACCTAGGTAGTGTTTTTTCCGGAATTTTTCCTCACCTGTGACACAAACGTCTGCTAACTTTAGGCCCTAGTGGTCCCCAGATGGCCGCCATTATCATCCTCATCCCATCCTCGCCTTGCTCAGAGTGAGTGTGTGAATGGTGTCTCTCGTCCTATGTGTTTGTGTTGTATCGGAGGTGGCCCCGGCATTAGACTGATCACTCATCCGGGAGGTCCTCCATGTCCTTGTCTGGTCAAGAAAGTATGTATGTGATCCATAGATAATCCCTCTCCCGACAGGTCGTGGCCCTGTAAGGCCCGGACAACTTGGGTCGCTTAAATTACCCCAAAAGAGAGAAGTAAAAACTAAGGTAAAGATAGATAGATAATATGGTAAATAGAAATTAATCAGGAAATTATATCTATTGAAATTGTATGAACTATCTTTCGCAATTCAGTCCTAGGCTAACTATAAGAAAAGAGTTCAACTCTTCAGAATAGAACCCAGGACCTCCTAAATTTACTTTGTGTCACAAAATAGTTGATAATCATTTATAGGAATTCTATTGATAGCCTTTCTCATAATTTTATATCTATTAGGTCTACATTAAATCACAGTGTCATGCAAAGCCACCTGTGTAGTTTTAAAAAATTATGTTGTCATGGGGATTGTGCACATGCAGTATGAATTCCTTTTGGTGAATTTCATAACTTTACAACCCTATTTTGGCCCTTAGAGGCCCTTAGAGGCCAAAGATTTTGAAATCCTTTCTTAGTGCGCATCCAGAGTCTAGGAGCAATATGTGTACCAAGTTTCAAATTCCTAGGCTGTATAGTTTTTGAGAAACTGTGATCAGTCAGTGAGTCAGTGGGTTTTGGCTTTTATATATAGAGATTACATGATTTGCTTGGTCGAGAAGACGATAAGTATTTTATGTTTCACAACCCTACACATTGCAGATGTGGGCATTCAGTTGCCTCATGTGGAAGACAGGACTGGTTTATAACACTATTCTCAAAACAATTTCTTTTATTGGCAATTCTACCTTAAAGCAGGTCTAACCCAACCATCTTCTGATATCTTTTAACTCTCCAGTTTCTTGTCTTCTTGATGTCATCCAGTATCCATACCATACGAATAATAATGATTACAATATTCGAAAAGATTTACGTAGATACAACACTAGAAAAAATTCTTTCATTAACATTCCAAAATTTAAATTAAACAAAACAGTAATTCATACTTTATATTTAGGTCCCACGTGTTATAACATGTTACCTGATGAAATAAAAAAAATATTGCAACAAACAAAATGTTTTCAAACATTCTCCAAAATGGTTAATGCACACTTCATTAATTTCGAACTTAAAAGCAACTGTAAATACTGTATGTTGTAATTTTTCTTGTTCGTGTTTATTATTAAACTCCCAAATGCCTGTATTTGTTCCAAAAGACAGTGTAATAATAAATACAAATATATCAATTCTTCATCTATAAAGCTTTTTTGATCCTTTAATTTTTCCATTAATTACATCAAGTAGAAGTTCTGTTCTTCTAATAATGTGTCCAACCAGTCATCTTTTCTTTTCCTAACAGCTTCCAAAATACTATTCTCATCCACTCTTTTTCAAATCTCTTCGTTTGGTATTCTGTCTGTCCACCGAATTTTCTCGATTTGCCTCCAATATCACATCATGTGAAGACACAAACCTCGATATAAGATTTCACTTTGATAGAATCCTTTGTCTCTGGGCAGACACGCGCAACAAGTACTAAAAAACATGTTTCTCAGAAGAAGAATCTTGAACTCATTCTTAAAGATCCTTATTTTATGCCATGGAAACATAAAACTAATTACTAGCAATGTGGTACCAATAAGGGCATTCCACTTTCCTGTAAGTATTATGATTCTCTTTCACCTACTGTAAATTATTGGTCCTAATCTGTAATAATAAAGTGAGAGTCTCTTTCTGCTGCACGGTTACTGAACTTTTCTCTGAAACTTATCAGGATTAATTATTTTTTTATCTCTATTTATTTATTCAAGCACCTTTAAAGTATATCTCAAGAGGCTGAGTTTTTACTCTTTCTAGCCTTTCTCAAGTAAAAAATGTTACCGGTAATAAAGATTTTCACCTGTAGGAAGGAATATTAGGAGACGATTAATGTGCAGTGAAAGAATAAAAGCAGGCAGGCAAGAAGGCGTATAAATGCAACCTACTGCTGTGGGCTGAGGACAGAAACTCAGAAAGGTAACGGTTAAGTGGAACTGTTTAAACCTATTTTAATCATAGTGAATGGAAATAAATCGTTAACGTTTTGGTTAAATTGTTAACGATGATTTTACATTAAGGAATAGAAGTGATTTTTACTAAGTGCTTCTGTTCAGTTCCTTCATTTAAACATTTCTAGAAAGAAGAATAAGTAAATACTACAGCTTAACACATCAGTGCATTATTAATTCATAATGAAATTCACATTTTTAAATAACCTCGTCTCGAAGACAAAATGTCCAACCCGGTAGACACCTTACATGAACTGGTTCCGGGTCTCCAAGGCTCTCTCAAATTTAACTAGTGGGATGGAGCAATGGACCGGCACGGTGCGGTGGCGAGACTAGTCTCTAGAGCCCAACCGTTAATGCGTTCTACTCGTGTGGGAACGTACAAGTGGTTTCAAACTCGTTCCTACCTAATTATTTGACGTATCGGTGGACGCCAAGTAGAGGTGTATAGTGGAGGCAACTTCTACATATACAACTTTCTTCAAGGCAATGCCGACAGACCCTTATAATCCGCAGTTAATAACTTGAAATGAGGGTGTCTTGGACAATAGAGTTGTATATTCTGGATTTTCAGCATGTTTTCTTGGCGTTGAACTTGCCTGACAGCCAATAGAATTTCGTGTGCAACCAATCAGTGCTCATTTCTGAATTTTTGACATTTTAGCTATGACTCCACGTGGGCACCAGACGAGTGCCGTTCAGTCAGTACCATATACCACTCCTTAAGTGCCAGACAATGGCTTAATCCTCAAAGCGTCCCGACTGTCTACATAGGTCTGGCCTCCACTATACATATTCTGATTTTAGCTTGCTTGCTCCTTTGAAATTCTGCAACCAGCCACAGTTTTTAACTTGTTTGACGAGAGAGCAAGCCAGATTACAATGATGATAAGAAACACTGTCGCTATGAGTCACAAGCTCTTCATAACTTGGTAGGTTCCACAGGGCCTAAGGAAACTGCAAGGCCTGGAGGAAAGAATATGAAACTGGGTATATCAGTGCACTGGTAAGTCGTGCAGTTACATAGTTGAGGAACTTCAGATGTGTTTAGAGTGCAAGCAAAAGGAGAATGGAGAATTTTATCGTGAAGGAAGCCGAGGAGAAACTAAAATGTGGAGAGTTTGAATTATCAATGAACAAAGGTAGGCCTACTAGTCCGGCATGGGAAAAATGTTCAAACATTTTCGAAAAAAACATCATAAAATCAATAATAACAATAACAAAAATCCCTTTAGGCAAGCCTACAGGCTAAGATAGATTTCGAAGTGCTTTTGGTTTAATTTACTGTCGCTGCGTAGCACTCTTCTTCTTTAGCCTTGGCATAACAAACCCGCAATAATAACTGCAAAAAAGAGGAAAGAGAACTTTTTCAAACATTCAAATCTCGCCTTATATGAGAACTGTCAAGAAACTAGTTATTGATTTGTAGAGTACTCATCAAGAGCTTTTCAACGATACCCCACAAGACGTAGTTTTAAAAAAAATCGAATTTCCATCCCCCACCCCACCCCCACTCGTACCCCAAAACCCCCGAATCCTTGGTGTCACTGTGAACTCCATAAGTAGTACTCTAATTTATTCAAACAAAGTTTCCCTCTATACTTCATAGGGGCCGAGATATAAATGTTTTAAAATTTCAACCCCCTCCCCCGACCACCCCCTTGAGCCAATTTTGCTCATTAACGAACTTTTCCGAACTATTGGGCCTAGAAATAACATAATAAAATTTGGATCAAATATCTTCAAACTTACGGCCGCTAGCGTGTAAAGATATATATATATATATATATATATACCGTATATATATATATATATATATATCACATTTTCTTTTAACAGGCGGTGGTTTCGTACTTAGGGAGGCATGAAACGTAAAGATATGAGAGAATTTTTCGAAAGTCATGACATGGTATCGATTGCAATAGGTAGATTTTTCTTCGAAATCTACCTAATAATAAAAATAATAAATGTGTTAAGACGCTAAAACGATTTTAATACTTTATGCACCTTTTATTTATCTGCATGATGAATTTCTTCTACCAGCATGTAGAAAAGCAAGAAAGTATTACCTACACTTAGCAACTACAGTTGTTTAGCTGATAGGAATGTCGCAAGCTTATTCTGGCTTGCTTAGTTTGGGTTTCACCTGACCCACGCAAGCTTAAAGAAACCTGCCTGCTTGCTAGCTATGACCCTGGCAACTTGCTTGCCTGGCGTTCAAGCGGGTATGGGCAAGCTAAAATCGAGATTTGTACACCTCTAACGCCAACTCAATCCGTTCATCTCTACAACTTGTAGAGCACTTCGAGGAGGTGAGTTGTTGCGTAGCCCGGGGCTAGGTTCGATCTAAAGTTGCATTATTTTTGTACAAACCAGCCAGCTTCACACCCCCTTGCTTGTCCAAGCTTGAGTTGCATCGCTTAAGTCTCTACTACCTCGTGAGATAATATGACCTCTGCACCATCTACCATCCGTGTAAGACGTCATTAATAGTAGGCTATTGAGGGCGATATGAGATCAACATTCCACTGTGAACTACTAATGGTTTAGGCTACTATGAATCCCGGGCCATATAGTTTGAAAATCGCACTGGGTTGTTATCTCATATTGAGGATGCCCGGTGGTATACCAGGATATGCGAGTCAGAGGGAGAATTTAATGTTGTACTGGCACGTTGCCAAGGTAGTTCAAGTGGCAGAGCGGCGGCACGGAGAACTGAAGATTTTTGGTTCAAATCCCGGCTATGATATTTAATTTTTCAATCTGACTCTACCTTTCCAACACATAAACTGTCCTGAACGCTATTGCGGTTTTCCTTCGCGATCAAATTGGCTTCACAACCCTACCCTCGATGGTCATTTAACACAATTCACCTTGACAGCAGTAATACTAACTTAAAGAAGCAGTTCGAATACGAACAAGTTACGAAAACAATTTATATTTCAACATCACTGTGTCCTCAGTTGGTTGTAGTATTTTTGCCCCCAACGAATAAGGTGACCTCTACATGGTTCCTTATTTGGTGACTTACAATCCAGATCTTAATTTGTTCTTCCATAAATGCTATAGATACTGAGAGTTTACGGCAATACAACATGTGGAGATCGTTTAAGTTTAAAAATACTACTTAATATTATGTGTCTACTTAATACTACTTAATATTAATAGAATACATCCGTCGGTCTAGCTGTCTGTGAACGAAAAAAAAAAACTATAAATAGTTTCAAAATAGAACTTTATATGAAGTTCCTCATCAGACGATATGTAACATGAAGCATGCTCATGATTTTCTCTTATTAAATTTAAATGAGGGAAATGTTATTTATATTTTCTCTATTTATTTCGAAAAGGCTCAGAGGCTAGTGTTTTACTACGTGTACTAAAACCTAAATGGTTGAGGCGCTGCACTACAAACCGGAAGGTCGCGGGTTCGATCCCCGATGAGGTCGTTGAAGTTTTTCAACTGGCCTAATCCTTCTGGTGGCACTATGGCCCTGGGGTCGACCCAGCCTCTACCAGAAATGAGTGCCAGGAGCAATCCTGGGGGTAAAGGCTGACAGTCTTACCATCTTCACGTGCCGAATGTCTAAAAATCTAGAAGCCTCCACCTCCTGGAACCCTCTGGGCCTCCATGGCCTGTAATATGGAACACTTTACTTTACTTTTACTAAAACCTAAAATGTTCGCTGGAAACATAGCTTCCTATAAATCGTATGGATAGTAGCTAGTTTTCCAAAAACTTCAGCTTTATACCGGTAAACAACGCATTTTGCGGGAAAGACTCATTGCAGTCTTGCAATATGTATACTCTGTACGCTGGAATAAGAAGCAGACTTCTTGGCAAAACTCATGGTTAGAGTGAAGAAAGTCATGTGAGTGTCTTACATGTTAGTTGGTAGTACCTATTATTATTCAATATTCGAGCCATGTAACTCACATGTTTGTGGTTTTGAAATTCATATTAACAAAAGTTTATATGAATTCAACAAAGGAAATAGCTACAAACTTCCATTAACCATGAGAGTAACTTTAATTATTAAATAACATAAATCGGTAAAATTCATCATGCCAATACAATTTCATGCTTTCCAGCAATTTATGCGAACTTGTTTGAAAGTAACTACTGTATTGTAGTTTCGAGTTCTGATAGGCCTATGCTAAGCAGCTCTTAACAATGTCTAGAAACTTGCCGCTCCATCATAGCAAACTGCATTTTATATTTCCCATTATCTAAGGAAGTGATTTGCGTTTTCCTCAACTTTGTAGGCGTATAGAATACATCTTAGCCTATTCCATAATAAGATTCTAAAATCGTACACGAAAATATAAAAGTGTAAAGTAAAGTGTTCCGTATGCAGGCCATGGAGGCTCCACGGTTTCAGAGCTAAGAGGCTCCCACATTTTAGACATTCGGAACGTGAAGGTGGTAAGGTTGTCAGCCTTACGCACCGACCGCCTTTACCCCCAGGATTGCTCCTGATAATAATTTCTGTTAGAGGCTGAATCAACCCCAGAGATGTACAAATCTCGATTTTAGCTTGCCCATTGTAGCAATTCATTATTTTCAGAGGCCATTTAATTGCTACAGCATAAATAAGAATTATCATTATTTCGCAATAATGTAATTATTCATGAGCTGAGAGTGTTGTCGCAATAATGGATTACGTCACATTGGCAGATTAAAGAATTTATCTCTCGCTAGGCAAACAGCTGAGAGCTAGGAGGGCATTCACTGTTTCTCCTTCCCCCTTCTCTGCTTCTCCGCTAAAGATATCTAAAGTTGTACCGAATTGCAACGCCGTATCTGTAGCAGTGTGCTGTGCAGTTGTTTATGCATGGCCATCAAGATGGTGTCGCATTAAGGAATCATACCAGCTACCAGAGGCTCTGTAAATATGACCAGGAGGAGGAAACAAAAAACGAAGAGCTTGGAAGTCTTTCCAGCCTCTTCGCCAAAAGAAGAACTATCATTTAAAAATGGAAGCTAAATTAAAATGTATTCAAATCTTTCATACTACAAAATCAAAATTATTGCTGTTTCTTGACTAGACAATATCTGACAGTGGAAAATGACTCTACAATATGTGTACATATATCAAAATGAAACAAAAGGATTTTACATAGAAAACCAAAATTAATATAGACTGAAGGTCTCATAACAAACATATTTATCTGGGTGAAGCCCTATTTAAATAAAAGATAAAATCCTGGAAGAGAAACAAGTTAGTACATTTAAATATTCCTTTTAATTTAAATACAATGGATCTAGAAATATTTAGTTAATTTGATAACCTAAATAAGCTAGGATAAATGCTTCAGGCGGCCAGATAATTACAAAATGCAATGGCCTATAAAATCATAATATAATATGACACACTTCGGTGTAAAGTACCATAAAATATTAGCTAAATCTGAAAGAGAAGAGATGGTAGGCCTAATTTTATAAAATCAAATTTTCATACAGGTGTGAAGCACCTCAATAACATAATTTAAATATTACACCATCATTCTACAAGGATATTACATGCATTTGAATTTCATAATCACATACCTTAATCAATCCATGCATACCACATTTGAATTTCATAATCACATACCTTAATCAATCCATGCATACCACATTATCTGCGCAGACACACCCATGCAGATTCACATCATACTGCATACCCAAGGCCTAAATAAAAACTATTTCCACCTAGGCTAATGGAGGAAATAGGCTCAGATGGTTAGAAGAAATCAAACAGGGAAGACAAATACCAAAATAATAAATTTAGAAAAACTTCATGCTTCAGGTATGAGGAAGAAAAGGTAGGAACTGCAAGCAAAAATTAAGAAAAGAGCCCATCAAAAATAATATCCCAGCATGCCTCAGATAAACACTAATTATATTTACATTTAACCGAATGGTGGCCACAAATCTATCCTATTAAATCTCAAGCATCTTCCATGCTACATCCATTTATAAGATAATAATTAAAACACAGAATGCCACCATTCCCAAATCAAACACACATACAACGCATGCTTGGGAAAGAAGAAAACACAAGAATATTACATTACACTATCATGCAGTTCCCACACCCTAATATTGATTTACATGAATATACAAAACATCTTCCACATACCTTAGCAATGAAGAACCAAGGCCTAAATGCAACTCACATTATGCTGCTAAAAAAACATAACACTACGACACCATTTCCCTGGAATCTTCTTAGGCCAAATGAGGCAGAATAAAGGGTTTCAACCCCTTATATAGGCTATAGATCCATGACGTAATTGCGCACTCGCAGTGCTAATTTTATTCCAAAGACAAGTATGATTCCTTAATGCGACACCATCTTGATGGCCATGCATAAACAACTGCACAGCACACTGCTACAGATACGGCGTTGCAATTCGGTACAACTTTAGATATCTTTAGCGGAGAAGCAGAGAAGGGGGAAGGAGAAACAGTGAATGCCCTCCTAGCTCTCAGCTGTTTGCCTAGCGAGAGATAAATTCTTTAATCTGCCAATGTGACGTAATCCATTATTGCGACAACACTCTCAGCTCATGAATAATTACATTATTGCGAAATAATGATAATTCTTATTTATGCTGTAGCAATTAAATGGCCTCTGAAAATAATGAATTGCTACAAACTCCTGCCCCATGAGTTGGAATATATGCTGGATATATTCCAACACTAAAGTCAAATTATACATGAACTAAAGTAAAGTCAGATCTGAGTGACTGACCAAAGGTGTCCTTTCACTGATAAGGCATGCCGTCAAATCTTCCTGACCACTTACGAGCACAATCTCACTGTCGTGTCATACCTGAGAGCAAGCGTCCCCTTTACTTGCATAACAGTGATCACGATTCACTAGTGTCCAGACTAGGTGCTCAGCGACAGCCACTGAAGTATTTACAGAGACGAGACGTAGGGCGAGATACATCTGCAAGTCTCTTTCAGCAGGCAAGTCACTAGGTCAGGAACCAGACTCTGGCAGCAACCCACAGTGAAGGCACCGTCAGCGACATCAGTATCTGCTTTACAGAACAGTCCACCCTGTGAATAGAAACTTAGCGGCAGATAACAGAATTCAAAAGAAAGAGACATGAGAATAAAAAAAAACCCTTTTCTAACTTCTCAGCTAAGACTCTAATTCAAGATTAAATATTTTTGAAATATGCTACTTGATAAAAATTTTCAGAGATTATTTATACATCAAAATTTAATAAACATACTGTATTTTAACTGATTCAGAAAACCCAATTCTTAATCCATTCACACATGCACACTTATAATAAAATATACAAGAAACTCTCTACGAATCATTCTAGCAAACACACTACCTAACATAACCTACAAATAAAAACACCAGACATAACCTATAAATAATAATTACATCCATCAATGGGTTTGTTTCCAGAAAAAAACTTATACTTATTTATACTCCAGGGTCATAGTTTACCTGGTATTATTATGTACAAGTCACGTCAAATCGGTAATTACTTTGGCCGAAGAGAAGCAGAAAGATGGCAGAAAGAAACCCCCATAAGCCTCCTCCTACTAGAGCACTGCACGGCTTACTCTGTACTGAAATCTCATGAAATACAATGGCCAAAGAAAAAAGACATTATCAAGGCTGTGGAGAAAGACAAAATAAAGATGATTATTTAAATCCTTAACAATAGCTTCCTTATGATTCGCAGTGGCATCACCAACAGCGACATGACTAATGGTAGTTCGCATCAGCATTCTCCTAGCTGTCGAACAAGTACCACAAACGTCTCTAAGAATCTAGCTATAAGATGCTAAAGAAAAACGATTAGAAACAATAGGACAAGTATTCCTCTCGGTTCTGGGTAATACTAAATCCTACAGTACGGTAGCATTTAAGCTTAAAGCAGCAACAATATCTCAAGAACCATAGGTGGGCGTTGCCCCTACACTAGGTATGATTGGAGAAAACCCAGAATGCCCCCCATAAGGCTTCTGAGCCAAAAGTCTCCCCTCAAGAATTGTTATAAGGCTGCGTCCAAAGAAAAGCCCCTTCCGAGCCTCTCCGGACAAGAAACAGTAGAAAAGAGTGCACCAAAGTCGATGGCGGCCAACCATGACCCGACTGGAATCCTGCATCAGTCTAAGCCACTCAAATCTACAGTACAGTAACTTCAACTGCAACACATGCAGGTCCTCTGCATCCATCACTACTCCAGGTGCAGGCAAAAACATAACCTCTCCTGACTCCTCGTATAGTATCTACATAACCTCTCCTGACTCCCCACTAAATATTACAAGTTTGAATAAACAGGAAACAGCTGACTTGTGTGTGCTCCACTTTGGAAACGATACCATAAGTCACAGTCAGTCCTAAGTCGAAGGTCAGTCATAAGTCTATTCCTCCGCTTCACCACACAAAACAGCAGCAACATGCCTAAACAAACTTCTAATATGAATAATACTTGAATTATTTTAGTCAAAACCGGTATTTAAATATCTCACTAACAACTCCCCTGGCAGAAAGATCTAGCCAGGAACAGTAAGCCTAAAGCTTAGCTGCACAAGAGCAAAGCCTATCACGAAAACTCAAGAAAAATGCACCAATAATAGCAGAATTACTAAAACACAGACAGGCAAAACTACACAGGGTTCCTGTGGAACTTTCACAGTAACCGAAGCGGCCATAGAACACACAGTTCTAACTGTACATCACTTCCACAAGGCAATCCCACCTACAAGGACCTATCTGATGTCTACTCTAACCTCAAATTTGCCATTTCAGGCCACCTAGAGTAAAATATAGAAAATCTAGTTCACTGGCACCTTGAGAATCCTTAGGCCTATTTGTAATGATAAAATATTGCTCAATAACTTGTGAAATCACTGAAATATCAGCAGAATGACTATCAAGGAGCTGGCACAAGACACATCTGCCACGACACTGCAGACTTACATTTAACACAGGGGAAGAAAGCAAAAAGATAGATCTATCCTACACAGAATTAATTAAAAAAGAAATGAACTCACCCGATAGGCTATTACAGCAGATTGACTACTTCCTACAGAGAGCCACAAGACTTTAGAAACTTCATATTCCAGGACAAGACCACACAAACTGCTGAAAGCTTCATCCCTGAGCAGCTGCAGGCTACAGACTACTGGTGACTACTTTCAGCTCACCAGAATACCTTAGGAAAGCTTCACACCAACTCCAAGATGATACATGAAAAGTAATTTTCACAAAATTAGACAAGTTCAAGGAAACAAACCCCACAACACAAGTATAAAAACCCTTCCATACAAATAAATAAAATCCCTGCCTAAAATAAAATTAAAATTTATGAAATTTTACAGCAAGATGTACACAAAAAATCCACTGTCAAGACTACTAGTTAAAAGAAAAGCAAGAGCGTGGACGAACCCAATGGTTATACAACCACGCTCTGCTACCAATTTGTTACCCCTTCCCCCACTTAAGGTCACCTCGACAATAATTACAACTTTCTTCTTCAGCTGGGCCACATCTTCTTGCTACCAGAGGCTCTGTAAATATGACCAGGAGGAGGAAACAAAAAACGAAGAGCTTGGAAGTCTTTCCAGCCTCTTCGCCAAAAGAAGAACTATCATTTAAAAATGGAAGCTAAATTAAAATGTATTCAAATCTTTCATACTACAAAATCAAAATTATTGCTGTTTCTTGACTAGACAATATCTGACAGTGGAAAATGACTCTACAATATGTGTACATATATCAAAATGAAACAAAAGGATTTTACATAGAAAACCAAAATTAATATAGACTGAAGGTCTCATAACAAACATATTTATCTGGGTGAAGCCCTATTTAAATAAAAGATAAAATCCTGGAAGAGAAACAAGTTAGTACATTTAAATATTCCTTTTAATTTAAATACAATGGATCTAGAAATATTTAGTTAATTTGATAACCTAAATAAGCTAGGATAAATGCTTCAGGCGGCCAGATAATTACAAAATGCAATGGCCTATAAAATCATAATATAATATGACACACTTCGGTGTAAAGTACCATAAAATATTAGCTAAATCTGAAAGAGAAGAGATGGTAGGCCTAATTTTATAAAATCAAATTTTCATACAGGTGTGAAGCACCTCAATAACATAATTTAAATATTACACCATCATTCTACAAGGATATTACATGCATTTGAATTTCATAATCACATACCTTAATCAATCCATGCATACCACATTATCTGCGCAGACACACCCATGCAGATTCACATCATACTGCATACCCAAGGCCTAAATAAAAACTACTTCCACCTAGGCTAATGGAGGAAATAGGCTCAGATGGTTAGAAGAAATCAAACAGGGAAGACAAATACCAAAATAATAAATTTAGAAAAACTTCATGCTTCAGGTATGAGGAAGAAAAGGTAGGAACTGCAAGCAAAAATTAAGAAAAGAGCCCATCAAAAATAATATCCCAGCATGCCTCAGATAAACACTAATTATATTTACATTTAACCGAATGGTGGCCACAAATCTATCCTATTAAATCTCAAGCATCTTCCATGCTACATCCATTTATAAGATAATAATTAAAACACAGAATGCCACCATTCCCAAATCAAACACACATACAACGCATGCTTGGGAAAGAAGAAAACACAAGAATATTACATTACACTATCATGCAGTTCCCACACCCTAATATTGATTTACATGAATATACAAAACATCTTCCACATACCTTAGCAATGAAGAACCAAGGCCTAAATGCAACTCACATTATGCTGCTAAAAAAACATAACACTACGACACCATTTCCCTGGAATCTTCTTAGGCCAAATGAGGCAGAATAAAGGGTTTCAACCCCTTATATAGGCTATAGATCCATGACGTAATTGCGCACTCGCAGTGCTAATTTTATTCCAAAGACAAGTATGATTCCTTAATGCGACACCATCTTGATGGCCATGCATAAACAACTGCACAGCACACTGCTACAGATACGGCGTTGCAATTCGGTACAACTTTAGATATCTTTAGCGGAGAAGCAGAGAAGGGGGAAGGAGAAACAGTGAATGCCCTCCTAGCTCTCAGCTGTTTGCCTAGCGAGAGATAAATTCTTTAATCTGCCAATGTGACGTAATCCATTATTGCGACAACACTCTCAGCTCATGAATAATTACATTATTGCGAAATAATGATAATTCTTATTTATGCTGTAGCAATTAAATGGCCTCTGAAAATAATGAATTGCTACAAACTCCTGCCCCATGAGTTGGAATATATGCTGGATATATTCCAACACTAAAGTCAAATTATACATGAACTAAAGTAAAGTCAGATCTGAGTGACTGACCAAAGGTGTCCTTTCACTGATAAGGCATGCCGTCAAATCTTCCTGACCACTTACGAGCACAATCTCACTGTCGTGTCATACCTGAGAGCAAGCGTCCCCTTTACTTGCATAACAGTGATCACGATTCACTAGTGTCCAGACTAGGTGCTCAGCGACAGCCACTGAAGTATTTACAGAGACGAGACGTAGGGCGAGATACATCTGCAAGTCTCTTTCAGCAGGCAAGTCACTAGGTCAGGAACCAGACTCTGGCAGCAACCCACAGTGAAGGCACCGTCAGCGACATCAGTATCTGCTTTACAGAACAGTCCACCCTGTGAATAGAAACTTAGCGGCAGATAACAGAATTCAAAAGAAAGAGACATGAGAATAAAAAAAAACCCTTTTCTAACTTCTCAGCTAAGACTCTAATTCAAGATTAAATATTTTTGAAATATGCTACTTGATAAAAATTTTCAGAGATTATTTATACATCAAAATTTAATAAACATACTGTATTTTAACTGATTCAGAAAACCCAATTCTTAATCCATTCACACATGCACACTTATAATAAAATATACAAGAAACTCTCTACGAATCATTCTAGCAAACACACTACCTAACATAACCTACAAATAAAAACACCAGACATAACCTATAAATAATAATTACATCCATCAATGGGTTTGTTTCCAGAAAAAAACTTATACTTATTTATACTCCAGGGTCATAGTTTACCTGGTATTATTATGTACAAGTCACGTCAAATCGGTAATTACTTTGGCCGAAGAGAAGCAGAAAGATGGCAGAAAGAAACCCCCATAAGCCTCCTCCTACTAGAGCACTGCACGGCTTACTCTGTACTGAAATCTCATGAAATACAATGGCCAAAGAAAAAAGACATTATCAAGGCTGTGGAGAAAGACAAAATAAAGATGATTATTTAAATCCTTAACAATAGCTTCCTTATGATTCGCAGTGGCATCACCAACAGCGACATGACTAATGGTAGTTCGCATCAGCATTCTCCTAGCTGTCGAACAAGTACCACAAACGTCTCTAAGAATCTAGCTATAAGATGCTAAAGAAAAACGATTAGAAACAATAGGACAAGTATTCCTCTCGGTTCTGGGTAATACTAAATCCTACAGTACGGTAGCATTTAAGCTTAAAGCAGCAACAATATCTCAAGAACCATAGGTGGGCGTTGCCCCTACACTAGGTATGATTGGAGAAAACCCAGAATGCCCCCCATAAGGCTTCTGAGCCAAAAGTCTCCCCTCAAGAATTGTTATAAGGCTGCGTCCAAAGAAAAGCCCCTTCCGAGCCTCTCCGGACAAGAAACAGTAGAAAAGAGTGCACCAAAGTCGATGGCGGCCAACCATGACCCGACTGGAATCCTGCATCAGTCTAAGCCACTCAAATCTACAGTACAGTAACTTCAACTGCAACACATGCAGGTCCTCTGCATCCATCACTACTCCAGGTGCAGGCAAAAACATAACCTCTCCTGACTCCTCGTATAGTATCTACATAACCTCTCCTGACTCCCCACTAAATATTACAAGTTTGAATAAACAGGAAACAGCTGACTTGTGTGTGCTCCACTTTGGAAACGATACCATAAGTCACAGTCAGTCCTAAGTCGAAGGTCAGTCATAAGTCTATTCCTCCGCTTCACCACACAAAACAGCAGCAACATGCCTAAACAAACTTCTAATATGAATAATACTTGAATTATTTTAGTCAAAACCGGTATTTAAATATCTCACTAACAACTCCCCTGGCAGAAAGATCTAGCCAGGAACAGTAAGCCTAAAGCTTAGCTGCACAAGAGCAAAGCCTATCACGAAAACTCAAGAAAAATGCACCAATAATAGCAGAATTACTAAAACACAGACAGGCAAAACTACACAGGGTTCCTGTGGAACTTTCACAGTAACCGAAGCGGCCATAGAACACACAGTTCTAACTGTACATCACTTCCACAAGGCAATCCCACCTACAAGGACCTATCTGATGTCTACTCTAACCTCAAATTTGCCATTTCAGGCCACCTAGAGTAAAATATAGAAAATCTAGTTCACTGGCACCTTGAGAATCCTTAGGCCTATTTGTAATGATAAAATATTGCTCAATAACTTGTGAAATCACTGAAATATCAGCAGAATGACTATCAAGGAGCTGGCACAAGACACATCTGCCACGACACTGCAGACTTACATTTAACACAGGGGAAGAAAGCAAAAAGATAGATCTATCCTACACAGAATTAATTAAAAAAGAAATGAACTCACCCGATAGGCTATTACAGCAGATTGACTACTTCCTACAGAGAGCCACAAGACTTTAGAAACTTCATATTCCAGGACAAGACCACACAAACTGCTGAAAGCTTCATCCCTGAGCAGCTGCAGGCTACAGACTACTGGTGACTACTTTCAGCTCACCAGAATACCTTAGGAAAGCTTCACACCAACTCCAAGATGATACATGAAAAGTAATTTTCACAAAATTAGACAAGTTCAAGGAAACAAACCCCACAACACAAGTATAAAAACCCTTCCATACAAATAAATAAAATCCCTGCCTAAAATAAAATTAAAATTTATGAAATTTTACAGCAAGATGTACACAAAAAATCCACTGTCAAGACTACTAGTTAAAAGAAAAGCAAGAGCGTGGACGAACCCAATGGTTATACAACCACGCTCTGCTACCAATTTGTTACCCCTTCCCCCACTTAAGGTCACCTCGACAATAATTACAACTTTCTTCTTCAGCTGGGCCACATCTTCTTGCTACCAGAGGCTCTGTAAATATGACCAGGAGGAGGAAACAAAAAACGAAGAGCTTGGAAGTCTTTCCAGCCTCTTCGCCAAAAGAAGAACTATCATTTAAAAATGGAAGCTAAATTAAAATGTATTCAAATCTTTCATACTACAAAATCAAAATTATTGCTGTTTCTTGACTAGACAATATCTGACAGTGGAAAATGACTCTACAATATGTGTACATATATCAAAATGAAACAAAAGGATTTTACATAGAAAACCAAAATTAATATAGACTGAAGGTCTCATAACAAACATATTTATCTGGGTGAAGCCCTATTTAAATAAAAGATAAAATCCTGGAAGAGAAACAAGTTAGTACATTTAAATATTCCTTTTAATTTAAATACAATGGATCTAGAAATATTTAGTTAATTTGATAACCTAAATAAGCTAGGATAAATGCTTCAGGCGGCCAGATAATTACAAAATGCAATGGCCTATAAAATCATAATATAATATGACACACTTCGGTGTAAAGTACCATAAAATATTAGCTAAATCTGAAAGAGAAGAGATGGTAGGCCTAATTTTATAAAATCAAATTTTCATACAGGTGTGAAGCACCTCAATAACATAATTTAAATATTACACCATCATTCTACAAGGATATTACATGCATTTGAATTTCATAATCACATACCTTAATCAATCCATGCATACCACATTTGAATTTCATAATCACATACCTTAATCAATCCATGCATACCACATTATCTGCGCAGACACACCCATGCAGATTCACATCATACTGCATACCCAAGGCCTAAATAAAAACTACTTCCACCTAGGCTAATGGAGGAAATAGGCTCAGATGGTTAGAAGAAATCAAACAGGGAAGACAAATACCAAAATAATAAATTTAGAAAAACTTCATGCTTCAGGTATGAGGAAGAAAAGGTAGGAACTGCAAGCAAAAATTAAGAAAAGAGCCCATCAAAAATAATATCCCAGCATGCCTCAGATAAACACTAATTATATTTACATTTAACCGAATGGTGGCCACAAATCTATCCTATTAAATCTCAAGCATCTTCCATGCTACATCCATTTATAAGATAATAATTAAAACACAGAATGCCACCATTCCCAAATCAAACACACATACAACGCATGCTTGGGAAAGAAGAAAACACAAGAATATTACATTACACTATCATGCAGTTCCCACACCCTAATATTGATTTACATGAATATACAAAACATCTTCCACATACCTTAGCAATGAAGAACCAAGGCCTAAATGCAACTCACATTATGCTGCTAAAAAAACATAACACTACGACACCATTTCCCTGGAATCTTCTTAGGCCAAATGAGGCAGAATAAAGGGTTTCAACCCCTTATATAGGCTATAGATCCATGACGTAATTGCGCACTCGCAGTGCTAATTTTATTCCAAAGACAAGTATGATTCCTTAATGCGACACCATCTTGATGGCCATGCATAAACAACTGCACAGCACACTGCTACAGATACGGCGTTGCAATTCGGTACAACTTTAGATATCTTTAGCGGAGAAGCAGAGAAGGGGGAAGGAGAAACAGTGAATGCCCTCCTAGCTCTCAGCTGTTTGCCTAGCGAGAGATAAATTCTTTAATCTGCCAATGTGACGTAATCCATTATTGCGACAACACTCTCAGCTCATGAATAATTACATTATTGCGAAATAATGATAATTCTTATTTATGCTGTAGCAATTAAATGGCCTCTGAAAATAATGAATTGCTACACCATACCCGCTTGAACGCCAGCCAAGCAAGTTGCCAGCGTCTTAGCTAGCAAGCAGGCAGATTTCTTTAAGCTTGCATGGGTCAGGTAAACCCAACTTACGCAAGCCAGAATAAGCTTGCGACATTCCTATCAGCTAAACAACTGTAGTTGCTAAGTGTAGGTAATACGTTTTTGCTTTTCTACATGCTGGTAGAAGAAATTCATCATGCAGATAAATAAAAGGTGGATAAAGTATTAAAAATCGTTTTAGCGTCTTAACACTATTATTATTTTTATTATTAGGTAGATTTCGAAGAAAAATCTACCTAATGACTTTCAAAAAATTCGATCATATCTTTACGTTTCATGCCTCCCTAAGTACGAAACCACCGCCTGTTAAAAAAAATTGTGATATTTATATATATATGTTTATCTTTATATTTATGTATATATATTTATATATTTATGTATATATCTTTATATATGTATATATATATATATATATCTTTACACGCTAGCAGCCGTAATTTTGAAGATATTTGAATCAAATTTTATTATTTCAGACAAGTTCGTTAATGAGCAAAATTGGCGCAAGAGGGTGGTCGGGGGAGGGGGTTGAAATTTTAAAACATTTATATCTCGGCCCCTATGAAGTATAGAGGGACATTTTGATTGAATAAATTAGAGTACTCCTTATGGAGTTCACAGTGACACCAACGATTCGGGGGTTTTGGAGGTACGAGTGGGGGTGGGGGTATGGGGATGGAAATTCGAAATTTTCGAAACTACGTCTTGTGGGGTGTCGTTGAAAAGCTCTTGATGAGTACTCTACAAATCAATAACTAGTTTCTTGTTAGTTATCATATAAGGCGAGATTTGAATGTTTGAAAAAGTTCTCTTTCCTCTTTTTTGCAGTTATTATTGCGGGTTCGTCATGCCAAGGCTAAAGAAGAAGAGTGCTACGCAGCGACAGTAAATTAAACCAAAAGCACTTCGAAATCTACCTCAGCCTTTAGGCTAGCCTAAATGGATTTTTGTTATTGTTATTAATGATTTTATGATGTTTTCTCGAAAATGTTTGAACATTTTTCCCATGCTGGACTAGTACCTTTGTTCATTGATAATTCAAACTCTCCACATTTTAGTTTCTCCTCGGCTTCCTTCAGGGTAAAATTCTCTAAACACATCTGAAGTTCCTCAACTACGTAACTGCACGACTTACCAGTGCACTGCTATACCCAGTTTCATATTCTTTCCGCCAGGCCTTGCAGTTTCCTTAGGCCCTGTGAAACCCACTAAGTTATGAAGAGCTTGTGACTCATAGCGACAGTATTTCATTTCATCGCTCCAAGGAAGCTTGCTCTCTCGGCAAGCAAGCTAAAAGCTGTGGCTGGTTGCAGATTTTCAAAGGGGCAAGCAAGCTAAAATCAGAATATGTACACCTCTAGGGCCATAGTGCTACCAGAAGGATTACGGCAATTGAAAAATCTCAACGATCTCATCGGGAATCGAACCCGCGACCTTCCCGGTTTGTAGCGCAGTGAATCAACCACTACACCACAGCGTACCCCGAAAATATAAAAGTGCCGCCCAGAAATGCATACGGTGTTGTAACACTTAACAACGCCTAGACATGCATACGTAAATCGTTGAACCTAATTAGGCTATTGTACAACAACATCAATATTCATAAAGAAAGAAATGTTTGTTTAGAAGTATTGCAGTGATGTTCTCCGAAGTAGAATAATCTAGTATACATGCTAACAACCTCGAAATATCTGGTTCGAAATACACTATGAACTAAGGAGAAGTGTGGTTTATGATATTAATATTTAACAAATATGATTTTCTCAAACATTATGTCCAGTACATAGGTAGCGAAAAAATGGCCCACCTTGCATTAATTAGAGTAAAATATTTTTCTTTTTTATATTGTTTGGTATAGTGAGAGTTGTGTAAAACTAAGTTTTCGACCTCGAAAGCCCTAGGGACAACTTTCTGTGAGCAAGAAACTACGAAATTTTCGCACTTTTTTCAGTTTATCGGAAAAATCTTTTAGATACCAACTTCTAGCAAATATTTTCTTAACATCATTCGAAAGAGCATAACAGTTCCTGCAAAATGCAGTATTCAAACTTTAATTTACATGTAGTATTACAGCTACTATAGTACTTGGAATTTTTTGAAATGTTAAAAAACGTGTTTTGACCCAATCTATCCATATTTATGGCTGTTTTTGTAGTCCATTATATGTTTTAATTATGAATGAGCTTTGATTATGTATATGTACATGTTCATTATTACAAGGTAACCTCGGGGGGAATCAAATTCGATGAACATAAATTTACGATCAGATAATATAGAAAGTCTAAAAGTCATTTAAAAATACGTATGCATAAGAAATTGTATTTTTGAATTCCTTTCTTTATATGGCAGGTCTACTGTTCACAGTAACCTACTACCAGTTTAAGGTAAAATAAAATTACAGAATTGCTCAATTATAAGGCCACTTTGTGATTCCCTTCTTTTTTAAGTGGAAAGGTGAGAGAAACGAGTCAGCAAACGTTGTGTTGAGAGGAGGGGTACTGTCGGGTCTGTTGGTCTTGAGTAGGCTAGCGGACAGTAGAAACAAGGGAAGGTCGATCTGCAATATGTTTGTGATGCCATGGAAACTTACTGCCAAATGATTGCAGTGTCATCTGAGCAGCATTTAGACGCAAGGCCCTCTCCAGTGGATCGAGACAAGGACAACACACTCAAACTGAAGCTATGGTTTGTTCAGCACGGTCCGTTTTCCATAACTGACTCTATAATGTTAAAAAGTAACGGAGTAGTAGGTGACGAACAGGTGAATTATCAATGATTCCAAGAAATAGGCAAGATCTGTATGGCAAAAATGATCGTTAAAAGCTTTAAAAGCCTACAATTGAAAAGAAATGATAAAGTAATTACACTTGCTGATAGGTCGATCTGCAATATGTTTGTGATGCCATGGAAACTTACTGCCAAATGATTGCAGTGTCATCTGAGCAGCATTTAGACGCAAGGCCCTCTCCAGTGGATCGAGACAAGGACAACACACTCAAACTGAAGCTATGGTTTGTTCAGCACGATCCGTTTTCCATAACTGACTCTATAATGTTAAAAAGTAACGGAGTAGTAGGTGACGAACAGGTGAATTATCAATGATTCCAAGAAATAGGCAAGATCTGTATGGCAAAAATGATCGTTAAAAGCTTTAAAAGCCTACAATTGAAAAGAAATGATAAAGTAATTACACTTGCTGATAACAAAAAAAACACCTTGAAGATTGGTTCCTAACAGGTGACCGCTGTTGATCCAAAGACATTGTTTCAGAGAACCTGCATAACAAAACAGTCAGATAAAGACTTGAAGAGGTACTTCACCTACGAACTTGCTCCTTACCCCTTGTCTTTGTTCAGCGAAGAAGGATTACGAAAGGGTACCAAATCATTACTCTACAAAGTTTTCAAGCCTGTAGATATCCAGGTATCGTTTCTGAAACGTACGTTGGTAGTTGTCCTTCATAAAGTACTGTGGTAAACCAATGAATCCTTTGGTTCTATCTGCATGAGGTAAGTCGGCTATGTCAAGAAGCAATGTGGGTCTTAATTAATTATCGTGTTTGATAGATACCAAAATGATGTGAATCAACGAGGTACTAAAAATTATAAAGGGTTAGCCATTCCAAGATAGAGTTCAGCTGATATATAATGTTTGATGAGAAAACATTCCTTGCTGTTTCCCAAGATAAGTTCTTGGGGAACGACAGTAATAAGAGTCGTCTCATTCAAATGTTGGAAAAAAATCGAAAATATTTGCAAGTATTACAGGCAGTAGAAGACGAAAATGTGCGTATAGTTGCTACAACTATGCCAAAAGGAGCCACTTATGATAGCGTCATTGTAAGTGGGGATATTGACCTGAATGTAATCCTGTCCGGGCTACCCAATTCATGCCAAAATATACACCTTCTGAAATCAGGAAGGAGTGGCAAACATGATACTCCCTTCTCAACCTCATCATATCAATATGATCCAGAGTACCTTCTGTTTATTCATGCTATTAGTGGTTCTGAGACCACCTGAGCTCCATTTGGTCATAGAAAAACGAAACTTTTCACCCTCATTGCGAAGAACCAAGCTTGAGAAAAAACACTTCAGTTTTTTACAAGTTTACTGCAACCAAGGAGAAAAAGAATTCTTGGCTCCGTACAACACTATAACGAACACCCGTCAGGCGATCAATGATCTCGGATACCATTTGTTTGTTAAGATGGCAGTCAAAACAAAGATCAGCCTACCCAGACTGCCATCAACGCACAACGCAGCCGAACATGCATTTCGGACATTCCACCAAGTGCAATTCTAGCTGGGTAACAGCCTGGATTCATTAGAACGAAGATGGAAACGCAACAGCCATGATCTCATTCCAATTAAAATGACAAAAGTCCCAGCACCACAGTCCTTGCTGCAACTGATACACTGCAGCTGCAAAAAAATGTTGCAACAGTGCATGTACCTGCAGAAAATTTGGGTTGAAATGTAATATAATTTGCAAAAAAATGTTCAGGGATTTCATGTACCAACAAATTTGAGGGAGCAAGTTAAGTTGGAACCGAAGCTGTTGAAGGACAATTTGATTCTGAACAAGAAGGAGAATATGACTTGATGACGGACCGGAAGCAGATATACAGCCTGGACCTTTTGAACGTCCAAGGCGCACATAATTCATACCTTTCTCACAATATATTTCCATCATAATAATGTTTGCCTCATGAACAAAACCAATTGTTTCTGTAATAAAACCATAATAAAACCAATTGTTTCTGTGATATAAGCATTCTGATTATCATTCTGATTATCTGAAGCATGTATTACTTCATTTCCCGATTTATCCGTTTGTATTCAGTACCTTATACATAATTAATGGTCATTCATAATTAAAACACATAATGGACTACATAAACCGGGATAAAATGGGTCAAAACACGCGGTTTAACATTTTTTTAAATTCCAAGTACTATAGTACCTGTAATACTACATGTAAATTAAAGTTTGATCAATGCATTTTGCAGGAAATTTTATGCTCTTTCGAATGTTGATAGACAAATATTTGCTAGAAGTTGGTATCTAGGAGATTTTTCCAATGAATTTTAAAAAGTGCGAAAATTTCGTGGTTTTTTGCTAATAGAAAGTTGTCCCTAGGGCTTTCGAGGTCGAAAACTTAGTTTTACACTAATTTTACAACACGAAACAACATGAAAAAGAAAAATCTTTTACCCTAATTAATACAAGGTGGAATGTATCTATATACTGGACTATATTAATGATGAGAATACGTAATTTTAACAGTCTTTTTTTATTGGTTTGGTTTTTGCCTTGGAAATCCTGAGCAAATTTTTTGTAAAAAAAAAGAAATCATTACTATCTTAATGCGGCCACCAGAAATCACCTGTGAAATGAACATTCATTATGTGATAAAATATCTTAATATCCTTTAAAATTAGTTATGACCAAAAGGAACGTCATTATTGCTGATAATTCACCGCTTACCGCTCCAACGTCCATTTTTCAAATATTACTACCAGTCGTACAAAGAATTTCTTCTTCTACTAGTTGTTCCTAAAATTACTATTTTCTTAGTTATTCGGATTAGCTAAATATCTAGTGTTACTTAGAAAAGAAAACGATGATAATGAAAAGTGCTCATTATATGAGCCAACAATATTCTTATACATCGAACGTCTATCCAAATAATACCGGTATCTCATGGCTGGAGCTAAGGGAACAATGCCTAGAAATTTGACATTTTGCAGGCAGTTTGAACTGACAAATTTATCAGTCCAATACCGCTCACAGTGTTCAAGATCCTTTCACTAATCTAACCGATCATTTGTGCAGCAAATAACTTTAATTCTTTCCTGCCTTTCTTTTACTTGCCCTAATATATCTATATTATTATCCTGTTTGTTATTGTTACTAAATACATTGTCTATACTTTACCAATTCTTTCCCATTTCTCATTTTCTTATCTTAACAATCTTTCAGACTATTACCAATCTCCTGCAATATTTTATTAATGTAATTCATAGCAATTACACTGTTCTTGTTTCATTATAATCTTGAATAGTATAAATTGTCTGTAGGCTGTCACATGAATAGTGTTATTGAATTTAAGTATAAAAGGTTTTAACTGTAGATTTATATTTTGTGCTCCCTTGCTGAGGAACTATTCAGATGTTATTTTATTTTTACGGCTCGATTTTTAAACGAATTAGTTTTTTGCGAGCTTCCAGTAGCATGAGTTTAAAGACTGGCAAACATTACACGCTACTCTTGATTTCGCAAATGTCAAGAAATGCGTATCCATCCTTGATCAGTTTGAAGAGAATCGGACCGTAGCACTGCGCTGGATAGGGGGCAGGGTAACAACATGGCTCCCAGGGGAGCGCCTCTTCACTCACGGAAATTGCTTGCAGCTGCGCGACAGTAGCCTTAAAAGTAAATATTAATACTCGGAAGGGAGGCAATTGCACATTTTCTACATGCTAATCACTTCTAATTCTTCTTTACACTTGTATTTATACTTCAACAATGCTCTATAAGCCTATTATAAATTAAGGTAATTTATTAGTGAAAAATAGCGCCCTCGGGTGCATCCATATGTAAACCACATGCCATGTAACATTAACATGTGCTTTAAATCAAGATTCTGTTGAAGAAAACCTATAAGAATAATGACATCGGACTCACACCATCTCTGTCTCTCTCCGTCTCTCTCTCTGTCTCTCAATCTTTATGTCTCTCATACTCTCTCCGTTTCTCTTCCTCTTTCTGCCTCTATCTGTCTTTGTCGCTTTGTCCCTCTGTCTCTCCTCTCCATTTCTGTCTCTCTCTCTGTCTCTTTATAGTTCTCTGTCCATCTGTCTCTTTCTCTCTCTATCTTTAACTTTCTCTCTCTGCCTCTCTTTCTCTCTGTCTCACTCTATCTCACTCTTTTCTATCTCTCTGTCTTTCCCAGTCTCTCAGTCGTTCTCTCTCTTTCTCTCACACACACTCTTCTCTGACTTTATGACCTTTGGTCTCCTCCACTTTTAGCCTACAGCAGGCTACTGTATTTCTTGCCCTTTGTGCCTAATTCCTAACCCCTTCTATCGTAGACCTACCGTTCCATCATCCGTCGGTCTGTCTTGGCATGTCTTTCTTTCTCCTTTCATGGCATCTTTGATCTTGTATTATTTATTGAGTTTGATGTTGAGCCTGTAGTTTTCTTTCACAGTTGTCCATGCTTTGATCCATTTCACAACCTTTTTCCAGCTCATCTTCAAATTGTCTTTTCTAATTAATCCACGTTTCTTTGTCAATATTCCATATTCAATTGAGATAAAATATTTTTATATCCGTAGATAATAACTGATATTGCCAGTTCAAGCTATTATATTCCTTAAGCTTCTTATTTCTAGCGAGTATCATCTCCTGTACCTCTACTCCTCTTGTTCTTATTAAATATGTAAAGAATAATTAATTAAAACAATAAAAGTTAAAAATTTCAAAATTAATCAAGTATATTTTGTATCATGGATACAAATATGCCATATGAACTTGTTGGTGTTGTAAAGTTATTATGCTTGTTCAAGTATTCTTGCCTAATAGGTGTTTTGTTAAGGACCAAAATACTTTCCACTAGACTGCAGACTTTCGACTCTGATAGCAAAGCTTTTTATTTTATGTTTCTCATATGCGCGTCGAATTGATAACGATAAAAAGCTCTTTTTTCTTGTGGATCTCCGAAGTTCTTGCTTGGATCTGTTGGGTTAGTACATGATTTGAGTTACTGATTTGTGGTATAGGGAGCACGCATGTAGTTGTAGCAACATTATAACCAATTGTGTCAGTTAATATTTTCACTGCCATCTCTGTGTCAGCAGGTTCATGTATAAGTGGATTTGCAGATATGGATACATAAATCCGTTTTGTGATCTCGTCCCAATTTGTTGTTTTCAACAACGGAGGGTTTCAAATTTGTCGAGTAATGGGAGAGTTGAAAGTTATCATCACTGTTTCACTTGTTTCCCTGGAATCTGCCTTGTTCTGTAGAGACATATATCTAATACATCTGGCTGATAAGTTGAAGACCAGGGGTAACGTGTGGGTGTATGTGGACCAGTAATTGCATGCTGATGATGAATGGAATGATCGAGTTAGAATTCTCCCTTAGGGGTGCTTATACGGGAATTCCATATGCAGTGTTTTGCATTAAAATCTCCATAGATGATACAGTTTGTTTGCAAAGAAACAATTACATTAATTTTAGATCTGCTTGACTCATATGACCATATGCGGCTGCTACTAAAACTTCTGCACCACCAATTCTTATGTAGACCCCAGTGGCATCTAAAACGTTAAAAGAATGCATTATTGCTAAGCGGTGAGAAATTGTTGATTTAATGGCAATTGCTGAACCACCACTTTGTCTATCCTTTCTCTCAGTTCGGTATATTGTATAATTTCGTAGTCGAGTACTAAGTAAGCAACGATGAAGAGAGGACGTGTGTAAGAGGTGCTGCTAAATGATTGAGGAAAAGCGACATAAGGGACAATGGGTGTTGATGTAACAGCCAGAATTGGCTCCTTTCGGGCCGAAAGGAAGATTGAGAAGAAAGGGCAAGTGAGAAAAGAAGACTTAATTAATGTGCTAGTTTACACAACATTACTTATGGTGCTTTTAGTAATTGGAGGAATCGAGCTGAACCCAGGCCCGGTCGATAGTCAAGACAACGTGCAAGAGATATTTAGAAGGCTTGATGGCATGGAAGACCGAATAGGGAATAAAATCATCGAGGCGGCGAAAGAAGTTCAACTCGAGATCAGAGAAGAGCTTAAAGGAATGAGAAGAGAAGTGGAAAATCTGAGAATAAGAGTTGCGAAACTGGAGAATAGATATCGGGCTTTCAATCTAGTTTTTACAGGAGTGGAGGAGAGACGAGGAATATGGCCTTTGCAAGAGGTTAAGGAAATTCTGGAGAACAAGATGAAGATTGGACTGCAAGGTTGGGAAGTGACCGAAGCATTTCGAGTTGGAAAGAGGCTGGGCAGAAGAATGATAATCGCAAGATTTGCCACGTCACAGGTTGTCCACGATGTATTAAAAAGATCAAAGATGTTACAAGGAAGCGACATTTTTGTGAATAAAGATCTCTCAGTTGAAGATAGGGGCATTAGGAGACAATTAGTACACAGATTGAAAGAGCTAAAGCAGGCAGGGAGAAAAGCCTATATACGCAACCTACAACTTTGGGTGGATGGAGAAAAAATAGTGGAGAGCGAAAAGGTACTAAAGGACAGCAAAAAACCAAGGAAGGAAATGCGTCAGCAAATAGCTGCACTGCAAGAGACACAATACATAGGAAACGAGAGGGTGGAACGTCCAGCTAGCCGCGTGCGAGGATCCGACGTGTGTCGAGGTGTCAGCGAAAGCAATCAAGGCCAAACACCATCAGCTTCTTCTCGAGATGTGACGTCACCACGGAGGGCATGTACGAATCAGCTGGTCAGCCAAGGACGGGAAAGAGCTACATATAGTGAAGTGAAATTACCGAGTGAGAGAAGGCCTATCAGATTTTCTATCCCAGTGGGGCCATGGTCGAAACAAAGTTGCACAGATGATAACACGAGTAAGGGGGGCGGGAAAACGGAAGGGATTGAATTAAGGAGTAAAAAGAAATTACCAACTTCTAATCTCTTGTAGGGTTCAGTGTCCATTCGTTGCTTGAATCAACATCAGGAATATGCGTCCGGCTTTTTTAGAGTGCAACAGATAGCAGTGTAAACACATAAGCGAAAATGAAATTACAAGAATGTGGCAGCTAAATTAAATAACCAGTGAAGTGTAATGCGTTATGCACAGAGAGTTTGAGTCAAAGACGTTCTATATATGTTTGAGTAGTTGCTAATACGAAAAATTTTCTAACAAATGTCATTATAATAAGTTTATTTATTTAGAGCATTTTTACCGGCAAGAGTAATAGAATATAATAGTGTCATAATGTGAACAGATAGAAGGCATATGAACATATTTCAAAAGGAAACTTATCTCTATATGTTTACACACACTCCACGAAAATGTATTATGGTGTTTAAGATGTCTACTGGTAAAATGACAAGCGTCAAATCCGGTAGACTCTTTTCTATTTATTCTTTCTTAGTACAATAAATATCATATCATAATTTCGTAGTCTAAATTTAGTAGTATGTTTCAAATGGGTTTCAGTTAAACATGCTATGTCAATATCATAAGTAGTTAACAGGTTTTGGAGCTCATATATCTCGTTACTGACACCACTTGCATTGAAATTCAGCAAGGTAAGATATTCGGGCAGTGTTGTATTTTTAAGGGCCATTTTCGGCCTCATTAGTATTAAAATAGAGAGTAAATGCTTCACACAGTATAAAAAGTTTAGAAAATGTAGGTGCTGTAAGGTCTGACGTACAAGAAGCATGCTTTCTTTAAGATTTACTTCTTTTAGGAAGCATAGAGTGTCTTTTAGAGACTCTGATAGTAAATCTGTTGTGGTTATTTTCAGAAGGATTAAATATATTTTGATGTGTTTAATGTTCGTGGGATTTGGTAAAGGTAGTGTGGGAAAGTCTGTTGCTTTCCATACTGGAGGTTTACTGTTTATAACAGAGGGTCCATGCTGTTTATTTCCAAGTTTCTGTTGTAAAGCAGCTCTTTGTTGCTGCTATACAGGGCACTGGCAGTAACTAGCTGTATGAGTACCACCACAATTTGAGCACTTGGGCAATTAATCAGCATCCTTCAGTGGACAATCGGAAAATAGATGATCACTACTACACTTGACACAACTCACTTTTAAGATGCACCTCTTGACAAAACCTCTTGTCCAAAACCTTGACACCTGTGACACTGAATCACATGAGAGGTTTGTTTTTTAAGTTTAAACTTTGATAACGTAGTTGGATGATACGAGGGTGGATCAAAAAGTAGCGCACAATGTTTTTTTACAATTTTTTAATAGGTAAGTTACAATTACAAAACAAGTGTACACATGACGGGACATCTTTTGTCTATTTTTCTATATAGTCGCCAAGTTTTTCAACACATTTCTCCCATCGTGATACCAGTTTCAAAATACCCTGTTCGTAGACGTCCGTTCGGTTGGAGTATAGCCATCTGCGGACTGCTGTCCCGTGTCCCATGTTCAGCAATGTCCACCAATAAAACACCATTCACATCCCAGATGTTGTCACAAGCATTTTATGAACAGATTGAGTCACTTTGAATTGTTTTCTTTACCGGGGAAGCAGCATGTTTCCACTCCATAGAGGCCTGCTTTGTTTCGGGCGTGTAGTGGTACGCCCACGACTCATCATCAGTAACGATTCCCTTCCCAGTAAATGAATTTCATTTGTTTGGTCCCATGAAGAGATTCCTGGCCGGTAAACGCTTTGCGTCGGATGCACTAGTGAAAACAGCAGTCCGCATACTCCAATCGAATGGACTTCTATGAATAGGGTATTTTTGAAACTGGCATCACGATGGGAGAAATGTGTTAAGAAACCTGGCGACTATATAGAAAAATAGACAAACGATGTCCCTCATGTATGCATTTGTTTGTTATTGTACCTATTAAACTTTTTGTAAAAAGAATTATTATGCGTTACTTTTCTATGCACCCTCGTATTTCTAAAAAATTCGTTGTTAGCGATCGTTACAACCCAGACAGGAATTGGATTTCACACTGAGGTTTCTTCTGCTGTTTGAGATTGAGCAGTAAGCAGCATTGGTTACAATCTGGTAACTCGAATCGATTCATCGATTGTTGATTCATAGTATGCCATGATCTAGCAGATGAATGATTTGTTTTTACATAACAAAGTAAGAAAGCAATCACTGTAATATAAAGCCACATGGCTGAATGTCTGACTCATTGGCATTAATGTTTACCCACTTCCGGCTGAGGTAGAAAATTCACATTCGGCACACTTATAGCTTTTAGTCCATAAGGGACGGATATTTTTAAAAAATACCTGAATTAGGTCAACTGTTAGCTTACCTGAATTAATTACCTTAATACCTATGTATTATACTATGTCTGTATGAACTGGACACCCTATGCGGTATCATCCGGCCTAGTGTCCCTCGGTCGGGCCGTGGGGCTCCCCCCCCCGCCCACGGCTCTGTCCAAGGGCAGGACCAGCCTCCGGTCCGAACACTGCATCATCGCTTTTTATATGCACCATTGGTAGAATTGGGTACAACAAGGTCGCAGCCGAGAATGTATCGATAAACTCGTAAACTCTCGTGGGACTACCTATGATAAAATGTAAGCTCGTTGCGTCGAGGTATCAATACGCAGTGATTAATATGTGACATATATATGTATTGTGTCCAGTGAAAGAATAATAACAGTAGTATGGTTTTGCCGATGACGTCACAGGTGGGACGCAGGTGGGGCGATGAAGTCATTCAAGATGGCGGCGCTTCCGGTTAAGGTCCAAGATGGCGGCCCTTCCGGTCACGTGATCCAAGATGGCAGCGCTTCCGATTCCGGTTCAAAATGGCGGAGCTTCCTGTTCCTATTGCAAATTGCGGCCCACGAGCACGAATCAAATTCCATATGGCGGTAAATTTCAAAATTATATATGGGAAATTAAAAATATCGTCGTTTCGGATTCCTATTGCAAATGGCGGACCATGCACAAAATTCAAATTTGGAAAATCAAAATGGTGGTTAATATGAAAATTGTATATTGGAAATTCAAGATGGCGACGCTTCCGGTTCCTATTGAAAAAGGCGGACCAAGCGCGCAATTCAAATTTGGAAATTCAAAATGGCGGAAAATATGAAAATTATATATGGGAAATTCAAAATCGCGTCGTTTCTGGTTCCTATTGCAAATGGTGGCCCACGTGCGAAATTCAAATTCGGACATTCAAAATGGCAGTGAATTTGAAAATTATAAATGGGAAATTCAAAATAGCGACGCTTCCAGTTCCTATTTCATATGGCGGAAGGAGGGAAATTTGACTATTGGATATTATAAATGGCGATAAATTTGAAAATTGCAAATGGTGGACCAAGCGCGCAATTCATATTTAAATGATGGAGGGAGGAATTTTGAAAATGGCTATTTTAAAATGGCGGAAGGTTCGAAAATTGTGGAGGAAATTCAAGATTTTAAATTGTTTATTTCGAATTTATCATTTTTCAATCCGATTCCACATTTACTATTCGATTTATTCAAGACTTCCATTTATATTTCAGATTTAGATGTTAGATTTTATGTTACATTTGTACATCAGAAGTCAAATGTTTGTCATTTTTGCATCATCACCGTGACAGGAAGTTATCAAGGTCACGCGTCAGCATATTTCGCTCGCTTGCGCATTACTCATTTGTGACATTACAGCCTACGTACGTGGTCACGTGATTCAATATGGCGGATGGCTCCCAATTTAAAAATTACAAATGGTGGAACGAGTAGGAAAATTTAAAATTATATTTTGACTTTGGGGTGGACTATTTTATCCAGGGACATGGCTAACTTCATAACGTTTGTATAGTTCAAATTCTTATTACAGATGTCAGAAAAACAAAATGGCGTATAGCACAAGATTTAAATTTCTTTATTATGAGTTGATTCGTAAGAACAAAAGACTTCTGTCGGGAGATTTGAAATTGCATAGTCATTAGTCATTATGTTAGTATTCTTATGAGAGAGTTCTATACATTTTAAAATTTATTCAGCGAGAAGTTTGAGACCGGATGTACATCTCATATGATACAATGAGAGCAGTTTCTTCAGACGTATCTTCAAACAAAAGGTTAATTTTAGAATTTCTAATTCACATGCAAGAAATGGAATATCTGCGGATAATGCTCAATCAGCAAATTATTTATGACGTCATCGGATTGCATCACTACAGATTTGCCCGAACATGCATGGGTAGACTTGATCATACTTGTTTAAAGGTCACGCGTCTCGCATTCCAGCTGAGTCATGAATTTTTTATTATGACATCACGGCCTACGTACTAGCATGTTGCAATGGTCACGTGATTCAAGACGGCGGACCACGCGCACAATATGAAATTAAAAAATAGTAGAAGGCGGGAGATTTGAAATTGTATATTTCGAATTAATGCGTAATTCTTATTACAGATGTCAGAAAAAACAAAATGGCATTTGGCGAGAAATTTCAAATTGTATATTTCGAATTAACGCGTAATTCTTATTATAGTTGTCAGAAAATTCAAAACAGAGTTTAGTTCAAGATTTAAATTTATGAACAAAAGATAATGTGATGGATTTGAAGTATCTAATATGGTAATATTCTTACGAGAGAGTTCCATATATTTTAAAATTTATTCTGCGAGAGGTTTGAAGCCGGATGTACTTATCGTATTACAGATAAAGTCTTTACACGTTCTGGCCGGAAGTGTTGTAGGTCACGCGACTCATCTTACAGAACAAGCCTGTCTAGCGAGCGAGGCGAACTCAGAGCGTTACTATATAAACCGATACCACATAATCTTTTTTTAAGCTTCCTCTCATCTCATTGGTCGGATAATTTTATCCCGTGGTGAGGCTAACTTCATAGCGTCACTATATATAAAGCGATAACGTCGCGGTATGATGCATTGATCACATGATACAATATGAAAACCCAAGCGCCCGATTCAAATTTATAAATTCAAAATCAAGATGGTAACATTACGCACGATTTGAAAAATGGCATATTATAATTTCAAGATGGTCTGTGTTAGGGCTTGTTCTGTGAATATCTCAGCATCAGATCCTACTCCGTTTTCACTTTTGCTTCCGGCCGTATATATTTTCATTGTATAATCCTCATGTTCTTTTACTTTGCTAATTACTGTTAAGTCCGTTGGATAACGCCAGGTTTGTAATCGTTAGATCAAATGGCTGGTTTAACATTTCTCCTTGTTGTATTGCTGTGTATAATATGACTGCATCCTCTATCCTAATGATAATTGGACTTATTCTTGTTATCATGCACAATGCTTCATTTGACACGGTTCAGAAAGCTTTGGCAATTCGTATGTTCATGAGTCATCACCTTCTTGTACTTTATCCGGTTGTACTGTGTTGTCGAAGCATTTATTCAAACTGGAACTCCGTACCCATATTGATTGTCATTCATAAGTCCGTTTGAAAATACGCGGTGTGATACCTTGTTAACTAGTAGTTTCTCGATAACATTTCCTGCGACATTTAGCAAGCTTATTGATCGAAATTTTGAGACTTCACTGCTGTTATATTTTCCTGCTTTTAATATTGGGATTATTTTTGCTTTTTTTCCGTAGTTTTAGGGAATTTTCCACTCGTTAAGCATCTGTTGTACATCGTTGTTACAGATTTTGGTAAGATTTCAAAAGTGCATAATAGACAATAGTATATTGCTCGTTATGCCGTCTTCTCCAAGAGCTTTTATATGGTCATTATGTTCTCTAACCTCTAAAACATTCCTAATTTCTGAATGTGCAAATAACTTATCATCTCCGGTGTTTATTGGTATCTTTGTTTCTTCTCTTCATCTTTTATGATACTGACTATCTTCTTCTTTATTATCTGCCGGTGTGAAGTAGTTCAAAAGGTGCCTCATGGTATCTTCTGTACCAGTTGTACTCGCTCCAACGCTTAACTAAGGTCGTTAATACTATGATTTTCCATATTTTGTCAGATGTCAGTTTGTATTTTTCATTCCATGTATTGCTTGATGTGGTCATGTCATAATATTCTCTCCATGAGTTAAATTTCTGTCTTCGCGTTGTTTCTTCGTAATTCCTTTTCACTTCAAAGTATTGCTCTTTACGCATTTCTCGCACTAAATCATAATTCTTTGTCATCTGGTACATTCTCATTAGTGTACCAAAGTCACAGATTTTTATCTAATTTCCACCATCATGTATGAATTAGATTCTTAGCTTTCCACTATTGTTTAACTTAACCCCCACTATTTTCCATCTACTTATTCTTGTTATCATACAAATTACCTCCATAGGTTTATTACCAAGTGAGGTACACTGTACATAGAATTTTTTCTATAATGCATCACAAGCTTTGTGGTTAAAATAATATGCTTATTGTTTTTCCAAGTTCTCAACATTCCTCACACTACCTTCGAGCTATCAATATCAATATCAAAGTTTGTACATAAACTAACTATAAGTAATGAATTTTCTACATAGAACAGGGAAAAAACATACACACACAAACACCTCATTTTTAGGAGAGTAGACATACATGCGATTAGGTACATTTCGCACTTATAAATGATACTTTCTTTTAAACGAGGAATTGGTGTAAATTGGTTAATGTGTACTAGATCTTCAGGTTGCCGTCATTATACTAGAAGATATAACACGATGCATAGTATGTAACAATCATCAGCCTTTTTTATATAAATAACTCTAAATTCGGTTATTAGAGGGCTAGTGCAGCATGTAACGGAAATATTTAAGCGTGGTTATTACATTCTTGACACTGAATAGATAGGGTCTCGACTACAACATGTATTAGAATGAAATAGATGTAATTAAACTCTTCACATCGAACGCTTTATTAGGATCGCCCCAATTAATCTTATTTCATTCATAACTATCCATCACAATATAATATAATAGAAATACGCAATTTTTTGAAAAAGATCATTCAAAAGTAACCTTCAAAACGAAAAAATTACATAATTTATTGCCTTTATGATTATAATGGTGTAAAGCTGTCTGACATAAAATTTGAGCAAAACGAACTCTGTATTGCATGTAGCATTATTTCATTAGTGCATCTCCAAGAACGAGAACGAGAACAAGATCAAGACAAAAAAAGCCAGTCCAGACTAGTTCTGACAAGAAAAAAGCCAGTCTAAACTAGTTCTGACTAGAAAAAAGCCAGTCCAGACAAGTTCTGACTAGAAAAAGGCCAGTCTAAACCAGTTGTGACTATAAAAAAAGCCAGTCCAGACTAGTTCTGACTAGAAAAAAGTCAGTCCAGACTAGTTCCGCCTAAAAAAAGCTAGTCTAAACTAGTTCTGACTAGAAAAACGCCAGTCAGGACTAGTTCTGAGTAGAAAGTCGCCAGTCCAGATTAGTTCTGACTAAAAGAAAGCCAGCCTAAACTAGTTGTGACTAGAAAAAATTAACAAGAACAAGAGCAAGAGCAAGACCATTATAGCCATATCTGCTTCAGGATTTGGTAGAAAATGATGCATTTTATAACGAGAAACTACAGAAAACAGGTGGCTCAGGTTTGCAGACTCTAAAAATTCATAGGTCATCACTAAGGATATTCTATCTGACTAGGACTTGTACGTATGGACAATTAAAAAAATACATATATATTTATGTAACTTTTCTTTTTATTGTATCCCTCAATTATTTTTCATGACCCATCATATAGTGTAGGACACAGGATATCACAACTTTATATTGAGATGGAAAATACAATACACACAGTTATTTACATCTTTTCACATTTTTATTTGGTGGTTAGGTTAGGATAGGTTAGGTTAGGTTAGGTTAGCTTAGGATAGGTTAGGTTAGTTTAGGCTAGGTTAGGTTAGGTTAGGTTAGCATGATCTGAAAATTTTAAATTATTTCTCGAAACAAATGTGCTAAGGAACTCAGACTTTTCAGCAATGGAGAAATAATTTTTAAATTTTCAGATCCCACTAACCTAACCTAAGCTAACCTAACCTATCCTATCCTAACCTATCCTATCCTAACCTAACCTATCCTCTCCTATCCTAACCTAACCACCAAATAAAAAGTATAAGAAATGTCAATAACTTTGTGTATTGTATTTTTAATCTGTATATAAAGTTGTGATATCCTATGTCCTATACTTTATGATGGGTCATGAACAATGCTTGAGGGATACAATAAAAAGAAAAAGTTACATAAATGAATATGTTTTTCATTTTCCATACGTACAAGTCTTAGTCAGATAGATGATGACATATGAATTTTTAGAGTCTGCAAACCTGCGCCACCCGTTTTCTATAGTTTCCCGTTATAAAATGCATCACTTCCTTCCAAATCCTGAAGCAGATATGGATATAATGGTCTTGCTCTTGCTCTCGCTCTTGTTCTTGTTCTTGTTAATTTTTTCTAGTCAGAACTAGTCTGGACTGGCATTTTCTAGTCAGAACTTGTCTGGACAGGCGAAATCTCTCCATGAATTTCCTAACGGAAAGTTCTTCGAAAGGATCTCCTCGCTGCGCTATTAAATTTCTACGCTTATTTTCATTCCGTTCAAGATATTCCAGATACAATAACTCGTCTTCGAAGTCATCAAATGCACATTGTGTTTTCTTTTGCTTTTATAATACTCGTATTATAAAAACTTGAATTTCAAAAATACACTGCCACAGCCTTGATTTTTTCTTTTGTTTTGCTTTCATATATTTTAAAAACCCAAATACACTGTACCGTTTAACATGTTAAGACTTCACTGCCACTACGTTGTATATATATATATTTTTTTTCTTTCAGAATATGTTCCGTATAAAACTTTACAGAATTCGCTGCCACTGCTTTGCGTGTATTTCTTTCTTTTTTAATATTTTAAACACGTAAATACAGTTTACCGTATAACATTTTAAAATTTCACGCCCACTGCCTTTATATAATATAATAAATGCTCATAATGATTCAGACTGCAGTCTACTGAATAAAACTTCATGAATTCTTTGTCAATACCTTATATAATTCTTCACCAAAAATTATACAGGGGAGTGACAGTGAATTCTTAAAATTTCATATACTACCGGTACACTAATTAAACTTAAAAATAGTATATTCAAAAAAATAAGTCGCGGCCGGGGTTTGAACCAGCGACATCTTACACCGCAGCTGACAAGGGATGGTACGAACCTTCATGTCGAAACCCACCCTCAAATTTAGTACACATGTAGGTCATCCTAAAATGGAACAGTACACAAAAAATTAGCTGCCAGTTCGAACTGCAAGTCTATGAAAATCACGTCATAATATCGCGAAAAAAGCATTGTCAGAGCGCCTCATCCCGTCTAGCAGGGATGTGGTCTGTGGCTGAGGTACAAGGTCTTGAGTGAGGCATGCGGGCAGTCGGCGCAACACAACACTGTAGTCACAGTATACAGTTGCATGATCACTTCCCCGTGCACAGAACAGCTTGTTTTAAACTTTACTATTCAATAAATGTGAAACAGAAGTGCCTAGTGTCGATAGAATGGGAAATGCACAAATTTGCTTTGCACCATGCACATCGAAACAAGTGCTCCCATATCACATTCTGCTTCTCAAACTTGTGTTGGTTCGATAGTTTATAGCAACTGGAAGCACATTAATAGGATTCAACACGTCTGTAGAGACACTCATGGTGACTTCCTTCTATTAACTGACAGACACACAGATCGCAATTCATCACTACGGACGTTGTTTATACTGCTATAGCAAGAAGAAGGAAGCCCGTGTGTTACGTCATGTAATACCTTCTTTCTTGCTTGCCATAAATTTACTTCAGATGGCTTTGATTTTCATTTGTCTGTATAGGCTTACAGTCATTCAATTCAATGTATGTCTTGGCAATTGTTATTTTAATCTCAACTCCAAAATTATTTATTTATTTTTTAAATAACTACTAATTTATCATTTCTGTTTTTATTTTATTTATTATTATATTAGCATAGTGCGTTTTAATGTATTGATTAATTAATCTTATTTACAAGTGAAGCTATTATTATTGGGTTAGCGATTATTTATTGTTTCAACCTTCAATTGTCCTTATTATTCACTTCATCCTTCTTCTTCAAAATGGACAACGATTTGAGTGTTCCATTCTCTTTTTCTAGGGCAATGTGCTCTATTCAACAAATCATTTAGCACGTCATACAGTGCTAAATTTCGGGCGAAATGCCTTTTATCTTCATTTGTGTTGGATTAAGAATTCCAATGTTCTTACATAGTTCAACATAATTTCAACATCACAGGGATTCATCTAGACGTCGCTAAAGGTGCTTCGTTCTATCTCTGGACACTGAACCTTCATAAGGAGATATCAATCATTTCAATTCTGTGAGTAATATTATAATTCACAAGACAAGGACTATGATTAGTCTTCAATTCGGTGAGATTTAGTAGTCATAAAGAGACTTCATGCAACTTCGAATTGTTAAATAAATACAGACATTTATGCTTGGCAATAAAGTGTTAACAGCTTATTTATGCAATCTTCTTTTTCTGAACTAGTGCTGTGAATAGTCTTAAATTTCAGCATTCAATACAATCTTCTAGTTTCGAAATAACAATTTCGACAGGCTATATTTATTACATCAACAAATGGTCCTCCGAATTAATTCAGTCTACCAGTGCATCTATATATGTGTACTTGGATACAACTAGAACTGCAGATTTCAAGAAGTGCATATATTCCAGACCATCAAGTTTGTGTTGATCAAGCAACGTCATCGTTCACATGTGCATATTTCTTGTATATCAATTTACCCATTTGAAGATTGGAAATGAAACCCAATTCTTCTCCTCAATTCTTCTCTCCCCCGCATGTTATCGCCGGGAATCGAACCCACAAATAGTTTTCAATACGGTCCACTACCAGAGGAAGGGTCGCCTTGCGGTAACATGTTGTTGGTCCACTAACATGTTGAAGGTCCATCAGGCCGTTGATATTACTAACATGTTTAGATATTACTGGCTGCTCCGAACCTGAATTAAATTCAGTGCATTTGCTTGATTATCATAAATAATTCATCTTATACTATATAATACATAAGTCTCTCCAGGCATTTGCAAGCCTGTTTGAATTCATGCAAAGTATTGCATTTAGCAACAACATAAGTGTTGTTTCATAAACATTAGCATCACTATTATTATCAAGTTTTAATAATATCAAGCATATCTCCGTGTCCTCAACACGTTTGAGATCTAGGTACGGAGCTACCTGACTATCATATTGTAATATTTGTCAATTTGTAAAATATTGTACAATCTCACAGACAACAATACAAACACCTGATACAGATTCTACACAATTTCAAGTGTATTTTAACTGTTTTGTCTGTTTATCTCAATCATGACCATTGTAAACGTCTATGTGTAATTCCCGAAACGCGGGCAATTGATTTAACACTGAACAATTATTTATTGTAAAAGACTTTGCAAATCTCATCAAATATGACTAATCCGGGTCCTGAATTCGCGGCCCTTAAGGCTAAACGAACCCCTGTTAAGAGTCGTATTACCCGCCAAGCCAATATAATAGCTGATCTCACTAGTTCTAGTGAAATTTCTATTCAAGACCTGCTTAGGCGCAAAGATACAATGACAAAACTTAGTAATGATTTTCAAGACATACAATCTCAGATCGAGGAGTTAGAATTTTCTGATGCCGAAATGGCTTATAGGGAGGAAGTCGAAGAAACCGTTTTCCAAGCCCTTTCTCACCTAGACAATTTAATTTTCCAAAGGCAAGCTCAGCAGGAAGCTGAGGCTAAGTTAGTTGCGGCCCAGCAGGAAGCTGAGGCTAAGTTAGTTGCGGCCCAGCAAGAATCTCAGGCTAAACTATCTAGTGTCGAGTTTATAAAGACACGTTTCTTCAATTATGTTCAGGCAATTCAAGCCCTTGTCATAGAAGATAGAGAATCTTATTGCAAGGCTCTGAGTCTGCGCACATCCTTCGAGGAATTATTCAGTGAGTACAAGACTGAATACTCACGTATCGACGTACTAGAACTCAATGAATCTATCAAACTTCAAAGGCTTCAAGTCGAATCTGCCTTTCATGAAACCATTGGTATTCTTCGAAGTTCAATTGATGAAACCAAGCATCATTATGAGCCCAACCAAGCTATCCTTGCTAATCAATCATCGCCTCAATTTGTCCCCTCTCTCCCTAAACTTCCAGAAATTCGGCTTCCTCATTTCAGTGGCGACCCAGCAACCTGGATTGAGTTTAGGGACACTTTCAATTCACTAATCATAGAGCATAAACACATATCTAACATGGACAAATTTCAATATTTGAAGTCCTGTCTAGCACCAGAAGTTATGACAGTGATTCAAAACATTCCTGTCTCTGCTGCTACGTTTGATGTAGCATGGAGCACGCTGTCGGCTAGGTTTGATAATGACCGACTTATCGCTAATACCCACTTGGAGAAGCTATTTTCACCTCCTGTATTAGAAAGGAATTCCGCTGAATCTCTTCAGAAGTTCGTTGACCATTTTATAAGCACTGTTCATGCTTTGAACTCGCTTAATGTTGGTGTAGAACTGTCTGACTTGATTATAGCAAAGATTGTACTCGACAAGCTTCCCCCATTCTTGATAAAGGAATGGGAATCCTCTCTCGCTCCAGGTAAAATGCCTAGTCTCAAAGACTTATTCACATTTTTAGAATCCAGGATACGGGTTTTTCAGATGACTGACTCAGCTTTAAGGAGTCAGCCAGTAAAGCCTATTGTATCTAATACAACCATTCCTAAAGGCAAGGTTGCCTCCTCCAAGCCTAAATGCCTCTGTTGTAACAATGGATTCCATGAGCTGCAACATTGTGAAGTTTTCAAAGCCATGGATTTCTCTAATAGAGACAATTTTGTCAAAACGCAACGATTATGTCAAGTGTGCTATTACTCTAAGGGTCACGCCCCCTATTGTAGCACTTATACTTGCAAGATTTGTAAGGGTAAACATGGCACTTACCTTCATAATCCAGCACATATTATCGGCAACCAATCTGCCAATACTGCTGGGGTAATGTCAGTCTTCCAACCTCAACCAAGCTGTTTGCTCCCTACCGCCACTGTTCTAGTCATGCACAGGGATGGCCATTCTGTTGAAGCCACCGCATTGCTTGACAGTGGTTCTGATTGTAACCTCATGTCTAATAGGTTATTCAACCACTTAAAATTATCGCCTCATCACCAGCGCACTACTTTAGCTGGTATATTGTCATCTAAGGCAGACAGTCTTAAGGTGACGTCGATTTCAATTAAGTCTGTCACTACTTCATGGCATTGCAACACCAACGTCATAATCGTACCGGAAATTTCAACTTCGAAATTTCCACGCAAGCCTGTCAATACTACAAATTGGAATATTCCACCAAATCTTTCATTGGCTGACGCCAGTTTCAATATTCCTAAGTACGTAGACTTGTTATTAGGTGTTGAAATATATTCACAGATTGTCTGTGCAGGCCAGATATCTGCTCCTAATATGCCTGTAATTCAGAACTCGCATTTGGGTTGGTATTTTGCTGGTAAATTACCACAACCCGCCAGGTCTGAACATAACATGGCTTTGCAAAATATGCACAACCGCCAACGTAAGTCAAGGCCTTCTAATAAGGTTTCTAAGAAACCCGACCATTCTAGCGGGTCTCCCACACATTATTCTGCCTTCCTCACTGCTGATCAAGACATTAGCAGGCAACTTTCTCAGTTTTGGGAATTAGAAAAAAATTCTAATTCTGATTCCATTCTCGACGACTCTATATGCGAAAAGCATTTCGTTGATAATACTCAACGGGACTCAGAAGGAAGATATGTGGTAAAACTTCCTTTCTTGTCTGATCCTCAGACCCTGGGCAGCACAAAACTCCAGGCTTATAAAGGATCCTCCTCATTGGAGAAACGCTCCACTTCTAATCCCACTCTCAGTGAAGATAATTGTAAGTTCAAGGATGAAAATATCGCTCTAGATCATATGGAGCCCGACTTGCTTCCAGAAACTAGAGTAGTGTCCCTAATGGAGGCCACTACCTCCAACCTAAACTCTTATCTTTTCAAATTTGAATATTTGAAAACTATTCGTGTTATGTCTTACGTATTGAGATTCATGAATAACTCTCGTAAGATTCATAACTCTATAAAAGGCCCCTTAATGCCTTCTGAACTCAACAAGGCACTTCAATGCTGTGTTAGGCTAATACAGCAAGAGGTTTATGCATCAGAAATCCGTGATTTATTGTCAAATCATGACGTCAATTCTTCAAGCAAATTGAAGCAACTAGACCCGTTTCTTGACAAGGATTCTGTAATTCGGGTAGGCGGACGTCTTGAACGATCCAGCATACCTTTCGAAGCCAAACATCAGATGTTGTTACCAGCTGATCATGCCTTCACTAAGCAGCTTATACATTTCAATCATATCAAGTTGAATCATGCTGGATCCCAACTTGTTATTTCTCACTTAAGAGAAAGATTTTGGATACCATCTATTAGGAAGGTGGTACGTAGTGTTCTAAGAAAATGCACTACATGTTTTCGCTTCAATATTCAAACCTTTCAGCAAAAAATGGCTGATTTGCCTGTTTATAGAGTAAATCCTATTTCTCCTTTCACCACACGTTCTCGTTGGAATACTCTCCAACAACTTACAAATAATTTATGGAAGAAATGGTCTACTGACTATCTCCACACACTACAAAGACGTTCTAAGTGGACCAAAGTTCTTTCTGACATTCCTTTAGGTACCCCAGTCCTAATCATTAAGGGCAATCTCCCTCCTCAAAGGTGGTCCCTAGGGATTGTTCATTGTACTCATCCTGGCCCTGACGGTCTTATTCGTGTTGTTACTGTGCGTACTGCCACAGGCTTATTCAAGAGGCCCATTGTAAAACTGGCTCCTCTTCCCATTTCTGAGGCTAACGACTAACCCTATCATGTCTTTGGTGTTGTTGCCTTTTTTGGTTAGCAACCCTCAATTCATTTCTTAGTTTTAAGTTTGTTTTCTTATATTACTTACTCCCCTTTCTCATATCATAATTCTTTAGGTATCACATGACTTCACATCACTTTAGATTATTTCACAAGTGAAATAATCGCGGGCAATATGTTACGTCATGTAATACCTTCTTTCTTGCTTGCCATAAATTTACTTCAGATGGCTTTGATTTTCATTTGTCTGTATAGGCTTACAGTCATTCAATTCAATGTATGTCTTGGCAATTGTTATTTTAATCTCAACTCCAAAATTATTTATTTATTTTTTAAATAACTACTAATTTATCAATTCTGTTTTTATTTTATTTATTATTATATTAGCATAGTGCGTTTTAATGTATTGATTAATTAATCTTATTTACAAGTGAAGCTATTATTATTGGGTTAGCGATTATTTATTGTTTCAACCTTCAATTGTCCTTATTATTCACTTCATCCTTCTTCTTCAAAATGGACAACGATTTGAGTGTTCCATTCTCTTTTTCTAGGGCAATGTGCTCTATTCAACAAATCATTTAGCACGTCATACAGTGCTAAATTTCGGGCGAAATGCCTTTTATCTTCATTTGTGTTGGATTAAGAATTCCAATGTTCTTACATAGTTCAACATAATTTCAACATCACAGGGATTCATCTAGACGTCGCTAAAGGTGCTTCGTTCTATCTCTGGACACTGAACCTTCATAAGGAGATATCAATCATTTCAATTCACAAGACAAGGACTATGATTAGTCTTCAATTCGGTGAGATTTAGTAGTCATAAAGAGACTTCATGCAACTTCGAATTGTTAAATAAATACAGACATTTATGCTTGGCAATAAAGTGTTAACAGCTTATTTATGCAATCTTCTTTTTTCTGAACTAGTGCTGTGAATAGTCTTAAATTTCAGCATTCAATACAATCTTCTAGTTTCGAAATAACAATTTCGACAGGCTATATTTATTACATCAACAAATGGTCCTCCGAATTAATACAGTCTACCAGTGCATCTATATATGTGTACTTGGATACAACTAGAACTGCAGATTTCAAGAAGTGCATATATTCCAGACCATCAAGTTTGTGTTGATCAAGCAACGTCATCGTTCACATGTGCATATTTCTTGTATATCAATTTACCCATTTGAAGATTGGAAATGAAACCCAATTCTTCTCCTCAATTCTTCTCTCCCCCGCATGTTATCGCCGGGAATCGAACCCACAAATAGTTTTCAATACGGTCCACTACCAGAGGAAGGGTCGCCTTGCGGTAACACCGTGTTTGATAAGAATGAGTCACGTAAGTTGCAGTAGTCGCTACAAAGATCCAGGAAAATCAACTAGGTCGCTTCCAAATTTCAAGCTTCAATTTAACGATCTCACAGTTCATACTGGCAGCTAATTTTTTGTGTACTATTCAATTTTAGGATGACCTACATGTGTACAAAATTTGAGGGTGGGTTTCGACATGAAGGTACGTACCATCCCCTTTGAGTGCTATAACCACTCACCCACGAACGGCACTACGGACTGCGTTTGAACATTGGCAATGTCAAACGTTACGGCTTCTCTTGTGTCGCGCTTCGAAACTTTAAATTGTCTTTGTAGGTCTATGAGATGTTTTTATGTAGTATTTATTATAATTTTCAGGTCGGAAAAATGGTATTATGATACTGATAACATTAATATCGAGACCTAATTCGTCTAACAAGAGAAATATGAGAAGAAGAGAGTCTCATCTATTGTTTGCAGTCGACCCCCGCCATTTCAGCAAACTGCTAATCATTGTTTATCTTCAGTAACCGCCCGATTTTGACTGTTTAAGTTTAATCAATTTCGACACTAATCAAGGTTGATGCTCCATAACTTTCCCTAATCATAGGTTAGGAAGAAATTATAAACGCTGATTACACTAATCATGGTCGGTGCACTTGGCCATAGGTCTATTTGCTTTCACAGCAACGTTTAAACTGAAAATTACTCACATCAGAATATAAAATAGATATCAGTAGCCGTACATTTCGATAGAATGCACAATATTATATCAACAGCAGCTGCGCTTATTATTCAACAGCTAGATTTTTAAAATTTTTATTCATGTTTTTATTCATTAATTTATTTATTTTGATAAGCATGTGTGAAGAAATAAGTGGGATAACAACAGACCGAAATTACATCTAAAGCAAGGATATAATAAAACCAAGTAAACTGATATAACGAAGTGCCAGAATGCTTTTGTTTAATCAGTGATAATTGCAATTATGATATCCAGAAAATAAGTTATTTTTGTTATCGATTTCCGAAAAACAAAGGTCTAAAGTTTGATAAGCATATGTGAAGGAATATGAGGGTAGTGTTATTTGTCAAAGCTAACTGTATTATAACTTCCAAAGCCATATATGGACACTGTAAAACAATATTTTGTCATGAGAACTGATTTGCATTTGACAAATTCTTTCTAATATATTACCGTAAAATAGACACTAAATCGAGCTTTACTCCGGTACTGGTCAACCGATTTGGTCCAAAATAAACATGCTTCGTCCCTAGGACAAATAAAATGCGTATACCAAGGTTCATGAAAATCCGATGAAGCCTTTTTGAGTTATTGCGCGGTACAGACACACGGACACTTCTGGCACTTGATAAAACACAGCAATGCAATTCAGAATAGTATACAGAAATACATAAAAATATATCAATAGGTCTATGACAATTTACACTACAGAAAGATGTTAACTGAAAAGTCGAACAATTCCGTAATATCATAAAAGGAATTTTCTGTTAACCAACTTTGCAAGACTTTAATTCGGCTGAAAAGCAGGTCATGTGCCTTTTGTGGTAACTCGTTGAACATGCAACGACAGTCGAGCTAAGTAATTTCTTTGATTTTCTCTATTTAGCATGTGGGTCTGAAAGATGATAATAATTTTTGCCTTCACTAAATAATGATACAGACTGAAGAAAATAGTTCTTGTTAAAACTAAGCTGCCTGTTTTAGTCAAGGTGCCACATGATACAGCCTATCAGTGAATCTTGTTTTCACAATAATTATTTCTTTGAAATTATAAATAATAATGAGTTCTTCGTCACTCTACTCCGTTTTAACCTACTGATGATTATAATTGTGATGTCCAATTATTTTCCCCATATCTGCCACAATGAAGGGTGTCCCAGTAAGAACGACGGATTTAATAATGCAAAAAGTACATTTTGTTTTCAATAATTGACATGGCGCGACATCCCCAAAGGGACAAGGCCTACCACCCGACTGCGTCATCCACCTATAGGCAGATGGCAGGATTGGGGGCATGTGGTCAGCATGCCGACACCCACGGCCGTTAATGGTGGTTTCCATGACCGGAGCCGCTAATTTTCTATCAAGTAGCTCCTCGATTTGAATCACGAGGCTGAGTGCACCCCTACCAGACCTCCCTACCTCAGAAAAATCCGAGGAAGTACCGGGGATCGAACCCGGGCCGACGGATCCGTAGTCAGCGACGCTAACCACAAGACCACGCTGGTGGTCGACATATATTTATACATGATTACAAAGGGCATATGTTCCGATTTATGTATGAAAAATTATATCTGCCATATGTCCACCACGTCCTGCTCTGCATGAAATTGTGATAATTCTTGCACAGCCTGGATTGATGCCTCCCTTGAACAACATCTTCAAAGGAAAACAACACACGATGCACACACAATACAGATTAACAACGCAGACAACACTTACACCACATGTTTAATAGCAACGCAAAACCATGCTCAACAGAATCATGACCACAAGGAATACAGCCCTCACACGACATCTACACATCATCCCAGCAGGATGCAGAACAAGGGCTAAATAACAGTAAGTTGGGGATATATTTCTTGGAACTAGATTTTGGTAAGTCCGGAGTTGGCTTAATTGCTTGGCACTCCGGAGTAAGGGAGGGCATTTAAAAAATCCAAAATATCAGAGTTCTTGCCAAGATATTTCAATCACCTATCCTACCATATAGCAATGAAAAATATTTAACATAGACTGACATAAATTTAATTAAACTACCTATCAATTTACAAACGTAAAGTGGATTCCAAATACACATTCAGGCCTACCTCTACATTCTTCTGGCCCAGTTGTAGAACTGACGCTGCCACTGTTCAAACAGCTTTACCACAGGATGATGAATTGTCCCTCTGGCGCAAAAGAGTAATCCATCGAATTCATAATTCATTTCACCGAATCTCTCTGGGAATTTCTCTTTAAAAATCTCTCATGGAATTTTCCTATATCTTTTTTTTTAACGTCTTTGTTGTCGGTCTCATACCTTACTGTAGGATCGAGGATTAAGGCTGAAAATGTATTCTTTCCATTGCTGCCGATTTACATATTTTGCTCGAAAATTAAGAAATAGCATCTTTTATTATCCGCCTCTGTCGGTTGAAAAATAGCTTCTAAATATTCTTGATGCTAAAATAATGTGAGGTGAGTGATGTGCTGCGTGGATGATTAGTGGTGTGTGCGCGTATTATGAGTGCTTGTGGAATTGTGTGATGTCCAGCATGTGTACTGAGTGGTGTGTGGCGTTTGTTTTGAGTGCTGTGCGGCTTAGGCCGGGCGCAAGTTGAGACGCAGTTTGGTGACGTGAGGTAGAGGTGACTCACCGTAATTTTAACATAGAATTAAATACAACAACGAAGGTTCGCACGCAGGGTGAAGTGAAGCAGATTCAACAAGTCACGAGCTGCGGACGTTTGTGATCGTGCCACAGTTTCTCACTAGTGACTTCTCACTGCGCGTGAAAAGTTGTTTGTCCACCATGGACATTGAGAAGAAATTAATTATGGCAGGTCGAGGGAGAAAAAATTGTACGACACGTCAAATTAAAATTTCAGATTTGGGAAGAAATTGCGAAGGGCATTGGAAAGAAATGTGATAAAGTTGTTTATAATGTTTTTATACTTAAATAAGATGGATTTATTTGAAGGGAACAAGGGAAAAGCTATAGTAGTGTCCGTTTTTATGGACTTTGAGATAATAATGCCTTCTAATAGTGAATTTGGAATTTTGGAATTAGTTTAGGCAGAAAGCGGTAATATTATAGGGGAAAAAGGATCGTACTCCATGCAGTTTGAAAGATTGATGTCCGCTCTGAAAGTAAACAAACCCTCTTCAACTCTTCATATTTATTGTTTATCAGTTTGTTGCTATGCTCTTTTCAATCAAAAGCGTTTCTTGAATTAATTTCTATACAATGTGTTCAATTTGTTATCCTTTTTCGTTTTCCGCTGTACCCTTCATTTGTTTTAGATGACATTTTATATGCAGTAGATTTTCGACGAAAAGAAAAAGGTGCATAAGCAGGCATAAAAGTGTATATTTTCTATACAGATGTATATCATAACTAGTATAAACCATAAGAATTAATTAGTTGGGAAGTTTCAGATTTGTAATTAAAAATAAAATGAAGGAGTCATCTTGAAATTTATTTTCAACTTACTTTCATAAATGTTTTTTAATTATGTACAGTAAAATTGCTCCATGTTCCTTAACAAACGTTTCTGAAATGAAACATTTTCTCAAAATGATTTTACCAATTAGTTCCGTTTCGCTTTATAATGTTTTCCCGTTCAGAGTTAAACTTAGTATCTCACCGGAATTTGAAAAGTAACCTTAATTTAAATTGAATTGAATGATTGAGTGTTATAGTGACATTAAAAATAAGAAATTAAAGGGTATTATATTTATTAAAAATTATATATTTATTATGTCTTAATGATGAATTTTCGTATCATAATTATTAATTATATGTATATATGATCGCTGAATGTAAGTATTCGCAACATTAGGCCTACATTAAAAAAAAATTAAATTTGTAGGAAATTAATACATTCTTCCCAGTGTCGACTCGTAGCTAAAATTACTGCGATTGCTGCTTCATAAAATGTTTAGCCTTCGTTTTGAATATTGTGCAAAAGGAAATATACATATTTAAAAAGAAAATTGATTCAGAAACTTGAAAAGACCCTAAAAGAACAAAATCAAACTTTTTTACTTACTGTAATTTAAATTGTTACAGCTCAAGCTTGATCTATTCGTTTAAAAATTAAATCGATTATTCTTGTTTTAATTTCCGCGAAAAGATCAATAATTTTCTCATTATTATTGATAAACTTCATTATGCAGCTTAGTGTATGAATTCAACTAGTATAAGATAATTCAAGTTTTGGTAAGAAATTCAACCTGTATACTAGTAGTCTTAATAAACACCATATATTGTTTCGAATCCGATTGTGAATAAAAATTTTGGATTATATACATTCATTTTATTAAAGCATGTCTATATACAATTGTCAAATACTAAGTTGATTTTATTTATTATACACATGAACATTTATTGAACATTGTATCTCTTTTTGTTTGTCAGTTGGTAATATTTGATAATTCTTTGTATAATAATAATAATGACACCTTAATTAAAATTTGACTTCTTTTCTTGCAGTATTGTTATTTGACGTATTGAAAAGTAATAAGTTAGGTTAGAAGTCACTCTGCGTCACCTCACGTCACCAAACTGCGTCTCAACTTGCGCCCGGCCTTAAGCCGGGCGCAAGTTGAGACGCAGTTTGGTGAGGTGAGGTGAGGTGACTCACCGTGAATTTTGTGAAACACAGAAATAAATACAACAGCGAATGTTCGCACGCAGGGTGAGGTGACGCAGTTGCAGCGCGTCCGTGAGCTGCGAAAGTCTGTGACCATGCTAAATTTCTCACTAGTGACTACGACCTGCGGGGGCTGAGCGCAAGTTGAGACGCAGTTTGGTGAGGTGAGGTGAATTTTTGTGAAACACAGAAATAAATACAACAGCGCAGGCTCGCACGCAGGGTGAGGTGACGCAATTGCATCGCGTCTGTGAGCTGCGAAGGTTTGTGATCGTACCACAGTTTTTCACTAGTGACTACGACCTGCGCGTGAAAAGTTGTGTTTGTCCACCATGGAGGAGAAATTAATCGAAGCAGTGCGAGCAAGAAAGATTTTATATGACACGTCCCATGCTGATTACTTGAAAGCAAAATTAAAATTGCAGATTTGGGACGAAATTTCTAAGGAAATTGGATTGAAATGTGGTAAATTTTTATAATTTTGTTTACGTAAACAAGATTAATTAATTATTTATTTATTTATTTAACCTGGCGGAGTTAAGGCCATAAGGCCTTCTCTACCACTGAGCCAGGGCAAAAACATGAAATACATAATGATAATAATGATAATAATAATAATAATAATAATAATAATAATAATAATAATAATAATAATAATAATAATAATAATAATAATGATTAATAATAAATTAATACAAGAATACATGAATACAAGAAACGTACATTAAATACAAAGAAAAAATTAGAACATAAGTACTTGAATAATATGAATATGTAATACAAATGACTAAAATAAAAAGATGAAAGAAATAAAATAAAAGAATTAAAAAGGATGAAGTCTAAACAAATACATTCTTAGTTATTACAAAATATAATGAAAATTAAAATATATATTACTAATTAGCATCAATTCCTAAATGTTATTGTTATTATGAGGGTACAAGGGAAATCGGTAGTAGTCCGTGTTATTTGACTTTGACTTCTAGTAAATTTGTAATGTTGGAATTAGTTTAGGGATAAAGCGGCAATATTATAGGTAAAATAAATTATATAAAGGATCGTATTCCATGCAGCTGTAGAGGTGAAATATTGATGTCCGCTCTTCTCTTCAACTCATCATATTTATTGTTTATCAGTTTGTTTTTATGGTCTTTTCAATCAAAAGCGTTTCTTGCACTAATTTCTATACAATGTGTTCAATTTGTTCTTCTATAAATGCCTCTTTTTTACCACTGCCGTTTTCCGTTTACCACTGTACCCTTTATCTGTTTTAGAAAACATTTTATATACAGTAGACTTCCTGCGAAGATATATATATATACGAGTATATATATATATATATTCTAAACCGATATATGTCATAACTAGTATGAACTGTAATAATGCATGACAAGAATTAATTAGTTGGGAAGTTTCAGATTTGTAAGTAAAAATAAAATGAAGACATATTCTTGAAATGTATTTTCAACGTTTATAAATGTTTTATAATTATGTACAGTAAAATAAATACATTTCTCCATGTTAAGGAACAGACGATTTGAAATGATACATTATCTCAGAATGATTTTATTTACTACGAACTACCAATTAGTTCTATCACTTTATCATCATTAACTTTTTCACGATTTTCCGTTCAGAGTTGGGGGTTAAACCTTTCCTTAAAGAAACATAGTATCTAAACCGGAATTTGAAAAGTAACTTTAATTGAAATTTCAATGCTTGAGAAAAGAAATGGTGTTACAGTGACGTTACAAAATAAGAAACATTAGACAACGTAAGTTATTACATTTATTAAAAAAAAAAGTGTTCCCTATTACAGGCCATGGAGGCCCAGAGGGTTCCAGGAGGTTGAGGCTCCCAGATTTTTAGACATCGGCACATGAAGGTGGTTGTCAGCCTTACGCACCGGCCGCCTTTACCCCCAGGATTGCTCCTGGTACTCATTTCTGTTAGAGGCTGAGTCGACCCCAGGGCCATAGTGCCACCAGAAGGATTAGGCCAATTGAAAAACTCCAACGACCTCATCGGGGATCGAACCCGCGACCTTCCGGTTTGTAGCGCAGCGCCTCAACCACTACGCTACGGCGTACCCCTATTACATTTATTAAAAAGTATATATGTATTATGTCTTAAAGATGAATTTTTATATCGTCATAATTATGAGACATAGGATCCGAGGCACCTTATGATTGGAACTAAGTTAGGTTAATGTGGCATGGAGTTGCGATGAGTCATCGTACTGAATACAGTCTCGTTGAAGACACAAAGAAAAACTTATTACCGCTTTAGGTAAAACCGATGCTTCCTGTATAACGGTAGCTCAATCCCTGATTTCGAAAGTTATTCGAAACTTTAAAGTTTATAAAGGACAATTTTGGGTGTGTAAACAGAAGTTATGCAGTGTTTTGATACAAAATAGTGGGCTAAAAGCGATGCGTTACATAGTAAATAAATTTAAAAACATACAACAAATATCGTACTAGCAGTCGAAATATTTATATGCACCATTAACATCCTTGCGATGTCGAATTCGTCCTTAAGGATGAATTCTCCGTGTGTCTTTCTTTTCTTTAAATAATTACTTTTTGGAAGCTTTTCGTGTAATGTTGAAATTACTTGTTTTTCGAGTTTATCTGACTCTGATTCTGAACTTAGTAATGATTCTATGTACATGGCAGCCATCGCGCACATTGCTCACTGTCTCGTAAACATGCAGTAGTGATAGAACTGCTTCCCAACTTTCGCTCTCCCTGCGCGCATTTGATTGAATCCTGCTTCCCGGCGTCACTCTGCGTCACCTCACCTCACCAAACTGCGTCTCAACTTGCGCCCGGCCTTAGTGTAGCGGGCGTGGTGTTTAGTGTGTTTAGTTCGAGATGAGAGCTTTGTGGTTTGTGTGATGTGTGGCGTGTGTAATGAGTGCTGTGCAGATTTCCTGCTGTGGGGCGTGCGTATTTGATGAGTGTTGTGTGTCCTGTGTGGTTTGCGGCGTTTCTGACAAGTTTGTGTAAAGTTATTAGGGAATGTGTGATGTTTGGTATCTGTGATGAGTGGTATGTAGCTTGTGGGAAGAGCTTTGTTTGCTTGTGCAATGTGTGGCGTGTGTGATGTATGGTGTGTAGTGTGTGTGATGTATGGTGTGTATTGAGTGAGATCAGTGCTGAATGCTTTGTTTGATGTGTTGCTCATGTGAATATTGGTGTATGTTGTGTTGTGTTGTGCTGTGCTGTGTGTTACTGTGCAACTTGTGAGATGTGTAGTGTCTGTGATGAGGGATGTGAGGAATTTGTGATGAGTGTTGTGGCTTTTGGGTTTTGTGTCGTACGTGATAACTTGTGAGTGACGTGTCTGATGATAGGTGTCTATGATGACCGGTGTATTGCAAATGTGTGATGTGAGCTGTGTGCATGACGTAAGTTAAATTTAGTGAAGTATGGCGTGTGTAAAATGTGGCATGTGTGAAGTGAATCGTGTGAGATATGTCACGTACGTGACGTATGGAGTGTGTGCGTGTAAGGCGTGAGTGGCGTGTATGGCGTGTATGACGAGTGAAACGTTGACGTGTTGTGTAAAGTGCTACTTGTGTGAAGTGAAGCGTGTGTGAAGTGTACCATGTATGATATGTGGCGTGTGTAATGTGTGATGGAATGTGTTGTGTGGCATCTGTGATGTATGGTGGGTGTGATGTATGACGTGTGATGTATAACGTGTGATGTATGACATGTGATCTATGTTTTGTGTGAAGTGTGGGATGTTTCATTTGTGGCGTGTGTAAGACCTGTGGTCGTGTGTTCCATGTTTCGCCATGTGTTCGAATGTGTGGGCGTGTTCGATGTGTGAGTGTGTGTGTTCGATGTGTGTGTGTTCAATGTATGGGTGTGTGTTAATTGTGCGGGCGTCTGTTCGATATGTGGGCATGTGTCGCGTTCGACGTGTGGGCATGTGTCGTTTTCGATGTGTGGTATGTGTCGTGTTCGATGTGTGATATGTGGCGTTTGTTCGATGTGTGTGACGTGTGTTCGATGTGTGGCGTGTTTCGATGTGTGGCGTGTCTTCGATGTGTGGCGTGTCTTCGATGTGTGGTGTGTCTTTGATGTGTGTCTTCGATGTGTGTAGTGTCTTCGATGTGTGGCATGTGTTTGATGTGTGGCGTGGGTTCGATGTGTGGCGTGTATTCCATGTGTGGCGTATGTGATGTGTCGTTTGTAATGTATGTCGTGTATGATGATGGGCATGTGTGACGATTGGCATGTGTAACAGGTGGTGTGTATGGGATATGTGGCGTGTGTGGCGTGACGGGTGTGCTGTATGCTTTGAGTGCCGTGTGGAATGTGAGGAATTTGATGTCTGCTTTGTGTGAAATGTGGTGTTTTTAATATGTGTCGTGTGATATGTTTGACGTGTTTTCATTGTGAGGCGTGTGTGTAATGTGTGGCGTGTGTACGATGTGTGGTGTGTGTGATATGAGTCATTTGTAATGTGTGGGGTGTATAATGATGGGCATGTGTAATAGGTGGCGTGTAAGATATGTGACATGTGTAGCGTATGTGACGTGTGGCGTGACATGTGGCATGACGTGTGGCGTGTATAACGTGTGGCGTGTGTGACGTGTGTCATGTGTGACATGCTTTGAGTGTTGTGTGGAATGTGAGGAGTTTAATGCTTGCTTTGTGTGAAATGGGGTGTATTTCATATGTGTCGTGTGAGATGTTTGGCGTATGTTCGATGTGTGGCGTACACCAAGAGTAATAACTTAAAAAGAAATTATATTATAATTTTTTTCCATTGAATAATTCTCAGAATCAAACTGAAAAAGCTGGTCACCTAGCTTTATAAATTGACATTGTGGGTGGTGATGCAGTGAAAGTAGCAAATGAGTCAGTAAGTTTACTTATGTATAAATTATTATTTGAATATTTTTAATGTAACACTGGTCTCATTGCAGCCTGGAGCGAAGAAGGGATGAACTGTGAGTTCCTGACATCTACACCACAATCAGAGAACTACACGAGAGACAGCCAACACAACACTTTCCATCAGAGGAGACGGTAAATTATTCATTGCTTGTTAGTTATTTCTCTATTTTGTTAGTGAAAAGAACCAACAGATGTATGTAATTCTTGAGGAATTCCCATTCCAAAACTTCTACTTCTCCTCCACAGTTCATTGCGACTAGCAATAAATAATAATAATAATAATAATAATAATAATAATAATAATAATAATAAAAGTAATAATAATAAAACTCAGGAAAAAATATCTCTGCCATAACCTCATGAGTTTTCATTGTGTCGTGCTATGGACAGCATCATTAAGTGTTAGTAGGCTTATACATATCTCATATCTCATACATATCTCTACTTCAGGATTAAAAGATAGGCCAACAACCTACTGCATATATTTCTAAAACACGGCACACTACTGTGAATGATATTCTTTTACAGATGGTACTTACTTCTCCTTTCTTCCTCTCACTCCCTGCAAGGGCCTATATGCGGAAGTAAGCATCGACAGCCGCACTCTTTGCTCAGCGGCATTCGTAACTGTCCTGAGTTATAATAATAGTTACATCAGTATAAAATGGTTTATAATGTTACAGTAAACTAGAAAATATACGGTACTGTATCACTAAAGGACCCTTTTAATTTATTCTCAATAAATACGACTAGACTCTCACATGTTTAAATAGACAAAGTTATTTAATAGCACATTTGTACACGCACGTTTGGTGAATTTGACGATATTGTATTATGCAGTGGTGAATGTGGCGAAGGTGTACATCTTAACTGTGTACCACTTAAAGCAAACGAAAGAAAAGTCTTATATGAATCCAAAAATCTCTATTGGAAATGTGACGCCTACAATCAAGTTGAGGTTAGTTCGGGTAGTCTAACCTAATTGTATCCAGACTGGTAGCGATCATTTCTAAATTATGTGACGAACTTAGTGAAGTGAAGACGCCTTTTAAAAAACTTGAGTTGACTAGTAATCACGCATGTGATTGCGTTACTATTGCTTCCACGATCAGTACAGAGATGTGTAATGTAAGTGCAAATCAGTTGAGCTTGAAAAAACAGTTTGATGACCTATCGCGTAAGCAGAGTACGATACAGAGTGAATTTGCTCAACGTAAAGAAACAAGATTTTGTAAAGACATGAATGACAATAAAGGTAACAATACTTCTAGGCCTAATAATAATCTGAGATATGTGATCTAACTACGAATAACACGACTGTATCGGTTGGTAGCCCTGCCGATACGTCAGTGAATGTTAATCGAAAGGAAAATGATAGTGCCAACACGATTCAGCAAAACAAATCTATTGAGGTATCCAATTCTAATAATAGCAAGGTGAAGCAGACTGATGTTGCTTCAAATAGTCACCAACATAGGCCTACATCCACAATCCCATCGGATGTATTAGAACCTAACAATGTAGGTCTACAACCAAATGAAGAACTAAATATATGGACTAGTGTTGTAAAAAGAGGCCGGCAAGGTAAGCAGCAGAAACATATAATTGTTGGTGGAAAACAAATCAGTGACGTACATAGCATTAACAGTAGAAATGCTTAATAAATACGTGAAATCCAATTTCCCCGAAGCTTCTTGTGAAGATTTAAGATCAAAATACCCCGAATCCTATTCTTCCTTCAAGATAACAATAAATTTGGAAAATTTAACTAAGGCACTAGATGCTACTGAATGGCCACTTGGAGCGCTTGTAACACGTTTTTTCCAAAAGAGAAACGTTACGCCTCCAACTTAAAAGAAATCAAATATGTCAGCAGTCGAACAGATTTTCAGCACCAATGCGATAATGCCCCAAGACCAAAGAATCATATTACCATTATGCATGTTAATATACAGTGCCTTCGAAATAAAATATATGATTTAGAAGTTCATCTTCAACAGTATGGACCTCTGGTTCTGTGTTTATGTGAACACTGGTTACAATATGATGAAAGCGAACTGTATGGCCTGAATGGATACAAATTAGCCAGTAAATATTGTCGTACTACTTTCAAAAATGGTGGCTCTTTTGTTTTTATTAAACAAGATATTTCATTTAAGGAGATTAATGTAAATGATTTTTGTGTAGAAAAACTGTTTGAAGTTTGTGCTGTTTTATTAACAGATGTTCATATTATAAGATCGTAGGCTTCCGCGGCCCGAGTTGACAATAAAATCTTCTTGGCTTCCGGGTGTCTGCCGCGTCGTATTTAAAAGACCACGGCAAGATGGTCGAAACGTCGGCAGACTTTTTAGATTTTCATATTATTATTGTTGCTTTGTATCGCTCACCTTCGAGCAATATTAATGATTTTAATACGGCTATTGGCAAAATGTTGGAATATTTATGTAAATATAGTTATTGTAGAATTGTTATATGTTCTGATTTGAACATTGATATTAGAAACAAATCATTTCTTACTTTAGACTTTATTCAGTTATTAAAATCTTATGACATGTTTTACAAAAATTTGTTACCTACCCGTGGTAACTCATGTTTAGATAACATTTTAACTAATATAAGAATTGAAGGTTATAATGTTCAAGTTATAGATTCTTTATTATCTGATCACGCTTCTTTGTGTATTTTTATTAATTGTATTAGTAATTATGATACCGATAATCTTAATGTAAACGAATGTTATGGCAGAGATTTACGATCTAACAATTTTAACTATTTGAGATGGTGTTTGAATTGTATTGAGTGGGATGACTTTTTTAACCGAAGATCCTAATCTTGCATTTAATAATTTTTTTAATACATGTAAATCTTTCTTTTATCATTGTTGTCGTCTTCGTAAACTTCGTAACAAGAAGTATGACAAGTTGGCCAATAAGTGGTATACGGGTGAACTCAAAAGTTTAAATCACAAACTTCGGGTAGCTCATACAATCTGGAAATGCACACAATCTGTTGCAGCCAATAACTATTATCGTTCTTTAAGAAGAGAATACAAGGAAGCCATATTGGAAGCAAAACGCAAGTCTAATGACATATCTAATATATAAAGTCGATTGTGTGTTTGTGGGTATGTATGTATGTATGTTTGTTCCTTATACAAATCTACATTTCTTTACCAATTTACACGGAATTTTGCACACATACCCAGTTAAGCCCGGAAAGTATAGCGGTCAACATTAAAATTGAAACAAATCAGTCCTTCCCTTGAAAATTATATAATTTCTGTGAATATTCTACTGAAAAAAATGAAATGTTGTTCAGTTCACATGGCAACAGTGAATTGTTTACTGTGATTACATAGGGCCTTGGCAACTATATAGCCTAATGCTGGACTTTAACGAATTATGATTCCATGTAATATATTGCCGAAAATAATTACTGAAAAATGAATTACACGAAAATAAAGCACAGTGTGATGCAGTCACATAACATTCTCTACCCTCGACATAAGAAATATTTTCTCACTTCACATTTTGATGTAGAATAAGAGGTCGTATTGCAGGAGCAACTTAAGTGTGTGAGTATGCTATATCAGAAGTCGGTAAATAGTCAGTTATCCATAGCTGTAGGCTTTGTATTAGTTGAGATTTATCATAGGCCCTAAGCATGGGATGGAACATTTTGAGTCCTATGCTCGCAGTATATTATATCCCGGGTTTTAGGGGAGGAAAGTATGAAAGTGATACTGCATTTCTATTTTATTTCAGGCCCGAAACGGTTTAACATGAGAATGAGAAATAAAATTTTCCGTCAAGTCAATACAATCTTACGTAATATATGTTTCTTCTTATTTCAACCCCTCCCAGGCATGATGAGTAGAAGCAACGGAATGCAGCATTCGACATCCTCTATGAACCATAAAAAGCTATATCTAGCGTTTTCTGAGGGAATAGTCTGATTGCCATATGTTGTTCTTCCTCATTTCGAATTCTACATACATTATTATATCAGGACCTAGAGTTTCAACATCGAAAGTCCTCCATAAGTTAATTTCAAATTACAAAATACAAAGCCCGGGCGACGCCGGGCCTTTTCAGCTAGTATACTATATAATGAATGCAAGTAATAAATGTAAAGCTTCTTGGAATGTGGTAAAAACAGAAACTGGTAACGCAAGCGCGCCTTACAAAGTCAAATTTTCTGCAAATGATTTTAATAAATTCTGTAAAGACTCTGTAACTGAATTAATAGAAAATGTAAATTGTCAGAATATAAATAACACTCAAAGTAACTGTGTCAAATCTCCCTGTGTTATTCAAACTTTTTTCTGGAGTCATGTTTGTCTATTTGACGTTATTAGGGCAGCAAAATCTCTTAAATTATCGAAGTCGCCAGATTTTTACGACATTTCGAATTCAGTTATGAAAGAAGTAGTTAACGAAATTGCTAATCCGGTTGCTAAACTGGTCAATCTATGTTTTTCTAAAGGTATCCATCCAGATCTTCTCAAGACAAGTAAGGTTATTCCAGTTTTTAAGAAAGGTGATAAAGACCTCATGGAAAATTATCGTCCTATATCTATAGTCCCAGTCTTTTCGAAGATTTTTGAATCCATTATGAAGGAACAGTTGTGCTCATTCCTAGAGAAAAATAATGTCTTTATTTCTGCCCAGTTTGGTTTTCGAAATGGTAAATCTACAGTTGCTGCTGTCGAATCTGCTGTAAGTAATATTCTTGACGCTTTTGAAAATAAATTATATGCTTCCCTCATCTTAATGGATTTAAGCATGGCCTTCGATTGTGTCTCTCATAAACTGTTAACACTGAAACTTCAGCACTATGGTGTTCGGAGTATTACTTTAGAAATGTTTGTTTCTTATTTAAGGAATAGAAAACAAAGTGCTTATATAAATAATGATTGGTCCGCCATACTAAACATTGACTGCGGTGTGCCTCAGGGATCTATTCTTGGGCCACTTTTATTTATCATTATGATCAACGACGTGGTTTATGATGTTCCGTCTTTGCCAGTTTTATATGCAGACGACAGTTCATTTATAAGTAGTTACTGCGATCTTGATGAACTTAAAATTCAAACTCTTCAGATAATACAATCAGCTGAAAGTTGGTTTAGTAATAATATGTTTGTAGTGAATCAAAATAAAACTCAAAAGATGACTTTTAGTTTAAGAAACTGTGAAAATGAACTGTCTTCAGTTAAACTTCTGGGATTCAATTTAGACAGAAAATTGCTTTGGCATGACCATATAACATATGTATGTAATAAATTATCTAGAGTGATCTTTGTTCTTCGAAGGCTTGTCTGTTGTGTATCACTTTCAGTCCTTAGGCATGTATATTTTGGTCTTTTCCATTCCCATCTAATATATGGTACCCATATCTGGGGCAATTCTTCAAATTGTACTAATGTTTTCAAACTTCAAAAGACTGCAATGCGCATCTTGGCCAAAAAAGGATGTTATGAGCACTGTAAACATCTTTTCATTGAGTATAAAATAATGACCTTCCCTTGTATATTTATATTTTCTTGTTTAACATTTGTAAAGGAAAGACTAGAATTATATCCTGAAAGAATGCAGTTACATTCATATAATACCAGAAATTGTGGTACTCTGTAGTCTAAGCAAACCCGCACATCTAAGGCATTCAATAGTTGGGAAGCAATCGGAATTCAAATGTTTAACAAGTTGCCCCATAATGCAAAAACTGTTTCGGTCAAAAGATTTAAATATGTTGTGTCTAACTGGTTAAAAAACAAAGCTTTTTATTCAGTGCAGGAGTTCTTGGAAAATAAATTATGGGATATGTGTTTTTCTTTCTTTCTTTCTTTCTTTCTTTCTTTCTTTCTTTCTCTAAGTTTTACCTCTCCCTTTTTTAGGATTTACGAGACCCAAGCCGCCCGGGCCGTACAGGGCCGCGACCTGTCGGGAGAGGGATTATCTTTGGATCACATACATACTTTTTTGACCAGACAAGGACATGGAGGGCCTCCCCGGATGAGTGATCAGCCCAATGCCGGGGCCACTTCCGAGACAACACGAACACATAGGACGAGACACACTATTCACACACACACACACTCACTCCAAACAAGGCGAGGATGGGATGAAGATGATAATGACGGCCAGATGATATCTGGGGACCACAAGGGCCTAAAGTTACCCGACATTTGTCTCAAAGGTGAGGAAAAACCCCACCTAGGTAACTTGTCCCGACCAGGAATCGAACCCGGGCCCGCTGCGTGAGAGGAATGAACGCATCCCCGGAGCCACAGCGGTGGACAGATGTGTTTTTAACTTTTTTAAATATTTTATTCTTGTGACATTGCCAATTGTTTGTAGTAACTTAACGGCAGAATAAATTATTATTATTATTATTATTATTATTATTATTATTATTATTATTGTTGATATTAAATTTTAATTTAGCAAACTACATAATATACAGTCAAACCTCTGTATAACGAAAATCGGCATATAGCAATATATTTGTTTCGTCCCGACGGCGAATTTCATATCTTAATAAAATCAGGTAAACTGATATGACAAAGTGCCAGTATGCTTTTTTAATCAGTAATAATTGCAGTTATGATATACAGAAAATAAGTTTTTTTTTTTTTTTTTTTAAATAGATCTTTGAGTTAAACTCCAGATCGATTCATTAAGCAGGGCTTACGGAAGAACAAAGGTCTAAAGTTTGATTCTTAACCTTAAGTCATATTGGTATACACTGATATACTAATTCTTAAAATATGTAAACATTTTACAAAATGCATTGACAATGAAATAGTACAGTAAGCCAATAAGAAGAGGATAGTTCCACCTAGCGGTATGCAGTTTTGTTCTGAGTATAGGCTTATGCAATTTTAACGCAACGCAATAATTTTAAAGTTAGTTTCTGTTCGTGAAATAACATTTATAGGCTTATGTTATTCTTTAGGAATGATGTTGTAGGTCAATGAAAGACAATGAATTCCCAGTTTTTTTTTAAAGAAAAATGTAATACTTATTTAAGGACATTGACAAAATAGGACACAAGAATGGAATAGGCTCAATTTAACACAATTGATAATAATAAAAAAAAAATTTTGCTTTAGGGTGGACTCGATCGTGATATTTCTTGATTACTAGACAAGCATCTTACCCCAAGACCAAACCACACAGCGACTTTTCAGTGTCCAATACCAAGGAATACTATCTCGTCGTAGCTCACAGAAAAGAAAAATCACCGTATTTCGAAATTAGGCTATATTTCGAGCCTTCTAGTTTTCTTATGTTACAATATAGTATTATTTCATTCATTGGTAACATAATATTCGCGATATTCGGATTTGGCCCTCACTAAAGCAGCGTACCAAACTTATGCAAATTCTTAGAAGTTAATGTTTTTATTTATTAAGAGGTCAGGGATTATAAATCTGACATAGGCTGAAGTAAAATTCAATGCTTTAATCTAATTGTAATCAATTTTAGCAAAATAATTAGTCATTATACAACAGCATTTCATCTATAATCGTACATATGGGAACATTTGTTTTTCATGTAGATGTCAACTGTCCATGGCAACTGAAGGAAGCTTTATAAGCTGTCATTAATTGATGACGCTATAAGAAAGAACCGAGAATTTGATTTTGCATTTGAAGAAGGTGCCTTCTTTTTACCCTCCTTTACTAAAGAAGGTTTCGACAGGAATTGAAGGCTTGTTCCAGAATTCCCCGTTATTTACCTTAGTTACGGGACTCGCCCGCTGATTGGTTAGCCGCGAGCCAATCAAAATGCTTCGAATTGAACCAAAATATTATAATAAATTTGACTGATAATTACTCTTTATTTCGGTACTGGACAACCGATTAGGTCCAAATTCAATAGGCTTATTGCCATGATTGCTATAAATAAGTATACGAAGTTTCATGAAGATCCGATAAAGCGTATTTGAGTTACCGCGCCTTTTCTTATATGATACCATAAAAGGGCACTAAATTGGGTATTATTCCGGTACCGGCCAACCGATTTGGTCCAATATCAACAGACATCTTCCCATGGACATTATAAATAGGTATTCCAAGTTTAATGAAAATCCGATAAAGCGTATGTGAGTTATGGCGCCTTTAAAATATACACTAAATTGGATTTTACTCCGGTACCGGTGAACCGATTTGGTTCAATTTCAATAAGGTTCTTCCCATGGACATTATAAACGCGTATACCAAGTTTCATTAAAATTCGATAAAGCGTATTTGAGTTAGAGCGCGTACAGACACACGGACGGACGGACAGACGGACAGACATTTTTCGTCCCCCACACAATCTCATAAAGTAAGTGTAAGTGTTTATTACAATAATTTGGTCCAATATCAACAGACATCTTCCCATGGACATTATAAATAGGTATTCCAAGTTTAATGAAAACCGATAAAGCGTATGTGAGTTATGGCGCCTTTAAAATATACACTAAATTGGATTTTACTCCGGTACCGGTGAACCGATTTGGTTCAATTTCAATAAGGTTCTTCCCATGGACATTATAAACGCGTATACCAAGTTTCATTAAAATTCGATAAAGCGTATTTGAGTTAGAGCGCGTACAGACACACGGACGGACGGACGGACGGACAGACGGACAGACATTTTTCGTCTCCCACACAATCTCATAAAGTAAGTGTAAGTGTTTATTACAATAATTAACTTTTTACAAATTTCAGTGCAAACAGTCGCATGGGTCCGCATGGACCGTACATGCTTACGCAAAAACACACAAAAAAAGAACAAATAATATAAATACAAAATAACACAAACAAACTAAATCTATTCCTCACCCTCCACACCCGCTCTCCAATTCGTCGCTTTTTCAAACCTGAGCTGTCTCGCCTTCATTAAAAACTTCCCATTGCCTTCCTCAACGTTTTTTCCCGTCAGTAACTCCAAACATTTCCGTTGATCCCTATTTGATTCCATAAAAGATAAAGGTAAATATTTTCCCCTCCAATTTTCCAAACCTTCACAATTCGCCAAAATATGAAACCATGATTCTTCCCCCTTACATAATGGACAAACTCTCATTCCGTTTTCATCTATGATCTTAATCATTCTCCACGCACCGAGTCTAATCCAAGCGAGGCCTAGTTTACTGACTTTAGATCCTTTTCCTATGTAGTGCTCCTTCCCCCACTCCAATTTTAACCGCGATTGTAATTCAAGTGAAACCATAGTCTGACATTGTGCATTTGTCTGTTGTCTATCAATATCCTTCAAACGGTTCTTAACCTTCCTCCACACACTTCTCCTATTTCCCTGCCCATCCATCCAAACGTATCCCATCCCAATTGTTTCTAATCCCTTTCTTAATTTAGAAGCCCATGTATTCCTCCTATTCTTAGCTGTTCTTGATAACATATTGCTCTAATTAGAGACTGATCCCCCAGCATAAGTTGTAACCAATATTTCACCGCCCTAGTTTTACACTCTATAGTCTCACTATGCGCTCCAAACTCTCTCATAATGCCACAGTTTGCAGTACCCCTCCCTACCCCCAAAGTCCCTTTCAAAAAACGCGTCCTGACCTGATCTAGATTCCCTGTTTCTTCCCAACCCCATATCTCAGCCCCATAAGTCATCGTCGATCTCACTATTGCCCCGTACAGAGTTTCCATAACACCTATTGGCATGTCTGGAATTTTACTACGTATCCGAAGAGTTTCAGCTGATTTCAGTCCCGCTTTATGTTTCGTCACCTCAATGTGCTTTGCCCATCGTCCGTTCATAGTAAGCGTCAATCCTAAATACACAAAGTTCTTCACGTTATCCAAAGATTGTCCCGCATACGTCCATGTCTCTTCCCTGCTATAAACTGATCCGTTCTTAAAGGTCATAGTCTTAGTCTTTTTTGTATTAAGAGTAAGTGACCATTCCTCGCAGTAAGTTTGAAGCCTGTCTAGTCCCAGTTGTAGTCCGTGAATCGTCGTTGAACATAACACCATGTCATCTGCGTATAAAAGCACAGGAACATGTACATTCCCCACCTCAGGTGCTTCCATATGTATCTGTCCCATTACATCAACAATATCGTCTATAAACATATTAAACAATAAAGGAGACAAAATACAACCCTGCCTCACCCCCATCTTGCTGACAAAACTTTCCGATACCCTTGTACTGTCGTACTTTACACAAAATTCCACATTTTTATAAATCGCCTGCAATGCTATAATCATCTTCCGCGAAATCCCTTTCACCCACAATTTATGCCATAACGCCTACGCCGATATACTTTTTCAGCTCATAAAGTACCATACTGGCACTTAATAATGTTAAATGTAACTCTCGATAACGATGAAGCTATTTTAAAAACACCCTTTTATAACTGTAACTGGAGGTTGAATTATTACTGCAAACCAATAGCTTAGCCCTATGGATGGTAGCTGGTATCAGATCAGTATCCTTCCGAGCCACCAATATTGTTTTCTGGGTGACTGATATCTGTTACATTTCTTAGAAATCACAGAGGAAAAGGTTCAAGAGGGGTGGAAAATAGGATCACTGAGGCTAAAATCATCCCTTATTTGTGCAGAAAACATACTGTGAATTAGATTTTTACTTCAACATGTACGCAATGTTCAATTAAAACACCATAAATAACAACTGTTTTAGTTTTAACTTAGATATGTGGTGAATTTGCTAGTGTTTTTCTTCCCTCTTCCCATCATCTACGAATTTGACATTTCTGACATATGGCTAGGCTTAAAGCGTACCATGATCCTTGATATTAAACCAGACTGAATATATATATATATACATTTTAGTGTGAAGGTATAAGGTAGCTATGGTTACGTTGAGTAACAAAATTAGCACTTTTTTATTATTTGGATTTTCAATTAATTATTTTCCACTTCTTCACATTGCTATTCCATGAATTATCCTGTAGATTAGTCCTACACAGTTTTATGCATCAGTCTTCCAAATGTGTGGTAAATTACAACCCCTCAATATAACAATAAAATCAGGTAAACTGATAATATAACAAAATGCCAGAATGTTTTTGTTTAGTCAGTGAAAATTACAATTATGATAGGTCTATGCAGAAAAGATGTTATTTTTGTAATAGATCTCAGAGTTAAGCTAAAAATCAATTCATTAAGCAGGGCTTACGGAAGACCAAAGGTCTAAAGTTTGATTCTTAAAATTACTTCATACTAGTATACTCTGATATATGAGATTCTTAAAATATGTGAACATTTCACAATAATATGCCCTGGCAATAATATTGATGATGTATGTGTAGGCCTACGATTCGCTGATATGTTTGTTTCATGTTTAAAGCAGCAGTATAGGTAATTAAATTGAATCTTAAATCAATGTCAGGAATTAAATTAGGTCTACTGCTTATACAGGAGCATTTAAACTGAACAATACATTAAAATATAATGTACCGTATATATCGGTAGACGTAATTTCGATAGAATGCACAATATTAGGCTATATCAACAGCAGAGACGTTTAAATATTCCAGGGCTAGATGAATTTTAAATCATTTATTTATTGTGATAACAGAATGAAATAACAACACGTCTCACATCCAAAGCAAACAAGGCGTGATATAATAAATTTACAAATATCTGGCTGCATTTTAGTCAAGGCCCTCAAATTATAACGCGGCATTGTAGTATAGTGATAATTTCCCATTTAAAAAGACGCGACCTTCAATTATTAGTCGTTACTCCGGTATCAGTCAACCGATGTGGTCCAAAATCAATAGACTTCTTCCCATGGACGTTATAAATGCGTATACCAAGTTTCATGAAAATTCGATAAAGCGTATTTGAGTTATCGCTCGTACAGACACGCGGATAGAGAGACAGACGGACAGAAATTTGCCCGTTCACCACGCAATCCATAAAGCACCATTCTGCCACTTAATAACCCACAAAATAAAAACTTTACCGAGTCCAATCGAAGAATGTGTCATGACCAGGGTTAGGATTTTTATTCAATTTCCATACAGAAAAAGGAAGATAGAAGAAGAAGAAATCATTTATTATAAAATGAAGCTGCTTGATTACACAAGTTGCCCTAAGACACAGCTTACCATTCAAGCCATGAAGGCCAATGGATAACAATTCAAACACAATTTTTGTTTTTGCTTTGAGTTAAATTGACAAGTAGAGATAAGCAGAGATTCAATGCATGTTCCCATAAATATGATGATGTATTATTCCAACAGAGTCGGATATTATAGTTTCTGAGATAGTTATCAGGTGGCGCTTATCAATTCCAAGTTGTTTTAGGAAGTCAGCTACAAACTGATAGACTGTACCTAGAAGTCCTTGCACGATGTAATAGAAGTCCTTGCACGATGTAATTGCGGTTTCCATATCTAGATGTATACTTTTGCTGAAAGAATGGTATGCAGCTGTTGTAAATTGCTTTCTTCTCCTGATCAACTTGTTTAGCATGGTCTATATCATTATTTTCGTACCGCACAGTGGGGTCCACGATGTAGGCCATAAGATATTACAGCAAATTTCTTTCGGGTCATAAATAAGCAAGTTATGCTAAATCACAATATAGTAAATCTGAAAGAACTTCATATTTACATAAAGACAAATCATAATCACTTAAATAAAACAAGTCTGAAGGGCCAGAAGTGTATGACAAAATTTATAACCATGACTAGAAGTACTTTTCTAAATAAAAGTATGCAGTCATATGTCTTTACACAAAAGAAAATAATTTCTGTACAATAAAGCACATTCTGAAAAATAAAATAAACCTAAACACATATTCTTTCATAACATACAAAGAAATATTAAAAGTACCAAACTAATATTCAGACAAGTATCAAAATAGACACATGTCACACACACATAACCTAAATTTATAACACAATCATATAAGCCTTAATATATGTTTTCTAAACTCGAATCTTGCAAACATAGGCCTAAAATTGCTCTTCCACTGATAAATTTAAAGGAGAAATCAATCAAAACACGTCTTGAGATCCCGCCCTGATCTCAAGATGGGGATTTTCTGGCTAGGTAAAAACAAAATAAATAAACAAAGGAAAAAGGTACACAGATCGCAAGGTGTCATGGGTGGACCACAGGCAAGAAAGAAGGGGGAAACCAGACCAAAACAATTTAAATTTTAAAAGACAAAACCTGTGCTCACAACTAGATAACAAAGCTGGACCAAGACATCAATAAAATAAAATCACTAAATACAAATTTCGAAAACGAAGACACAAAACGCGGGAACGAACGACAGACAGATTACCAATAAGGTTATCAAACATAGACGCGACGTCATCTTAAGCAACACAAAATAATATAACATAAAATATTTCCAGATATGAAACCCGCCAAAGAAAGAATACCTCATTTAAAACACACACGTGAAATAAATTTAAAGTCGAACAAACCGAAGAAGAAAATAATCTAGATTACCAAATATCAAACAAAATAAAGAAGTCCCACTCTAACGGTTACGACTGAAAATATTGACGAGACTCCACAGATAACTGTTTATTACCGGTAACCATGCATGCTCCTTGACAACAAAATAGACAGTCTATTATCGTTTTATAGGAAACAGAAGATCTAATCTATATAAATAAAAATGAATTGCTAAAATGTATGTTGCCACATCATTTGAGAACGGCTCGACAGACTTGGCTGATTTATTTTTTGTTGTGTTCGTAATTGTCAAAACAAGGTTTTTATGAAAGAAAATTTTTGGAAAATCCAAGGGAAAAGTCGGAAATGTGAAATGAGGCACAGTTAGAGAGTTGTGCTGTCACATGTTTTCATAACAAAATAGAAGTGTGACAAAAGAAGTGTGACACTGGCACAGTTAGAGAGTTCTGCTGTCATATGTTTTCATAAAAAAAAAAAAAAAAAAAAAAAGTGTGCGTCTTTGCAACCAAGCCAAATCGGAAGTGTGTATGTATGTGTGTGGGTATGAATGTTCCATATACAAATCTACCAATCTTGACCAATTTGCACGAAATTTGGCACACTCACCCAGTTCAGCCCGGAAAGTAACGCAGTCAACAATAAAACTCAAACAAGCCACTCCTTCCCTTGAAAATCTATATAATTTCAGAAAATATCATACTGAAAAAATGAAATGCAATTCAATTATCATGACAACAGTGTATTGTTTACAGTGTTTACATAGGGCTTTGGGAACTATATAATACTGGGCTTTAACAAATTCTGATTCTATCGATGTAATACATTTGTGAAAATAATTCTTGAAGAATGAAATCCACGAAAATAAAGCACAAAGTGATTCAGTCAAATTACTTTTTCTACCCTCGACATGGAAAATATCATTTTATCACTCCACATTTTGATGTAGAATAAGCTGTCGTATTGCAGGGACAGCTTAAGGGTTTGCCAATGAGTATGCTATATCAGAAGTCGGTAACAAAAATCCTATCTACTGATACGTTATTCATACCTGTATGCTTTGTATTAGTTAAGAAATAGGGATGTTTATCAGAGGCCTTAAGCATCTATAAGAAGGCAAAATGGGATGGGACATTTTCAGTATATTATGTCCCAGGTTTTTGGGAGGGAAAATATGAAAGTGATATTGAATTTATTTTTTATTTCAGCCCCGAAACGGTTGTATAGTAATATGAGAGTGAGAAATAAAATTTTCTGTCAAGACAATACAATCTTATGTAACCGGAATTTCTTTTTCTTCTTATTTGAACCCCTCCCAGGCATTGTGTGTAGAAGCAACGGAACGCAACATTCGACCCTTTATGAGCCATAAAAAGCTATATCTAACGTTTTCTGAAGGAACGGTTTGAGTGTGATATGTCGTTCTTCCTCATTTCAAATTCTACAGACATAGTATATAAGGAGCTAGAGTTTCAAAATCGAAAGTCCTCCATAAGTTAATTTCAAGTTATAAAATACAAAACCCGGACAACGCCGGGCCTTTTAAGCTAGTAGGATATAAAACGGAGCTATGAGAGTAAAAACAAAACATACGATTACCGGTACTAACAATCTATGCTTAATCATATCCATGCTGCATAAAATACTTTCTGTAAAACTAATCTTATAAATGTTTAAGTCCTCAAATAAGCCATCCAAATCGTGACTTAACTCCTTTCTTAAATGCCAAAGCCCGCAGATGCCTAAGATTGCCTATCTCGGCCGCAGTCTCAAGCATCATGAGAATGAAAGTACTTTAAAGGCAATTATCATGAGCAGGACAGGATCAAAATCATAGGCCTAGACGAGCCTGAGCCTAAATACTGGCTCAACATTCACACTTGCTAGTATCGATATCACGCTAGAGTGTCAAGTTAATGTAGCCGAACATGAGGGATCGATAAATGCATAGAACATGACCACCATTGCTAAAATCTATAATTTGTTTCATTGTTATACATCAAAATATACTGTATACCACCTATGATGCTTGCTATACGAAATTATTGATCGAAACTAAGCAGCTTTTATTAAAACACAACAGTAAATATGCAAGCAAACTGCCCGAGAGATTCCATAAGGAATATGGCCACTTGTATGAGCAGGGCAGGTTAGATAAGACGCAAGCAAATAGGCCCCGGAAATTCCATAAGTGCTAAGGCCTCCTGTGTGGGCAGGACAAGCTCGATTATTAAACAACAAAAATATACTAAAATTCATTTATGGACAGGGCCTCCTGTGTGAGCAGGGCGAGCGCGCTTAGTAAGCAAGCAAACAAATCCTAAAAATTCCATAAGGGCTATGGGCTGCAGTGTGAGCAGGATGAGCAAGCAAACAAGACCATGAAATTCCGTAACGGCTAGAGCCACCTACGTGAGCAGGGCGAGTTCGATTAGTAAGCAAGCAAACAAACCCGTGAAAGTTCTTAAGAGGAACAGCACCCTGCGTGAGGAGGATTAGTAATAATAATAATAATAATAATAATAATAATAATAATAATAGTTTATTTAACCTGGAGAAAGTTAAGACCGTAAGGTCTTTTCTTCCACTTCACCAGGGACTAAAAGTACATTAGTTCTTACATTATAGCATATTAAATAACATAAAATACGTTAAATGACATTACATAACACATTAAATTATTTAGGATACATTAAATGACACACAAATGATATGAAAGGAATTAAGTGGTACAAAAATAATTTAGTTACACAATAGTATTAAATGATAGAAACTTAATTAACAAGATACACTATTAAGATACACTAAAAAAAAGATTCACTATTGATAAGAAAAAAAGATACACTATTAAGTACTATGTATATGTGCTGTTAACTGCGATTTGAAGGTTGACAGTGACCGGCAGTCCTTGATGTGAGATGGTAAAGAATTCCACATTCGGATGACTGAAGTAGTAAACGATGATGAGTAAAGAGATGTATGATGTTTAGGAATTGCGAGAATATGATCTTGCTTGGACCGGGTGTTTATGTTATGATGAGATGAAAGAGTTTGAAAGCGTAATGACAGATAGTGAGGACAGGAAGTGTGAAGAATTCGATAGAGGAGGCAGTTTTCTTCTGTCGTCCAGTTGAAACCATGCTAATGTTTCAAATGCTGGCGTTATGTGATCTGATTTACGAATACCACAAATGTAGCAAACGCAAGCATTTGCATAGCATTCAATAAAGGCTATGACCCTATGCGTGAATAGGCAAAGTCCGATTAGTAAGCAAGCAAACAAACCCGTGAAATTCCTTAAGGGCTAGGGCGTCTTGCGTGAAAAGGGCGATTTCAATTAGTAAGCAAGCAAACAAACCCATGAAATTCAATAAAGGCTTTGGCCTCCAGCATGAGCAAGGAAAGTCCGACTAGTAAGTAAGCAAACAAACCCGTGAAATTCCATATAAGCTAGAGCCTCCTGAGTGAGGAGGACGAGTTCGATTATAGTACGTCTGCTTTAAGTTGGCACAAAATTCAGCAGGAAGCCAAAATTTACTCACTCCACTATTCCACTGAGCTCAGGGTGGAGTAGGGTCGTATAGAAAAAATGTAGAAAAACTAGAAATTCGCCGTTTAAGTAATTGACGGACGTGCTTCAGCTCTCATATTGTCGTGTAGAAAAGCAGACGTGGCGGCTTGTTACTTATTTTATATTTTTGAAAATAAATTGTAATATTCACCTTTATTCGACGTTGGGGTTTACTGCATTATTTTATTCCAGTGGCATTTATAATGATACCGTAGGCTATGTGATTATCACACACACGCGCGCACACATACACACACACACACATATATATATATAAAATCACATAGCATACGCGATTGTCACAAGTCATGTGTTTCAGCTTTTGTATTGTCGTTTAGAAAAGCGTGATTTATTATTACGGTATCATTATAAATGCCACTGGAATAAAATAATGCAGTAAACCCCAACGTCGAATAAAGGAGAATATATCTTGTAGTACGATATATATATATATATATATATATATATATATTATTTAACGGTAGCAAAAGGGCGCTGTGTAAGGTATTATAGTATATTGCGATACAAGTGCCGTAAGGCACGTTTACGGGTCGAGGAAACAGATTGAAAACCCGAGGCGCAGCCGAGGGTTTTTAAGTTTTCGAGACCCGTAAATGCCTTTAAGGCCCGTGTGTTGCATGCAATTTTTTGCACGATGATTATTTATATCAATTTAATTATATTAATTGTGATATTACCTGATAATATTATGTAAATACATTCTTGAAAATAGATGTTTATTTCAGAAAGTGATTCGCATGTGTTTGTTGTTATGGGAACCGAATATTTGTCCTGGGGGCCGTGCCCATAAAGGCTTGTATTATGAAGTGTATCGTAATGAATTATGACGTAGCGCTTGGACCGTAAGTAATTTAACCTCATCGTAACCGCCCTTAGCAACAAGACTGTGTGGGAATATCAACTTACGATCCATGTAAACAACGTTCGTAAGTACCACTTACTAGCTAAGGAGTGCAAAAACGCAATTAAAATTCCGGTATGTAAAAAATAATCAGAAGAGAAACATTTTTATAGAAAGACCTGATGTGGTAGTACGACGATTTACATACTTACGGAAACTCAAAAAATTACATAATTCTAACCGCCTTAATATTTATTTGGGAGAAACGTGGGTTAATATATTAGGAGACGAGTAAAGAAATAGTGGTACACGAGGACTCTGAATCTGGCTTTATCCCTAAAGACATGTTATGTTGCAAATTTAAATCAAGGAACAGATGAATGCAGCTGTCTTCAAAAATGATTTGATCAAAATTCTATTCCTAATATTCCTCCAAATTCAATAACACTAATGGATAACGCTAGCTACAATTCAAAATAAACCTCGTACCTACCTACACTTACTTACTCAATGGCAATAGACAATTCCTCAGCAAGCTAAAGGAATATTATCTACTTTATGGAACCCGAAGGTTCATTGCCGCCATTCAACCCTATTCTGCGCTAACTCCATCCGACCATCCCTTGCGAATCCTACTTCCCTTAAATCTATCCTAATATTGTCCTCCCACCTACGTCTAGATCTTCCAAAAGGCATTTTCCCTTCGGGTCTCCCATTGAATACTTTTGATATATGTCTTTCCTCCCCATGCGTGCAACATGTCCAGCCCATTTCATCCTCCATGATTTAATTACCCTTACAGATTATGAACCGATTATGAAGCTTGTCGTTATACCTACTCCGTGTGAAAATCAGACATTCAAACTTGTTTAAATGGAGGCTATATTAATTCTGATCCCGTGTCAAGAAAATCAGTGCTATATGACTCAATTAAATCAGTAAAGGCAATCACAGGCATTACGAGATAGACACAGTACGAAACAATATGACCACACAGTTATACGTTTACTGCCATACCATTGTGACTTAAACGCTATTGAGCTAATATGGGCACTGGTAAAATACGATATCACTGTTAGAATTAGCAAAGAAGAAAAACTGTTATCGGATGAAGTAAAACAGTGAATTCTGTGCATTGGAAAAATGCTTGTGTTCATGCTTAAAGAATTAAAGGGTTTCGTTGGGTCAAATACAGTATAGTTTTGGTGTTGGGCAAATTTATTATGAATTTAGGCGATTCAGATCCTGAAGAAAGTGACATAAACCTCACTGACCACCACTGCTTCTTGCAGTTACAATGATGGGTATTTCTCCTCTGCCACCCTCGTCATAAGTGACAGCTTCAAAATAGGGAGTGAGTAACCTTTCACAATAGTATGTTTATATCTATTTCTGTTCAATACCAGACTTCTTCCAAACATCTTCTGTCTCAATTTTCTCATCTGTGCCAACTTAGACCAAACAGACTCTAGTAAGCAAGTAAAGGCTATGGCCTAATGCGTGAGTAGGAAAAGTCCAATTAGCAAGCAAGCAAACAAACCCATCAAATTCAATAAAAGTTATGGCCTCCTGCGTGATTAGGGAAAGTCCGATTAGTAAGCAAGCAAATTAACCCGTGAAATTCCTCTTACGTGAGGAGGGCGATTTCGATTAGTAAGCAAGCAAACAAACTGTGAAATTCAATAAAGTCTATGGCCTCATGCGTAAGTAGGGAAAGTCCGATTAGTAAGCAAACAAACCTTAAAATTCCTCAGGGCTATGGCCTCTTGCGTGAGGAGGGAGATTTCAATTACTAAGCAAGCAAACGAGCCCATGAAATTGAATAAATCTATGGCCTCCTGCATGACCAAGGAAAGTCCGACTAGTAAGCAAGCAAAAAAAACCCGTGAAATTCCATAAGAGCTAGAGCCTCCTGCATGAGGAGGACGAGTTCGATCAGTAAGCAAGCAACAACACCCGTGAAATTCCTCTTACGTGAGGAAGGCGATTTCGATTAGTAAGCAAGCAAACAAACCCGTGAAATTCAATAAAGTCTATGGCCTCATGCGTAAGTAGGGAAAGTCCGATTAGTGAGCAAGAAAACAAACCGTAAAATTCCTTAAAGGCTAGGACCTATTGCGTGAGGAGAGAGATTTCGATTAGTAAGCAAGCTAACGAGCCCATGACATTTAATAAAGGCTTTGAGCAATGAAAGTCTCACTATTAAGCAAGCAAGCAAACAAACCCGTGAAATTTCATAAGAGCTCGAGCCTCCTGCGTGAGTAGGACGAGTTCGATTAGTAAGGAAGATAACAAACCCGTGAAATTCAATAAAATCTATGGCGTCCTGCATGAGTAGGGAAAGTCCGATTAGTAAGCAAACAAACCGTAAAATTCCTAAGGGCTAGGGCCTCTTGCGTGAGGAGGGAGATTTCAATTACTAAGCAAGCAAACGAGCCCATGAAATTCAATAAAGCTATGGCCTCCTGCATGAGCAAGGAAAGTCCGACTAGTAAGCAAGCAAAAAAACCCATGAAATTCCATAAGAGCTAGAGCCTCCTGCGTGAGGAGGACGAGTTCGATTAGCAAGCAAGCAATAAAACATATGAAATTCAATACAGGCTATGGCCTTCTGCATGAGCAAGTAAAGTCCGACTAATTAGTAAGCAAACAAACCCGTGAAATTCCATAAGAGCTGGAGCCCCCTGCGTGAGGAGGACGAGTTCGATTAGTAAGCAAACAAACTAACCCGTGAACTTCCTCTTACGTGAGGAGGGCGATTTCGATTAATAAGCAAACAAACAAACCCGTGAAATTTAATAAAGTCTATGGCCTCATGTGTAAGTAGTGTAAGTCCGATTAGTAAGCAAGGAAACAAACCGTAAAATTCCTTAAAGGTTAGGGCCCCTTGCGTGAGGAGGTAGATTTCGATTAGTAAGCAAGCAAACGAGCCCATGAAATGTAATAAAGTATATGAGCAAGGAAAGTCCGATTAGTAAAGCAGCAAACAAACGCGTGAAATTCCATAAGAGCCAGAGCCTCCTGCGCGAGTAGGACGAGTTCGATTAGTAAGCAAGCAAACAAACCCATGAAATATAATACAGGCCATGGCCTCCTGCATGAGCAAGGAAAGTCCGACTAGTAAGTAATCAAACAAACCCGTGAAATTCTATAAGAGCTAGAGCCTCCTCCGTGAGGAGGACGAGTTCGAATAGTAAGCAAACAAACAAACCCGTGAAATTCAATAAAGTCTAAGGCCTCCTGCGTAAGTAGGGAAAGTCCGATTAGTAAGCAAGGAAGCAAACCGTAAAATTCCTTACATGAGGAGGGAGATTTCGATTAGTAAGCAAGCAAACGAGCCTATCACATTCAATAAAGGCTATGGCCTCCTACATGAGCAAGGAAAGTCCGACTAGTAATCATGCAAATAAAGCCGTGAAATTCCTTAAGAGCTAGAGCCTCCTGCGTAGGAGGACGAGTTCGATTAGTAAGCAAGCAAACAAACCTGTGAAATTCAATAAAGCTATGGCCTCCTGCATGAACAGTGCAAGCTCGATTTAATATTTATCTGTGGAGCTATTCCTGAAAAGACTGTCGTTCATTGGTTCAATCCAGCATTAAGCTACCATAGTCCAATAAACATCACTTACACAATTACGTCATATTTTGTCCAGTATTGGATGAGAACATTGGCATTAGTTGATTGGATTACCTCAATATTAAAATTTCTGCTAATTGCAACAACTAAAATATATATATATATATGTGAAACACAAAACTTCATCGACACTATTCCAGCCTTAGGCTACAGAGTGTATGGTACTGTAGTAGTGCGCAATCAATTGTCTCATCCTCATTCAGAGTCTCATTACTTACGAGGCAATACTTAAATCTTAAGTTTGTTTGTGAAATAAGTGACTTCAGATAATGTATCGGAGGAAATATTTAAAAAAAAATCAGCTCATTGTACAATTAACATAGCATATAAAGTACCATATATTATAATAAATAATTATGCAATTCATACGGAGAATTTGAACAAAACCTTTACATCCGTTTTCGAGGCGGGAACAATTACATTTTTTACGAGCAAAGTAAAAATGAAGAGAAAGTCTTTGCTACGTTTCGTGTTGCGTCCACGAAGGATAGACTATCCAAATAAAATCTGATGGAATGCAGCAATATATTTATCCTCAGCATGAGCAATACAACTTCTCACTCGCCATTCTGATATATAATAAGAGGCTGAAATGCAAGGAGTGGGTATTCAATTCCTCATTATGTGTCTTTATTGTTCGCCAGCCAACTGGGAGCTTGAATTTCCATGAATGGTGGCTAGCTTATAACTAACTACAGAGGATTTTTGCTAAAAGTTGACTCTTTAAAAGTTTTAGCTCTTAGTATAAGCACTTCTTGTACAAAATTCAAACAAACTCGTTAGAGCCGTTTTCGAGGAAATAGCTACCCTAGTAGCACACTTCGTTGGCCCAACGTAGGGATTTGGTTGGCATGGTAGGGATATGCTGGGAAAAGGTTAGTTGTAATTTCCTCGGTTTCGCCAACGCATTTTTTGGTTGGCTCGCGCGCTTGCCCTACCGTTGGGGTTATGATTGTTGGCCCAACGCGCGCTCGCCCTACCGCTGGGGTTATGATTGTTGGCCCAACAATACATTTCGTTGGAATATAATCGCATTTATGTTAAAATTAAAAAGTGTTGAAATAACATTATAAGCGTTAAATTTTTATTTCCTATAACATAAAACCGTGTTAATTCATTAATTATTCAAGCTTCTCATCCTGCGTAAGTCCTTCGGAAATTTCCGGCATAGCTCGTAGGTCATCGGTATCTGGACGAACCACGCATAACCGTCAATCGCCATCTTGATTGTATTAAGGAAGAAGCCGAATGATGTTTTAGTCTCATTCTTTTACATAATATTAGGTAAGCCCTTTGATTGTTCTCTGAATATATAACGTTATCATTTTTACACAATACTGTATTATGAGTGTTGCATTCATATTATAATTGAAGGTTCGTTCAACGTTACAGTACTGTAATTTCCTATTGCAAATTTATTTGTTTCAGATGATTTACATAAAGAAAGGCAGAAGGATCAATAAAAGCAGAGAAGGAGCATCATAAAAGCAACGAAAGTGTTGCATTCATATTATAATTGAAGGTTCGTTCAACGTTACAGTACTGTAATTTCCTATTGCAAATTTATTTGTTTCAGATGATTTACATAAAGAAGGCAGAAGGATCAATAAAAGCAGAGAAGGAGCATCATATAAGCAACGAAATTCCAACTGAATTGAAACGCAGTTCAAGATCAGCAGTTCTACAGTTCAAAATCTACATCAATTGCGGGATTTTCAAGATTTCAAACTTGCAAGTAGCCTACATAGAGCATGCATGATAATTTGTCATAATCAAGTTTTTTCGAGAAGTAGGGCCTACCCAGTAAAAATGTTAAGGTATAAATATTTGATTTATTATTAAAATGTAGATGCCCTCATTATATAGTCTAAAAAAATCCAGGGAATGTTGCCAGTAACATTTAAATATGATTTTAATCTTTATATTCTCATATAAGTTATAATGTGCACTCTTAGCCTTTAATTGCCGGTACTTTGATTAGTTAATTTGTTATCCAGTTGTCTTGTGACCATTTATGCCATCATTATTAAGCTCTATCCACAATGTGCAGTTGATTTATAGTGCATAATATGTAGGCTATAATAAACACATCTTGCTTTTCATAGTAACCTAATCTATTTCTTTGCACTAGTAAATAATTTTCAATCTCGTAATATGTAACTTGCAGTTGGTAGTCGAAGATGAATTTCTCGACTGCCGAATACCAAGTGCTGCTGACTGACATGTTTTACTTTGACTACCAACTACAGACTGCCAACTGCACATTGTGGATAGAGCTTTAGGCCTAATACATTAGTTATATAATCAACTCTACCAAGTAACTTGCATTCTATTTGCCTGTATAATTTAAAAACATAGTTCATGACAGTGTTAAAAAATTCATTTACATTATGTTTGAATAACCGTCTAAATCTGATTAGCTTAACTTGATTGCTAGAATGCTTTTCCATCAAATTGTTTCATCTATCCCTAGAGGCCTATATGTGCACTTAATAGATTAGGTTATTTAAAACATCTTTACGAAATCATGTAAAATCTCTTCACAAATTTCTAAAGAATTCTATCTGTTCTATTCTTAATTTAGGCTTACATTCAGTCACAATTTTGGTTATAACCCCACTAGGCTACAGTTTGTAGAATTCAATTTAAAATGAACTCTAAAATGTTGTGTGTAGGCCTAATCAATTTCGCTAATGATCTTAACTTTCAAAAGTAAAATATTACTAGATTATGGAATAAAATGGAAATAATGGAACTTTGTGCCCCACGCGTTCCCCTTTCCACTCACCTGGCTGCTTCCCGCATGCCACCTGCCACGCTTCCCCGCAGGTCATGCCGTCATGCCTGTAGCCGCTGCTCAACGCCGGTAATGCGTAATTGCGATTGGCGTGTCACCTAATATTTCACAATAAAAATAAAATACCCTTGCACCTGGCATTCAACCCAATTCTGTACTAATTCCATCCTACTATCCCCCACAAATCCTATTTCCCTTAAATCTATCCTAATATTTTCTTTCCACCTACGTCTAAGTCTTCTAAGTGGTCATTTCCCTTTGGGTCTCCCACTCAGCATTTTTTAGATGTCTTTCCTCCCCCCATACGCACAACATGTTTAGCCCATTTCATTCCCTGTGATTTAATTTCCCTTACTATATCTGGTGGCGAGTACAGATTATGAAGCTCGTCGTTATGCAGTTTCCTCCAGTCCCCATTTTCATCTCTCCCATAGGCCCAAATATTTTCCTAAGCAGCCTGTTTTCGAACACACTCAGATTATGTTACAAACTGTATCTTACAATCAAAATTGTAATTGAATGTAAATTAAGAATATAATAGATAGAATTATTATGAATTTTGAAGAGATTTTACACAAATTGTTAAAGCTTTTTTAAGCCTATATTGAAGTCTTTTAAATATTATTTGATAATGAATAAGCTAATCTATTAAGTGCATAGGTCTATAGGAATAGATGGAACAGCATTTTAGAAATAAAGCTCTTACAGGTTAAGCTAATCAGATTAGACTGTTTTTCAAACATAATGTAAATACGCCTTTTAACCCTGTTATGAACTATGTTTTTAAATTATACAATTATAGAATGGAAGTTACTTGATAGAGTTGATTATATTGCTAACGTATAGGCATAATAATGGTGATTCTATAACTCGTCACAAGACAGCTGGATAACATATTAAGTAATCACAGTAGGCTAAAAGATTGCACATTGTTACTTATATGAGAATATAAAGATTAATACCATATAATATTGTAAACGTTAATGGTAACATTCTTGGATTTCCTAGACTATATTGAGGGAATAAGGTGGAAAGATCAACTTACATAAATCAACTATTCTCACATTGCATAAAAATGAAGTTTATTAATACATGTTATGTAGTTCATAATATATATATATATATATCTGACTTATCCATAACTTGTAAAGCAGCAATAACAATAAACTATTCATTATTCATTTCTCTGAATTTAATTTAGCCTATAGCCAAGATTCTTTCCTTATGTTATACCATGTATCACCATTTTTCTGAGATATAGAATTCTGGACCAGGGTGCACATAGCCTCATGAAGACGAGGAGCCACTTGATAAAGAAATAGCGGTTTCAGTCATGAAGACCACCATCTGCCAATGTAGAAGAATGGAGGAGAAGATGCAACATGGGTAGTTGGCCTTGTCCCCTCATGGGATGAAGTTCTCGACCATTAGTATTACAGTGCTTTCACTGTACGACTTATCCGGCAATCGCACGGGTCGACTATCCGTGACTCATGTATCAAGCGCCCAAGTGATGCCTCGTTGTCTCACCGCTGAAGTCTAGTATGTGATCTGATTGCATTCACACGTGAATAATTATTACAGCAGTGTTTGTGTTTTTTTATGGTTAAAGTAGTTTTTAGTTTTGCTTGAAGTGTTTGAAAAATGCCATGACATAATTATACATTAGAACTACTGCGTGTGAATAGCAATTTCCTCAAAAGGTGCCGTAGATGTAATGATGCAGAAGGACGGCATTTCCAACATCTTCTGTGATAAGATAAGTTTGTATTTTTATTTTATATTTTATTGTGATTACAATTACGGAAATATGTACGATTCGCCGGGAGTACCGTGATATGTCACGCGCCTGGCCCCGCATGCGGTTTATCTGTGACGGTGGAGCGGCCCGTGCGATTGCCTGCCAAGTCGTACAGTGAGAGCACTGTATAACCATCAATAAGCCATCCAAATCCAATGATTTCCCTATATTCCTCCATTAGGTTCTGCTTTTTGTCTTGGTTTCATGTTTATTTTATCATAATTAGGTAGTTGATAAAATATTTTCCTCAGCAACTGCAATTTAAGAATGATTAGCAAGTCCATGCAAATCTTTCGCACTTCGCCCCTTTTGATAGGTGCCCAGGAAAACTAGGCATTTAGCTAAATAATAAATTCATTCTTATACAGTCGTATACATTCACAAAATACAGTATACGGTTGAATTAAGAGTAACATATGAACTGTATACTGTGTTTTGTGAATTTATTAGTTAGCTAAATACTTGGTTTTCTTGGACTATTATCAAAAGGGGTGAAGTGCGAAAGATTTGCATGGATTTATAAGTCATTCTTAAATTGCAGTTACTGGGGTAAATATTTTATCAACTACCTAATTGTGACAAAATATACATGAAACCAAGGCAAAAAGCAGAACCCAATGGAGGAATGTAGGGAAATCGTTGGATTTTGGTTGGCTTATGGATGGAATTATGTTGGAATTCGGATGGCAACAGTTGGCATTCTGTTGGCATTACAATGATGGCCCAACAGATCACCAACGAACATTCCCAACTGTTGGGATTTTGTTGGATATTGGTTGGCTACAGTTGGCAATTGGTTGGGTAAAACGCACTTTGCCAACGGAACTCCGACGGAGATTCCTAACCGTTGACCAACGAAACATGGCGATCATTTCCCAACATTGGCCCAACGATCTGTGCTACTAGGGTAACAATTAAATTTTCTTCGTTTAAAGTAGCACTAAAAGTTAGAGAACGCTGTCTTCAAACTTCCCTTTCTCCAGAAGATGACTAATCCAAATATATCTATTTTTATTAAGGTTTGCCGGCTGTGACTGTCGTTACAACAATCGCTCCAGATACGAAGCAAAAATCACATTGCTCAGCTCAACTTTCATTTTTACGGTATAAGTGTGTTTAAATTAAACAGTAAGTTTTAAGTTTCAAATTTAAATCATAATTCAGTGTTAGTTTAAGGTAACATTTTCAGTATAGCCTCAAACATAACATAATGACTTTATTGTTCAGGTAAATTATGTCACATTGAATCCACATTAAATCCACATCCGTCCACATTAATCCACATGAATCTACATTGAATCCCACTTTGAATACACAGTAATTCACGTGAGTCTACTAGATGTATTAGATTCGCAAGACGTACGCCTGCTAATTTTCTAGTAACATAAATGGTTTTCCGTTCTCCAGCTAAATGCTTATCATAAATAGAAATATGAATATGGTTATGAGTATATACATACCGTGCAGAATGAAGCCACCACACTCAACCAGGAAGAATACAAAGTACAAAACGAGATTAAAAACTCTAAATACGATAAAACATAAAAATACAAGATGTAAAATACAAAAAGGCTTACTGATATACAGGATGCAAAAAGTGCAGAATTAAAACAAGCAAAATGGAAAAATAGATGTAAAATATATACAAACACAATACATAGTCCTGGTATATAATAGTTGCATGTTAATCCAGTATGAATTAAATAATAGAAGGAGAGACAAGTTTCTGAAAATAACATTTTTGGGTTCAGGGACCACTACACGTGTACGGGTATTTTGTTGATAACTCGACATTGAATTCCGGGGTCGAATACAGAAACATATGTCCTCTACAATGTGATACGACTATAAATGATAACTAACTATTGTAGTGCACTATTAGTTGACCACTTGCATGTTATTAGTTCCTTTGTTCATTTCATTATTAAACTACCTTACTAATAATTATAAATGTAGACTACTTAAGACATTGTAAGGTAGAAAGGTAGAGTGAGACTGAAACATTGAATTCCATAGCGGGATTTGAACCAGGATCTTCTGCTCTCCGTACCGCTGTTCTAACACTGAGCTACCATGGCAACATCCCGGGTACAACATTAAATTCTCCAACTGAGTCACATGTCCCGGTATACCATCAGGTGTTTTCAAAGTGAGATAACCCAGTGGCGACTTACAACCCGTAAGCGCTGGGCTTCATAGCAAACCGCTAGTAGGTCACATTGGAATGATAATAATTCTTTCACACTGGCCTTGTGAAGGCTAAGATGGAATATTGTAAGGTAGTTATTGTTTATACCCATATTTATATGTAATATAAATATTTCATACCGTCAAACAGCATACCGTCATTGAAATTCAGTGGATCTTTCAAAAAAAGATAACATTCCTTTGTAGCATTCCTTCATTATCACTCATCCCCTGGTACACTTTCACCGGTAGCCATTGCCAGTACAGAGATCGCCTGGAATCTGAAAACTTTGCGACCGTTAAAATTTGAACATTTCGTTGTCAGTGCGAAGGCGCGGAGTGCTAAAGTCCACCATGAAAATATAGTCCACGGCTCCACGCGCTTTAATTAACCCCGTGAATACAAGCGTGATATCGTCAATGTTTTCATCTCAGCACATTTCGCATGCATTCGAATTCCTGCCTCCTCTCTCTGTGACGTCGTCCAAGCTTTCAGTTTGAGGGCAAGTACTGTACAGAAGGCTACGACCATATGATGCCCTTGTTACCGCTAAATCTGATGTTTATAAAGTATAACTCGGTAACAAAATATTGTAAGTTTTACTTTGTTTAAATAGGTATTAAATACTTCTAAAATACCCTCATTGGAATAAACAAGGTTCTGTCTATCAACAGTACAAGATATTCGTGACTTTTGCGCTACTGCTGGCAATCATCAATAAAGCAGGGTTAGTTAATCATAGAGATAGTTCATTTAAAACATCGTGGAATGTATAGAACAATTTCCTGAATATCACAATATAATTGTGTTGTATTGGGGAGGATATGCTTTTTTTTAAAATTGAGATATGATAGAGAAAAGTCTTCGGATAGCACACAGCCTCTGTTTTTCTGCTTTCCTTCACTGTGTGTGTATATATATATATATATATATATGTGTGTGTGTGTGTGTGTGTGTGTGTACATATATCAATGTATAAGCACAACTATTGAATAGCCTACCGGTATACTTAATTCTTCTAATCGGAGTGGGAAAATTTTTTGATTGACAACATTTTTACCTTAAATGATAACGCTAGTGTAATGTTGTTACATTAATTATACATCAATTAATTAATTTATTAGTATGCTGTTATATTATTTATATATCAAATTATTTTAATATGTTAGTTACATTATGAGGAACCTATGAGTACTAAAACGTACTGACAATGAAATAAAAATAATCCCTGTCAAGATTAATTATCATTTTTAAAAATCTAGCAATGGGGATGCACTAGCCTTCATAGACATTGTGGAACTTGTGTTATCACTGTTCAATGGAAAAAGTTTCGGAGATAGGACAATGACCTCGCCTTTAGCTTCTGCTTGATCTTGAAATGATTTTAAACTAATCTCTGTGAAATGTTGTGTGTTTTGGCAGGGAGAAGGACATGGGGGCCCTCACCCGAGAGGAGAGACGCCGGCGACGTCGCGCCACGCAGAAGTACCGAACTGCACATGCGACGAGAGAACGCATTAGAGTTGAAGCTTTCAATGTGGCGTTCTCCGAGCTGAGAAAGCTACTGCCGACACTCCCTCCAGATAAGAAACTCTCCAAAATCGAAATCCTCAAGCTAGCGATCTGTTACATTGCGTATCTGAACCATGTACTCGATGTCTGACATTCCTGTGTGAAGTGCAAATAATCATAAACTGTGGAAAACAGAAGTCGTCGTGCATTTGTGATAAGTAGGAGATTAAATTCAAGTTTTCTTCTTATTTACTAGAAAATAGAGCGAAATTTACACCATTTTGCAAACAAACAAAAACAAATCACGAGTCGATTTCAAAAATGAAAACATCTAATAGGCTATAGTTAATACAGAAATAACTTTTTTTTATTGATTTTCAACGTGTTACTTGAATTTAGGCCTAAGAGTTTTATTCTAAATATTCTTCCAAGTATTGTAGTCCAACTTAAACCTCTATTTCTCTGAGGAAGGACGAGGACTGGAAACTTTTCAGTATAATTGCATATCAACTTCTGACAAACTTCATACTTCACAAAATATAGCTTTATTTCGTTCATTCCAAGTCATAATTTCCAAAATGACAAGTGATTGCAAATCCATTAGAATTGTTTCTCATGTGCAATAATTCTTCCAATCGTATTTTACGGAAGTGAATTGTCTTCCAAAAACGCGCGATATTTTCCTGTGAGTGTCTATATCCATTATTCATATGTCTTCTATTTCAGAGAATTTCTTCCGATATTGTAAATAATATAGGCTACAGAGTGTACACGACAAAACTCCGGGAAATTAAAGCGAAAACGCCTGAATAGTTTTTGTTTCTTGCAAAGAACAACTGAAAAAGTTACTTCAAAAAACACCACACTTAAAAGTGATCACCGATAGTGATACGAAAAATGTCCACCCAGTATTCCACATGCGCTGCAGCATATCCTCAGAGATCATGTCAATGGCATCAACAATTCGGGCATGAAAAGCATTTACACTTGGCACCTTCACCAAATAAACTGTGTATCAACATACCCCACAAAAAAAAGAAGTCTAGAGGAGTGTTTGATGCGGACTGATGCATTACAAGATTATAGATAACTTTTTCTTTGATGAAGATACTGTGCGTTCTGACAGTTTATTTGGATATGTTGGAACTATTTGCATTTCCACAAATTGTATGGATCTATCTGTATCTCAAAATTGTGATTTAAAACAGAATGCTGACCCTCTTCACTCGAGTATATGTGTTCGTCGAAATTTTTCCATACCGCTGGATCGGGCGATGTGGACACCAAGTAACCCCAAAGTGGTGTGACGTGAAACACCGGCTGGACATTTTCGTGTCACTGTAGATGTTTAGATAGAAATATGGTAACTTTTAATGAAACTTTTTGAGCTGTTCGTTGCAAAAATATTACTAAATAATATGCAAGTGTTTCAGTTTCAATTTCCGACGTCTTCAAAATCCCGTAAATCTGATTGTATTAAGATAGTTATCATTAAAAATAATTAATAATTTGAGGTATTACTTGTAATTCCATTTTTGTAAATGTTCAAAAATCGCCAATGGTTCCAAATTATTTTGAGCGTTCCACTAAGCATCAGGCTGGAATTTCTAACAATCCTGACATTTTTTATCAAATACAGAACTAGTCTAAGTTCTAAAACTTTCTTAAGGTTGTAGTAGATATATAAATTTTGTGAATTTGTCGCAAGAAATCAGTGGTCAGAAACTAGTAAGCTATAAAGTATTTGAATTCTATTTGAAAATCAATTTACACTTTTTTATATCTTAAATTTACGAAGTACCAAATATAATATATTAATTAAATTAAAAATTGCAGGATTGTATTCAAAAATTAAATAAGCAATGGTAATAATAGGCATAAGCATTACATGAGCGAAATCCACATAAGAATGAACTCGACTATACGAAACTTGTTCTGGGTGTGCTTCTTCTGCTCGGATAAAATAAATTCATTGCGAATCAACAACAAACTCTAAGCCTAAATAATCCTCATAGAGAAAAACTCTAGTGTTTCTGGCACACTCAGTCACATATCGTGTCAGAAAGAGAGTACTTTGTATACAGTTCAATATTTTACTGGAAATCAACTGTTTCAGAATGGCCTTTTCTATAACACATTTATGACAGTTTGTGCAATTGTTCTTTACTTAAATTAACTCATTGTTTATTTCTATATATTTGATCGGATTCGCCAGACAAAATCTGGTTTCTGAATTCTGATCCCCTGTAAGGACTCTTCGAATAGCCTTCATAACATTATTTAAAGCTTGAAATATTTTTAATGGGGCTAAACAGCATTTCATAGGAGTTGTACCAATGCACTGGTATTCACTTTACTCGCCCTGAGTGCATCAGACATTAGGAAATCTGACCACAGCATTCCTGAAATTTGTGTTCTTGTGAGTACAATGTAATATTATTATCTGCTGAATCTTTTCTCCAACATGATTCAAAGTATTAGCATTCCAGTGCTAAAATGTACTCTGTAATAACGCTTATTCAGGATCGACTTAGTGAGAGTTTCTCAGACTGTACTTCTGCACTGTTGTAAAATCGTCGAATTAGAAAAACTGAGAAAGGAATTCTGGAAAACTTTATTTATAGTAATTGAAGAAAGTTCATGTGTTATGATCCTTATCATTGACTGTACCTGTTTTAATGTTATTTATTTGCTCAGCATTTATTGTCTGTTCTGTTAATGTTTTATAATGTTTCTTTTAATGTAAAAATAAAAATAGCTTACGCTGAATATAACATTTATTTCTTAAGATATTTAACTAAAAACTTGGCTTACTTTGTCGTATCTTTTATTCCACGAAGTAGATATTTATAACAATTGTGGTTAGCTTCTACGAAATCGCCTGGAATCTAAAAGCTTCTCGACCGTTAAAATTCGAACATGCCGTTGGCAGTGCGCATGCGTGGAGTGCTAAAGTCCACATTGAAAATATACTCCACGGCTCCAAACGCTTTAGTTCAGGGCAGGGGGTGCTCAAAAGCCGTGCGCAAACGCGTGTGATTTTCTTCCAGACTGCGCACCACGTCATCTGGGAAGCAAATTTAGCGGAAGTTCTGTTGTTGTTTTATGAGAAAAGTGATTTTCGCGTGCTTTCAGTGCCATTATTTGAATATTTTAGAAGAAAACAGTTAAGTCTAGTATTTTTTAGTTAGTTAAAATCTGTTTGTTTTGTGTTTGTTTGTTGATCGATTTGTGTTAATGCGAGAATCTTCAGAATATATAATTATGTGTCAGCTGAGCTAAATGTTTGTAGGTTAGGAACATGTTACCCATATCTGGATCGTAACATTTAGCCTAATTGGAAAAAATAACCTAGTGTTTTTATCATTGCGTAAGACGTGTATATTGTTATTATCATATGCTCAGAGATTGTACCTTAAAATAAATAAATACATGGCAAAATGCTTGTATACATAGACTAACAATGGCAAACTTATGCCTAGAATTCTACCATGGCTTTATATTTTAAATGGTGACTGTTTGTTTTAAGCTTCGTTGTTTATAAATAACGGGCTAATATATAGCCTATCTACAGGAGTTTTGAAGACAAAAGGTACCAGTGCTGTACGTGATAATTGGTCTAAAATTGCATAATTAATTATTTATTTGCATTACAGAATTCAGCAAGCCTTAAGACAGAATGCCTAACTCCTACTTAATTATTTACCTTGATTATAGAGCCACCTCCTTAGTTGGGAAAATGTTAAATTGCGTAATATATATAGGCCTAGTAAATACAGGGTGTCCGGGAAAGACCTGACGAAAAAAAAAATTATATATCTGAAACTATTGCATTTATTGACGTGATGTTTTCACGGTTACAAAGAGAAACACGATGAGTTTTAATAAGCCTCTATGTGAGCATCATTTATGGCCCGATACTCAATTTCGCGAAAGCATCTCCGGTGTGACTAGTGCTATTGCATCGTAGATTCGGCCACGCAAATCTGCATTATCGGTCACAGGCGTGCGATACACTTTGTCTTCACAAAATCCCAGAGAAAGAAATCCAGTGGGGTCATGTCAGGTGACCTTGGTGGCCATGGTGTAGGTCCTTCTCTCCCATGGACTGTGGATTTTGGCATTTGCAGTTGTCTTGCCGCCTCACAAATGGATTTCCTCGGGCTTCTTTCAAAAGCAGCCAGTACACTTTCAATGTAATTGTCGTTTATGCGCGATTTCTTTGCCTTTCCCTGCTGTGACTCAACATTACCTATCTCCAAAAATTGCTTGTGCCAATGAAGGATGCTGTTTCGGGCGGGAGGATTTTGGCCGTTGTCTGTTTGGAAACGACGTTGTAGGCTACGCACAACTTGCATTCCCAGTTTTCAGAATAAGAACAAGCTGCGCAGAACAAGTTTTTTCTCGTTTCTCCTCGTGCAACAACAATGTGCATGCTCATGCGCATTACGGGATGCTACAAAACAAAACTTTTTGAGTTTGTCTTTCTAACTGTGAAAATACTGAGGTAGTAACTGTAATAGTTTCTGATATATAATTATTTCTTTTTCGTCAGGTCTTTCCCGGACACGGTGTATATTTTACTTTATTTACACATTATTAAGACCAGCTAGGCCTACAAACATGTACTGGTAACAATATAAATTTGAAAGAAAAAAGACATCAAAGTTATTATTATTATTATTATTATTATTTTTTTTTTTTTTTAAGTTTTGGAAATACAAGTAGCTTGCTACGTCAAAGTTATTAAGTTAACAAAATCAAGATGGATTATTAAAATTGTTATATTTTAAAGAAAATAATGATGGCCTATATCCAACTTACTTTTCCTATGAAACTTTATGAAAAGAATTTAATGTGGAAAGTCTTTATTATAATCCTATTTTGGTATTTCTTTAGTCCTAAAGATTATTATAGGCATATTCAGAGAATTTTAAGATATATTATTTTATTTCATCCAAACATTTTTACACCAAATTAAGGATGCATAATTAAAAAATAAATAAATAGTGGTAAAAAAGTAGATAGTTTTCTCCTTAGTATAGGCCTAATAAATTTTTATGTAGGCCTACGCCTATCTACAAGAAGGACCGGGAATCAAAATATATTTCAAGCCGAAAAATCCCTTTAGGCAGGCCTACAGGCTGAGGTAGATTTCAAAGTGCTTTTGGTTTAATTTATTATCGCTGCGCAGCACTCTTCTGTTTTAGCCTTGGCATGGCAAACCCGCAGTAATAAGAACTGAATTTGGTAAAGAGGAAGAGCCTACAATCATTTGTTTTGACAACAAGAATAGGATGTAATATTCTGGGAGGCCGAATCGTTGGTGTCACTGTGAACTCCATAGGGAGTACTCTAATTTATTCAAACAAAGTCTCCCTCTATACTTCACAGGGGCCGAGATATACATTTTAAAAATTTCAACCCCCTCCCCCGACCACCCCCTTGGGCCAATTTTGCTCATTAACGAACTTGTCCGAACTATTGGGCCTAGAAATAACATATTAAAATTTGGTTCAAATATCTTCAAAATTACGGCCGCTATCGTGTAAATATATATAAATATCACAATTTTTTTTTTTGAACGGCCGGTGGTTTCGTACTTAGGGGAGCATGAAACGTAAAGATATGAAAGAATTTTTCGATTATCATGACATGGTATCCATTGCAATAGGTAGATTTTTCTTCGAAATCTACCTAAAAAAAACCACTTATTTAAAATGTTCACCATTGAGTAAAATGACAGTATATAATAATAGCCTTAGGGCTAATTATTCTGAGATTGGTACTTTTCATATGAGTTTAATATTTTGAAGACGAGTTTTTAAAATTATTTTAGATTATCTAGATGTATATTGTACTTAATTTTTTGTACTTTTCTTAAAAGCCTTCATTGTTATCAGGTCTATGCATCTTATGTTCTCAATTAAATAAATAAATAGAAGAAAATCGGCACAAATGTGCAAAAGATCAATAGGCCTAATTAATATTTGCTATACTCGCTATTCGAATAACTTAGTTCTGTTGTTGCATTCAGATATTTTTATGTGATATCTGTCATAGAAGTGATCACAGAGGAGCGCACATTCTGGACCGGGCTTGTGGTACAATAAAACTGGCCTTGATAACAGTATTAGCCTGAAAACAATTTATGTACGCACATACATAAGTATAAACATTTCTAATATTAGTAATATTTAAGCCGCGCATGTGAATGGGGCAAAGGAAGATGTTCTCTTTGTTGAAAAACACATTCTAAATCGTCCTTAATGCTGCCATTGCTTCCCGGATGACGTCATGCGCAGAAACCGATTTTCGTCATTTCCGAATGGCGCTACCTAATAAATAGTATATCTACGTACCTTGAGTTCAGGGGAAGACAGAAGCTTGCTCTGTGACGTCACTGCTTTCTGCTCTGACTGCTTGCGTTATACCTCTGCGAGGAGTATGTGAAATGGTGGCATCAGTGAACAGGTAGGAAGAGAGGGGCATTAGTATTGCGGGTAGTGGGAATTTAGGGGGTTAGAACTTACGTAATACGTGTTTCCGAGTTAATGAAACATCAATCGATTTTCTTGATAGTTTATCGGTTAATTACAGCACAGTAGTTTAACTTATTATAAATCTATTTTTATATTCTGTGAGAACAATTGCCTTTCCACAAAATCTATGTTCTTTGACAAAAATAGACAATACTATCATTTGAATTAACATAATTCACTACAGTAAAAATGATTAAAAAAATGAACTGGATTAATTACCATACAAGCTCGTCTGCACCTTAGATGATACAAGATTACAGTAACAATTTTCTGACTTTCCTGTCTCTTTTTTCTTTAACAAGTTTATCAATGTTGGGACGTAATGTTTGAGCAATATTTAATCGAAGACTACATTTAGGTAGTGATTTGACAATGTACTTCTTGATTTGAGCTTTGCACATTTCATTAGTGAAAAAAATTGTTCGGCCACATATGTCGATCCAAAATTACATAATATTCGTGCGGCAAGTCTCGGGAATCTGGTTTCAGAGAAATTTCTGTAAAAGTTACCCAAGTCCCCTTTACGTTCCTATTTTGTCCTTTAACAGATCGTAGCATTGTAAGTTTAGCAGTTCCAACTGATACCGGCAAGGAACGTCTTTGACATTAACTGAATATGGGGTAGCAAAAAGTTTAAACATCGGAGAAAGGTTTTCCACATCTTGAAACCTCGATTGGAACTGAAGAAGAATGTTTTGCAGAACTAACACATGTTCTGCAGAGAGAACACTATCAGGATCGCGTACTTGCATTAACTTTGAAAAATGCTCCGTATTTCCAACCAGAAGTTGTTCTACCAACAGAGCTAAAGTGAATAGGTCCTCTAGTACCTACTGTACGGAGCTCAAGAGAAGACGAGCGGGGTATGAGGAGAGGGGAATATTGTCGCTGTGATTCCCCGTTGCACGTGCGGACCATGCATTGAAGTGTACTAATCATTCACAAAGCCTTGTACTCTTGCACAGTCGTGTGTTGCGGTTAAGTGTTTCATTTTCATTTCAGTGTTTATAAAGATTGTGTTTTATTCATCAACGTAACTAAGTTAATGGTAATAATTATTAGTAGGCCGTAGTCAATTTCGTTTACAGTATATCACAATGGAACCACAGAGGAAAAAAGGAAAAACAATACATTGTGAAGCCCGGGAAACTATTAGAAGGGTTATACTCGCTTGTGATGAGGAATCACGACAAGGAAAACTTAGCCACACAGTGAAACAAGCAAATTTGCGAATATCACATTACACTGGTATTTCAGTCAGCTCAATAACAAGAATTCGTAGAGAAGGTGCTGATGCCGGTGAGACTTCCCTTTCTACTCCAGGTAAGCACAGAAAACGCCAAGAGGAAAGAAATGTTCATTTGGACGATTTTGATAAAAGGGTAATTAGAGATACCATAAGCTAATTTTATTTAGTAAAAAAACAGGTGCCTACATGTCCAAAACTGTTGCCTGTATTGAAAGCAAAATAAACTTTTCATGGGGGGTACATTCTTTGAGAAGGGTTTTGAAAGATATGGGTTATAAATGGAAAAAATGTCAGAATGCGAGGAAGATATTAATTGAACGCCCACATATTATTGATTGGCGTTGTATGTATCTGAGGGCAATACGGCGATTCCGGGAGCAACATCGCCGTATAATATATATTGATGAAACCTGGATAGATAACAATTTGACGGTCCATAAATGTTGGCAGAGTGATAGTCAATCAGGAGTACTGACTAAGTCAAGTTCAACGAATCGCCTCATAGTCGTTCATGCTGGTTCAGAAAGTGGTTTCGGGGAAAATTCATTACTAATTTTCCAGGCTGGTAGGGCTACAGGAGATTACCACGGCCAGATGAATTCAACAAATTTTGAACGCTGGGTTACCACTCAGCTCCTGCCTAATCTACCAGAAAGAAGTGTTGTTGTTATGGATAATGCTCCATACCACAGTATTCAAGAAAACAAACCACCAACAAGAAATTCTGTAAGAGCAGAAATGATTTCGTGGCTGGAGAAAAACAACGTTCCTTTCGCCGTAGAAATGAGGAAAACTGAACTTTTTATGTTAATAGAAAGACACAAAGGCCCAGAAAAAACTTTTCGTATAGACCAAATTTTGAAATTTCATGGCCATGATGTTCTCCGATTGCCTCCATATATGTGCGACCTTAGTCCAATTGAACTTGCATGGGCAAAAATAAAACGCTTGGTACGTGAAAAAAACGTTGCTGGAGAAATGCCAATGGCAGTACTGAGGGACATGACAGCAAATGCATTTTCATCAGTTACTGAGAGTGATTGGTTAGGGTACTGCAATCATGTGCGGAAGCTGGAGACTGAATACTGGGAAAGGGATGGATTGTTGGAAAACACCATAGATCAGTTCGTAATTGCTTTGGGGGGTGCCGAAAGTGATAGTAGTGACTCGAGTGACTCACAATCATCTAAAGAAAGTGACGACAACGAGCTTGCCCGTCCTCTGTCGTCCAGCGAATATGGAAGTTCAACTTGCATCATATCACGTGAGTTAAAATTATTTTTTGAAGTAAAACTTCTTTTCTCGCGGTTGGGGTAAATCTGGGCCCTATTTCATAAAAGTTACAATTTTACAGGTGACAGGTGACATATAATTGTTTCACAAGTTTACATTTTGACAATTCCGTTTTTCATAAAAGCTGACAACTTTACATAAATGTCATGACAATTTTGTAGAATTGTATGACAATTTTACATATTGTTGTTTCTCAAAACTTTTGAGTTTACAGGTAAAAGTCTGACAAATATGTCAAATTTTAGGATACCTACCATTTATGAAACATTACTTTTTGCTGACATATTTACAAATTTACAAAGAATGTAGAATTGTCATTTCAGAAGTGACAGGCAATCTTTCATATGTAGGCCAGTCAATAGGTTATGTTAATGTGTGGCAGAACTTGGCAAAGTGTTTTTTTGTGATTTAAACTTTCTTGTTAATAAACTTTCTAATTTGTCTTGTTAATAATGAAAACTAGTAGTAGTGATATTGGTAGCAGTGAAAGTGATGAATAAATAGACATGAGACCTCGCTGGGTTTTTAGGCAACGGATTAACCTAACTTTTAATTTCAGTGACTTTGCATTAAAAGAGAAATATAAATCACTTATTTTCGATAGTAATAATTGATTGCTTAGGTATCACGTTCAATGTTGAGATCGATTATTGCACGCGTATATGAGAGCCCTCTACAATGTAATAACGTAATCTTTAGGTGACATAAAATTGTCGTGTTTATGAAAAGGGTTCTTTTAGTCTTGACAATTTACATTAATTTGCCTGTAATGTAAGGAAAAGTTTTAATATTTATGAAAAATACAATTGTCATAACATATTGACAAATTTGTCAGATTTGACATAATTGTCGTATATGTCACACCTGTAGAGTTTTATGAAATAGGGCCCTGGAAAATCAGTCACACTAAAACGAAATCAGTCACAAAATCAGTCACACTCAAAACTACGTGTTTCGGAGCGGACTGCACAGAAAACAATCAACTCAATGATTAGGAGTAATCAAAGGAAATTTTTCAGACCTTAATTCCTCAATGGCAATAGACAATTCCTAAGTAATCTAAAGGTATATTATCTATTTTATGGAACCCGGAGGTTCATTACCGCGCAAATCCAAAATTAAAAATCCAAAATTAAAAAATACAAATTTCCAAAATTAAAAAAAAAAAATTAAAAATGAAAACATCCAAAAATCCAAAATTTAATAAATAATAAATTCAAAAATTAAAAATTAAAAACTAAAAATCGAAAATAGGCTACCAAAATTGAAGAAATCTAAAAATCCAAAATTAAAAAAACTAAAATACAAAATTAAAAAATCAAAAAAATAACAAATTCAAAGAATCAAAATAGAAAAAATCCAAAATTAAAAAATTAAAAGATCCAAAATTAAACAAATTAAAAAAATTAAAAATCAAAAATTAAAAATCCAAAATTAAAAAATACAAATTTCCAAAATTAAAAAACAAAATTAGAAATTATAACATCCAAAAATCCAAAATTTAATAAATAATCAAATTAAAAATTAAAAATCCAAAAATAAAAATATAAAAATATAAAACAACTCAATGATAGAAAATTTAAAAAATCCAAAATTAAGAATTGAAAGAACCAAAATGAAAAGTCCAAAAACCCAATATTAAAAAGTCCAATAATGCAAAATTGAAAAAATCCAAGAATGAAAAATTGAAGAAATAAAAAAATAAAATAAAGTTTTACTTCTGTCTCGTGGCCTTCCACTCACTCTTTTTTTTATATACCATAATTATAAGCAGCCTTTATTGTTGCTAAAAATCGTTACATAATATTAGATTTCATAGAGTACTATTCATTGTTCGCATCTATTATAAAATCGAGATTCATACACTAATATTAATTTTATTAATTCCTTTATAAATTTGTTGTAAGTTACAAAAAACAGCGTATGAATCTCGTGCACTTTAAACTCGTTATACAGTGTTATGCAATTATTATATTCGTTACTCGTGTAATAAAGTACAACATTGTAAACTTTTTTTAAATTACATATTACATATTATACTATTACAATAATTATTTTTTGCAGATTAAATTATTCTTAAATTGTCGAATTCCTGAATAAAGTAACGGAAGAAAATTAAATTGAAGTAGTTATAGTCTTTGAGAGTAACCGGTAACTTATAACTTAATAATTGTAGGCCTAATTGTTAACGGTTAAAAATAAAATTCTTTCACATTAAAACGTTGAACTAGAAACGCGACTAATATTTTCAGGACAGGTAGTATTAAGATGCGATCGCTAAACATGCTGAGACTTTGGCCTTATGTAGCACATTCCTTCCGTTCGTCTTCTCTTGAGCTCCGTACAGTAGCTCTAGCGTACTCTAAACACCCCTACTACCGTGTGCTCTTGCTGACGTCACACACAAGGGATCCGCATGCACTTGCTCCACAAACGTCATCACAAGACGTACTTGACTTCCCCTGCAGTTAGTTAACCAAGTGGATATATTCGACTTCAGGCTCGCGGTGCGACCAGGTCGTTTCGTACAGTGCTGGTACATTTTTACACAATTAGACTCATTTTTACATATTTTAGACAGCGATTTTAAATATTTCTTCAGTTCTAAAATGGTGTTATTTAATTTCTACGACGTCCTTCTCCATTAGACGCTTTACATATTACATTCTATACGACACTGCAGACGAATCGGGTCTTCACCACGTGCGTGTACTTGCCCTGGAACGTGGTATACGTTTTCCAATCATCTTTTTTAAGGATTTCACGTTATTCTGGTGACAAGATATTATAGTGAAGAAACTTATTAGATACTCTTTCACTATCCAGTTAGGCGTTAGCTGAGGCCGTTACGTTATGTAAGGGAGGCAGTCCTATGGCCAAGTGCACCGACCATGATTAGTGTAATCAGCGTTTATAATTTCTTCCTAACCTATAATTAGGGAAAGTTATGGAGCATCAACCTCGATTAGTGTCGAAATCGCCGATTACCGGTTGATTAAACTTAAACAGTCAAAATCGGGCGGTTACTGAAGCTAAACAATGATTAGCAGTTTGCTAAAATGGCGGGGGTCAACTACAAACAATAGATGAGACTCTCTTCTCATCGAATTAGGTCTCGATATTAATGTTATCAGTATCATAATACAATTTTTCCGAACTGAAAAGTACAATAAATATTATATAAACACATCTCATAGACCTACAAAGATAGTTTTAAGTCTCGAAGCGCGACACACGAGAAGCCTTAGGCTAGGGCTCCACTAGCAGTATTTGACTGCTGCCGCGAGCAGCATTCTACTGCCTAAATTTTTACTGCGAGAAGGTGGCTTCACTTGCTGTAAATTTTCTGCGAAAAAAAGCTGTAGTTTACTGCTCCGCTCTGCTCAGCCCGGCTTCACTAGCAGTTTTGTTCTGCGTTGCACACAGCGTTGTGGGGTTCTTGTGCATAGAATATAGACTGTCTTGTAATAATTGGTGGAAATGAGTGCATTGTATATCTTAAAAGTAATTGACCCATTTCATCTCAGATCATACAGGGGGTGTCACATCAACATCATGGATTTTGCTGAAAAAAAATATATGTTAAAGGACCACATGACCTATGTTCAGAAATGAAATATTTTCCTTCACACTTGATTTGTAACAATGTTACAGGCAGTGGCGTAGGAAGGGGGGTGCGGGGGGTGCGGCCCGCCCCGGGTGCCATCACCCGAGGGGGTGACAAAATAAAAATATATATTTGTAAGTAAAAAGTCGCTCAAGGGAATTTAAAGAAAACAATAATATTATTTAAAACAATTAAATAAGCTTAACAACTATCTACAAGTCAACATGCGTATTGAAACTTCTTTTAGTTTTAAATGCAGTCAACATAGGTAATAAAACGCGACCCCGAAGTATCCGGCAATCTTGATTTTGAACTGGTATGTGCGCATATTTAAGGATCGATTATTGATAACACAGTTCCGTAAAATACTAACATGACTTGTTTATGAAATTTATTAGATAGATAGATAGATAGATAGCGTTCTTATGCTGGAGACATTCACAGAATGTATAGCAACATCAGAAAACTAAACATTATGGGCTACCAATTGATACTAAAAAATTCATCAAGGTCATAGATTGGGTTGGCCACCAATTTAGTCTTGAGTGCCCTCTTGAAGGCTTGTAGGGTTGACTTCTTAATGCCATCAGGTAAACTATTGAATAATTTGATAGAGACTGTGTCAAAACTTCTTTGAGTGATGCTGAATTTGTTTTTATTCGGATAAACGTTATCTCTATTAGGATCAACCTATAAAAAATCTGATGTATAATTCACATAACTTCCTCTGCCCAAATAAAAGCCTCTCCTTATAAATGAAAGAAAGTCGTCGTCGTCAATCTTCGTGTTACATTCCCAAAAGGTACCTAACCCAAATACAAAATTTTGTTTTCGTACGATTTTCCGTTACAAGAGGCCGTATTGCAAAGAGCGTGTATTCAGAGTGTGTGGCTTATAACTACCCTTCAGAGAATTATTTCGGAAAAGTTTTTTAAATAAAAGTTTTAGCTCTTAGTGTTAGAAACCCACGGGCAAAATTTAAATAAAAATGTTAGAGCCGTTTTAGAAAAAAGAAACTTTCTTTATGCAAAAATAAGAAAAACTCTTCTCCAATCTACGGTTCACATTTTGAAAGGTACCTGACAAAATTTTGTCCTTTTATCAAAATTCAACTTTCCAAAATTCGAGATTTCGCTTGGAAAACAAAATATAAAAATATAAAAAATAACTCCAAAAATAAAATTTGCACAATTTCGGGAGTGTATTTTGGCCTAGAAATGTGAGAACAAAAGATGTTCGCTTTATTAATGGTAACACCCACAATTCGTGAATCTGCCGCTCACGAAAACAATGTATATCTGTCTGTCTATAACGTACTTCAGATTAATAATAATAACAAAATAATATTATTAATACTAATAATAGCATTTATTGTCGTTTAACAGTACAATGTACAGCAAAATGTGCTTGATATGTATGTCTCCTTAATCCTAAAAAAATTCGCTGAATTAGGTTAACTATGTCTTATTTGCATCACTGGAAGCACTGGTTACAACATGGCGACAACATGGTAACTCGAATCGCTTAATGGATGGTTGATTCATAGAATGCCATGATTTTGGAGATTAGTTTGTTTTTATATAACAAGTAATTATTACTAATATTGTATAATCCGTTGAGTTTACGAGTTACTTCAGATAAATTTGTTGCAGCACCATCTATCGATAAACTCTTTAAACTCTCGTGGAATTACCTTTTACTATTAAAAAAAAACACTTGGAACTGTTCCATCTTTTTATAATTTAAATTTGGGGGGGGGGGTGACAAGAAATTTTCCGCACCGGGTACCACCAAAGCTTGCTACGCCACTGGTTACAGGCACACAAAGAATCGGGATTTTGGTAAAGAGTTGTACGCAAAGAAAATATTGCAATTTTCAAAGCGCTATAAATCAGAAACCAAAGATTATGGAGACTTGAGGTTTTTTTTATTTGAAAGCCTGTTCATAGTAGTTTCAAATCATGATATGGGAAGACATTTTTAAAATTCTCTTTAACTCTAAAATTCAACATGAAAATACAAAAAATTGAATTTTTTCCAAAGTTCATGTATTTTTTTTGAATATGTGAACAGTCGTAAGTCATTACTTTTATTGAGATAATGTGGTGTGGAAACTGGACTAATTATTAGCAATAAAATTTCTGCCCTAGCTTCTCACATTAAGTAGATAAATCTTTCTAAAAAGTGAAAAAACACATTTTTGACTGTTTGTTAGAAATTATTTTCTCCAAAACACCCATCTCAAAAGTTTTGAAAATTACACAAAATATTCTTTGATGGTTGTTCTTATAGGTGGTACAATCACATTGGGGGATATTTGTGTGGAAAACCTGAGAGAATTTTTTCAAAACTACTCTACCTGTTCCATAATGTTGGACATTTAGTATATAATGTATTACATTGACAACACTGTATTTGCCAAATGTTTTCAATGTACACAGTTCTATTAAATGAAATTGTATTGAAAGATCATACCATAGATGGTTGAGTCCATTTCCGGAGTGACGTCACTTGAATAACATAAACATGCAGTTGAGGAAATGTTCGTCGTAATCTTGATGTTTATGAAGCTAATTGTATACATATGTAAATGTATTGGAACTGAATACTGTTGGATTGTGCAGCATCCATACTATAATTTAAATACAGGTTGTGTAATATTTAGTTTCTTTGTACAGTTTATAATGTTGGCAACAGAGACTACTGTGTTTTGTTTCTTAAGTCTCTGTGCAAGATGGCATCCATTTCCGTTTGTGTATGATGAACTCTGTCTTCCGCCTGTGTCATGTGAGGATGCAAGTATTAATAAATGCTCCTGCAAATGAAGAATCCGTGTATATCTTTGAAATATAAGATCATCCACTCCAAGAATCCATCAAATACAATCGGAGGACCAGCTATAATTGTAGCAAAAAGATGTAGCTTAATGACATTGTTACTTCTCACTATCTAGAATATTTGCACATTAATGTTCGTAGAAATGATAAAATTTGAATGTTTACAGTATCTGAAGCTCAGAATGAGGATTTGCATTGAATTAAGTGATTTACACACTTGCTAATTGATAAATGTCTGCATTTATTATCAATCACAATTACATTAAATTCTCTTTGAGACTGCGAATCTCACGAAGCCCACTAATCCTTGGTCCAAATATGCTGTGAAACGTACCTTTGGTATGTGATTCACGAAATTACTCACAAAATGAAGGATTTTCCCCTTGGTTAGTATTAATGTCCTGAGGATTGATGAAGATTTATTATCTTCGTAAAGAAGTCCTTGCGGTCCTTAATATTCATGGTCGTTGAATTACTGAATCCATGATAAAAATGAAGAAAAAGGCCTTTTGCCCGAAATTAGCAATATCTTGAAATGCTAGAAACCTTTAATAAGTTGAAAAAGAATTCCTTGCTCTTGGAAAAGGTGAATGGAACGTGGATGAAGCTATCCATTTCGAAGAAGTGTGATTAAAAAAACAGAAGGTTGAAATAATTAGATATTCGCCAACCCAAAAAATAGCTTGATCAAAATATATTGAATTAATTAATCAATTCATGAAAAAACACTACACTAAATATAATAATCTCAAAATAAATAAAAATAAACAAAGAAATGTTTTAATAGGAAAGTATTTACAAATAAATTTCCCATGTGCTTCTCAAGCACATGGACAGTCAGCCCAGCTTCATAAGTTTAATGCAGAACACATGAAGATGACAGAAGAACTCTTCTCAGCAGTGTGATGTTACAAGTGAAAAATATAGGCCTAATGATATTTCAGTATTTGTATAATATGTTAACATATATTTTACCTTAAGTAGTTTTTCTACTACTTTTGTCTAAATCTAGTGATCAATATTAATAATTAACCGAAACTGATGGACTCTCACAAAGAACCAGCAATACCCTTTGCTGAATTTGGACTCAAAAACCTCTAGTGGTAAGATTTCCATTCCGGAAATGGACTCAACCATCTATGGTGTGATCTTTCAATACAATTTAATTTAATAGAACCGTGTACATTGAAAACATTTGGCAAATACAGTGTTGTCAATGTATTACATTATATACTAAATGTCCAACATTATGGAACAGGTAGAGTAGTTTTGAAAAAATTCTCTCAGGTTTTCCACACAAATATCCCCCAATGTGATTGTACCACCAAAAAGAACAACCATCAAAGAATATTTTGTGTAATTTTAAAAACTTTTGAGATGGGTGTTTTGGAGAAAATAATTTCTAAAAAACAGTCAAAAATGTATTTTTTCACTTTTTAGAAAGGTTTATCTACTTAATGTGAGACGCTGGAGCAGAAATTTTATTGCTAATAATTAGTCCAGTTTCCATACCATATTATCCCAATAAAAGTCATGACTTACGACTGTTCACATATTCAAAAAAAAAATACATGAACTTTGGGGAAAAAATTCAATTTTTTGTATTTTCATGTTGAATTTTAGAGTTAAAGAGAATTTTTAAAATGTTAAATTGTACAATACAGGATACATCTCTACTTGCACTATGATCTCTTCACTGTCTAGTTCCATTTTGCCAGTACACAAACAAACAAACAATGAACAACAACAATTATACAACAAGGGCGCTCGAGACAATGAGTTACTGCCGCTGCCAGCAGATTTCTACAGCTAGTGAAGCCAGATTGCCGCAGCAGATTACTGCGCCAAAATGGAACATGTTCTATTCCGCGGCAGTAGAAATTTTTACTGCCGCAGTAATTGTGTTAAGAGCAGTAAAATGACTGCCCATATAGCCACCTAGGCTTGTTGGCGTGTGTTCCATTTTCAAGCAGTAGAATGCTGCTCGCTTCAGCAGTCGAATACTGCTAGTGGAGCCGTAGCCTAAGTTTCACATTGGTAACATTCAAGCCATGTTCCTAACGTCGTTCGAAACTGAGTGGTTATAGTACTGAGCTGTGGTGCAAGAGGTCGCAGGTTCTAACCCCGGTCGCGACTCGTTATTTCTTTATCATAATATTTTTAAGTTTAATTAGTGTATCGGTACTGTATGAAATTTTAAGAATTCACTGTCAACAACAATAATAATGATAATAATAATTATTATTATTACACAAGTCAACAGTCAAAATGTATTCGAGATAAAATTAACCATACATTACTAATTTAGAGTCGCTAAACACGAAAATGACATCCATTTTTGTCTATTAGTTCTCATTTCTACAATACACAGGTCAGGTTGTTTTACTAAAAACAAGATTTTAGCCGAGTAACTTTGTTTGAAACAGACTGCACCGGAAATTTAAGGGTGAATATTTATGGCTCTAGCAGATAAGTCCAACCCTCAAACTGATATTCCTTTATAAACTCAGTTCAGTTCTTGCTTTGTGAGTGAGAAAACTGGGTATCAATGCGCTTTGAAATAGTTAAAATAGGGAGTGATTTAATCGTTATTGTGAGTTATTATAATTATAATTATAAAATAACATATACGCGTATATATTATCCTTTCTTTAATAGAATTGGCATGAAGGGCACAGAATGCCGCGTAAGCGTGTTTACAATCCAAATAACTTTTGTTTTATCTGTGGAGAAATGACTTTTAAATCGCAAAAGGTACAGTTAACTCCTATTGTTAAAAATACCTATCATCTTTATTTTGGTTGCAAGGTTGGTGATCAGGACAATCGTTTAACCCATATTTGTTGTCGTACGTGTTCCACAAACCTACGCGAGTGGCTAAATGGAAACGGGGATATATGAATTTTGCTATAAGTTACCAATGGTGTGGAGGGAACAAAGCAGCCATGTAGATGATTGCTACTTCTGTCTGGTTCCTCCTGTAGTCAGAATGAATAGTAAGAAGAAGCACGTTTTAACTTACCCAAATATCCTGTCCACTATCCGCCTTGTGCCCCATAGCCATGAATTACCTATACCTATACCTCCAGCCTCCTTCACAATTGATTCTGACAATGAGTACAACACACCATCACCCCCCTCTGACGAAGCAATGCAGAGACCATCAACAGCTCAAGATACAGATTTTGTGCCTGATTCAGTGAATATAAAATCAGAGGGGAATATTCATAGGTCCCCAAATAAGAAAACTAGTGGCTGATGAACATTTTCATGGACTTCTAACAGGCAAGGAGAAAACTGCAGGGGTAGCGTTCACTAGAGTTGTACTTAATTTCCTTGGCAACGAAAGGGAGTCTAATTACAGAATGTCGATGGCTTATAATAGAATGGAGTGCAATATGTCTCTCAAGATGCATTTCCTTCACTCTCACCTGGACTTCTTCCCTGACAATCTTGGAGCAGTAAGCGACAAGTATGGTGAACGTTTACACCAAGACATCGCTGCTCTAGAACGACGTTATCAGGGGAAATGGAACACGAATATGATTGCTGACTACTGCTGGTCTGTAGTAAGAGATGCTCCTGAGATAAAGTACACTAGAGAAGCCAAAAGACCACGTTTATGAGGTATGTGATTAAAGAGTACGTACATTTTCTTGCATGAACAACAATGAAAGCTATATAGCCGATAGGCCTATCTTCTAAACGAGAACTAATAAAAAAATTTTACTGTCATTTTCGAATTTAGGAGACCAAATTACATAAGATTTGATGCATTTTATTTCGGATACAAAAAGCTTTTTTAATTTTGTTGACTTGTGTTATTATTTCGTCCAGGTATCAAATACATATTTGATGTTGGACATGTCCGAAACTTACAATCTGAATTATACAATAGTTATACAATTGATATACAATAGAGATACATGCTAAGGCTATCCATTTCACAGTTCTTCTATCCTGTAGAGTGCTTTCTGGCATAGGTACGTATTATTTTAATTTATTTGCCAATTTTGTCCCGGGACACTGTTTTATACTGTCTGGTAGTTTGTTATAAAATTTTACCCCGACTACATATGGATCCATTCCCGATGCTTTTTTGTTGTGCCCTATTGTGTATAAGTTCTATCTTGATCTTGTGTCGTACTGATGTATCTCTTCTATTGTGACATTCATTTTTTATTTTGATTTTACAAGTAAAACTACCCTGAATATATATAAGGATATTACTGTTATTACTGCCCTGTATAATTCTTGGTGAATCATTATATAAGGTATTGACAGAGAATTCATTAAGTTTCATTCAGTAGACTGCAGTCTGAATCATTATGACAGTTTATTACATTATATAAATACATTGGGCGTGAATTTTTAAAATATTATACGGTAAACTGTATTTACATTTTTAAAATATTGCAAAATTTTAAAAAATACACAGACACAAGGCAGTAGCAGCGAATTCTATAAACTCTTATACGGAACACTGTATTTCAGTTTTAAAATAATCTGAAAGCAAAATATATATATATAACGTAGTGGCAGTGAAGTCTTAACATATTAAACGGTACAGTGTATTTATGTTTGTAAAATATATGAAAGCAAAACAAAAGAAAAAACAAGGCTATGGCAGTGTATTTTTGAAATTCAAGTGTTTACAATATTATAAAAGCCAAAGAAAACACAATGTGCAGATGATGACTTTGAAAAGAGTTATTATATCTGGAATATCTTGAACGGAATGAAAATGAGCGTAGAAATTTAATAGTGCAGCGAGGAGATCCTTTCGAAGAACATTCCGTTAGGAAATTCGTGGAGAGATTTCGCCTGTCTAAACAAACAGTTTCACAGGTACTGCAATTCCCAACAGAAAGAAATCATCCTGTTTCTGATATCTACTACTAACTGTATTGAGGTATTATGCTACCTGATCATTCAATATTGTTGTAGGGGAGATTGTGGACATGCTCAGAACTGCAGCTCGAATCATACAATGCAATAGCCTCACTGACTCACCGATACATAATATGCTTCCCTACATCACAGGCAAAGCAGATAATATCCCCGCTCCTCCATGGTGTCTTCTTGTTGTTATCTTCTTCTTCTTCTTCTTCTTCCTCCTCTAGGTAATGGCTTCGTCAACAAAAGAACGCGTTCATTATACTACGCTCGCTTTCCGATTTTATGCTCTGTGTTTAAACAAGCCGTCAGCTAAACACGGCCCCGTAATAGAAATTAGGATTGGTGCACCACATTTCTTTTTAATCATCTTTAAAATCTTAAACGTGTGTAAATAAACACTGTTTAACAAAATCTTAATCAGTGTTAATGCACTTGGCCACTAACCTAACACATAATTCCGAGGCCAATACACTGAATAAGAAGAAGAACCAAGTGGATACTAGCGTGATACCGTCAATGTTTTCAACTCAGCATGTTTCGCTTGCTTTCGAATTCCCGCCACCTCTGTCTGTGACGTCGTTCATGCTTTAATTTGAGGGCGAGCTCTGTACTTTTGCTCTGCTGGAATGCTCTGTGTGCGTGTCCGTGCACCTGCCTTCCTGGTCCGATTCCTAATGCATTAAAATGTACACTAGGAAGTGACGTCAGCAAGTGGGCTTCCAAATGGCTTCTAAACAGAGTGGAGAGTCGGCATCTGGCTAGTCTGTATCGAAGAACCTTCGCTTCGAGCACTTGATGGAAACCGTTTTGAAATTGAGATATTCTTGTAATGTGAGCATAGGGTATTAACCATTCTTCAATGTTTTCGATTGTCTTTACAAGTGAGTGCATCTGTAATGATTTTCATGAATGAAACCATCAACTTTATTCACAGAATCCCATAGGATGTGTGCTGTATGTTGAAGGTAGACATTCTAACCACCATACTTGGTTAGACTGTTCAGACGAAAATTGATATGAAGTACCTACAATGCAGGTTCTACAGACCGTAACAGAATCCCGCTTCAAGTGGAGGGTGAACCAAGTGTGGGTAGGCGAGGGAGACTGGGCGAGAGCAAATGAGGATTTGGAATTCAGTCTGATGTAATTTATTCTAATTCAAGAAATATTTATGTAAATATCGTGTGCAACCAGAATAAATTTATATCTTTTCGTTTAATTAAGAGGGAGGAATAGTATGTGCCTACAACACCTGTAGATTTGTAAAATAACTCAGTCTCGTTTCAGAAAGAGGTTGATTAATCTTCATTAAAACGTTTTAATCACGTGCATAGATAACATTCTACAGTCTTATTATTGTGTAGTTAATATGGTTCTTCAGTTTCCGTAATAAGTTATAAGTTAGAATGAAAAGTTTATTTATCATAAATTAATAACATTGTTTTAAGATAACTGTTCAAAGTTCAAGTTTTCTAGCACAAAGAGTTTATGACAGAAAGATACATGGGCCTGTACTGCGTGTCGAAAGGTAGGAGAAAAAAATGGTTAGACTATGCTCCAACCAACGAAGGCTTGAAGTGACAGATATCGGTTAAAATTATATTTAAATGAGGTACAATGCATCACTTTTGCTATTTTCACTAGAACAACCCTGTAAAATGAAAGCAATATACTTCATAAAATAAAACTTTACCTTAAAAATGCAGTTCAAGTCTTCATACCAGATTTTCAAAAAAAATAAAGATATTTCATATGCCGTTGAAAACTGTGGAAACAAAACCTCTAGTTTTAAACATTGTAAGAATCTTATGTTTCATTAGTACATAGAAACGTAGAAGTGTTTTGAACGAGAAGTTCTTACAATTATGTTAGACTTAAGAGACATATCACACTAATTTATATATGTTTAAACAGTAAAACGAGAAGGTCAGAATTAAAACAATTAACTATTGAACCGTTGAGGATGAATGTGGTGAAATAAATTGCAAATTAAGAACCCAAGCTATATGCCACTCCAATCTGAAAAAAAGATGAATTAGGTCTAACCATTATTGAATCAAATACACCTGCTTCCAAGATAACAAGTGTTAACACAAAATGTGGCACATTGCTGCTGCTGAATAGTATTTTGTCGTGAATTGACAATGCATGAAACCAATCAAGTCGCATAAAGTATCCTATATGAATTTGGTTTAGAAAAATATATATTCTGAAACAACAGTGAACTATTCAGAACAGACTGCTCCTGTGTACCAAGCTTTACAGTTATTTAGAATATTACAACATGGGACCCATTGCAATACTCTGTCATTTCCTATTCCCTCTTTCCAAAGTACATCCAGCATCATTCTGTTGAGAGTGACGGAAGACAAGCGGTCCGAGTAACAAGTATATCGGCTTGCGGAGCGATGCTACATAGGCAAAATCACATGCGAAATCAGATTTATTTGTAGTATACTGTTCGGTAGGCAGAGATCGGAAACCTGTATAGGTTGAATGTTGATTTTATGTATTTTCCTGAGCTATTATATGTTGGCTACCATTGCGGGTCGTTTATTTTCTACATGCATAACCATCCATTATTTCTTTACAGTGTACCAGAGCCCACTTCGCCACACCAGCACGTAACTTGATTTAAGGAAGGCGAAGTAGAAAACACCAAGAGGTGGACGAAATTTGAAGCTGATAGGCTATATAAACGGTAACTAGAGCTATCTTTCTTCAAAGTCTGATTGGCAGACTAAAGCCACTAAAGAAAAAATTAACTGAACCCATAAAATACAGATTCATTAACAAGTTTACTGATAATTGCGGTAAAGTCCCAACTAAGAGATCCACACACTCTAAAAAGAGATTATCAGGTAATCTCTGATAGGTTTGATTAAGACTATTTCATGAATAAACTGTAACGGATTTTGTAAATAATTTGTTCTTACTATGTTGTCAATATTCTGTTAAATCGCATTGTAGGGGGGCCCACTTTGAAAACCAACTTTCTCCTCATAAAACACCTGATATGACACGTATTTTTGTTATAGGTAGTTCTCTGGAGAAGAGATGTTGCCTCGACGAATGATTCGGTCCACATCCACATTTGATTATAACACGATCCAGCGAAAAGTAGCGTGAATTCCGCCATATTTTTGTCTCCGTATGATGAAGAAACTCGTGATTGGACGTTAGAGGTGTGACGTCACACCAGCTGAACACGTTAAATTCTGGGAAACAGGTTCACCAATACAACGAACCTCGCGGGAGGTACAATATGGCACATTTACGAAACGGGAGAATTCAGAATGCCCTACTAAATTAGTATCACTGTTCATAACCTAACAGAGCATGTCACTAAGATCGTTCCTAACATAACTGCCACTAAACTAATACTTCTGCAGAATTCAGAATGCCCTACTACATTAATATTACCGTTCATAACCTAACAGAACCTGTCTCTAATTAGTAATACCGTTCCTAAATTAACTGCCACTAAACTAGAATTTCGGAAGAATTCAGAATACCCTACTAAATTCATATCACTGTTCATAATCTAACAGAACCTCTCACTAATGATATATGATAAGCAATGTACAAGAAGCGTCATGTTGGTCAACCTGCCTCGCTGAGAAACAAAAAACATCACCCGTCCGTGGAAACCTGCACACATCGCGAGATGGGCCCCCCTACATTGCGACTTTGCCCAATATTCTATCAGCCGTAAGATCATGGCATACTAGATGAATGAACAGTCCACAAATCGATTCGATTAATCGATCCGAGTTCCCAATGATACCAATAGTGCGCATAACAAGATGGAGGGCGTCGTGGTAATTGCTTACATTAAAATGCTATAAAAGCATACGAACTGGCTTGCACCGAATCGAAATTGTGTTTTTAATCAATGGACATTTATATTATTTGAATTTCGAAACAAGTTATGTTGTATAAAATAATGTGTTTTTGTGATGGTTAATGACAGTTTGTGACGTATTAATCACCGCACATTGATGCCTTACGTGTGCAATAACGAGCTCACGATTTTATTAGATAAAACCACATCCTCATATTAATAGCAATCATTTTATAAGATAAACGATCGTGATTGGTCTATATACGAGGAATTGCTAAACGTTATTGGAAAATATCAAACACGCGGCCTATGAGTGGAAAAGTCTTCGTAAAACACCTACAATCATAAAAATTTCGTTCTGCCTCGTTCTGTGGAGAGGAGATGTCTTGATGAATGATTTAGTCTAACCCGCTCGCCCACCCTAAATAATTCACTTTCTTTCATATATTTCGATCTGGCTGAAAGTGACGAAATTTCCGTCATATTTACTTCGCACTTTTGTTTGTATTTCGGTGATGTGACGTCACACAGCAAACATTCTGGGTACCAGAGTGACCAACACAAGTAAACACGCGGGAGATTAGATATGGCAAATTACGAAACGCGAGAAATTCGGTATTCCCCTGATAAACATGTTCCTAATATGACTGTCTCTAACCTAGAATCTGACTGCCAGTACTTACTTTAATGCAGAAGTGAGTATATGACATTAGGAAACGCGAGCAATTCAGAATATCACTGTTACTAAATTAGCTGCCGTTAACCTAGCTCTACATGTCACTACTACTAATATAACTTTTCCAAAATGCCCCTGCCAATCTGATATGACTATTCCTAATCTAACTACGACTATCCTTGCTGTTACATGTCACTTATACTAATATCACGTAATTCATTCTCAAACTGCAAAACAAAAGTAGTAAAACTAACGTTGCATCCGTTAATACAGAGCACACCGGCCATTGCACTGGTGCATCCTGTCATCCTGCTTCGGCGGAAAACAAAAAACAAAAAAAGTAGCATCGTCAGTTCAAACTTGCATACCGCGAGATGCGGATTCCCTAACTGGGGTATGCTATTATTAGAAATGACTATCAATGGAGCTAAAAACAAGAAAAACAAATGACACCTATAATTTACACTCTGAAAATAGCATTAAAACAAATAAGATATATCCAGATAAATTTAATTGAATGAGCAAGTTCAAAACTGAATTAATTGAAGGGCGAGTAATGCACCGATATCCTACTCATTTAATATGTGAACTTGAACTGAATACTCTCTGTAGTTTATTTCATGTAACAGTCGGTCAAATAAAAAAAAAACGTCGGGCGTTATTTGGTTAAGAACCACGAACGAGCAGATGCGCATGTACCGGAAGACTTAAGGTTAGGTTCACACCTGCCTCTTGTCTATCCATGTATTTTCTTGATTATTTGCATGCAAGATCTTATAAATTCGCGAGGAATATGTTTATTCAAGGAGCATTTTTTTAATTATTTTATTTTATAAAACCGGTACTTGTTGTGCAAAATCAATAGCTTTCGCTTAAACGTATTTTCAAGCTTGGATAGGCTATTACAATCTCAACAGAATTATGTAGGCTATTCTCATCTGTTCGCAATAGAGTACTGGTCAAGACATCGGTTCAATCCTTAGTGAGATCTTGTGTATTTTTATTTTTTATTTATGTTTATTTTTTCAATTGTGACAATGACTGGAATAAAACAATAATTACTTCTAATGTGTAGGATCCGGGATAAATCCGGAGCGATAGGAATACAATGTAGGAATAGGATAGAAAATTACAATAAATCTCTGATAGCGGAGGACTTTGAAAGCAAGAGTGGACTATGACGCAGGACGTTGAAGTCAGGGACCCAAGGAATTATAATTGGACAACAATCTAAACATGTTATTAAACTTGCACTTTTATTCACTCTTGTAAACTACTGGTTAATTAGGAGATGAAACTTGAATAAGAAATACAGAAACACTTTTAAAACAATGAACTGAAAATGGCGCGGAATGATGTTGCACCACTGGACGAAATTATGTAAACTTTGTAATTACCAATAAATTATATATTTATTTATTTATTTATTTACCTTATTAGTACAAAACAAATATTCATAACCGATGCCCGAATGAGCAAAAGCTCGTGCTCGGGCTCAGCTCAGCACAAAAACAAAAAACAGTGAACACTGGAAATTATAAAACAAAAAATTCAGGGCAAAGCGACGTTACAAAACACACAAACACACACTCACACACATGGCATACACAAATACACTCACAAAACAAGGCAAATAGTAAATAACATAAATCAAAAGCAAAACATATAATTAAAAATTATGTGTAAGAGAGGAATGACAAGCACGAGTAGCCAAAATGAAAAGCAAAAACTTTGGATATTGTAAAATGAGTCATGCATTAGGTTGAATAAATTTTATAAGTTTCTTTCTTGAATCTGTGTAAATTTAGATAATATAGTTCAGGATGAGCTCTTATTAGTGAGTTGTATAATCTTGGGCCGAAATTTATACTGTGATTTAATCCAGCAGAGGTAGAACATTTGGGTTCATATAGAATAGAATTTTGATTCAGTCTGGTAAGGTAATGATGAGGATTGTTATTTTTGAAAATATTTCTATTCTTATGGAAGTAAGTCAGTAATTTGAGTTTGTATATATGTTCAATATTTAAGACATTAAATTCAGAAAATATTAGTTTTGTGGGGTAATCAGCAGGTTTACTCAGACATATTTTAATAATCCTTTTCTGTAGAATTTATAAAGGCAAGCGGTTGGATTTAGCCATTCCTCCCCAACCCAATATGCCATATTGTAATACAGATTCAACTAGAGCTATGTAAATTAAACGCAAGATATGAGGTTGTAAATAAAAACGGAGGATCGAGAATTTATATATTATTTTACGAAGCCTATTGCAAACATAAGTAATGTGCTTATTCCATCTTAGATGTTCATCAATTATAATGCCTAAATATTTGGTTTCAGTTGAATAATTTAAGGAGAGACAATTGCAGTTATCACGATTACAGTTATTATGAATGGTAATGTTTCTTGTTATCGTATTATTTAATTTTACTAAGTCAAGACCTTGGGTAGTTAAAGAAAAAGGAAGAATCGTAGTTTTAGAAGTATTCAGTGAAAGCAAATTTGCATCTAACCATTCCTTAACGATGTTGATACCTCTATTGGAGTTTTGGTAAGTTACGTCCCAGTCGTTACCGCTAAATATAACTACAGTGTCATCAGCATAAGAATATATATTACCCGAATACCTGCTCAAATCAATATTTAATAAGTCATTAATATATATCAAAAACAATATAGGACCTAATACAGTACCTTGCGGCACACCAATCAATATCAATATTCAGAATTTCGCTACAGTAATCATGGATTTTTGTTGACTGCGTCCTGTTACTCAAATAGGATTTAAAAAATTTTAGTCCAACGCCTTTAATACCAATTTTATCCAGTTTTTCTATAAGTATATCATGGTTGACAGTATCAAAAGCTTTTTGCAAATCTAAAAATATACCTAAACATTTATTACCGGCATCCAATTCTTGAATTAATTTAGATGTAACACTAATAATAGCATCATCTGTGCTGAGGTTGTTCCTGAAACCAAACTGATTATTACTTAATATATTGTGTTTATCAAGAAAGGACATTAAACGGGACTTTATACATTTTTCAAATAATTTTGCTAGGCAAGGTAAAAGAGATATAGGTCTGTAATTACTGAGATTGCATTTATCACCCGATTTGTATACTGGAATCACAATTGCGTGTTTCAATGCGGTGGGAAATATACCTTGAGACAAGCATAGATTTATTACGTGTGCAAGAGGCTTCGAAATATGTTCTATAATCATCTTTAGAGTGATGTTAGTAATACAATCTAAACCAGGAGATACGTTATTTTTAAAATGTTTTACAATTTTTATAATTTCATATTCATTCACAGGAAACAGAAAAAAGGAACTCAGGCAATCATTAGAAAACTTATAGTGATGAGAATCAAACACTTTATAATTTATTTTTGAAGCAATTTCGTTGCCATTATTTATAAAATGTGCATTAAATTCATTAGCTATATTTTCATTGTTAGAGACTTTTAACCCATTGCGACTTGTGATTTCCTTAGGCATATTTTTATTTTTACTCATATAATGCGAGTCTGTAGCCTCATTTAAGGTATCCCAAAATTTTTTAGGGTTGTTTTTATTGTCAATAATTTTTTTAGTAAAGTGTTGGATTTTCATCTTTCGAATTACACTGGTTAAGGTATTTCTATACCTTCTATAATAGGATAATAATTCAAGATTTAGTGGATCCTTTTTAACTAAATTTGCTAAATTATCTCTTGTTCGTATAGATTTAACAATGCTGGTGGTAATCCAAGGTTTAATTTTTTTATATTTACGGGCTATATTGAGTGAGACATTAGTACTAAATTTAGAAATAAGATGTAATAAAGTATTGTAAAAGTAATCGAAACAATATTCAGCATCTTCACAATTGAGTATAGAATCCCAGTTCATTGTTTTTAAATGGGATACTAGATTGTTGTAATTGATAATTTGCTTATAGTTGTGACGGGGTTCAAATGGGTTTCTCTTTAAGTTTGTAATAGGCATAGTCAGACTAGCAAATACCATATAGTGGTCAGTAATAGCACAAGTGTAAACACCAGGATTAAAGTTCAAATTACTGGTAGATTTAAAAAAGATATGGTCAAGACAAGAATCCGTTACAGACGAAGGGCGCGTAACTGCGTTTAAATATTTTATAAACCCAAACTCGTGCATAATATTCAGATAGTTTTCTCCCACGTTATCTAAATGATTTTCTAAAATTTGAATATTTATGTCCCCAATGATAATATGATATTTGGTATCTTTAGATTCGATTAAAAATTTCTCCAAATATTTCATGAATTCATTTTTGCAAAGATTTGGTGATCTATAAATAGCAGTTAACCTAATTATAATATCATTTAACGTAATATTAAAATGGATAGAATTGCAATGAGAAATATCAACAGTAATTAGAGAGACAGCAAGATTTTCTCTAAAATATACAACAATTCCGTCACATTTATTATACTTATTAATTTTAACATATTTCCTATAACCGTTAATTTCAAATCCAAGATCATGGTCAAGCCAGGTTTCTGTTAGTATAATAATATCAATCTTGAAAGAAAAAGTTTCAAGTAGAATACATAATTCCGAGAAGTTTTTATTTATGCTACGAATATTTAAATGAATAATATTTAAATCTGAGGGAGCGGCGTTTATGTGATTGTTACATTCAGCTAAGTCGTTAAAAAATGTTGTGCATTGTTTATTATTACGGAGATAGTCATCTAATTCATTCAACATTGGATTACCAGCCATTTTAATCTATAGGATAGACAGCCAATACGGAAACCAAAAAGGCTAGATATTTACAATTTATTAATATCCTGGAGACATGTGATCTTGTATACAGGGCTCATTTCGTTCTTCCTGGCGAAAATCTTTCCGTCCCGAGACCACACGAACTGGTATTCTTTCAACTTGGCTGCATCTCTAGCTTTGTTCAGCAGATCACGCGTAAACATAGTTAATTGTTCACCCATTGTAATTCTTCCATTTGTCACTTTATCATCATATCTTTGAACGGAAATCCCAGGACCGGAGGCGTCACTTCTAGCTTCATCCCTGAAACGTTGCAGCCATATATCACGACTTTTTCTTTTGAAGAATCTGATGACAATAGGTCGACATTTTCCAGGAGTAGTCGGTAGGCGGTGTGCAACACTGATGTCGTTAAGTAATTCAGTACCTCCAATGAGTGCTGCAATCTTATTTATATCCTCGTAGGTGGATTGTCCAGCAGTTTCAGGAACTCCATAGACCATAGCGTTATCCCGCCGAGTGTACTGTTGGAGGTCATTAACTTCTTGTTTCAAAAGTTCTTTTTCACGGGTAATGACCCGTAGTTGTTCCTGAGTAGATTTAAGTTCAGATCTAGTCTGTTTGAGTTCCTCATGAAGACTATCAAATTTCGCAGACATAAATTCCACAGATTTTCTCAATTCCCCAACCTCATAGTGTATAGAGGATTTTAGTTCCTCAAACATTTTCTTGAGGGTAGAAATTACTTGTTTATCCTCATTACCCTCAGATGATTCTGCAGATGCGGTCGGTCTCTTGCCCATTGTTGACTATATTGGCTTGTTAATTTTTATTGTAGCTCTCAGGAACACGTCCGCTCACTGCCGTTATTTAAACTGAACTGAAATTAATGAAATTAACTGAATATGAAATTAATGGTAATGAAATTTACTGTTATTTAAATATATTCAAAGATATTGGAACTTGCTTATTCACTTAATGTTAGCTTCACGGATGAGCGATGATGTCATCACACTAACACCTTGTAGAAACTTGTAGACGAGATCCAATAAGCATTGAATTTGACAAATGCTTAAATTATAATAAATAATTTAGCGGAATAAATAAAACTAATATTGGAAGTTTTATATCAACGATTCCGAGTTATAATACAAAGAGCGCAAGAAGCCTTTGTTAAAACCGCGAAATCAGAGCAGAGCAGAGTACGTCTTACCCGTGTTTCTGCAGATCTAATACTGACAAAGCCAAGCGACGCTACTAACTAGCGTCCCTCAAGCAAGCACCTGCCACACACAAAGCTGACACAAAGCTGATGAAATGTTGCGCCTAATTTCAGCTGAATCAGCGCAAGAAGGCACAGCGGACGATTTAAAATGGAACTAGTCACTGTACATATAAAAAATGATGGAAAAACACTTAGCTTGCGTTGACATTACACCCCGCGTTGAAGCATAGCTTTAATAAAGATAAATCAACAAATGCAAGCTGAATGAAAGCACTATATAAACACTAAAACATCACTGATTCTATTCTGTATAGGTTAGAACACGTAGCATGATGTGAGTTAAGTAGAAAGATATATGAAGTCCACATGAAGCTGGATGTATACATGTGATATGTGTTAAAACACTGACTTCTTACATATCTTACAGGAATATAATATTGAAAAACACTTATTTTCACTATTTGTATTGAAGCACACGAAGCATAAGTTGAATCAGGTAAGTAGATGATGTATAGGAGTCCAAGTGAAGCTGGAGAAGTCTTGAAGGCAGTAGAAGGTGACCCAAGACGAGCAGCGACAAAGGAAAACATCAATAACTAGGTAGGAAAGAACATTGCTATCCGAGAATTCATTGGAACAATGGAAAGATACATGATAATTATAAGAATGGAGGCAATTATCATGAACATGGTAGGAGAAATAATTCCAAAGAAAATAATAACAATAGTTACTTGAATAATACATGGAATGCAGAAATTGGGAGATGTTAGTGGAACTTCACTGTACAGAATGACTATAACTGAAGCCAGTCATAAGCCAAGAACAAAGAAATAAAATAACCCATGTAGTAATTGTGGCTTGTAATAGGGATCCCATGGCTGACGACTTCTATGCAGACAACATTAATCAATGAATTAATGTAGGTAAGGGAAGTCAGGTAGAATTGAGTCAATGATAGATGACTATTATGCACATAGTCCTAATCGATTGATCAATGCGAGAGGGACAGCCAAGAATAACATCAATGACAACACAAATGGAGAGGGACGTGAAGTACATTGAATGTTATTGGAAAATTAGATGTAATGCACTTACACAGCAAACGGAAAGTGTTACAAAGGAGAAACTTGACCTAAAGGCGGTCAAATAAGTTGCACAGGCAAAGCGTCTAGAAACGAGATCAGTCCAGTGCTTTGAATGAAAACGTAAAGAAATTCAAGCTAGAGTAGGTAAAACTCTTGAGCTGAAAGACAAAGAGAATCTTTCAAGTATCAAGATCGATAGAAAGAAAATGACATACTACACACATCGCGAGAATACGATTTGGCGTAGCAGGAAGCTAGATAAGAAATGGAATTCATATGGAAGACTTTGAATATAAGATCATAGTAATTGTCATATGCTACTCGTCTTGGGGTAGAGGACACATCTTTACTATGGGGCGCTTATATTCACCACTGGAAGTGCGCACTGTTATCACTCGAACTAAGCCATCTTCTCCAGGATGAGTAGCGGTGATCACGCCTAACTTCCATTGAAGAGGAGGAATGTTGTCTTCCTTCAAGATGACGACGGTACCAACTCGAACGTTGTCACTGGAACAAGTCCATTTCTGTCTCTGTTGTAAGGAGTGAAGATATTCTGATGACCAGCGTCTCCATAAATGTTGTAAGTGATTTTGTAAAAGTTGCCATTTTTCAACATATTTCTTATCTTCTGTCGGAGGATGCGAAGGTAGAGATGTGAGAGGTTCTCCAATTAAGAAGTGACCAGGGGAAAGATATGACAAATCAGCTGGATCATCACTAAGACGAATGAGTGGTCTAGAATTAAAACAGGCTTCAATCTGAGCTAGAAGAGTGCAAAGCTGTTCGTATGTGAGAACTTGAGCTCCCATTACTCTCCTGAGATGAAACTTCATAGATTTCACTGCTGCTTCATGTAAACCACCAAAGTGTGGGGAGCTCGGTGGGATAAACCACCAAGTATAATCATTATTTGCAGTGAAATTTTGAATTGCAGTTTCAAATTCTGTTGACTGTAGTAACAATCGGAGATCTCTTAATTTGTTGTTTGCTCCATCAAAGTTAGTGCCATTATCACTGAAGATTTCTTTACATAGTCCACGACGTGATGTAAATCTTCTTAGAGCGGCTATGAATGCATCTGATGTGAGATCAGAAACTAGTTCAATGTGGATAGCTTTTGTGACCAAGCATACAAAAATGGCAATGTAAGCTTTTACAGTAGTTTTGCTGCGAGGAGCACCATATCTTATATTGAATGGTCCAGCATAATCGACTGCTGTGCGGAGAAAAGGCCTAGCAGGAGTTATTCTGTAGCTAGGAAGATTTCCCATTAACTGCTGGGAAGATTCTGCCTTTAACTTGAAGCAGGTAAGACATCTATGCAAAATAGATTTCACTACTCTTCGAATACAAGGTATCCAGTAGGCTTGTCTTAGGGAAGCTATAAGCAGCTGATGAGAAGCATGCAAAAGTTTGCGATGTTCATATTCTACTATCAAAATGGTTAAAGGATGTCTAGACGGCAAGATAACCTGATGTCTTGCAACATGTGTAAGATCTGCTTTCTGCAATCTGCCACCCACTCTTAACATATTATTCTGATCTACAAATGGAACTAATGAATGGATGGAGCTTTTAACAGATGTTTGCTTGCTATTGTTAAGATCTTTCAGTTCCTGAGCGAAAGCTGCTTTCTGAGCGATTTTAACACAAGTTTGCAACGCGTGATGAAGTTCTTCTGCTGCAATAGGTCCATGATACTTATTTTCACGACAGCAGGCAGAAATAAACCTATACATGTAACAAGTCACTCTCTGCAGGCGCCTAAGATCAGAAAACCTTGTGATAAAGTTATCTTCTTCTGTGGTGGACACCATGCAGACAGAGACAAGTTGCTCGGAAGAATCCTGAACGTTTAATTGTTTTGGTTGTTCAGGCCATGATGTTATTGGTTGTGATAGCCAACTAGGACCGTGCCACCACAAATCAATGTTAGATAATTGTTCAGACGATACACCTCTTTAAACGAGATCAGCTGGGTTGTCTTCTGTAGAAACATGTCGCCATGCTGCAGTTTCAGAAAGTTCTTGAACTTGGGACACACGGTTGGACACAGAAGTTTTCCACTTTCGTGAGTCCGCTTTTATCCAAGACAGCACAATAACTGAGTCAGACCATATATAGTTTTGTGATGTTGGAATATTAAGGTCATTTAATACCTTGTTGTATAGTTTAGATAACAACAATGCACCACAGAGTTCGAGACGCGGAATTGTTTGCCTTTTTAGAGGGGCGACCTTATTGGAGCACAATAAATGAATTGTAACTTCACCTTCACTGTTCACTGAACGTAGATATATGCACGCACCATAAGCCTTTTCTGATGCATCACAGAAGCCATGGATTTGTACATCTTGAAGGGTGCCAGATGTGAGCACAAAACGTGGAATACGCATTGTATGTATTGTGCCTAGAATGTCACAGATCTCAATCCATTTCTCTGCTATGTGTGACGGTACTTCTTCATCCCAACCAAGCCTTTCAATCCACAGTGATTGCATGAAAATATTTGCGTTAGTGACAATAGGACTGACAAGGCCTAGAGGATCAGAGATGGAAGAAATAACTGATAGGATAGTACGCTTAGTAAGTTTACATTGCGTATGAGTTTGGAGAGAAGGATGGGATTGTATCTGGAAATTATCAGTAGCTGGATGCCATAATAAACCAAGGGTATGTGCATTTTCACTGTTATCAAGAGACAAGAGTAGTTGGGTCTCTCGATGAGATGAAGGGACAGATTCCAATAGAGCTTCATAATTGGAACACCACTTTCGCAATGGAAATCCGCCACTGTCAAGCATAAGTATTAATTCTCTTTGAAGGCGTAAAGCTTCTTGGAGATCATCATGTCCTGCCAAGCATTCGTACACATAGAAGGAAGTTCTAACTGCTTGGGCAGCTAGAGGATATTTAGCTTCTTCTTCTATCGACAGCTGATGCAAGGATCTTATGGCTAAAAATGAAGCTGATTTAGTACCATAAGTAACAGTAGTCAATGCGCAGTCTTGTATGGGTTCATTAGCATTAGAACGCCACACAATTCTTTGAAGATTCTGGTCATCTTCATACATTCTTATGCGTGTGTACATTTTGGAAATGTCAGCTGAGAACGCATACTTGTAGGTTCGAAAGCGAATTATAATTGATGACAAATCATCCTGTACTGTAGGACCTAACTTCAGAATGTCATTTAGTGACTTGCCTGAAGATGATTTTGCAGAGGCATCAAACACCACACTAGTTTTCGTTGTAGAAGACGAGGGTTTGATTACGGCATGATGTGGTAAATAGAAGCATTTTTCACCTGGCCGTGGAAGTGAAACCTTTCTCATGTGTCCCAATTCTTCATATTCTTGCATGAATTTAGTATAATCTTCTTGTAGAACAATTGGTTTGGAATTTGCGCTCCAGATGGCCTAAGCGTTTTATTGCTTGCTGTCTGGATTCGCCCAATGCATTTTCAGATTGATTCTTGGGTAGTTGTACTACAAAAACACCGTCATCTGCACGAATAGTGTTTTGTACGAAATGTTGTTTCCACTCCTTTTCTTCTTTAGTATGCACTGGTTTAGGAAAATCTTCTAATTCCCAGAAGCGTCTTAACTGTGTGTCAACATTGTCAACTGTCACAAACAAATTGTGTTGAGCAAATGTGACCTTCTTTGCTTTGATTGATGTCTTGGGAACGGATCCGCTAAGTACCCAACCAAGCTCAGTGTTGCTAAGTATAGGACTATTAGGAGTGATTATTCTTTCATTGGTAAATAACTGATAAAACAGGCTAGCACCAATGAGAAGTTGGACATCACCAGGGATGTAGAATTTAGGATCTGCCAATGCAATTTCACTAGGAATATTGAATTTGGTAGGATCGATACGGACAGAAGAAAGTTTGTTTGCAATATGAGGGATTACTAGACAGTTCACTTCGGCTTGGAAATTATGGATCCTGGATCGCATATTAACTTTAACACTGTGATTACAGAAGAGGTGCCATTTATGCCTCTTATGTGAGTATCGACAGTTGTAGTTGAGAGTTGCAGTTTCTTAGCTAAATCTTCAGTTATGAAGTTTAACTGACTTCCAGAGTCTAGTAACGCTCTACACAAAACTAAGTTTCCTTGTCTGTCTTCAAGATGCACTGCTGCAGTTGCTAAAAGAATCTCCCTTAGACTGGATTTTTCCTTAATAGAACAATAACTAGCAGGCAAGTTGTCTGTAGTTTCCACAGTATTAATAGAATGGTGAGAAACCTTTTTCTTGTCGCGTGTGTTATGTAACAATCTGCTGTGAGAAGATGTACCACAGTTACAAAAGGATTTGACCTTGCAATGATCTTTTTTGTGATTAGAGGAAAAACAGTTTGCACACAAACCTTTGTTTTTTACAAAATCCCATCGTTGTTCTACACTTAACTGTGAGAATTTGTCGCACCTATGTAATTTGTGATTGTCTTGGCAACAAGGACACGATTGGCGAGTTGCTTCAACTGACTTCTTTTGTGTATGTTTTTCACTCTTTTCCTTTGCTGGGCTGGACGTGTTGTTAGAACTGGCTAGCACTTCTAAAGAGTGCGCCTTGGCTTCTAGAAAGGTTATTAGTTCTTGAAGAGATGTGAAACTCTGTGAATCAATTTTACTTTCCCATTCCTTGCGTGTAGTTTCACTAAGATTATCCAATATCAACTGAGTCAATATAACTTCATGCAATGGAATTTCAAGATTGAGAGCTTCCACAGCGTTAAGATTGCTCTGAAATTTGTTTAGCAAATTTCGCAGTTCTGTAAAGTTTTCACCTTTCATTGTTGGTAATGAAAGTAAATTTCTGACATGAGCTGTAGCGATTACTCGCGTGTTATTGTATCTAGAACACACTAAGTTCCATGCTATAGGAAAATTGTCACTAGTTACAGGCAGATTCTGAATGAGCGTGTGGGCCTGGGCCTTCAAAGATGACAGTAGATAATGGTATTTCTGGATGTTATCCAATGATTCATTATTGACTACGAGACTGGTGAACGTGTCGTAGAAATGTTTGAAATTAGTCACGTCCCCAGAGAAGCTAGGTATTTGAATTCTTGGAAGTTGTATTATTCTATTGTTGCACTGTGAAGTGGAAGATTGACAAGTGTGGTGAGAATTACCACTGTGATTAGATTGTTGGCTGTGATGAGAGCTTACACTACGCACTTGCTGCTCATGATGACATATAAGTTCACTGAGTTTAGCTTTCAGCTCTTCGTAACAAGTGTTTCCTTATGCTCTGCGTGTTCATCTAAATCTTCTTCGGCTTCTATAAGCGATTTGATTTGAGTTTGAACTGTGTCGTATTTCTCCCAATGACGTTTAAACTGTCAAATTTCACTTTTAATAGTAATACATTTTTTTCTTCATTTACAGTAGCAAAAGTTTTTTGCATGTGAGTTAGCTCACGCTTAATTATACCTCTACGTTTAATCATAGCTCGTAATTCACCTTCCATGTTGATTGTGAAATGTGGAAATTACTTGCAATTGAAAGTTGAAATTCTACCACCGCTGCACGATGATGTATGAATCAGATGGTCACTGCTTTCTTGATGTTCGCTGCAGACCTGAGTCCCAAGCTGCTCGAAATGTTTGCTCACTGCCACAAGATGGTGTCATTGGCCAGGAATACAGGGATGATGATTTCACGACGACCGACCGACACGGTAGCTTATGATATACAAGACGAATTCGAGAACAATGCGAAACAGAAGTACATGTGTGAAATAAGTACGATTGTTTCCAATATAATCCTGCCCTATGAGGACCACAAAACGTAGGATCCGAGATAAATCCGGAGCGATAGGAATACAATGTAGGAATAGGATAGAAAATTACAATAAATCTCTGATAGCGGAGGACCTTGAAAGCAAGAGTGGACTATGACGCAGGACGTTGAAGTCAGGGACCCAAGGAATTATAATTGGACAACAATCTAAACATGTTATTAAACTTGCACTTTTATTCAAACTTGTAAACTACTGGTTAATTATGAGATGAAACTTGAATAAAAAAATACAGAAACACTTTTAAAACAATGAACTGAAAATGGCGCGGAATGATGTTGCACCACTGGACGAAATTATGTAAACTTTGTAATTACCAATAAATTATATATGAAATTAATGGTAATGAAATTTACTGTTATTTAAATATATTCAAAGATATTGGAACTTGCTTATTCAATTAATGTTAGCTTCACGGATGAGCGATGATGTCATCACACTAACACCTTGTAGAAACTTGTAGACGAGATCCAATAAGCATTGAATTTGACAAATGCTTAAATTATAATAAATAATTTAGCGGAATAAATAAAACTTATAATGGAAGTTTTATATCAACGATTCCGAGTTATAATACAAAGGGCGCAAGAAGCCTTTGTTAAAACCGCGAAATCAGAGCAGAGCAGAGTACGTCTTACCCGTGTTTCTGCAGATCTAATACTGACAAAGCCAAGCGACGCTACTAACTAGCGTCCCTCAAGCAAGCACCTGCCACACAGAAAGCGCGTGACACAAAGCTGATGAAATGTTGCGCCTAATTTTAGCTGAATCAGCGCAAGAAGGCACAGCGGACGATTTAAATTGGAACTGGTCACTGTACATATAAAAAATGATGGAAAAACACTTAACTTGCGTTGACATAATGAATTATCATTGTTGGTGTCGACTTTTGGACACACAAAAGAAAACATGAAGAAAGTATGATTTTACAACAAATGCCTATCGTGGCATAAAATAATAAGAAACATACTGAAAATAGAAGATAACATAATGAAACATAATAACGAACTTAAATAAGTCCATCCACCATCCATTACCATAACTTCCCTCACTCTGTTGGGTATTGACTCTACAAGGTTTAGAAAATAATTATCATTATCTGCCACAGCGTCCTAAACAGTTTGAATTAGTTCCCACAGTTCTGCTTCAGAAGCTGGAGGTGGGTTCGGTCAGTTCCTTCTCATATGCTTCTTTACTTCCGCCCACACATACTCAATAGGATTGAAAACTGGGGAACGTGCTGGAAAGTCTATCATCTCGATATATGGTCTTTCAGCGGACCATGTTTGAACCGATTGAGCAGTGTGGATTGGGCTGTTATCCTGTAGGAACTGAAGGTTTCCATCAGGAAAACGAAGCCTGGCGTAAATAAGCATATACCTCTCTAGAAACCGACGGTATTTCCACTGGTTAAACCGCCCACTAATTCGGTGGAGCGTGCCAGCCCCTTCCTGAGACATCCAGCCCCAGCATGTAACACTTAACCTGCCATTCCTTGCAAGAGTTGCAGTGTATTTGGGATCGTACCGGGTACCGAAGATGCACTCGAAAAACTAACTTAATCAGAAAATATCACTCTACTGCAGGCAAAGTCAGTTTTTCAACTGCAAAAGCGAGGCGCCGGTCCTTGTGTTCTTCCTTCAGGACTTCTCTAGAGAGTGCTCGCCTAGAACGTAAACCAGCGGATTTTACCCGGTTCCTAATGGTTCGAAGATGGCCAGGGAATTGAAACAGATTACGTTCAACTTCTGCGACCAATCTAGCATCTTGCCCCAGCGTCGAAATACGCGGCCGACCGGATCCATGTTTCCTATGAAAACTTCCGGTCGCATTATAGTGAAGTACCCACCTTTGAGCTGCTCTTTCAGAAATATGGAACCTTCTCGCTGCTTCAGATGCCGAAAAATACAGGTCAAATACAGTTCCCTAACTAACACTTTTTCTCAAGCTAGCATTTGTATGTAGCGCCATGACACAATGCAAAATGAATTATGACAGTACATTAAGTTGAATATCGTGTGTTGCGCTTTCCAGGTTGTTCATTTCTCCCTGCCGTCGCATGGCCTCGTATGTTCCGAGAATGACCTTTATTTTATGTCTTTTATAGGAAACTTGTGAACTAAAGCATTAAAACTTTAATTTTAACCGTATACGAGTCCCGACGTTTTTTATTTGAGTCACTGTACTTTACTCATTTACTACATGAACTTGTACTATTTATTGACATAATATGCGTGGAATGTTATCCGAACAAGGACAATGACTGCCGTTGCTGTCAGCTGATATTCATGTACACTCTGCTGGTGCAGAGGGGCGGCTGATGCCTCAGACTTGGAGCTTGCTGTGTACACACTCTGCAGAGAGGTGACTGTTGCCGCAGTCTTGTTGATCCGAATAGGCTACATCCCGAGGCAGGCGGGCTTGTCATTCGAAGCCATGATTTTGGGGGTTTTTCTCGGGGATCCTCCCGTTTCCCCCTTTCATTCATTCCACCAGCACTCTCTACTTCACTTTCCTTTCCCCCAGCATCATCATCCCGTTTCCCTTTACTGGTTTTTGGGCCAGCTCCTGCTGCAGACTCTGCTAAGAGCCTCCCCCTCCCTGCCCCGATGCTTGTGATCCGAGGGTTGCTGGTGGTGTACCGTGCCTCTGGAGTTCTTGATTAGAGGAACCCAGGGTATGTGGTGCACGTGTGGGTGTACCACGACCCTGGGGCTCTTGTGAAGTGGGACCCAGGGGATGCGGTGCACGTGGAATGGTACTTGGTACTAGTTGGATGTAGAGGAGCTCCGTGGGAGCTCGTGGTGGAGTCTGTTGACATTCTGTATCCTAGGGGGTGTACAATGGGCCCACCTATGCGGCCTACGTGCGCGAGTCCGTAAGGACTCAGCCCCTGAGGCGATAAGATAAGATAAGATTATAGTATGGTCGAACAAAAAAGTTTCCGCCTAATGCTACCTATAGCCTATAGTTACAGTTATGAAAAATGTTAGACGGTAATCCTTCAAATAACAAAATAAGTACCTATTGGGTGTGTATTTTGTCATTTCCCGAAGAAAAAATTACTGTGAAATCAAATTAGTTGAATGTTCAATTATTTATACATCACAGTACTGTCTGTACTAATCGCTAAAATGTAGCTTTTTTTTAACTTTACTTAGAATGCATCTGTATATAGCCTATGTTTCTTTTAAACCACTTCAAATCAGTTTAGCATTTTGAAATTTTTCGTTGAGGCAGAAATTAAATTATTTTACATATAAAGGTTTGCAGTGCAGTCCAAAAATGTAATAGAGACATGACGTTCGACAAAAGCTCTCTTAAACTTGTCCTATGAAAATGTTAGGATTACAGCATTGGACCTATACCATTAATGCTGAATAAAATTGTGGGTTCAAGTGCATCTTGCGATATACAGTAAATGCCAGAAACAGGGATTCGGATCAATAGCTACACAGGTCCCAGCTGCACTTCGCGCTCAGCTATTTCATTAATCCATTAACATGGCATTCACCAGACACACTCCCCAACATGGCGCTATTCCCGAACATGTGTTGAGGTTCCTTCAACCAGAGTTGTACTTTCTATGAAAATGGTACCGTAATTCACTGTACAGTATTTGCGATGTCTTAACCTTACTACGTACCATATTCATGACTCATGAATATGAAATGTACTTTTCAGAAGAATATAAGAATTCTTAATTATTTACAGATCTCCTATTGATGCATCTTTTCTAATTGTACTGTACTTCACAGTTTTTTTTTTCAATTTCTTAAATGTATTTCAGATTAGTCACTTCTATTTAAGAAAATGTCAAAATGCTTTTGGAATAATCACTTTAATTTAAGAAAGATCGAAAGTATTTCAAAAAATATCAACTGTAGATGTGATATTCAACTTTTCAAAAGATTGTAACACTCAGTCATGACCATAAATGTAATGTATCCGTAAGATATATTTTTTTTGTTTTCTAAATGGTAGGTTGATAGAAACACGATTACTTGTCATACTGGTAATAAGGCAGTTTTTAATTTATAAAAGACACGTCTTTCAAATACAAAGTGTAATTAATAAGTAACACATCACAACAAAGCAACCTGAGTGTTCGTGTCAAATTATTCTATGTCGGTGGTGATTCCTCTTTATGACATTCCCTCCGACATTTAAACAAGATTGTCTATGACAATTTCCATACCCTAGAAACTAATGGAGCAAGTACTTTCTACATCCACACACGTTGCCACAACCATCAGTACATAACACGAGATCATATTCAAAAATGAATCTGGAGCAGATTGTTGGGTTGTACTTACAGTAACTAATAAATTGGCTTCCATAATCCAACCCCATTCCTCAGGGTTCAGATCGTTATAAAGCCTGATCTGGAAATAAACCCGAAATAAATGTTGTAGAGCTGCACTTTAAGTAGGAGGTTGATGTATTGAAATTTACTGTTATATTTTTTAACAAATCTGGTGAGATGTAGGCCTATAAAAATGCCAGTACAGCTGTGAAGCAAGCTAAGGATAAACCTGATGTGTTTATTGTCGAAACTGCACCCCCCCCCCCACTAATCCCAATTCTACAGTCTCATTGGGAGGATATAATCATGATAGCTCTAACTCTACTCATCTCGGGGATTTTTCCTCTGTCTGAGAGGCAAGATGGAGCAGAAGATTTACTCTTCAAGATATTTTTAAAATATTTTATTCCTGCGCGCTTTCATGACTGAGATGGAAGTTCTGCTATGTTTCAGAGAGCAATATCAGCAGCCATGAAATTACTCCAAAAAATCCCGGATTTATAAGATGCCATAAATCTTTGTTATCGAGTAATGTTTTTGATGCATGGTAACTAAGAATGTCATTTTTTGTTGGTATTTATTATGCAACTCCCAAAAAATCTTCATTGAGTAACTGTCCGTATCTACACTTCACCAAATCTGTTACAAAACATACAGTAGTAAATTTGAATTCATCAACCCCTACTTAAAACGCAGCTCTACAGCATTTTCGTCGAGTTTATTTGCAACTCTGGCTTGGTAACGAACTGAACCCTCAGGAATAGGGTTAGATTATGAAAGCCAATTTTTTATGCTCCAGATTCCGTTTGGAATATGATCTCCTGTTGTGTACAAAAGGTTGTGGCAACGTGTGTGGTTGTAGAAAGTAGAAAGTACTCTCTAGCGTGTGGAAATTGTTATGGACAATCTTATTTAAACGTCGTTCCAACTGAGGGAATCTTAGCGTAATTACCACAGACACAGAAGAAGTTTAAAAAGAGATGGGCCTATATTGAACATTACATTTATGATCACCAATAAGTATGTGAGACACTGATCTACACTTTATTACTGGAAGATCTCCATTACAAAACTAACTTTAGATCAACTATGAAATAGGCTATTTTTATAATAGGCCTAAATAATGTAAATAAAATGTATAGTATCAAGTATTGACCCACACTTTACATTTACAATGAATTGTTTTTTTTTAATTAAATGATGAGTAACTACGTATATAAAAACTTGCACTTACACTAAATACCCTTATAATTTCTAAACTATTAATCGCACCGACTTGTTTAAGGCTTTATTCGTTTCAGCGAAAAAATACATAGAAAGCGATATACGGTACCTCTTGCCTAGATAGTCGACTTCAACTTACACCCCCATTTTGCCTCTTCAATCCCCCCAAAAAGAGGGAAACGTACAATAGAAAGTCGGGTACTTTTCAGGTATCAGTTGAATGACATAACAAAGCTCTCTATTTAAAAAAAAAAAAAAAAAAAAAACCTTGGTTAAAAATTATTCCGAAGAAAAGTGTTAAACTTACTGGACTAATAGGTCTATTGTTTGCACCTTTTTTGGCAACTAGAGGTCCCATTATTACACTTTTGCGTTACAAATCCTGAAGCTCAATGCATTTGAAAGACATTATTGGAACTATTCTGAATTAATTCCATCTAGTGTAAAAAAAAAGCAAGGATTACATAATACGCTTTCAGAGCTGAGTTTCTATATTTATATAAGCAATCATTAAATAACATCGTCAGTAGTCTCTAAGCTATGAATCAGTGAGAACAATTTTAGTTGGGGAGCTGGTATCCATTAATGAGTCATAACAAAACGGAAAAAAATTCTTAAATTGTTCATATCTCTGCTTTTATACAATAATTTTGATGACAAATTTATATGTCATTAGCAGTGAAAATTTAAATTCATTCGTCCTTGAAATATACCTAAATCATAATTGTTAAATACGTGGAACATAATCTCACAATCGCCTTTTCATGCAGCTGTTGGGTAACCTGGAATAGTATGCGAATAGTAGATAAACCACCGCCGTCTCGAGAATTACACAGCCTGTTCTATGTTTTATTTTAACATGAAGTTCAGCGTATTGCTCAATTGCCAAATTACTCCAGTAGAGGCGACACCGTCCGCACCTAGATTGCTTCGCTAATAAGATTGTTGATATAAGGTTTTTTCCCAAAGCAAATCCATGACTGTTTGAGAAACGACTTACGATAATGTGTAAGGTATTGCCACAAGTGCGGTAGGTGCTGCCATCTGTACCGTCGCCGCGTACGCAAAACTAGCCTCATAGGACAGGCAGTGTATACTCCGCGCCTTATATCTCCGAGCCCAGCCCACGTAACAGAAATTTGAACGTGGCAGAGGGTGGATAGAGGGAAGAAAGAGATAGAAGATGGTTGCTATACAACTAAGGCAAAACTAAAAACATGCATGTACTCACAGTTCTTTAAGGGGTGCTGCTTTCGAGCTCAGGTATGTGATTTGTTTCGTCACTTGAATAACCCGTGCTATCACATTCACTACCACTGTCACTATCACTGTCAATGGGATCAATTTCACTATCAAATCCAATGTCTAGTTTATAGTATTCGTCTTCAAGGTTTTGAAGTGAAACTTCTTAAGCCGCGGTAGGGGGTAAATCGAGAAATGTGTCACGCTCAAAAATCGTCACGAAATTAATGAGGTGTGACGGAACGGACTGCACAGAAAACAGTCAACTCAATGATTAGGAGTAATCAGCTGCTATACGATTTAATTCAGACCTAGTACGAGGACCTGCAAATGGGAATGGTAATAGTAATAATAATAATTATTATTATTATTATTATTATTATACTTACTTGCTCAATGGCAATAGACAAATCCTAAGCAAGCTAAAGGAATATTATCTATTATGGAACCCGGAGGTTCATTACCGCGATTAAAAAATCCAAAAAATTAAAAAATCAAAGAACCAGAATTTAAAAAATCCAAAATTCCAAGATTAAAAAATTCGAAGATCCAAAATTTAATAACTCCACAAATCCAAAATTTAAAAAATAAAAACCCAAATATTTAAAATTTAAAAAATATATAAATTCAAAATTCAAAAATTCAAAATTTAAAAAATAAAAATCCAAAATTTAAAAATTAAAAAATCGAAATTCCAAGATTGAAAAATTTAAAATTAAAAAAAAATAATAGAAATTTTTAAAAAATTCAAAGAATCAACATTTTAAAAATCCAAAATAAAAAAATCAAAGATCCAAAATTAAATCTAAAAATCCAAAATTTTAAAAATTAAAAAATCAAAAATTGAAAAAATCTAAACATTTAAAATTAAAAAATCGGTAATCCAAAATAAAAAAAAATAAAAAAATTCAAAGAGCCAAAATTAAAAAAAAAAAAAAAAACAAAATTCTAAAATAAAAAAAATTCAAAGATCCAAAATTTTAAAAAAATCCAAATTACAAGATTTAAAAAATAAAAAATCCAAATGTCCAAAATTTAAATAAAAAATTTAAAATCTAAAATAAAAAATCCTAAATTTAAAAAATAATAAAATCCAAAATTTAAAAATTCCAAAAAATAAATATTTAAAGATCCAAAATTTAAAAAAATCCAAAATTTAAAATTCAAAGATCCAGAATTAAAAAATCCAAAAAACCAAAATTAAAAAAGTGTCCCCACCCCTCAAAGTCCAAAGATTGTCTGTGACCTGGTTTGTACTGCTGAGTACTCTCCTTTCCTGCTATCTCTTTGACAAGTTAGCGATGCCTATGATCGATTATAGCAGAAGAGTGTAAAATAATTGTTACTTGTATTCAATATCTCGTCTTTTATCCACTGTGGTATGGTTGGCACTTTTGTTTGCAAATGGCTATCTGATGGTGTTTAGTAGATATTACGATAATATTTCTCGTAATTATATTTGAACATTAACTCTAATCATGTCTAAACCGAAAGTTACTTCATTTCATACAAGGGCAGAACAATATAGAAATGGGGGGGGGGGTTAGTTCATGTAAATAACTAAGCAAAGTTTATCATTGCGCAATGTTCCCAATGTAGTATAAAGTAGTTTATTTCACGAAATACCACCGAAATAGAAGGAAGTTAATACCGAAATCAGCCATTTTATTTCACCAATAAATCAGGGCCCTACTAATTATACCTACTACACACTGATTAGGAGATTAACTACAGTACTTTTGATAAACTTATTTAAAATGAATTTATTACAAAAAGAAAATGATCGGTATAGTTTCGCACACGTCTAAACTTACGTAGCAACTGAAATGACCGTATGTTTTTGTACGAACAGTAAGGGATGATTTCGCACCCGGTTGACCTTCATCCCCGCCCACTACTCCACTTTCTCCTCTGGAATTTACAGAAGTTTAACGGCCGCGAAGCTCGGAGATATAAGGCGGGCAGTATATACACGAGTAAAACGAGTAATGCAGTCTAGAAGGCAGTGAGATAATCCTAAGGCATTGTCTCCTTAAACAATTCAGACATATGTAGGACGCTAAAATATTTTAACTTTCTTTACATGAATTTTTCTGATATTTTTCCTCTTGAAAGCTGCTCGCATACCCCCTAAATTTCATCCGCGTACCCCGAGTGCCACAGTTTAGAACCTCTGAACTGTAGCATATTATCAGTGTAATTTTCTTCGCATCTTCACTGTAAATTGAAAACAATCAAATTACACTCAGTGCAAGGGCCGATTTAAGGGCCCAGGCAGCTGCGGGTGCCCCTTATAGCAGTACAAGTATCCTAGCAAGAAATTAGTAAGTTAAATTAAAATAAGTTAGATAAATAATTAAATACTCTAATTAGTACTAAGTATATTCACTTAATTACATAGCTAGTGTTGGGTATCAAAATGACCAGGATAAAATGAAATATTCATTATTAATATTTTATTTTATCAATAAAGCAAGGTATAAAAGTTAAACAATTTCATTTAAATGTTTAATAAAATAAAATTGTAGTTATAAACATTGGAGAGACGGGAGAAGCCAGGAAATTCCCTTAGAAAGTGTAACGGTCTTATGGCCGAGTGCACCAATCTCGGTATTCAGAATACCGCGGTAAAGTTTCTTAGTTTACCCCGGTAAAGTCATACTTTCGTTGTATCGTGCTCGGTTTCGACTTTTACCGCGGTAAGATGCAAATCAGCCGTGAAGGAGCTGTAAAGTGAGAAAACCGCGGTTTTCTTTCCAAGATGGAGATCAGCGTAATGTATCATATTTATGATATCTAGGCCAAAAGCTAAATGAACATAAAGAATAATGAGAGACAGGTGAGATCTATTTGAGGAATGAACGATGGTGCATATCTTTGCAAATACTGTGCTGTAACATCGATTGAAATGACCTTCCTTTCTTACCTCAACCAAACCAGGTCCATCGAGTAGGCTAGTAGGCGTAACCACGATTAGTACGATTAGTACAGTATTTATGGTGTTTGAATTCAGACGACATATATACGCAATATAATATTCCATTTTATCCTTATGAACATTTATTACTGAACAATAAGGCAACAAATAAATGAAATATGGAAATCCAGTGGGCCTAGGCCAAATTTACAGTGAATGGCTAGATGCATCTCGGTATATATGCATGTACCGGTATATAGTGTATGTAATCAATTTATCATCCTTGCACACACACACACAAACATAATTATAACATCCCTTTCATGGCTATGTACATGACTTTGCACCTAAAATTTCCACTCGTCGAACGGGAATAAAAGGGAGGCTATGTCGAACTCAGAACAGAGATTTCGTGGTGATGCTTTGCCTTGGATTTGCACAGGTGTGAGAATTATTCTTTAAACATAAATGTTATTTTATTGACATTTACAGACAGGTGGGAACTATTTGAAGAATGAACGATGGTAGTTATCTTTGCAAATGCTGTATGTAACATCGATTGAAATGACCTCAAACAAACCAGGTTCATCCAGTATTTTCTTGATATTTATCGTAACCATTATAAACCATTATGTTAATAATGAGCTGATCTTGTGTCTCAAATAAGAAAACAACTCCTTGAACTGAGACCGAGTTTGATCGGAGAAACTTCTCCAGTCAAAATTGATCCGATTTCAATGCGAAATGATTTCAGATTGACGTTTATACAACAAAAACTTCTGAGCACAGCGTGAACTGAGAACAGTTTCACCTCTGATCTCAGATCAAACTGTTTAAGCAATCGGCCCTGAGTTTTAATGCAGTCTCATTGTTCCACTCCATATCAGTTAAATTATACAACGGGTTGCCTAATTCAATTAGAACTTTGGATCATACTAAATTTCAGGCATTTATTAAACAGTTATTAATACAGAATTGTTTCTAAAGTATTGAGAAAAAAATAATTATAAATTTGAAATTATTAATCCTTGGTAATTATATTTGTTTTTTTTTTTAATTATACAGAGTGTTAATGAATAATACCGAAATATTTTACCGGTGTGTAGAGGGACGTAGACAATCAACTTTTATTATGAGACTTTTGTTCTACGACGTAAAATGTGTAAGCTACAAGGTACTAAATCATTACAGTTTGGTGCTCATAAGTCAATAATTAAGCGGAATAGGGTTAACATTTTCATTAAATTAACTTCATGCCTTCTTAGTGATCGATAAAAACCTGATTCTTAATCATTCGTCAACAGCTATATCATAATTTAGAGTTTTCATAATCTGCAAAATTTACAGATAATCACATGACTGGCCTCCACTGAATTAGTTATTTTATTCAATCATAACTATAGTGTTAACAACGAAGTTCCTTTGTTTTGCACTTTTTTCAAATGTTAAAAGACAGTGGCGGCCATGCCCTGGGGGATTTTATGATGCAACAGGAAAAATTGAATCCATAGAGCAAAAATATCCTAATAAAAGTTGCTTGTCTATGTCTACACACAAGTAAAATTGAATCCATAGAGCAAAAATATCCTAATAAAAGTTGCTTGTCTATGTCTACACACAAGTAAAATATTTCGGTGTTATTCATTAACACCCTGTATATCTGAAGTAAAAATTAATGTTAGCTTTTAGTTTTATTTAATTTCTCTTGTGATATTGTCTTTAAGTTCACGGTCACTGTGAAGACTTGCACAGAAAACCGAAATTTCAAGCACCTAAGCATGGCGAGCTACCAAAATCCTCAAATTGAAATCATACTAAGATCTCTGTTGTCCATGAATTGCTACCACGTGATAACGACAGTCGAGTGCAGTTTTGTACCTGTATGTTAAGGAATGTTGCTAATGGGGTAATTGATCCAATGACGAAGCATGGTTCCATTTACACGGATACGTTTCGACGAACAATCGGTATCTGAGAAGCCCGATATAGTGAAGGAACCCCATTCATTACATGACCAGAAAATCGGGGTCTGGTGCGAGGCAAATGCGTACAGAATAATAGGCCAATATTTTTGCAGGTAAAATGTCAGTAAATGCAGAGCGTTATATGAATGTTTGGGATCGGGATAAGATACGTCTCAAATAGGAATAAAATGTTGGTTTTAGGTTTGGAAGGGACTTCAGTTTGAAGTGCATAAGATAGGAAAGCGTAGCCACCTCTGTATAGCTAATGAGGACCAGATTCGAATGAATCAAAATTGAGAGCAAATAGACTGTTACCTCAGGACTCTGGGATCAGGAATCCACGGAATACTTAAGGAGAACAATTTAAATATGAAATAATCACAACTTACTAAATTCACACACAATAATTATTGAAACTAATTGAAAAAGAAACACTGATACATAAGATGCAAGAGTACGTTTTCACACGTGTCTGTAAATATTAATTTCTTGAAAAACTTGATAAATAATAGCTTAAAATGCGTAGATTAAATTGCACTTGAAGTTAACACTAAACTTTTGTATGTAGTTTAGTCGTAAAAGCTGATATAAGCACTGAAACAGGTAGCGTGGGTTGCACCACTGTTACGAAATATCAAACTTTTGTAATTAGGAGAATTCACTCGCGAACTTTATGAATTATATGTAATTATGTATGAATAATTACTGAGAGCCACAATTGCGCACAATTGTGACTATTCGCCGCTTCCAGAGCAAGTTAAGGAAACTTGGTAGAAAAAGCGGGAATGACTCGAGCCGACTAGATACACTTGCGATCTGAGTGCGGTCTCGTACAATACTGAATGGGGTGACGTGACGCCACCGCATATAACAAAGAAAATTAGCAAGTCATGCTTGATCCCACAATGCCTTGAGGCGGGAACAAAAAGACAATCAGAGCGGGCCATTGCAAGCGGACAGTTTGAAACATTCTAAAGTGGAAACATGTTGCTTGCTCGAACATACCGACCCTTTTGAACTATTTAGTTCAACAAAATAGATAAAGAGCAAGCTATGAAAAATACATTCAAATGGAGAAATAACATAAAGAAAAACACTTATTATATACATCACAATAACACAGTTTATCTCCGTTATGAGAAAGCAAAACCTTATCGTGTAAGGAGAAAAACCAAAAAACACTTATTACAATGCAACGGTTTGTCTACACTATAATTGCTTGTAAAACGATAAAGAGATATGAAATATTGATTGCACTGTATTACACTTATTTTTGATCTGGCAATGGACATAATTTCACTAATGGGCGCTTATATTCACCACTAGGAGTGCGAACTGTCGCCACACGAATTAGACCGTCTTCTCCCGGATGCACCTTGGTAATGATGCCTATCTTCCATTGAAGTGGGGCTACGTTGTCTTCCTTCAGGATGACTAAGATACCTTCTCGCAGATTCTCACTGGAAGATGACCATTTTTATCGCTGCTGAAGTGTATGCAAATACTCGGAAGACCATCTTTTCCATATCTGATGCAGATGATTTTGTAGAATTTGCCATTTTTCAAGACATTTCATATCATCTGTGGGAGAATGAGATGGCAGAGAGGTGAGAGGCTCACCGATGAGGAAGTGCCCAGGTGAAAGATATGAACAGTCATTTGGGTCGTCACTAAGACGAACGAGTGGTCTGGAATTCAAACAAGCCTCGATCTGAGTGAGTAGAGTACAAAGCTGTTCAAATGTGAGGATTTGTGCACCCATTGTTCTTCTTAGGTGAAACTTCATAGATTTCACCGCGGCTTCATGCAACCCCCCGAAATGCGGAGAAGCAGGTGGAAGAAAATGCCAGTTATAATCATTGGTTGCAGCGAAATCTTGAACTGACTTCTGAAATTCTTCGGATTGTAGTAGAATACGAAGATCTTTCAATTTGTGATTCGTGCCTATGAAATTAGTGCCGTTATCGCTGAAGATATCCTTGCATAGGCCACGACGGGAAGTAAATCTTCTTAGCGCGGCTAAGAAAGCTTCTGATGTGAGGTCTGATACCAATTCAATATGAATGGCTTTAGTTACAAGACATACAAAAATTGCAGCATATGCCTTGGCAATGATTTTACTTCTAGGCGATCCGTATCTTATGCTGAATGGACCAGCATAATCTACTGCTGTGCGTAGAAAGGGCCTAACAGGAGTTACTCTGTAGTTAGGAAGATTGCCCATCAGCTGTTGAGCAGATTGTGCCTTTAGTTTATAGCAAGTCAGACACTTGTGTAGAACAGATTTCACTAGTCTGCGTACGCAAGGGATCCAATATGCTTGTCTTAAGGAAGCTATTGTCAGCTGATGTGAAGCATGTAGAAGTTTAAAATGTTCATGCTTTACAATTAGAGCAGTCAGATGGTGCTTGGTTGGCAATATGATCTGATGTTTAGCATCAGATGCAAGATGAGATTTATCTATGCGACCACCAACTCGTAGAAGACCATTTTCGTCCAGAAATGGTGTTAAAGTATGAATAGAACTTTTAGCAGAAGTTTCTTTCATATTTTTAAGATCTGCAATTTCACTCTTAAAAGATGAATGTTGAGCACTTTTAACACAAGTTTGTAAAGCTTGTTGAAGCTCTTCGGCTGTAATAGGTCCATGAAATTTCGTTTCATGGCGACATGCAGCAATAAATCTATTCATGTAGCATGTTACTCTTTGCAGGCGTCGGAGATCTGAGAATCTTGTAAGAAAATGTTCTTTCTCCGTTGTCGACACCAGACAGACATTTGTAAGTTGTTCTGATGAATCAGGAACACTTAGTTGTTGTGGTTGTTTTGGCCAGGATGTCTCGGGTGAAGATAACCAGTTAGGACCGTGCCACCACAAATCGATTTCAGATAACTGCTCACAAGAAATTCCTCTTGAGACAAGATCTGCTGGATTATCATGTGTGGCAATGTGACGCCATATAGCAGTCTCCGAAAGTTCTTGTATCTGTGACACACGATTTGAAACAAAGGTTTTCCACTTTCGCGCATCAGTTTTGAGCCAAGAAAGTACCACAGTAGAATCTGACCACAGAAAATTTTGTGAAGGTTGTACCTTGAGGTCACTTAGCACTTTGTTGTATAATTTAGCTAGCAGAAGTGCACCACATAGTTCAAGGCGTGGAATGGTTTGCTTCTTTAGAGGAGAAACCTTAGATTTTGAACATAATAGTTGAATAGTAGTTTCACCTTCACTATTTACAGAACGAATATATATACAAGCTCCATACGCCTTCTGGGAGGCGTCGCAGAAACCATGTAATTGAATGTCCTGCACTGTACCAGATGTAAGCACATATCTGGGAATAAGCAAGGTGTGAATAGTAGCTAATGTTTCACAGATTTCCATCCATTTCTCCTCCAGATGCACAGGTACGGTTTCATCCCAGTCTAATTTCTCAATCCAGAGAGATTGCATAAAGATTTTAGCATTTATGACAATAGGGCTAGCTAATCCTAGCGGATCAAAGATAGATGAAATAAGTGAAAGGATATTTCGTTTGGTTAGTTTACCTTGCACATGGGTTTGGAGTGAAGGATGTGATTGGATCTGGAATTCATCATTAACTGGATGCCAAAGTAAGCCTAGGGCATGTATGTTTTCATTGTTATCAAGTGCCAGGGGCAATTGAGTTTCTCGATGTGAAGGAGGTACTGATTCCAATAAAGCTTCATGATTGGAACACCATTTTCGCAGAAGAAATCCACCACAATTGAGCATATCTGTAAGCTCCCTTTGCAGTTTCAGGGCTTCTTGGATGTCATTGTGGCCTGCTAAACAGTCATCAACATAAAATGATTCCCGTACTGCCTGAGCAGCAAGCGGATACTTCTCTTCTTCTTCTAGCGCAAGCTGATGTAAAGATCTTATGGCCAAAAATGATGCAGATTTGGTACCATAAGTGACAGTAGTTAGAGCGTAGTCTTGTATGGGTTCATTAGGACTTGAACGCCACACAATTCTTTGAAGATTCTGATCATCTTTATGCATTCTTACTTGCCTGTACATTTTAGAAATGTCTGCTGAAAATGCATACTTGTAGGTGCGGAACCGAAGTACAATAGATGAAAGATCGTCCTGTATAGTTGGCCCTAGTTTCAAGATGTCGTTCAATGACTTGCCTGAAGACGACTTTGCTGAGGCATCGAATACAACTCGGGTTTTCGTGCTAGTTGAACTAGGTTTTATAACAGCATGATGCGGCAAGTAGTAACACTTTTCTCCAGGCTGAGGAAGTGAAACCTTCTTCATGTGGCCTAGATTTTCATACTCTTCCAGAAATTTGGAATAGTCTTCTTTTAAGCTAGGGTTAGCTTGAAGTTTGCGTTCCAGGTGTCCTAAGCGTTTTATAGCTTGTTGTCTAGATTCGCCCAGAGAATCTACAGGTTGATTCTTGGGGAGTTGCACTACGAATGCACCATCAGTTGCACGAGTAGTGTTTTCTACGTAGTGTTCTTCACATTCACGTTCCTCTTTGGTGTGTACTGCGCTGGGGAAGTCTTCCAGCTCCCAAAATTGCCTTAGTTGCCTGTCCACGTTGTCGACAGTTACAAACAAGTTATGCTGTGAGAACGTCACCTTCTTGTTTTTAATGGCAGACTTAGGAACTGTACCACTGATTATCCAACCAAGTTCAGTGTTGGTCAGAACAGGCTGATTTGGTTTAACTGTTCTTTCGTTTGTGATTAATTGGAAGAATAAGTTGGCACCAATTAGCAATTGTACATCACCAGGTACATGGAATTTAGGATCAGCTAATGGAAGTTCACTGGGAATATTGAATTTGTGTGGGTCAATTTGGACAGCAGGAAGCTTATTTACAATGTGAGGTAAAACTAGGCAGTTTAGGTTAGCTTGGAAAGCGTGGATCCTGGATCTCATATTAATAGTGATGCTGTGACCACAAGCTGAGGTGCCATTGATACCTCTTATGTGAGTATCCACTGCGGTAGTTGGTAATTGTAATTTCCTTGCCAAATCTTCCGTGATGAAATTAATCTGACTGCCAGAATCAAGCAAAGCTCTGCATTTTACCAGTTTTCCATTTTTGTCTTCTATTTCGACCACTGCAGTTGCAAGAAGAATTTCACATTGGCTAGCCTTTTCTTTTATAGAACAGTAACTAGCTGGAATGTTTGTTGCCGTGCTGGATGTAGAACTTTCTGAAAAAGTACTCTGGCGAGAAACCTTTTCACTTGAATGTGTGTCATTGTGTAACCATTTACTATGAAAGCCTTTCCCACATTTGCAAAACGATTTTAGCTTGCACTGATCTCTTCTGTGGTTAGGAGAGAAGCAGTTAGCACACAAGCGTTTAGATTTAATGACATCCCATCGTTGTGATAAACTTAGTTTTTGGAAGTTCTTGCAATTTAATAAATTGTGATTATCATCGCAGCATGGGCACGTGTCTCCTTTTGTAGCAACATAAGAATGACGAGTGTGTTTCTCTGACTTCTTCTTCGTACTTTGCTCACCTTTGTGCTTAGATGGGCTGGACGTGTTGTTTACATCTGCCAATACTTCAAGGGAATTTGCCTTAGCTTCTAAAAACTTGATGAGGTCTTGAAGTGGTGTGAAGTTCTGAGAATCAATTCTCCCTTCCCATTCTCTGCGTGTGCTCTCACAAAGGCTGTCCAAGATTAACTGCATGAGCATAACATCGTGCAATGGTATCTCTACATGTAAAGCTTCCACAGCATTTATGTTGCTTTGGAATTTGTTAAGAATACTACGAAGATCATTCACATTTTCACTCTTCATCGTTGGTAAAGAGAGTAGATTACGTACGTGAGCTGTGGCGATAATTCTTGTATTATTGTACCCGGAACATATTAGATTCCATGCTACACTGAAATTTTCGCTAGTCACTGGTAGATTTTTTATCAGTGCGTGTGCCTGGCCCTTTAATGATGACAGAAGGTAATGCAATTTCTGTATCGGTTCTAAGGCTGCATTATTGGCTACAAGACTGCCGAACGTGTCTTGGAAATGTTTGAACGTTGTGATGTCACCAGAGAAGGTAGGAAGCTGTATAGCAGGAAGTTGTATTGGCCTATTGTTGCACTGAGAAACAGCTGACTGACAAGTATGATGTGAATTGGCACTGTTATGAGATCGCTCACTGCCTGCTGGACTTATGCTACGAAGTGGCTGTTCATGCTGAACAATGAGCGCACTAAGTTTAGATTTCAACAGATCATAACTACTTCTTATCTCTTCGTCATACTGCATGTGAACTTCGATGTCTTCTTTTTCTACTATTAGCGATTCAATTTCAGCTTGTACAGTTTCATATTTAATCCAAAGATCATTGAGGCTGTCATTTTTCACTTTAAGATGAAACACATCAACTTCTTCCTGGATGCTATCGCAGAATTTCTGAATAAAGGTGATTTTTCTCTTGATGAAACCCCTTTTCTTGATCAGATCCTTGATTTGACTCTCCATGATGATATAATGATATTATTTGTAACACTTTGAGAACTTTGTAGAGTTGTCACTGCACATGTGATGTTCTGGTGTGGTGATCACTGCCTTCTTGAAGTCTTTTGAGCTGTTGTGTTTTCTGTAGTACTGAAGCACTGCCGAATAGATGATACAGAGTTTATGTACTAGAAATCGTAGCTCTTGATTACGCGGATGCCGTCGCGGTTGAGTCTGCATACAATGAACGAGATCGATAAGCCGAGACAAACCATATATATGTGTGTGAATAATGAAATTGTTTCCTTAGTAATCCGGTCCGATGAGGAACCAAATGTTTGGGATCGGGATAAGATACGTCTCAAATAGGAATAAAATGTTGGTTTTAGGTTTGGAAGGGACTTCAGTTTGAAGTGCATAAGATAGGAAAGCGTAGCCACCTCTGTATAGCTAATGAGGACCAGATTCGAATGAATCAAAATTGAGAGCAAATAGACTGTTACCTCAGGACTCTGGGATCAGGAATCCACGGAATACTTAAGGAGAACAATTTAAATATGAAATAATCACAACTTACTAAATTCACACACAATAATTATTGAAACTAATTGAAAAAGAAACACTGATACATAAGATGCAAGAGTACGTTTTCACACGTGTCTGTAAATATTAATTTCTTGAAAAACTTGATAAATAATAGCTTAAAATGCGTAGATTAAATTGCACTTGAAGTTAACACTAAACTTTTGTATGTAGTTTAGTCGTAAAAGCTGATATAAGCACTGAAACAGGTAGCGTGGGTTGCACCACTGTTACGAAATATCAAACTTTTGTAATTCGGAGAATTCACTCGCGAACTTTATGAATTATATGTAATTATGTATGAATAATTACTGAGAGCCACAATTGCGCACAATTGTGACTATTCGCCGCTTCCAGAGCAAGTTAAGGAAACTTGGTAGAAAAAGCGGGAATGACTCGAGCCGACTAGATACACTTGCGATCTGAGTGCGGTCTCGTACAATACTGAATGGGGTGACGCGACGCCACCGCATATAACAAAGAAAATTAGCAAGTCATGCTTGATCCCACAATGCCTTGAGGCGGGAACAAAAAGACAATCAGAGCGGGCCATTGCAAGCGGACAGTTTGAAACATTCTAAAGTGGAAACATGTTGCTTGCTCGAACAATGAATAACATACTTAAACAATTTTTTTGAAGAACTGATCGATATTGAATGTCGGAGTGCATATTTCCAACAAGACGCTGTCAGTTGGCATACAGCTGATGAGTCATTAAAGTTCATTCTATAAATTTTTGAAGATCGAGTATTAGTAGGGGTTTATGGCCCGCACGGTCTCCGGATCTAACAGGATAGGATTATTATTTATGGGGGAACTTGAAAAATAAAGTGTATACATTAGAAGAACTTAAAGACAATATCACAAGATAAATTAACTATCTCGGAAGCTGCACATATGCATGTGAAATAAAATTTCCTAATAGGGGGTCAGTGTTGTGTGGATAGAAAGAGAGGGGCATTTCCAACATCACTTGTGATGAGGTACGTGGTTATTTTCATTTTAATTTTAATTGTACTTGTGAGAACCTGATCCATTACACTGTTAGCGGCTTTATTTGCGTAGATATTTCACCCGATCGCACAGGAGTTAGAGCTGTGGCCGCCGCGACACAGAAATCCGCATTGCCTGGCCAACTCGTACGTGAAATACATTGTATTAGTTATTCCTGCAAAAGATAGCCTTCAGACGCGTGCAAAAAAAAATTCGCCTGTGCGTTAATCACCGTAACTTTCATACAGTTGGAGTACACACTATCTTGTCCACCCCTAGCCGCTAGCTGGTTCTTACTTGAGGTGTCACGCGAGTAAGCGTGTTTATAATCACTTTCTAAACCGGTCAAATGGAGTATAGTTCGCTTCATCCCTATTGTTTGTGAGACATATCTTCGTAACATATGTCGGCAATAAAGTAGGAGATCCTAACTTGACCAAGCTTTCTTGTATTGCTTTTGCTGATGGTATACAGGGTGATCCGTTAGAGATGTCAGAAAAGTAAAGCATTGTGAACAAGAAACTATTTAAATTTATTAATTGTTAATGGTACAAACAGGTGTATTAAACCTGTAAGTTTTGTATTTCAGCACATTAGCACTCAACATGACCGCCGTTGCAAATGCGGCACAGATCCTACCTCGCGGACAGGTTCCGCCATGTGGCGCGGATATTTTCTGGAGTGATCTGCTGAAAGGCCACTATAATCATCCGTTGTAGGTCAGCTACATTCTGTGGTCTTTGTGTGTACACAGTCGACTTGATGTACCCCCACACAAAAAAAAATCTGGAGGAGTCAAGTCCTATCACGTAACCTTCCGCCTGTACGAGGCATTTTGAGACCATCTTTCAAGAACATGTGACACCAGTTAACAATGTCTCGATGCGAAGGGGCATACCGACAGTTGTACTGACGCCCGCTGTGTTTGCATTACACTAGAAAACTTCGAATACCATACTAAACACTGAGCACGCTGTTGTGGCGTGACCACCATTTTGTCTTCTATGCACGATAGCACCGCCAAGCCATGTGGCCGAAGTCTGAAATATCACTCATTGTTAACTCCCATCCTTTCCACTTACATTACAGCAAGTTGCACAAAGCTATATACATTAACCTCTTAAATATAACGTTTTACTTTTCTGACATCTCAAACGGATCACACTGTAACTTAGTACTGATTTCAGCTGATAACAATGGTGTTCAATCTCTCTTCACTTGAGCTGAGAGTCTTTTTCTTTCAATAGGTCTAATATTGAATCGACTCAAGAGCAGATTAATATCCATAGAGAAAGGTATTACGTAAAATTACTTCTATGAATGGTTCGAATATATGCTCTATTACAGACCCTCATGAACGTATTAGATATCTTGGAGTGGACTTCAATGACAAATTGTCTTTGATGAAGCCTCTGTCATTAAAAGCTTGCATTCAGATATTATATCACGATTAGTTGATTCTATATTGCTCAAGCCAGACCAAAAGATTTCTATCATCAATCAGTACATCTGACCAAGTCTTATCTATCCTCTGCAGTGTGCTCCCATTAATAAATTACGAGGTGGATTCTTAAATGATATAGACAAGATAATCAGGGATGCAGCAAAAGTCATTATAGGGCTACCACATGATTGCCCTGATAGTATGTTATATGCACCGAAAAAGTTTCGAGGACTAAGCCTAATGAGAGCTACATGGGAAGCATTCATCCAGCACCATAACATATGCAGGATTCTACTTAATATAAATGATGAACATCTTCACTCTTTACGAGATCTGGAAACTGAAAGATCATCAGCACTTGCAAAATTAAAAATAAATGTATCAGAAGCAAAAGACTGGTCAGGTCCAAGGCTGGTATATGTAAGGTTGTCTCGTTCCCGTAAGAGCTGTGGGGAGAGTCCTACACTGCTGTGTGACGTCACCCCCAGCCCGCGCGAGAATTAAGCAGCTACATACAATGGTATTGATGGGAAGAAGTAACACAAAAACACCATCGTTTTACCAACAATAGGCCCTTAATACATGTTTCCGAGGTGAAGATAGAATGTATACGACCCTGCATATAAAGAGGATTTAACACAAATTATAATAAATATTTAATACAGGTACAAATAAGAATAGTGCAGCTTTACAAAGTTTGTCTGACTCAGGAAAAAGTAGTCTAGTAGATATAGCTTAGATTATGCTGAAAGATTTTTAATTTTACATTTCTAGGTATGTTTACTTATTTCAGGTAAATTATTCTGAATTATGGAAGGAGGCTTAAAAAGAATAGACTTTGGTATACTTTGCAATATTCGTCTTGACTTAGAAAAATAAATTTCTCAATGAGATCGATGCACTGTTGTGTATTTTCTGTATTAATTTTACATGAAATTAATTTAAATTAAACGTCTATAAGATGAACGAAGTCACCTCTGATTGCAATGTACTTGTCACAATTTAATTACAAAGCTTATTATCATAGATACTAAACAATTATTAAAACCAAAGAAGAATAGACAACATGGAATAATGCTTTCCAGAGGCAGAAAACTGGAAGATAAATAAAATCTGCGCACGGAATAACAATTATTATATTATAAACCAATCTGTATTCTGTTTGTAGAACACTTTGAAATAAACATTTACAAATGAATCAAAGTGATCATAAATATAACAGGTATATCTTTAAATGTATACCGACCGACAGCATTTAAATGGTAGAACAGTCCAAGACTCAATTTAGTCATGTTTACATGTAAATATGGATTTTAAGACGCGCTTATAATAAAATAATGAGTCAATAACTCACCTTCAGTAGGAGTGGCTTCTTTTGCAGTTAACAACAGATCCATTGTTGAATATTCTTCCCCCCACCCCAGTGGGTGACCCCCAGTCAGGTTTATGGGTACATGTAGTTATTCAGTTTCTGACATGTTTTATTAGGGGAGTCCATAAATAAAATGTTGAAGGATTTTTACTTTAATACTGGTATATACTGGAAAAGAGGATTCCTAATTCCTCGAAGCGTTATTAAAACATTATACTGTACAGTACACTAACTTTGTAATTATTTAAGCGGCATTAAAGCAGTAATGGAATTCAATAGTGAGCCACTCTTTAAAAAAACACACACTCTGGTACACTGACACTTGAGGTGATACAGTTATATATAGGCTATAAGAATTCCCCAACTATTAAATTCAGGCGATAATTATAGCACACATATGACGTAACTAATCAGAACTTTGAATCAATATTAACACAGAACTTGTGCACGACACTTGAAACTAGAGCTGTCTGACTGTGAACTGATGTTTTAAAGATTTTTAAAAGGGAGTCTTGCTTCACAATGTACATTTTTTACATCTGAAGGGTAAAATCACATTTTCTAACCCTTAACCCATCTTTTTTAATAGAACATTTTTTTTTGTCAAATATAGTGTAGGTGGTCAGCTCAGCAAGGAAAATTTTCAATAGTCTGCTGCTGTCTATAAATAAAATGGACAGGCTCTTTAAGTTTCTGCTGGCAATGTGTATGAATAAAGAATTATTTACAAAAGGGCAAACTCCCCTCTGCATAAGACAAAAAAAAAAGTCGTATAGGCCACTTCCCATTTTCTGAGTCATAACCAGAGAGTTGTAAAAGTACCCCAATAAATTTAAAGAGAAATGCAAGATGTTTGTGCGTGTTCTTTATTTTGAGATCCACAGTATGTTTTACAGAAACCAGCAGCTTAAATATTTTGTTTCAAATGTCTCAATATATTTTGTTGCAGATTATTCATTTGAGGCCTGAGCACTCAGAAGTGGTCCCTCTATTAATCCATACCCCCTGTAAGATCATATGTAGTCTATCTTTACAGATACATGCATTATTTTAGTTAAAAATAAGTTTATTCCCATCATTGCCATTGTATGTAGGTGTTTAAATCCTCCTGCAGGGCTATGGGCCACGTCACATCCCTCGTGCTCAATACGCATGCGCGTCGAACGAGGCAACCTTTCATATACCAGCCTTGGGTCAGGTCGACGTGTGAGGAAAGAGCTTCGCAATCAAGCATTTGACACATGGTCCACGCTTACTCTTCGAGGCAAAGGGATCAGACTCTATGCAGATGTTCCTAAGGCTAACTCCTGGGTAAGCGAGAGAAATGGATTGTCATCCTCAGAATGGACAAATGCCTTAAAAATGTCGTGCAACATCACTGCAGTTCGTGTTGTGCCTGGCAGGTCTAGTACAACCCGCTGTCGTTATCCTAATTGCAGCGAGATAGAAACATTAGGACATGTACTGGGATCCTGCCCCAAAAACGAACTTCTTATCACTATAAGGCATCACAAAGTGAGAACTGCTCTAGCCACTATTCTCAAGCAGATGAAATGGAATGTCTATGAGGAGGTTCATTGTATCTCGACAAATGGTTCAACTAGGAGAGCTGACATTATAGCCATAAATCATCGAAATGGAAAAGCTTTGGTATTAGATCCTACCATAAGATTTGAAATTGAAGTAAACCAGGCTTCTGCAGTTGACAAAGAGAAGAAATCAATTTACGAACCATGTCGTCCAGACCTTGCTCAACGTTATGGCATCGAGTTGAGTCATTGGTCAGTGACTGGTCTTTTGTTTGGTAGCAGAGGCACTTTACCGAAATTCACATGGAAATATCTTCTTTCCTTAGGAATATCCATGGAACTTGTGCGTACCATACTTGTGGGGATAATAAAGGACTCGCTTTGTATCCTACACAGGCACTTGTATTCCACTTAAATAGAAGATTATTAATACTACTCCAGCTGAGCTAAGCCGCTTAAATCAGTAAATCCTAATTGCATTCTTATGTTATTTATATTGTATATTGTTATTGTAATACTGAGGCATGCAGTACCTGTATTCAGGACCCCTGTGGTCAGTCATGAAATGAACTGATGCAATTTTGGATAAATAAAAATAATAACGTATTCTACGAACTATAAGACGCTCCGGACCATAAGACGGACCTTGATTTTAGGATGAAAATTTAAAGGAAAAGAAATTCTAAATGACAAATTTTAAAGGGAATAATGTACTTCAATGCATAAACAAATTATAACCTTGCACAATGGAATCAGTGTAAATCAATTCTAATTTTAAACCTGCGTTGTACGAAAATCTCTTCTGTACTCCAATTAAACCACCCGACGGAGACAACTCCTTTCGTATAAAAGAACTCAACAATCCTTTCTTTCCGCATTATATAAGTTAACTGACTTCCAGCTACCCTCATTTTACGACTGTGACAATGCACTAATGTACAGTCTGTGCCAAAATTTGTAACTATCTTATCGTTTATTTCACCTTGTTTATATCTATGGTATTGTGGCAATATTTTCCATAATTTTAATTTGTTTCTGTACTTCAGACCATTAGACGCACCCAACTTTCAAGGCTCTGTTTTGAAAGTAAAAAAGTGCGTCTTATGGTCCGTAAAATACGGTAGTCAATGTCGGGCATTTCTCGCATTTTTGTCAGTTGGAGAGAGGTTCATCTGGCCCTGTGAGCGAACTATGGCTAGCTCAATAGGTAGAAGAGCGGCACGGATAGCCGAAAATCCTGCGTTCGAATCCCAGTGTCAGAGGAATTTTTACCCTATAATATTCTCATATAATGTCCAACAGAGATAATAATCTGTGGTTCATGAATGCATACTTCCATCTATTAAAATTTTCTAACGTTTCTCTTCGACATCCTTTTGTTTTAGCCTACGTGTTTCATTTTTCTGAATAACTGTTTGTTTATTCAAGCTAAGACTCGTCACTGGTCTGGTAAAAATGAATAAACAAAATTGGGGCCTTTGTTCAAAGCGAGGCCTGGTGCGGACCGCCCCTCACGCCTCCGCCTTGGTACGTCAATGCACCTTATTTTACCCGCTTAGCTATCCCTCCATCACGCAAGTCGGCCAGCGGCCCATGTGTTTCTCAGTCTCATTAGTATCTATTGCTAAAAGTGAGAGCAGAGGAAGGCGTTGAGTAATATTAGCACTAGAATCTCAGGAAACTGCAAATATTACATAAATAATTAAACTCATGAGAAAGAGACTTGTATATGCTGCTGGCCTGTTCGCGATCGCCACCACTAGGCGGTCGGTCTGGTGATAGGAGTAGAGAGGAGTGAAACTAGAGCCAAAGGCGTGGTCGATGCGCTGTCCGAATATTCACGCCCGTGTGTTTTGGTTCTAAAAGGGCCAATGCCATAAAACTTGCTTTTGTAATAACTGACTTTGAAGCCTTTGTAGAAGTAACAATTTCTGCTGAGAACTTCCGACATTGGCCTCTAGGGTTTCTGTGTTATGTCTATTAATAGCAACAGACATTGGCACTTTTATTATACGAAAGATAAAGACTAGCCGAGCTCAATAATGCTTAGTTCTCATTTTTGCAAGAAATTGACATTGGCCCTTGCAGAAACAAGTCGTCGACGCAGTGATTGAATAGTAGGTCCAGTTCCTTCAGGGATGCAGGCCACGGAGTTTAGCTTAGTAAATACAGAATGACGAATAAAATCATTCTAGATTATTCTCCATTCGGCCGACTTAGGAAGTGTTTCTAGACAAGCTGCAATTAGCAAGTATCGACAACGTCATCGCTATCTCTATGCTCACAATCTGATGAGCCTATATATACCGCGCTATTCGCAAGTTCGACCCCCCCCCCCCGACCTGCCATTCTATGTGTTTGCAGACCTGGTACCTAATGGACCAAGAGAGCAGTTTTTTTTCTCAATTATTTACCGTTAAGCCTATATGAAAATATTACTGTATAGAGAAAAACTCAATAATATTCCTTCCTTAGAATAAAAGTGATCGATGCATGGAAAAATATTAGAACTTCTTTGTAGCCTATATTAGGTTTGTTCGCAAAGCAGTCAGAAACCAGGAACATATCGTTCGCGCATGCGCTCTTTCACCACAAGCGTTCGCAAAGCGAGAATCCGTGATTCTGATTTCAATCTTCTGTTCGCAAAGCTCTCACGGACAGTTTCTGTACTATAAGAAAAGTTTGCAGGCTCTAGCATGAATTGTTATCAGAGACATGCGCAGTAACCTATTTTCACGCGCCTGACTCCTCCCTCCTATACCATTGCGCCAGATTTATAAACATAGGCTACTTATATGTATGAATAATGGAAGATAATTAAGTTTCCCAAAATATAGATTACATTGTCGATGTATATTGCATTTATAACATGTCAAAGGGAAATATATATTTTATTTGCATATCATATCGATTAAACGCAGAAACTATCGATTCCAAATTCTTGTAACCGTTCGCAAAGTGCAAATCACGGGTAAGTTACAGACTGGACATGCGCAGTACAACAAATTCTCAAGCGGTCACGGATTTGCTTTGCGAACAAACCTATTATAAAAGCCAGATTAATAGAAAATAGCAAATTGTGTTTATTGTACCCTAATAGAGTATTTAATTGTCCCTAAGAGTTTTCAAGTTAGCTTTCAAGTAATGTCAATTGAATATAACCCCGAACTTTTATTCCTTTCTCGTGATGAATTCAGTAACAGCACCTTTCCATCACATCATTAACGGCCATATGAATCTGCATGCTGGCCACATCCTCTCGAAATCGTACCATCTATCAATAAAGTCAAAATATGGAGGTAGATGACGGAGTGGTTGGAAGGTATCCCTCGATGGAGATAATGGTATAAGCGCATATTATATTAACTTTTATTAAAATTTTATAATAATTATTATTAGTTACATTAAATATTATAACAAAACTGAGATAAATGAAGGCCTATACGTCGTCATGTAATTAAAAAGTTGAAAAGGATATGTAGAAATTGGACAAGATCTTCCTGGACCTAACTGCAGTCCTGTAGGGAAATTTGCGTAGGGAGACTTTTTTTCCAGGAATGTTCAGTAGGTGTCCTAGAAAGTATTTTGAGCTCGGGTGGACATCCACCACCTGGTACATTTTCTAGCTATGACGTCATTAAAGATGGCGGCCTCTCGATCACTGCTCATATCTGTGTTAATACTTGATCGATTTGCATGAAAATTGAGCAAGTATGTTGTAATTACTATTTTTAAGGTAAATAGCAGGGTTTTAACTGTCACTACAAATAAATAAACAACACATTTAAAAAATATGTGTATATATAAAAATAAGATATTTGAATTTTGTAAATTTTTCATTATTTTCTATTACTACATAAATACATAATATCATTATTACAAACAGTTATTATATTGAAACATGTTCAAATTATCAGAATAGGATTATTACAGGTTAAGTCTAACCCCTTACTACCACACCTGCAGAAGGAGCAACTGGCTACTTCATTTTCCCTACAAATGCAGGAGGATTTGGCAGATTTTAAACAATTACATGTCCCAATAAAATCAGTGGGATATTTCTGTAAGTTTTTTCTAGCATTAAATCATCATCTATCACTGAAAAACCAAATTCACATGGATCTAAGCCAACAAGCACATCATTAATACAGTGTCGCTGAAGGTATGTGTAGAAATATGATCTCAACAAATGGCCTTTAGTACTTCTGCTTGCAGGCGGCAAATCTTCAATGTCTATATTCTTCGCATGATGATAGAGCCACAATCTAAGTTCATCTAAAGATTTACAAGATGACCCTTTTCGTAATAACAGCACTAAGTATTCTTCTGCAGATTTAAGGTTTGTGCTACGTCATCCCAGTCAGATGATATGCCAAAGTGTTCCAAATATGCCTTAGATGCACTATGAAGAGCTGCCTTTTTTGTGCCAAATTTACTCGTATAATCTGATCCAGATAGTGCGTGGATGGCTGGAAGCAAAGAGCATACATTTTGTCCCATTTTTTGTGAAGATTGTGAACAGACAAAAGTCGCGTGGAATCACCAACTCCAGTGCGCACCCAAAGTTCCAGAACGCCAAGTCGATGAACAGTAGCCCAGTGAAACAAAGCTAACACTACTATGTCAGTGTCAGCACTAACCAGGACGATTTTATTAAACCCACACAGGGATGCACTTTTTGAATGGATCAGCATTCTAAACTGCTGAGTTGGACGGGCAATGGAACATCTTCAGAAATGTGGGCGATATCTATAACAATGCTGCTACTTGTCTCTGCAATCTCTCAGGCTTGGTGATAGTGTGTGATAACTGTCAAAAACATAATCGACTCTGCCACAGTTCTTTGTGATAACCCCAATGTATGACGAAAAAACAGAAACTGCACCGCCAAAGGTTTTCGTTTAATTTGTCATAACTTTTCGTATGGAATTCATTATATCCACTACATAGCAAGTCCTGTCATCAGAGTTGAACAATTTGTAGTCGCTGGTGCTGCTATAAGATGTTTCAAACTCTTTTAACTATGCACTTTTTTGTGGTCTAGCCATTAAACCGTGTTCATTAAAGCAGTGAGCAGTTATCAGATAGATCATACCGAAAGAGCTCTTGCATGTCATATGCACGAGCTTGAGCTATTTGTATCATGCGGTGAGATGAACTGGACTTCTTTTTGGTAACTTTCACAGTAGCCTCTGCACTTGGTGTTTTAATGCTATGAAATGCTGGTAACATGACTTTGTGGATGGTACTTGAGAACCCTATTGTTTTGGCTTCGTACCGTGTTTTGCGCAGGGTAGAATACAAATCGTCACCAGTCTTAAATACGTTTACTATATTTTCCTTGGCATCTTGTGAAACCAGTGCTTTTGTTACTAGATTGTGTAATGGATTAGGAAGCATATCAAATGAGTTACCTTTTTCTAGAATATATGTAAACATTGAGGTCACCTTTGCGTCTAAGAACTTGGTTTGCTTCTTAGAAAACTCATGGTAGATGTTCAAACCGTTGACAAAAGCAATGGAGTCTGTTACTTCCCGAAATAGATTGGATATTATCAGACGCTCATGATGTGTAACCTCCCTTTCTGCTACAAACTGTTTTTGATTAGTACGTCCTACGATGCCAGATGATCTCTTTTGGGATCTATTAATGGTCTGTTCCAATGCCATATCCGCAGCAACAGCTGAAAATTTATGGCCAAACCGCTTACCAACATGCTTCCCCTTCATGAACATTTCGGGGCTGTCTTTGGTAGTCTTCTCATGTCTTCCAGATATGTCTTCAGAACGTACTTGACCTAAATACAAAATTTTGTTTTCATACGATTTTCCGTTTTGGAGCTAGGCTGTTCACAGATATCCACGCAGTCACACACACACACACAGACGCAGAGACGCATAGACATGTTTCCGAAAATAGTATTTTTGGATTCAGGGGACCTCCAAACGTGTATTTATGTTAGAAACTCAACTTCTAATTTGGGGGTCGAAAACCATACTTCTTCTACCTAATTACACACTTTGAGCATTTGCATTAATTATTTGGACCAAATACCCCTTCCATTAGGTTTATAAAGGACAAAATAGCACAAAAAGTGCAAGTTTCATGCAAATCGATCAAGTATTAACAAAGATATAAGCAGTTCTGTGATCGAGCGGCCGCCATACTTGATGGCGTCATAGCTGGAAAATGTACCAGGTGGTGGATGTCCACCCGAGCCCAAAATACTTACTAGGGTACCTACTAAACATTCCTGAAAAGAAACTCTCCCTACGCAAATTTTCCCACAGGACTGCAGCCAGGTCCTGGACTATACTGTATTACTATATATCTAAAAGAGAATAATTCCTATTCGTCGAAAACGACTTTGGTGGGTAAGTATCAAGGCTAGTATATGTAAGGTTGCCTCGTTCCCGTAAGAGCTGTGGGGAGAGTCCTACACTGCTGTGTGACGTCACCCCTAGCCCGCGCGAGGATTAAGCAGCTACGTACAATGGTAGTGATGGGAAGAAATAACACGAAAATACCATCGTTTTAACAACAATAATACATATTTCCGAGGTGAAGAGAGAATGCATACTATCCTACATATAAAGAGGATTTAACACAAAATAAAATAAATACTTAACACAGGTTCAAATAAGAACATCTTTACGAAGTTAGGAAAAAGTTTGTCTGACTCAGAAAAAAGTAGTCTAGTAGATATAGCTTAGATTATGCTTGAAAGGTTCTTAATTTTACATTTCTAGGTATGTTTAGTTATTTTAGATAAATTATTCTAATTTATGGAAGGAGGCTTGAGAAGTATACACTTTAGTATACTTTGCGATATTCGTCTTGACTAAGAAACATAAATTTCTCACTTAGATCGATGTGCAGTTGTGTACTTTCTATATTTATTTTACATAAAATTAAGTTAAATTAAACGTCTGTAAGATGAATCAAGACACTTCTGATTGCAATGTATTTGTCACAATTTAATTACAGAGCGTGTAATCATAGATACTAAACAATTATTAAAACCAAATAGGAATATAAGTTTTAAAAGTTAACAACTTGAAATAATGCTTTCCTGAGACAGAAAACTGGATGATGTAGCCAAATAAAGTGTGCGCATGGAATAACTATTATTATATTATCTCTTCTCTATATATATAAAAGGCTTTGTCCTGACTGACTGACTGAATGACAGGAATCAACGTACAGCCTAAACTATAACAGGTAGAGACTTGGAACTTTGACAGTACCTTCGTTTCATAATGTAGGTGCTCACTAAGAAAGGATTTTGAAAAATTCTGATTTTAACTGCCAAAAATTAAATGTTTTTGAAAATACTTAACCCCTTTTTACACAGAATTATCCAAACAAATTCACAGAACATATTGTTGCCAGTTGTATCAGGTGGGTTTGGATTAAATGAAATGGATGTTTGACAAATTAGAGAAGGTATCATTATAATTCATATTATCTGTATTAATAAAAGGAATTGTCCTCGATGTCCAGCGAAATCTACTGAACGCAGAGATCTGAAATTTTAAACATAGGTGGGTTGAAGGGTCGGAAAATGCACCTCCAAGCCGGAATTCACTTGAACACGCGAGACGTTCTTCTTGTCTCGTAAAACGTTGTGATGTGATTCCTGTTGTGAAGTTGCAATTTTTAGTGTTTACGTTTTATATAATGTGTGTGTTTTATTATTTTATTAAGAAGACGAAAGCTTCACGCAAGATTAAGCAACTATTGACAACGGCTACACAAAGGGATCAACAAACATTGGTGAGTGTTGCCCAATAATCTATTTACAGTACATATCATTCCTCACCATAAGAAGAAGTATGTCATTCAGGAATAGATGCTATTCTAATCGTGGTATGTAGTCCACGTGATTTAGGTGCTAATAAATATAATGATTTTACTATTATGCTCTTAATTTTTAATTTTTGAAATATTTATCGCGGGCGAAGCCGCGGGCACATGCTAGTTATATTATAGACCGGGTGAACGGTGACGGTCGTAGTAGCCGATCCGAATGAGATTTTCTCGGGGTTTCCCTCACTCTGTCAGGTGAATACCGGATTGGAGACACGACCCTCGCAAGACAGATGACTGAGCATAAAGAAAGTTCTATTAACTTAGTTTTTTTTCCTCCACCGCCCCCGTAGCCCTCGATCATAGGCCATACTCCGGTCCCAACAATTTTTCGGTGCTTATGTTCTATTGCTCTATTTTTCGCTCTTGTGTACTTTAAGCTTGTGGGTAGTGTGTTTTGAGCCAGCTGTTTGATTCAGCACTAATAGAACTTTGTAACGTAACTCTGTGTTTTGTCATGTCTGTCGGGGAACGTTTCTCCTATCCGGTATTCACCTAATGAGTGAGAAAAAATCCCGGGCACTTGGGCTATGGCCCATATGTAGTGCTTTGTTTAATCCCAGGAGTCTGATGATGAGGCCGGTCCTGCCCTGGGACAGAGCCGTGGGGGGGGGGAGCCCATTGCCCGACCGCGGGACACTAGGCCGTAGGGCGGCCGATCGCGGGATGGGAATGAGGACACAACACCCAGTCCTGACCCAGGAAGATCTCTGTAAAATCCCCTAACCGGCCGGGAATCGAACCCGGGCCAGATGGCTGGCAGTCACGCTACCAACTCGCCCACGGCGGCGGACTCGAGATACGTTTCACAATGAATTTGTCTCGAATCAGGTATATTTAGACATCGCCAATCTTCTGTTGTTTTCTAATTCCTATCACATACGTTGCAAAGTCTTTGAATACTGTTTTTGCTGCTTTAGTTAGAATTCCAGTTGCAGATCGAATTCCACCTTCCTCGTATTGTTCTGACTCAGTCTGTCATTAGTAACAATACCGTAAAGCCTCTGGGGCCGGACTCGACTTGGGAGGGTTAATCTCTTTGGAAACAGTACTCTTTATAGAAATACTGAAATACTAGAAACAGAAAATACTGGTACTTTAGTTGGGAAGGTGGAGGGGGAAATAGGTTTGTCTCGTCAGATGTTTGCATGCCATTCATATGTCATTCGCCATCAAGTGAAGTTCGTTGTACTGTACTGAAAGGCGTAGTGATAGCGTGTGTCGTATAAAAAATTTACAATTCCCAAAAGAGTGTGACTAATGACGGTGAAATTATTAAATTATTGTTTTCTGGATTATAGGAGACTGGTGGTAGTAGTAACTGCACTTGAAGCAAGAAGCCATCAACACTTAAGTACTAAAATGTTCATGAGGATGGATTTTGAGGAAAATTTGATTAATGCAGTACGATTGAATCTAATTTTAATGGGATTAACGGAGTGAGAATTACAAAAAATCTATTACAAACTGATCATGTGTGGGACAGCGTGGCAAAGAAGTTGAATAAACCAAGTAAGTGATTCTGAGCAAGGAATCCACACCAAGATCTTCATATCCAATATACACCACAGGCTTTCCTTAGCTCTAGGTCCTAACTACATAACTACTCAATTCCTGACCAATCACGGCTTTTTCAAGTCATACCTGTATAAAATGAACAAATGTCCTTCACCACTCTGCAACTGTCCCGAAAAACCTCCTCAAACGGCCCTACACTTCTTAACTGAATGCTCACAATTCGCAAGAAGTCGACCTAGAGTTCTACTGACAGCTCCTTTGCCAATGGTTCTCAAACACCACTTCCACACCGTGGAGATCGCTGCCTTCCTGAGACACATCTTTTGCACACTGCAAGAATAATCATACTTAGACTGAACACATCACTGTAAATTCCCCGTGATATGCCCTATGGCGAAACACGGGTTGTAATCAATTTTGAAAATAAAAATAAAAAAGTAACTATAATAATTGATCAAATATTCCTTTAATTGTCATTAAGAAGCTATCTTTCTGTTTTCTTTGACCGTGGTTATGTAACAATCAGGAACTAAATGTGTTATCAATTATCATGAACAACTATTAAACGACAAAGACGCAAAGTAAAGGAGCCCTCTCGCGATGTGCATAGGTTTCCACGGACGGTTGATGTTTTTTTGTTTCTCAGCGAGGCAGGTTGACCAACATGACGCTTCTTGTACATTGCTTATAAAATATCATTAGTGAGAGGTTCTGTTAGGTTATGAACAGTGATATTAATTTACATAGTAGGGCATTCTGAATTCTCCCGTTTCTTAAACGTGCCATATTGTACCTCCCGCGAGGTTCGTTGTATTGGTGAACCTGGTGTGACGTCCAATCACGAGTTTCTTCATCATAAGGAGATAAAAAATATGGCGGAATTCATGCTACTTTTCGCTAGATCGTGTTATAAAACGAAGTGTAACGTTTAGGGCAGGTGGACCAAATCATTCGTCGAGGCAACATCTCCTCTCCAGAGGACTACCTATAACAAAATACATGTGATATTAGGTGTTTTATGAGGAGAAAGTTGGTTTTCAAAGTGGGCCCCCCTACAATGGAATTTTACCGATTAATTAACCAGAAAGAATTGACACTATGTATATATGAGCTGCGACTTTGTTTACCACCTCTTTCCAAAAAAAAATTAAAAAAATTAAAATAAAAAAATTAAAATAATAATAATAATAATAATAATAATAATAATAATAATAATAATAATAATAATAATAATAATAATAATAATAATAAAACTCGTAAGACGGAATAGAATAGCTGCAAGGGACATCAAAGGGCAACTTTGAACGGCAATATATTGTTTTTAGATCAGATCAGCTCTGTTATATTTCATTGATTTGCTTTCTTTTATTCTGAGGAGATTCTTCTGCAAGAAGTGACGAAAAGTACACATATCCTAGCAAAAACACAGCATGTTCGTTTCTAGAAGTCATTTCAGCTTGGAAAACCGAACTTGGACAGCAACAACTGTGCCATGAGGTGGCCGCGATAGTGTGTTGATCAGACCGACGACGTCTGGTCGCACGGATAGGCGTTCAGTACGAGGACACCCATTTACAATGCGCGATCAACACGCTTCTCCAGTTAGGACAAGCTCTGCAATCACCGTCCGAGCCGCAGAAAACAGAAGTGGAACGATTGTCGCAGAAATAAAATTTCCCAGCGCAGGAAGAGTTTCAAGATGGCACATAAAAACGCACGATATTCAATCAGTATGCTGATGCTAAACTAATATAACTGTTCCTAATCTGACCTAAGGTGACCATATTTCTGAGAGTCGAAGCTGGGACCAATTGAATAGTCTCTTTCCACCCGGAATCCTACTGTAATAATTAGGGACCGGATTCTTAGGTTTTTACCTATTTTTCTCCTTACTTCCAAAACAAAAAGCGCTCATACACTTTTTCGAATCGTGTCCATAGGATTCACCTACATTAATTCTGTAGCACCTAAAAATACCTAAATGGGGTATAAAAACCTAAATATACCTAAACGGGATATAAAACCTAAAATATCTAATTTAGGCTACTTTTTTCTCTTTTTTGTTTGTCGGTTGAGAAATCTGTATTTTGCGGAGAGACAATAATTTTTGTCGGGTTGAAATTAATATCACCAGCGTTTCGTTCAACCCATTGTCGTCTAGGATGGACAGTATCTACAGAGGAAGTGCAAGAGTACCGGCGTATTCCTTTTAAAATATTCGTACGAACAGCCATTGTTGCCGTGTATGAACAAGGATATAGATTTCTGTGTTTTAAAGCGCTTGTTTGCATTTAGTACTTCCCTGTTATTCATACTGAGTGGTCACACTGTGAGTTTTAAGTAGACATGTTAATTATGCCGAAACAAATGAAATCGAGTTTATTCCGGCAGTGGATTGGCGACGACCTGAGTTTCACTACAGATGGCTAAGTAATATTTTGTCAAGCCTTCCAGAAACACGTAAGTATTATTTACCTTTCTAGAAAAGGGGAAGTTTTCGTCCCTAGTTTATCTGTTGTCCGGTCAGCATGCGTAACAACCGAAGAAAGGAAAATAATCAGTTTAACATTATCCACCACCAACCATAAAGTATTTTACTCACTAAATTAGAAGCATCGGATTCGAATCCTGTGAAGGGTAGTATCTAGATACAGTATTAACTATTATCTAAGACATAACAGGAAGAACTTCACAGTTGAGAATCTTGAAAGATATTTAGTGAATACTGTAACCAGGAAATGTCAGGCAATCTTATTTTCTCTGCTTCTTTTGATTGTTTATGCTTTCTTTCTTCAATTGTATAATATTGTACTAAAGCAAGTTTACACAAATTTAAGTCAATTTTGTTAAGTTAAACTTTACAAGTATTATGTATAGAATCCTGTGTAGCACATTCAAATTCATTAAACCAATTATTCTACCCGAAAACGATATTTTGGACAAAAAACCTAAAAATAACTATTTCACCTAATGGAAAACCTAAAACAGTGTTTTTAAAAACCTAAGAATCCGCTCCCTAGTAATAATTGTTGTACAATACGAGATATCTACATCTACATCTACCTCTACATTAAATCTTACAAAGAACTTAATAGACTACACCAAATGATAATATAAACTTAATTAAAAACATGGGCATTTTCTTCGTTCCTGTATAGACCTATTAATACATGGTTACTCTTATACTCAGGGCAGGCAGAACGCTTACTTCTGCAACTACACACAGTTTTAACGCCCATTTATTAACGTCCCAATACTTCTGTTTCGAACAATTTGATTTATTTCCATTTGAGTTTTCTTGGCTCACCAGACATTCATTAAAGAAAACACACGCTCGACCGCTGTAGGCATACAGGGAAGACATTACGCAAATTTTACAATCCTAGAAATATTTTCATAAGATACCTGTCTGGATGTGAAGCGCTGGACACCGGTACCCAGCGCATAACATTTTGGAGCGAATCCACTTTAGTATTACCAAGTCCATGCAAGTATAGTCGTCTTGCTATCATCGTCGCCAATGGGGCTCTCTTTAAAGTGTTGTTTGTTTAATGAAAGACGGATACATTCGTTAAAAGCCGCGCGTTGAAGTGTTGTCATGACTCAGTCGGAAATGAGAATCAAAGAAACGCTAAAATCTTGTGTTACATTGCTATTGTTATTAGAATGACTTGGCAACAAAGTCTGCCACCTGCTTGGATGTGAGAGTGCAAACTACTGTTTACCCTCGATAAACAATAATATAATCCGGCAGACCGCAAAAGGAAATGGCGTCGTTTGACTCGTCGAATGAGGACGATGAAAATGAGAACACTATATCATAATTAAACCTCTCGCATCACAGATTTCATAATATGGCGCTTTATGGTAAGAGTTTAGAAGCAACTGATCTGAATTCGACATTTCAATAAAAATAAAAATTAGAAGTCTCATATGACCGGAATACTAGCCCATTTGATTTCTAAAAACAGGAACATTTAGTTTTCCCAGCAGAATCTTGTGGGGTCAAGGGGACTCGACTCCAAAAATCGGGAATCCAGGGGTTCCCAACATTCTTTTTTTTTAGTACCGGTACTCATTTTGAGATGTAAGTCACTACGCCCCCTACTCTTTTTTTTAAATATTTTGAAGGGAAGAATGTAAACTAAGACACCATACCAAGCACAACATATTTAAATATACACACATTTTTAGAAACATAATATTAAATCAACAAGTTTAGTAATTAAGTCACTATTATTATGACAGTGAGATGGTTGACATTGCTTAAACCTCGTATGTTTGGTTTCAAATTAACAGTGCACAATGGAGATCACTCGTGATATCTAACCAACAATGCTGTTTTGTTTTAATTACAGTCAAAGTTAAGATTCCTGACTCGCATAAAATATGTGGGCAAAAATTGCATAATGATGGTCATCGCAACTCTGGCTACTTGAGTATGAAATGCAAGATTTATTTATCCAAGAATTATTTTTCCTAGAGGGGCGCACCCCCCAGGTTGTTAACCACTGTTTAAATCAATAAGATATGCATGAACTTCTTTGTTTATTGAAAAATGTATAATAAAAACAGAATACAGTGTAATTAACTCAGTATTAGGACATTAAGTAATCAACTAGAAATTAATTAATTAGGCGTATGATAAAATGTTTGTTTACATAAGGGGCATAACAGAGAAGATCAATATTTTAAGTGTCAGTAACATATTAAATCCAATGGCAATAGGCCTATACTTACCCTAGGCTAGTAGGTCTATATGTAAGGTTGTCTCGTTCGACGCGCATGCATATTGAGCACGAGGGATGTGGCGTCGTCCCTAGCCCTGTACGAGGATTTAAACAGCTACATACAATGGCAATGATGGGAATAAAACTTATTTTTAATTACAATAATACATGTTTCCGCAACGATAGACCACATATGATCTTACAGGGGGTATGGCTTAAAAGGGAGACCACTTCTGAGTGCTCAGGCCTCAAATGAAAAGGCTGTAACAAAATATAATGAGACATTTGAAAGAAAATATTTAAGCTGCTGGTTTCTGTAAAACATACTGTGGATGACAAAATTAAGAAAACACACAAACATCCTACATTTCTCTGGCAAGGCTTCTCTCTTTAAATTTATTGGGGTACTTTTACAACTCGTTTGGTTATGACTCAGAAAATGGGAAGTAGCCTATAGGGTTTTTTTGGTCTCAGGCAGAGGCGAGTTTACCCTTCTGTAAATAATTCTTTATTCATACATATTTTCAGTAGAAACTTAAAGGGTCTGTCCATTTTATTTATGGACATCAGCAGACTATTAACATCTTATAGAAAGGCAGAACATTTTCCTTGTTGAGCTGACCACTTACACTATATTTGGCAAAAAATGTTCTATTCAAAAATTCCCACACCTAAAAGATGGGTTAAGGGTTAGAAATGTGATTTCACCCTTCAGATGTAAAAAATGTGCACTGTGAAGCAAGACGCTCTTTTAAAAATATGAAATATATAAATGTACTACAACCATCACAACGGAGCTATAAACGGGTTCATGCAAGTTCGAAGGACCATAATAAAACATCAAAAAAACTTTTAAAAATTTTCACTTGATATTTTAGACAATGGCACATACAATTATTTTGAAATTATTTTGCGATTTTAGACAATGGCACATAAAATTATTTTGAAATTATGTTTCGATTTTAGAGAATGGTACATAAAATTATTTTGCGGGACTTTCATTGCTTATAGTTACACACAATAAATTTCTATACCATTTTCTTGAGGCACTTTATAAATATAAAAAAAGAGAGTGATTGTGTGTTTTACTGTGAAATAATAGTGTTTCAAATATTAACCTTTACCCCGTGCAGAGGAATTGGGAATCCTCTTTTCCAGTATATACCAGTATTAAATTAAAAATCCTTGAAGATTTTATTTATGGACTCCCCTAATAGTCCAGTGAAATGTCACAAAAAAGCCACATGGATGCAAAATTTAGGGTAGAGCTAATTTTTTCATATGATGTCTGGGATGGTTTTGAGAGTAATTTCTGACATTTTGGCAACAAAATTTTTTGCCGCCGGAGCCGCCATCTTGAAAAAACTTCAAAATTTTCGATTTTATTTCTGTTTCTGGCCATTATCTGCCAAAATACGCACCTGACAAATATGTTTTACTGTACACCCTAAAAGTAGACTAAATTTTCTACAGTTTGAGATCAAATTGAGTTTTCTACCTTGAATAGTTTCGGAAATACAGCTCTCCAAATTTCAGCAACATTTTGCAAAAAATGAAAAAATCTGAACTTTCAACTAGTTTTTGCTCGCTATCTTCTAAATGACCAAGCCTTCAGTAAAATTTCGAAGGATAAATTTTAAACTAGAGTAAATTTGCAACAAGCTGAGTATTTTAACGTTTTGATACCTATTATAGGTCACCAGATACAGAGGTATCTACAACTCCTCACATTTCAGAAAACTAATCGAAGGTACAAAAAGTCTAGTTTTGCCTAGGATATTCTAAATGGCGTTTCTCACAGTAAAACCCGTGTTGTCTTATAGTAAAATATTACATGGTAATTAACAACCAAAACAGTATTTCCAAGAATTTATTAAGGACTTCTTCCCGAGTGTCATCAAACGACTGAAACAACCCTGGATAACTCCGGACTTCGCCACATCGCAGTTTCTAACGGAATATGGATCATTCTTAGCATATCTAGTCAGATTTAATTTAGCAGAAAATTCATTATGTTGCTGCGAGAACTGTGAAAATGATTCCATGTACCATGTTTTATATAAGTTACATGTGCCAGACAATGAGGCGGCTCAGAGCGGCTGCGATGACTGAAGACGAACCGTGGGCCCTGGGCTTAACCTTCTGGACAAAGAAGAACTTCGAAAAGCCTATGGCTCAGGGACCCTGGATAACTTCACATTGGCAAATAAAAATAAAAAATAAAAATGATAAAAGACTAAGAAAACCGATGTAAACAGAAAATAATAAGAAAAGTTGGTGTAGGTACAGCATTTTAATTTGGAAAGAACTGCGTTTTATTTTAGAAGAACACTTTGCAGTGTCCTCTGAAAAAATTATTTCCTATAGCAGATACAGTTCTCCGAAAATGGAAAAATGTTATCGGAGTGGCACTCTTTGTCACTGCTCCGCACATCGCACGCTTATCAAACAAGCACTAAGAATTGTGAGAGACTCCGATGGGCTGCGCGTTCATCTCCTGATGTCATCTTTGATAGAACTGCTGTTTTGAAAATTTCAGAAGAAACTTTTCTCGCCAATGAAAACAACAAGAGGCGCTTCGTAGAATTTCTAAAAAATGAATTGCCAAAAGCTGGAATACAAGTGAAAAAGGCTGTTGAAGGTGCAGATGTCTTGATTGTTAGCACTGCCTTCTCAATGGTATCTCAATACGACACTATCTTTGTAGTTGGGGAGGACATAGACCTCCTTATTCTCCTCACTGCATTACCATCCCCTCATATAAAGAAGTGGCCACGGGAAAAACCACTTCTGTTCGCTGATTTTGAAGCATCCTGAACTAGAAGAGGAGGCTAATGTATTTTTTGAACCCTCAAGCTACATCAGGAGAAGTGGCTAAAGTGGGCCAACATTTTTTGGTTCACTTATATGGAGGAGACCCTGCTACACAACCACTTGACGAACTTCGGCACGGAATATTTTGTAGAAGCTGCAGGAAGAATGAAATTTAACTTAGCGAGGCTGCCCCAACCAGTGATGCGGCTCAACTTCATGCCATTCGAACATACCACCAAGTTGAGGCATGGCTCGGTGAATACAAAGACCCTTTGAAGTGGGGCTGGGTGAACACTTTGTTTTCTCTTAATGCCAAGAAGGAGTCAGCTCCAGAATCAATTCTGAAAAATATTTCCTGTACCTGCAAGAAGGGGTGTTTAAACGCTTGTGGGTGTCGTAAAGCTGGATTAAAGTGCACAACCATATGCAAACATTGCAATGGGCAGTCGTGTGAAAACATTGCCTACTAACAGTCCTGTCCTTCGACAGTGAGGATGACGACACTCCTGATGAACCACTTAATTTGCTTTTGGATGAAATCGCTGAAGAGAACTTTATCAACACTGGCCAGATTGTGAACATCACAGACGAAATAGCAGACGTCAACTGCCCAGGTCCCTCTAAGTGCCGAAGACTATGAACAAACAAGTCATTCAATGCAGTGCTTCACCAGAACTCCAGCTAAATAAATCTTTTTGTATATAAACGAATGTTCCGTGCAGTTATTGCTCCTAACTTGTATGCACATGTAATTATTCAATCGTTGCTGTATATATATTTTAAAACCTCTGTATCTTGTGACCTGTAAGAGGTAGCATAAGTTTAAAGTACTTGACAAGTTGCAAATTACCTCTAGTTTAAGTTTCCATATGGGGTTTTACTATAGGTTTGGTCATTTAGAAGATAACGAGCAAAAACTAGTTGAAAGTTCAGATTTTTTCATTTTTTGAAAAATGTTGCTGAAATTCGGAGAGCTGTATTTCCGAAACTATTCATGGTAGAAAACTCAATTTGATCTCAAACTGTAGCAAATTTAGTCTACTTTTAGGATGGATAATAAAACATACTTGTCAGGTGCGTACTGTGGCAGATAATGGGCAAAAACAGAAATAAAATCGAAAATTTTGAAGTTTTTTTCAAGATGGCGGCTCCGGTGGCAAACACTTTTGTTGGCAAAATATCAGAAATTACTCTCAAAACCATCCCAGACATCATATAAAAAAATTAGCTCTACCCTAAATTTTGCATCCATTCTTGACAATTTGATTGGACTATAATAAAAGAGCTTTCAGAAACTGAATAACTACAAGTACCCATAAACCTGACTGGGCCTCGCCCACTGGGGGGGGGAAGAGTATTCAACAATGGATCTCTTGTTAACTGCAAAAGAATGGAAATATAGAAGCCAAATTCCTACTGAAGGTGAGTTTATAACTTTTTTATCATCATTTTACTATAAGCGCGTCTTAAAATCAATTTGTACACGAAAAATATGACAAAATTACTCAGTATTGTGTCTAAGACTGTTCGACCATTTAAATGCTTAGGTCGGTATACATTTAAAGATATACCTGTTAACATTTATGACGTGCTCATTTTGAATCATTTGTAATTGTTTATTTCAAAATGTTCTACAAACAGAATACAGACTGGTTGGTAATATAATAATTGTTATTCCGTGTGCACATTTTATTTGGCTACATCTTCCAGTTTTATAATATAACGGTCTTGCCTCCTCAGTAGGCCTACATAAAGCCTGATGGGTGCAACAGAAAGAGGAGCAAAGGGGAAAATGTTGACGTCATTCATACCATGGGCCACAGATATATAGAGATAGATCGGCAATGGTGTATGCTCAGTGATCTCAATATATAAACAGGATACACAACAGCTGTGCTTTGGAATTGCATAAATCGTGACGTTCACTTGTTGTTAAGTTGGCTACACCGTACGTATTGGTGAAGTGTGCTTCCTATGTTAAACATATATTTATGAATGTGTTTTTATTATTTTTCATGACAAAATGGTCAAATATTGCGTGGTGTATGGCTGCACAGAGCTCCAGAGAAATGGAAGTGAACTTAAGTTTCACAAGTAGGTTATTTTTGTTTGGAACATTTGAGGATACTGGCGAAATCTGACTTAGCCTCAAGCGTAGCATAGCCACGAACGCTTGTCTTTTTCTTGCCTGTTTGTACAGGTTTCCATTTTCTTGGCCTGATATTCCAAAGAAGTGGGTTCAAGCAATGTGCAGAGAATATTGGTCACCCACAGCGTACAGTACATTAAGCAGCAGACACTTTACACCTGATTGCTATCAGTCATAAGGACTGGTGCACTTGTAAAATTACTAAAAGATGCTGTACCATCAATCTTCAATTTTCCAGGACATCTTCAAAAAATTATTGTTCCAAAAAGACAACTGGTTCGTAACATAGGCGTAACCAGGCCGACCATATGGGGGGGAGGTTACAACATCTGGGGGGTATGGACTACCCCCCCTAGGGAGAGGGGGTTCGGGGGTCCTCCCCCGGAAAATTTTAAAAATTAAGATGCACAATAACGAGTTTTAAGCTTCCCACGCTTTATACTCGTATTAAGCAATTTATAAGCAGACTTAAAAAATTGTACTATTTTCCTTTTTTTAATCAATGGGGGGGTTCAAACCTCCAAAAACCCCTCGTTACGCCTCTGGTTCGTAATGTGGTTAGTAGTAGGCCTACTTTAGGTACCATGTAGGAATATAAATTATGCAAAATGTCAGTCATGTAATCATAGTATTCTTATGCATGTAGGCCTAAATTTTTCATGCTAGTTTTTAATTGCAGAAATAAGAGGAAGCAGATGTTTTTGTATAAGACCTCGCTGAAAATTATACGAAAATGGATAAACAGGCAAACAGATGATCTCCCACCATCTCCTATCAAAACAGAATTGAGAAAGAACAAAAGGCTACAGACAATTGTCTGTCGCTAGAACAAGAAGATAAATAGCATGGCTAATTAATTTTCATATTTGAAGAAAAGGAACTTCTAAGTAAGCCTACTGACTTAAAGTATTTTGAAATTTTATTTCAGTGGCTTCCCTTTGCGCTAGTCTACAGGAATTATTAAAAAAAAATAATGTGATTAGTATCCAGTACAGTAACGGTAAAGTTGAAGGTCACGGTTTATACATTTCCAAAGCACTTAGAACAGATTTTGTCTATTCTCTTTATACATCGAAATCAAGCATAATATCGCGAAATGAAGGCCTATTGTGAAGTTATTTTAATATTTAAAATCCGAGTGTTTACAACTGTTTACCAATGTACATTCACGCCTGATTGAGATTAAAGAAATATTTTTACCAAACCATTACGATATGAAATTAGTTTTGTTATGTACTTAAAAAGCATCAAGTAATTTATATTGAAACGTTTCATTCATAAAAGTGTTTTAAAAACACCAATACATCTTCATAATTCCATTAATACACATGAGTTTGTTAGAAGGAGATACGGGATAGGAGCTAAATTATACGTTCACTTTCATTGGCGGACCGCGAACCCTGCCGTCACGATTTTTCATCATGCAGTGCTACCTCCAGTATGTAATAGAGCTCAATGTGTATGCTGTACTCTTGGCGGCAGTGAAGCCACGTTGATGCACGGACCGCCATATTGCTACACTGTAGCAGCTGATCGAGTACAAGCCACAAGAGCGTTACAGCGATGTGAATTTTAGCATTTTAGTTAATAATGTAATTGGACTGAGGAGTATAAATAATTTTTCTAAAATGGTGAATACCTGTGTGGTATTCGGGTGTAATTTTTCATACTACGACAGAAAGAAACAAGGAAAGGAGCCCGTTTCAATACATTCGAAGTAGGCCTTTCATTTTTATTGTTAGCCATTTCATGCATTATACATGCTTTAATTTCTAGGAATGTATTATATGGTTGTAAATAACCATAACCTAATATTGTTAACTATTTCATACACTGTAAATAGTCATATATTACTTTAGCATTTAAAAACTGAGAAAAATATGAAATCACATAAAGAAAAGCAGATTGTTGCCAAAGTTAGTCATTAATGTGGCCTTCTGCCATCCACATGTACACTGATGTCATTCACATGGCTTTTAAAAATTTAAAAAATATATATATAAACATTTAAGCTCTGCTGGTGTCTTATTATTATCAAGAAACCCCTGAAGTATTTTAGTAATTTTTTTGAGATTTTAAAAACAAACTAAAAAATTTTGATTTTAGACACTCCAAATTGTGACGGGCTTTCTTACTTTATGCTATAAAGTTCCCTAACTTCTTGGATTAAATCTTCGCCAAAATTCTGTGACGACTAATATGTGATTATTCTCAATCGTAGTACATAAGTTTACTGAACTCTTACAAAACAAGGTCACTTATGCACCTGTTGTGTCATCATAACACGGCCTGCATAATCCACATTCCAACGTTCAGTACAACTACCTCCTCTACCGGGTGATTGCAAATTTCCTACTCCCAGTCTACTTTCTCTTTCTTTTAACAATTTACCCAGTTTTGATAATATTGATGAAAATTTATATTAACGGGCGCCATCATCAATACGCTTCCTCTTTTCTTTTTGTTATATATCAGCCCAGTCACAAATTAAATTATAGATACACAGGCTATGTACCTACATGCCTCTCGACTAACTTTTAATTTAACAGTGGAGACGGGAATTGGGTTCGGATTTATCTTTCTTTTATTACTCTGCTTCTCTCTATTTCTTCTTTTTCTCCTTTTTCAGTGCTCACTACCAAAGTATGTAACTTAGCCCAAAAATCAGCGACTCTCAAACCATTACAAGGATAAGGGTCAAAAATCTGAACTTCACGTTAATTTACTTTGCATAACAATAACCATAATTTATTTAATATATATTTTTTTTCTCTTTTCAACAATAACAATCTTATATACAATAACTCACTGGGCGCCAAACTTTTTGATGGCTAGACTTCACGTTAATTTACTTTGCATAACAATAACCATAATTTATTTAATATATTATTTTCTCTTTTCAACAATAACAATCTTATATACAATAAATTACATTTACACTACATTAACCATTCAACACTTTTATTGGTAGGATAGTATTTAATTATTCAAGGTTAGTATACCCAGTTTAACTGTATAAGTACGTTCTCTGTTCGACAATAACAAATCCCTAATTAATTACTTTAATCTCTTTTCTTTCTTTATTTCCAGGTATCTACTAGAACGTCTATTATCCTTCTAATTTACTACTAACTTGTGTAGTCACTTACATTTGCAACTTCAGAATATCTCAATATATATATTATACTTTCTTTCGAATAAATAAAGATTTTCAATTCATGATCCAGTCCTTGACTCTACATATTACACTCAATAATTCCACCTATGTCTCCTATACTAGTCTACTAGTCATCTTAGTCCATGAAGAATTGTACTTAAAGATAGATAGGAAAGACAGTCTCATGAAGAAAGAAATGGAAATTTAGGCCTATACCCACAGAGTGACTGTGACGATAGACCACCGATACAGGGGCGGCGTCTAGATCTTGAGTTACAAACAATCTGACTCCTCTCCTGCAACCGGGAAAATATTAATGGGCCGTAAACAAAAATACAATTTTGAACAATCGATGTCAGAGGTCCCTGACACTCTCTCCTAGAGGCACGTGGGGCCGTTGTTCGCCTCCAACACCGACGACTTTCACAATTCTCATAAATTTCTTTATATTTATTTTATTTGGGACACTTCTGGCGTTCCCTCACCTCACCCTTCTTTTTTTTCTTTTCTGGGGTAATCTCTAGTACCTGCTAATGACCTACTTGTCATCAACTCACTACACAAAATTACCAATTCTCCTCTTTCTAATCTAACCAGTTATTATTGATTATCTTTTAACTCCTCTCTCTGTAAGCAATTTATACCATTGTTCTAATTTTCCCTCTTTCTTGTTACTCGGGTTTCCATACTTTCCAAGTTACTATTCTACTCCCTGGGCACCCAATTTCCTTGTTTCTAAATTCCCTAGAATTTTAACTGAAACTAACTCACGCCCCAGATCAGTAACTTTCTCTTTATAACCCTTGAGTAATTCCTACTTCTATCCTAACATGTAAGTTTTTCAATGGTAGGCGCTTAATCTACTACTATTCATAGGCCTTCTTCTGCCTCTCACTGTTCACTTTCTTATCTCCCTTTACCATGATCCATACGGTTCCCACTCTTCGATAAATCTCTTAAAGAAAACAACTCAATCCTTACGGGCCAGCATGAAATCTACTCATAGATAGTCATCTGTCACCCAACAAAAACCAAGAGGGAGAGGCCCTCGCAAGAAATACTAAGTAAGCCCCTATTACCCTTCTTTCTTACTCCCCTCGCGTCCTGTCTTATAAAAAAACAAGTTTGAATGAGCATCACCAATTGCCTCGAGCTATGTATTCATTCGTGAGACAATCACTCATAGAAACCCAAAGTATAGAGATCATCTTTACTAACCCACGGTCACAGTTCTTGACTACTCTTTCTTAACTTAGACCAGAAATAGAAACGGGTTGGATTACTGTATTTTATTGCCTCACCCTAGATTTATCACACTTCTATTTTTCTAACCCTACTCTTAATCCTTCATTTACGGCGTCTAATCGCCACACATTTCTTAGAAACAATGCCTCCAAAATTTTCCCATTTCTCAAAAACAAAAGAAAATGTTTAGGTGATACTCAACGGGTGATGGCTCTCTTATCCTCTGATCCCGTACTGTTTCCATCTACTTCCTGATGTCCACATCTTCCCTTAGTCCAGACTGAGTAGTCGTGACCCACTCTTCTCTCCACAGCTGGTGTTCGCTGAAGCGGTCTCTTGTACCGGCGGACGTGATGTGCTTTCCCAGCTAATGACTATCTCCATATAGTCGTATCAGTGAAATTCCCATTCAGAATTTCCTTAGATGAAAGTCTGACACACCATCATGCCAGAACGCCTCTACCGCTGTCGCACATCCCAGTCTCGTCTTCTCCCTTCTGCCTTTTCAACTTCTCTCTCTCGTAGTCAGGCACGTAATACTAACCGTCTTTCAGGTTCCACATCTCTCTCGTCGATTCACCGTCGACGCATGCGCACCTCTCCTTTTCTGTAATTCAAATAAATTCAGGGCAGTATCGATAATCATGAAAATGTTCAATATCGATTAGTTGTGGTCCCCCAACCCTTCCTTTGTTTAGGAATGGTCTCCTATCGTTGATTATGCACGTCGCTATTTGCGTCGTGACAAAATTTTCCCGTATTTGAAGAATGACCCATATACTGATTCATTTGATCAATGGAATGGAAGTTATCTAAAATATAGTCTTAATAAAATAATGTCCTTATTTCATTTATGCCTGTCATTTCACTATGCGTGTTGTAATTGAGCAATACTGTAGTTTATTAATAGTATTGATGTTCTTCTCTTACTGGCTTACTATGCTGACTATTTTTTTAAATTTTTAAATTTTGGATTTTTTATTTTGGATCTCTAATTTTTTTATTTTTTTGGATTTTTTAAATTTTGGATTTTAGGATTTTTATTTTTTGAATTTTTTTAAATTTTAGATTTTTAATTTTTTAATTTTTGGATATTTGGATTTTTTACTTTGAATTATTTTTTAAAATTTGGATTCTCTAAATTTTGGATCTTTGAATTTTTTAATATTGGAATTGTTGATTTTTTAATTTTATATTTTAAATTTATTTTTATTTTTTAATTTCGGATTATAGACTTAAAATTTTGGATTTTCAATTTTTAATTTGAATTTTTTTATTTATTAAATTTTGGAATTTTTGTTTTTTTAAATTTTGGATAAGCCTAATTATTGAGTTGATTGTTTTCTGTGCATTCCGTTCCGTCACACCAAACTAATTTCGCGACGATTTTGAGCATAACACTAATTTCGTGACGATTTTGTCCGTAACGCAAGCTCTCGATTTAATCCAACCGCGGCTAAAGAAGTTTCATATCAAAAACCTAATTTTTAGCAAGTAATAGGAACCAATACTTGAGAAAAATAGCAAGAGGACGTGCTTTTTCAATGTGGTTTCAGTGTGTTCACTAGTGGATACAAAATTTCCAATAGAAAATTGTGAAAATAGACTTTAATCTACGTTCTCGTGATAGTTTCCCATTGAATTACGTGTAGTTCAATGGGTGTCTTCTGGTGAGGCAAGATGGCGGCATAGCGCAAGGCTAGGCTTCACTGCCGTGACCCAGATTGCCTGGCTGTGCCATGGGCGCCCATACCCGGGCGAAGGAATAAATGTATATTAATAATTATAGTCAGGTGTTTTTCTTTTAGGACAATTATTTAAAAGTCAGTAGAGACAAAAAGTTTGCAGAAGTTTTACCAAATCGACAACATGGAAGCAAAATCTACAGTGGATTAGAAAAGGGGGTCCAGGGAGTCTGGACCCTTAAAGGAAAAGTAAACTAAAGATTCAGTGTCACTTTCTTCGTACGGATTGAAAGAAAATGTTTTTATTAAATGATATTCACTGTTAGAAATGTTTTATACCTTCACATTTAATCACAAAACGAATCTATTTATTGTAACGCGATGGGCGCGTGACGTCACGCCTGACGAGTGCTTGGCTCAGTCTCGCCCGGTGAAAGACATTTCACAGCATTCTGTCTACTGTTACAGTTTTTTAGTGAGTACCTGTTCAAACAATGGTTTATTGTTGTGTTGTGGGGTGTACATACTCATCGTCGAAGAGTGATAACACACTTAAAATATCTTTCCATCGATTTCCCAACAGAGATAAGTCACCCGAACGTTATAACTATTAAGCAATGGCCGATAAAAATAAAAAGAGAAAAATTTGTTCCTAGTAAATACAGTACGGTTTGTTCACAACATTTTGAAGGAAAAGATACCGAGCTTTCGGTACAGTTACGAAAACAGTTAACTGGAGAAACCCCGCAATCTGTTTAAAAAAGAAGTGCTGTGCCATCACTTCTTTTGCGTGGGAAATCTGAAACACCGCCAAAGAAGAAAAGAAAATCGTCGTACTTCAGGAAGAAGGAAATGAGAGAGTTGTTGCAAGATTCGAACAGTAATCCATCAGTATCCGGGAATGGACAAATCATGAATGTGGAATCTAGTATTTATGACGAAAATTCAGTTTCTAACAGCGTAGGCGCTCAGTGTGAACTAGGAAATGAAACTTATGTCAATGTTTGCTCAGATTCATTGAATGTTTCTTCTATAAATTGTGATTTAGATAGCTCTTTCAGCATTTCATACATTTCTACTACCGCAAAAGATGATTCTGAATCTGAAAGTGACTCTGTTCGTATCTTGAAAAATATTTTGTTTTTGAACTGTATTAGCTCTAAGTATTAACTGATAACGCCTGGCAACTAGTGTATCTTTATTTATAATAACGCTATCGAATGAGGCAGGTTGTGTTATACAGTCCACAACCCCCTTCTGTTCACAAATTACTTCAGAGTCCCAACAACACACACTCTCGTGGCCCTTTTTCATATGTAGGCTATACACAGCCCACATTCCGTATTTTCTTTTCTTCCTTGCAATTCTTTCAATAATTCCTTGTCATTTTCTTTTCGTGTGAAATTAATTTGTGAATACCGAGATTTGTCCTTATAAGGTAACATTGCAGACATCTCTATCAACAACAAACACAAATGAGACTTTGTGGTGTATTAGAAACACAGGCGCGAGCATTACAGTAGCTGTTGTCCTGCCAGCGAGTTAGTCAGGAGTGACGTCACAGGAGCGTTTTACTTCACCCGTACAAGGCGTAATATTGGGCACCTGAAGTTCACGAGATCACCATTCGTTTCGTAATTCAAAGCTCCGTGCGATGAGATTAAAATAAGAAAATGGTATTTTTTTAGTTTACCCTTCCTTTAAAAATCAAAACCTAAGATTCCATTTTTGTGTTTAAAAAAATATTATTTTATTGAATTAAACAAGTTTTGTTGGGGTGTCAAATATGATATAGCAGTTACTTTGTTTAGTGTAGGCTATTATTTCCATTGTCTCATTTGTTATTTAACTTTTCTTATAAATAGTATTAAGTATAATGACTTGGGTAACGATTTCATGTTTTCAGTGGCATGTCTTAGGGTGGCGTGCACCATCCAGGAGTAAACCAAACTAAAGTAGTAAATTTAAGACGGAGACCTGGAGTATACAAGAACCAGTACATCTGTCTCACTCTTTAAGTCATACGAGTAATGTGCTAGAGTGAGACAGACAAACCGGTTTTTGTTGCGTCAGGTTCCCGTCTTAGATTTACTACTTTAGTGCTTCTCTTTTAGTAACTTACTCTTTTAGTTGGTGTTGGAGAGCTCAATTGATAGTTACTTCTTTAGTTGTAACTAAAGTAGTAAACGATTTTTACTAAAGAAGTAGTCGAATTCTGCGCAGAACAGAGCAGAAACGTTAGTGCAGCGCAGCAGAACACGTGCATTTCAATTGCCAGTATTATTCAAGTGCCAGATAATGAAAAGGAAAGGTTCGCTGAAACAATGAATATGAATTTGGGTTGTTCCAAATATTACTAATGACAATCTTCATGTTTTAAAATAGGTCTAATAGTAATGTTTTATTCATTACTAATGTTAATTCCTTCAATTGAATATTTTCAGTTTAGTAGCCTACGTTAGGGTACTGTGATTACAATTTTTGTGCAAACTATTTCTGTATTATAATGCAAACAATTGGAATTTCCAGTTGATTTTCATAATTGATTCACTGTCAATATTATAATTATTTCTCTCATAATAATAATAAAGTTCTAAAATATATTACAATATTTATACTTCCTAAAGTTACATATTCTTCCCCAAAAACGATAAATCAATTATTCTACAGTTGTTTATCATAAATCTCACTATAATGAATTATTAATACTTATTGAATGTTTAACAAATGAGAAGTATTACACAAAATCATGAAAAAGAGGGGGATAAAAAGGATAACAAAACTAATAAGGGGCATTATGTTTCTGTCCTTTTTCAAATGCACAGAACATTTACTTAAAAAATATTACCTTATAAGAATAATAATATTACAACTGAGAAATGTAATATTTAAAAAAAAAATGGCGGTACAATATTTCGGAAGCTATGAACTCCAATAATAATTATGTAGATGGTTGTGTGTTTAAAAATAATTTCAGTGACTACTTCTCTAGATCCTGTGCAGCTTCAACCTCCAGTGCCCCTCCTTAAAATTTTCTTTCGGCACTCATGTTGGCATTTTTTTTCTATATAGTTTATAATGCTTCTCACTTTCCTGTCCACAGTGTTAATTAAAATAGTTACCAGCATACTATAGACCTGCAGCATCTGCTATAGTTTATTCCCAAACATGAAAGTCTCGTCTCACTCCACCATTCGAGACTTGGGTAGTCTTTAAGGAATGGTTTTACAATGTGTCCCCTTCTCAATGTACGCTAATCCCAGAGTCAGTCAAATTTCCTTCCGTTGTGGCCTGTTTGGACATTTTTACACCTGGGTCAGAAAAAAATGACATATTATTCATTAACACTGCGGGTGCAACTATTGAACTTTTAGCTCTTATAATTATTATTATAATTCTGGCATTCGCAATGTTGTGCTTTAAGTTAAGCTATAGAAGTGTAATGTAATAAAATTAATTTACAATAATTACATTAAATCGTTTAACAATGAGAATCACCTATTGTTCAGTAATCTCTATGGTTAAGTAGCAGGGGGAAGTGTTTTCTGGGTAGCTCCAAGAACGGAGGCTTTCATTTATTGGAATATACTATACCTCGCCGATATCTGTATCCATAGGATTAGTTTGAAATACATCGTCGTTTTCTAACCCAAAGTTAGGGAGAACTGCAGCATCTAAAGGCCGATCCAGCTAGGAAGATATTTGAGAGCACATGCGCTCCTTGTACCGTGCAATGCAAACGTCCCTTCCACTCACTCTCCCCCTCACCTTTGGTGGACGTCTTCCTAGTTGGATCGCTCTCCGCAATATTTCCACATTTGACTGGCTGAAATCACATGGATGTAGTGAGAATCTAACATCGTTTCTTCCAAACGCCAAAATATCATGTAAGGATTTATGAGCTTAATTATTTACGTTATTAAATTCCCTACTAGGTGTGGTTCGCTTAATATTTATTAAATCACCTGCCACAACTCTCATTTTTGGTATACCACCTTCTTCATCTCAATAACTTATCCTCAGTTTGAACTATGTAATCCATTTAATGTGATATGTAACTCATAACTCACGCAAATGCCACAGAACACACTTACTACACAACTTTACTCCACCCCCTGAGTAGGAGTAAATATTGGCCTTATTTACTCCACAACTTACTACGTTAGTAACGTACTCCGTGTTGGTGCTCTCCACCACTTGTGGAGTAAGTTCATTTACTCTGGGAGTAAATAAAATATTTACTTCTTTAGTACATTGCTCTAGGTTGAAGGTCGCCGAGTTTAGTTTACTCCTGGTTGGTGCACGCCGTCCTTACTAAAAGAGTACGGTTACTAAAAGAGTAGCTTACTAAAGTAGTTACTAAAGAAGTAAGGTTTACTAAAAGAGTAAATGGCATGAGTTTGGTGCACGCCACCCTTAGAGTATGGTTAACAAATTGTCTAACTAGTTTCTCAATCCTAAAATAGTATAAAATGTAATTTTCATTAGTTTAATATTTAAAAATTTTCCGGGTTGGACCCTTGACTTGGGTAACGATTTCTAGTTTACGTTGGCTTGTCTTAGAGCATGGGTGCGCATCTGTGGCACATCGTGTCACTGTGCAGTAGGGGAATTTCTCCCACTACAGTCTCCCTTGACGTCAGAATAAAGCAGTTTTGACGTGACACTGAACATGAAGAACAGGTTTCTTACATCACAGCAAGGGATGGGGACTAAAACGTTTCCCCTCAGTTGCTCATCTATGTCTTAGAGTATGGTAAACAAATTTTCTGACTAGTTTCTCAATGCCAAAATAGCATAAAATGTGATTTTCATCAGTTCAACATTTATAAATTTTCCGGGAGTGGACCCCGACCCCCCTTTCTTGGAGGTATACCATACCCCCAAACCTCCCGGCACTTTTAAACCCTCCCCAAAATTATTTTCTGGCTATGTCATTGTTACACTTTTTACATTATTAATATAATGTTACAAAGTGGCCCAAGAAGTTAAACAAAAAATAAATTAATTTAATAAATTTCCCCCCTGGAAAATATATGAGCGCCCTTGATTCATACCCTCAGTGGGGGGGGGGTCAGATTCAGTCCTTTTTTTAATCTGTATTTTTTGTTTAATTTAGCTGGCCATAGTCCAATTTTCCTGAAATATTTATCTTGTTTACCGTTTTCTTTTCCTTCCCCCCCTATTACACACAAATACCCATGCCTGAGGCAGGACTAGAATCCACAGCCCCCTTCAACATGACTCCAAGGCAGCACACCTTAACTACCACCTTAGCTACCGCGGCTAAGGAGATCGGCGTCCTATCGGGCAGTGTTCATTCACCATGGAGGTCAGTACATGAAAGCATGCAGTTACAGGAACCGCCGCTGAGTTTTCAAACCGGACTGCTGCTCAGCGTGATGATGGCTGTCTTAGTATAGAAACTAGATATACCAGGAAGTGTAGGGTAGATAAATGATCTGTATAACGTAATTTACTTTGAATGCACATTTTCATTAAAAGCGTTTCCAAAAGCACTGCATTCATAAATGTGTTACTCATACCAGTGAAATGGCCCATTTCATTACCAACGTCTAATTAACATGTGGCATTATCGATATCCACGCCCAAGATAGTATCAAGAGCAGAAAATCCAGGTCATCGTGTTGATAAATCACAAGGTCAATCAGATGAACATTCGATGAATACATAAGGAAGGGGTTGTGAATTATCCACCTAAAGGAATGCCTCCCTTTTGAATGTAAAGAGCAATCTATATACAGGGTGTTTCAAAAATACTTTTACAAACTTCAACCATGGGTTCCTTATAAAAAAAAAAAAAGAAGGAAACAAGTTCATATGAACATGTGTCCCATAATCCTTGTTTTCTCGTTATTCATTTATAAATGAAAGTTTGCGTTCAACGAACCCTGAGGTCTGACCTCTCAACTTCATTACTCTATGCACTCATTCATAGAAGGCTTTGACTCATTGTATCTCATGTACCGTACAGTAGATGGCGAAGTGTAGCCATGGAGACTTGTTTATTTTGTCATTAGCCTGTCTTCAACGCTTTAATTGTGTACATGTAGTGAGTTAACTTCACGTGTTTCGTTCAACCATGGCGGGATATTCATTTCGTGAGCAGGTAGACATGATTTTTATGTATGGTTGCACGAATGGCAATGGACGTGAGGCTTCACAGATGGCGTTTCCCATTGACCTCCATATATATACCTGGACTTAGCACTAAATACATTCCCCTGTACTAAGATGTGAGGCCACTTTTTCGACTAGTCTCGCCCGGAAACTATGGCAAGAAACTATTTGTCTGCTCAATACGAAACGTCAAATCGCCTTTCTTGTATGGAATTATCACATGTTTGGTTTGGAAATTGAAGATGTTGTTGACGAATCATTGCAAGACAGTTCTTCTTGCATGCATTATAAGAATAATTAATATTAACATATTAAAAGTATGTCATTATTATAATTAAGATTAATATTAATACGTATGTTTTTACCCGTGACTTCTGTCGTTTCCATACATGTAGGCCTAACCGACAAAATAGCATGTATTCAATACTACACTTATTACATTAAATTAGTATTACGTTGAAATCTTTAGAAATTGAAATATATTGTTCTACTTCAAAATCGTCATCATTCATTTTAAGTATATTTTATTGTGATAATAACGTTTAATACCATATTTAGTAATTAATTCTTAAACCAGATGTTAGCAATTTTTAGGATAGGCCTATATCATAATTCAGGTAGAATGGCAATGCATGGAAAAATCGAAGAACAAATAAAAAAAACACAACAATGGGCAGACTTAGTTTTGCATAAAAGAATGAGCTGCGGTAGGTAATGATTGAAACTGATTAACTTAGATTAGAAGTATTTGTAAAAGGTTCTCATGTGTAATCTATTTAATAAGTAGATTAAAGAATTGTTTATCTGGGCGCAATAATTACAGACACAAATAATATTAAGGCCGAATTTAAGTGTAGACACAAATCAGGAAATGGTAGTTTTTATGCGGGTGAGAAACTCTTAACTTCTCGTCTAATGTCCACAAATCCAAAAATAAAAATTTATAATACAGTAGAACCCCGATAATTCGAGCTAATTGGGGCTGAGGCTACCTCGAATTACAAAAAACTCGGATTATACGGAAATATCACTAAATCAATGGGTAAATCGCAAATAAATGTTTAATGAGGACAATAACGGTTTAAATAATAAATAAATAAACAATATAGTAGGCCTACATACCTGTGTTACGACTGTATGTATATATGGTCAAACCTTTCCAATTTGCTACATCGGCATCCTTTAAGGATTAAGTCATTGTCTGACCCTTAATGGAGTGGAACGGGAAAGCGATCCTACTAGGAAAACGCTTTTAATTACCATTGTAGGGATTACTGTAACAATACAGTATTCTTTTCTGAAAGGATGGGGAAATATGCACTGTACAATTGATTGACACGAGGTCCCGACAAAGAAAAATCGAACCTAACGGTTTCTGTCAATCTGTAATAGAAAAGTGTTAGCAGTCTGAAGCCAAGGTTATTTCTGTGTATTATGAACAAAAACCCTATGGCCAAGTGCATCAACACTGATTAAGATTTGGTTAAACAGTGTTTACTTACACACGTTTAAGATTTTAAACATGATTAAAAAGGAATGTGGTGCACCATTCCTAATTTCTGTTTACTGGGCCGTGTTTAGCTGACGGCTTGTTTAAACACAGAGCATAAAATCGGAAAGCGAGCGTAGTATAATGAACGCGTTCTTTTGTTGACGAAGCCATTACCTAGAGGAAGAAGAAGAAGAAGAAGTTAACAACAAGAAGACACCATGGAGGAGCGAGGATATGCTCTGCTCTGCCTGTGATGTAGGCAAGCATATTATGTATCTGCGAGTCAGTGAGACTATAGCATTACTTACATCATGTATGATTCGAGCTGTAGTTCAGAGCATATTTCCAATGTCCCCTACAACAATATTGAATGATCAGGTAGCATAATACCTCAATACAGTTAGTAGTCGATTCATATCAGAAACAGGATGATTTATTTCTGTTGGGAATTGCAGTACCTGTGAAACTATTTGTTTAGACAGGCGAAATCTCTCCACGAATTTCCTAACGGAAAGTTCGCTGCACTATTAAATTTCTACGCTCATTTTCATTCCGTTCAAGATATTCCAGATATAATAACTCTTTTCAAAGTCATCATCTGCACCTTGTGTTTTCTTTGGCTTTTATAATATTATAAACACTTGAATTTCAAAAATACACTGCCATAGCCTTGTTTTTCTTTTGTTTTACTTTCTTATATTTTAAAAAACATACCGTTTACCATGTTAAGACTTCACTGCCACTACGTTTTATATATATATATATATTTTTTTTTTTGCTTTCAGAATTTTTTAAAAACTGACATACAGTGTTCCGTATAAGACTTTATAGAATTCGCTGCTACGGCTTTGTGTCTGTATTTTTTTCCTTTTGTAATATTTTAAAAACGTAAATACAGTTTACCGTATAATATTTTAAAAATTCACGTCCACTGTCTTTATATAATATAATAAACTGTCATAATGATTCAGATTGCAGTCTATTGAATAAAACTTCATGAATTCTCTGTCAATACCATAAAAAATTATTCACCAAGAATTATAGAGGGCAGTAATAACTGTAATATCCTTTTATATATAATTATATATATATACACTCACACAGGGTAGTTTTACTTGTAAAATCAAAATAAAAAATGAATGTCACAATAGAAGAGATACATCAGTACGACACAAAATCAAGAAAGAACTTATACACAATAGGGCACAACAAAAAAGCATCGGAAAGGGATCCATATGTAATCGGGGTAAAATTTTATAACAAACTACCAGACAGTATAAAACAGTGTACCGGGACAAAATTCGCCAATAAAATAAAATAATACCTATGCCAAAAAGCACTCTACAAGATAGAAGAACTATGAAAAGCATGTATCTCTATTGAATAATTCAGATTATAAGTTTCGGACATGTCCAACATCAATAATATGTATTTGATACCTGGACGAAATAAAATTAAAACAATTATTATTGTTATTAATGTTTGTTATTATTACTATTACTATTATTATTACTATTAATTTTAATATTACTATTATTATTACTATGAATATTGACAGTGAATTCTTAAAAATTCATACAGTACCGGTACACTAATTAAACTTAAAAAATATTAGGATAAAAAAATAATTAGTCGCGACCGGGGATTGAACCTGGGACCTCCTGCACCACAGCTCAGTACTATAACCACTCAGCCACGAACGATGTTAGGAATATCGCTTGAATGTTGGCCATGTGAAGCGGTCAGGCTTCTCTTGTGTCGCGCTTCGAAAGTTAAAATTGTCTTTTTAGGTCTATGAGATGTGTTTATATAATATTTATTGTACTGTTCAGTTCGGAAAAATGGTATTATGATACTAATAAGATTAATATCGAGACATAATTCGTCTGAAAAGAGAAATATGAGAAGAAGAGAGTCTCATCTATTGTTTCCAAGTCGACCCCGCCATTTCAGCAAACTGCTAATCATTGTTTAGCCTCAGTAACCGCCCGATTTTGACTGTTTAAGTTTAATCAACGGTAATCGGCGATTTCGACACTAATCGAGGTTGATACTCCATAACTTTCCCTAATCATAGGTTAGGAAGAAATTATAAACGCTGATTACACTAATCATTGTCGGTGCACTTGGCCATAAGTGGGACAGTTTTACCTGCATTTTTGTACATAGAAAAATTGAAAGAAAGCTCAAAATGTAACACATTCGGAAGTGCGTAAAACTTACTTGCGGACACGGTATAAAAACGGGATTTTACTCTAGTTTTATGGATAATTTTAATGTTCTTAAGACCAGCTCGAATTACACGGAACCTCGAAATACCGGGGCTCGAATTACCGAGGCTCTACGCATTTATTCTGCCGGTTGTATTATATGAGACATTATGTGAGACATGGTCGCTTACTCTTCGCGGAGAACAAAATCTGAAAGTGTTCGAAAACAGGGTGCTTAGGAAAATATTTGGACCTAAGAGAGATGAAAATGGGGACTGGAGAAAACGGCTTGATGACGAGCTTCATAACCTGTACTCGTCACCGGATATAGTAAAGCTAATTAAATCATTGATGAAATGGGCTGGACTTATTGCACGCATGGGGGAAGAATGACATATTTAAAAAATATTGACGGGGAGACCCGAAAGGAATATACCACTTGGAAGACATAGACGCAGGTGGGAGGACAATATTAGGATAGATTCAAGGGAAGTAGGATTTGCGAGTGATGGCTGGATGGAGTTAGCACAGAATAGGGTTGAATGGCGGACTCAAGTAAGCGGGGCAATGAACCTTCGGGTTCCATAAAACATAATATTCATTTAGCTTGCTTAGGAATTGTCCATTGCCATAGAGTGAGTAAGTAAGTAAGTATCTTCAGATTATGTAAAGACTGCCTAATATCCATTTTTTCAGAGCATAATAAGGTGTGATCTAGTAGTAGCCTTTGGGGAAATGGTGTCGGAATTAATCAAGTATTATTTATCCAGAATCAGATTTACAAATAGAATAGAGCAACTTAGCTTAAGTAATTACATGTGTAATCTGCAAGTATATGCTATTCATTTAGTGTCACTTGGGTTATGGCATTAGTATAACTTAGAATAATATTTTTGACTAATGTAATTAAGTTTGTAAGATTGTAAATATTATTGGCTTAGATTCTTAAAGATGTGTATTGATGTAAATACTGTCAGCCAAAGCAGAGAACTTCTCTGCGTGGTGTACTGCTAATTAGAGGGGCAAGAGGAGGTAGTAGTGGAGGAGGAGGTGAGGGCTGCCATCACAGGTGGCTAGACGATTGCTTATTGGCTGCTGGCGCGTGATTGTTGCCACCGCACGTGGCGAGATTCTCTATTAACAAAGTAAAACATATCTGGCAGGCACTTAAGTTCCTTATCATTTCTTACGTGTAGTTTTATTTTAATATTTTCTTATTTATTTCAAGTGTGTATAATTACGTGATGTTCCTTTGATTAGAGTATGCATGTGTTTCAGCCCATGAGTTAGTAATGTCTGGCATAAATAAAAAGGGGGAAGGAGAAAATGTTTTCTTAACAGCTAGTGTAGTGTACTGTAATTTTCAAAATAGCACGGCACGGTTCCGACTCGTAACGTAACGGTCACATTCCTTGCATTCCTCACAGAGAAGTTCTTTGCTTTGGAATACAGTAGCTAATGTGACCGATTGCAGTTGGTACTGCCTAAAAGTGTTATCTAATATCAAATATATTTTAATTTCTAAACATTGCAACGTAATACTCTTGACAATGAAACGAATAATTATATTCAAATATCACACTTAACGAGCAAGGAATAAACTAGTTTAAAACATAAAAATCTGGGCCCCAGTAATAAATGTTGTATTGAATACGAGCGATTTTGTCGGTTAGACTTAATTCAATTCAATTCAATTCAATTCAATTTTATTGCTGTTCTGTATAATGTTGCCTTACATTTCAGATACATTGTCAGTTTACATATTAGTGTTCAAATTATACAACACATATAATACATATATACAACACATATAATACATATACATCATACATACATTCATTCAAACCATGCAACAGTAAACAATATAACATACATACAGCATACATGTATTCATCACACACCATATATAGTTGAAAGTTAGTAATCACATGATATGAGCTATTGCCTATAAATTCTATTATCTTTTATTATCTAGCACCACATGTAGAGTTTCATTAAATTTGAGAGTTCAAATATTCATTAATATCATAAAAAGACTTATCAATCAAGAAACTTCGAAGAAGTAATATAAATTTCCTGCTATTTTCATTGTTTTTTATTTGTATTGGCAATGCATTGTATAGCTTTATTCCAATATAGCTGGGCATCTTTTCTGTCATTTGAAGTCTGTATTGGGGAAGGTTAAGTGCATATTTGCCTCTTGTATCATGGTTGTGAATATCTGATAGAGTTTGCTTTTGAGTTTTATGCTTATGTAAGTGCAGTATAGTTCTGTAGATGAATAAACTTGGTAGAGTCAGAATTTTGAATTCTTTGAATTTGTTCTTACAAGTCTCATGATTTTTTAAATTTCCAAGATATCTAACCGCCCTTTTTTGTAATATGAAAATTCTATTTAAATTTTGTTGTGATGTATTGCCCCATAATTCAATTCCATAGGAGAGTAATGAGTGTATTAGTGCAAAGTAGATAGTTTGAAGAGTAGTATTTGGGACATATGTCCTTAAACATCTAAGGATGAAGAGATTTTTACTAATTTTAGCAGCTAGTTGATCAATGTGCGGAGTATAGGTAAGCTTTTTGTCTAACATGATTCCAAGTAATCGAGCTTCGTTTACATTTTTTATGATTTCAGTGTCAATTTTTAGTTGATATAAATGATTTATATTTTTGAAGCCAAATGTAATCATTTCACGTTTCGTAGGGTTCACGCTTAGGTTTGAGTTTTGAAAATACTGAACAATATTGTTAACTGCTTCGTTTAACCGTGTCTCCAATCTAACACTATTTGAGTCACTCGCTGTGATAGTTGTATCATCTGCAAACTGAACAAGTTTTATATTCTCAGGAATATATTCAGTGATGTCGTGCAAGTAAAGAATAAATAATAGTGGCCCGAGAATGGATCCTTGGGGAACTCCATGTGTTGTATTTTCTAGTTTGGAATTTGTTTTTGAAGAATTTTGAGCTAGTTCCACAAATTGCTTTCTACATGTCATGTAAGATTTTATTATATTATATCCTATTCCCCTTATACCTATCATGTTTAGCTTACTCATTAAATTATTTACTTCCATGCAGTCAAAGGCTTTTGTCAAATCAATAACACTTGTTGTATAATTGTTTGAGTCAATCTGGTTTATAGTCTCTTCTATACATTCTAGTATAGCCGTTGTCGTTGATTTATTTTTCACAAAGCCGTTTTGTCCTATTGGCATCAAATCATATTTTTCTAAATAATTTTGTATTCTGTTGTAAAGAATCCTTTCAAATATATTTGAGAGTGCTGGCAGAATTGATATTGGCCTATAGTTATGTATGTCTTTTGTACTGCCTTTTTTGTGTATAGGTATTACTTTAGCTATTTTCAGTCTATCAGGGAATATGCCCTTTGATAAGCAAGAATTTATTATATCCACTAATGGATTCATTAGTTTAGTGTTACATCTATATATATAAAAATGAATGTATGTGTGTGTGTGTGTGTGTGTCCTTTATGCATTACTACACCATTCATCCGATCGCCATGAAACTTTGGGAAGTTGTTGGGTACATTCCCGGGAAGGTTTCTGTCATACTACATTTTTAATTTTAGCTTCCGTTCGCGAGTTATGAGTGAAAAACGGGCAGAAAACGTGTATTTTTTGCGTTTTCGAAGCATCGGTTTTCAGTAATGCCAAATCAATTACGGTAGCTTTGGCTACTTATGTCATACCTTGGAAATTAAACTTTCGCGATCGCTTGAATGTTGTAGCTCACGCTGGTCGATTTATTTGTTTATAATGTCAAGGCCGCAGACATATGGAATTTTCAACCTACACCGAAGAGGATGAGGATTATTATTATTATTATTATTATTATTATTATTATTATTATTATTATTATTATTATTATTATTATTATTATTATTATTATTATAATAGGGATAGTCAATATAGGCCTAAATATGGTCAAACGTTGTTCGATTTGGACGAAACTCACTATACAGGGGTTTTCTGGGCCAAGGATCTCGAATCTGAGATCGCTTTTACCAGGCGACGCTATCTAATCGAGGTATGTAATTCACGTGATTCAGGTGTTAATAAATATAATGATTTAACTATTATGCTCTTAATTTTTAATTTTTTAAATAATTATCGCGTGCGAAGCCGCGGGCACACGCTAGTATTTTATAAACTGACATCGGAATCTTATCCACTCCCAGACAATTTTTAGATTTTGACATTTTAATCAGATTTAAAATTTCAGTTTTATCGGTAGGATATAAATAGATACTTGAGCTGGTTTTGGAGTGTTCTGTTTTATGTCCCTTGGTGGAGTGTTCAGGTGTCTTTTTATTGGCATGAATGTTTTTTCCAACTGAGATAAAGTATTTATTGAATGCATCAGCTACCTTTGTTTGTTCTGAGATTAATGTTTTATTTTTGTCCATTACTTCTCAGGTTGTACTTTCCTGAATGAATTTATTATTTGCCAGCTGGCTTTAGTTATGTTTTCCGACCCTAAATTTTTTTTACTTACATAGTTACCTTTAGCTTTTAATACCAATTGATCATATTTGCTTTTTAACTTTTTTAGTTCAGCATTTTTTTATTCAGAATCACAGTGTTTAACTTTATCTGTTTCCAGTTTAATTATGATACGTAATTTCTTTATCTCAGGAGTTACCCATTGAAACTGTTTTTTTGTCACTTTGTATTGTACCGGGATTTAGTTTACCCATGATAACCCAGAGGAATAAATAGCATCCAAACAAGAAAATTCAAATAACATTACAAATATTTTATTACTGTATGCAGGTTTACAGAAAACTGAATATTATGGATAGAATAATGAACTTGGTAACTGATTAATGTTTGCTAAATAGTATTAACTGTTGCTGAAAAAGGGGCGTTGTCGGGTCGTTCCATCTCTAAAATTATATATGTAACTCAAAACGAACAAAACGATAGCATATTCGAAACGAAAGAAAAAGAATCCTGGCGAGCGAGAATTAACAAACTAAAATTAGAAAACAGATTTTAAATGAACTAAACTACTCGCCAGGAAAAGAATGGTGAAGCCAAAAACTAAAGATGAAACATACCTGAACTTAGGGGCACATGGATCCCGGACAGAGGAAAGGCCTCAGGATAGAAGAAGAGATGTTACTCGTTAAGCTCCTAGCTGCAGACTGAGGGCCCGAAGAAGCGCACGCGAGGAGGGAGAGAAACAGCAAAACTAAACATTAGAACGCGCCCGGAAAACAATACTCATGTAAGCAAAGATGAGATAGAACAAGTGAGCAACGAAAAACGTAAACAAACAAAACGTAAACAAGATGGAAAGACCCGTAAAACGTAAGTACCTGAATAAAAGTAATATTAATATAAAAACATACTAATGTGCCAGGCATTCGGCACATAATCGATTTCTCGATTTGACAAGTGGGCAGGAAATACTTATGTAATAGTTTAAGATGTTATAAAATATATCGAGTTTGTTATTTGGGTCCTGTTCTTGATAGACATGCTCCCAATTTTCTTGACTTAGGATATTGCTTAAGCTATTGAGATTAAGTTTGTTAAACGAATGGTAGGCTTTACTTTCACCAGTGCATTTTTGAGAATCCTTTGGTTGCTCATTTGTGGTGTGCAATACAATTTGTTGTGCTGTATGGTCAGAAAGACACGAGTTTATTACATTTACTTTGTACAGATTTTCAGATATATTTGTAATTATATTGTCAATTGCTGATCTGGATTTTATAGTAATTCTTGTTGGTCCGTTTATTGTGGCCTTCAAATTGAACTCGTTCAAGATATTCATAAGTCTTAATTTGTTGTGTGTGTTTTGAAGGTAGTCAATATTTATGTCGCCCATAACTATAAGTTTTGCTGTGCTGTCTTTTAGTATCTGTTCTAACGATAGTGATAATTTTTCAAAAAATATATGAATGTCCCCATTTGGTGGTCTATAAATTCCAATAATTACTAACTTCATGAGACTCATTTTTACTGCTGCTATTTCAATGTGTCCTTCCATGCTGAGGTTTTCCATGTTTATTTCCCTGCACTTATCTGGCAAACTATTTTTAATGTAAATGCTTACACACCCCCATGTCTTACATAATGAAAGAGAAGTCACGGGTAAAACCATTCGTATTGATAAAAAAAAATTAGTTGGAGTTAAAGGTAAGGTAATGTTTACTCTATCGCAATAAATTTTCAGGCATATATGCCTACTTGACATTTCTTGCTGAGCAGACAAATAGCTTCTTGCCAGATTTTCCAGGCGGAGCGAGTCGAAACAGTCGGCCTCACTTGCTGTGCTGGACTCCTAACTCCAGTTCTATTCTAGCTCAATGGCGTTTCCAGACAGAAGACAACCGAGTTATCCAACCTTTGTTGCTGTTTATCATCGCGTTGTTGAGACAGGAACCGTTGCACCAGACTATCGATCAAGGAAGACCATGAGTTGTTTGTAAGCCGGACCACGAAGAACAAATTTTACAGCGTGTTGAAGACGATCCAAGTATCAGTACAAGACAATTGGCTGAGACATTTAATACATCTTAGGCCGGGCGCAAGTTGAGAGGCAGTTTGGTGAGGTGAGGTGACGCAAAGTGACGCCGGGAAGCAGGATTCGATCAACTGCGCGCAGGGAGAGCGAAAGTTGGGAAGCAGTTCTATCACAACTGCGTGTTTACGAGAGAGTGAGCAATGTGTGCGATGGCTGCCATGTACTTAGAATCATTACTAAGTTCAGAATCAGAGTCAGATGAACTCGAAGAACAAGTAATTTCAACATTACACGAAAAGCTTCCAAAAAGTAATTATTTAAAGAATAGAAAGACACACGGAGAATTCATCCTTAAGGACGAATTCGACATCGCAAGGATGTTAATGGTGCATATAAATATTTCGACTGCTAGTACGATATTTGTTGTATGTTTTTAAATTTATTTACTATGTAACGCATCGCCCACTATTTTGTATCAAAACACTGCATAACTTCTGTTTACACGCCCAAAATTGTCCTTTATAAACTTTAAAGTTTCAAATAACTTTCGAAATCAGGGATTGAGCTACCGTAATACAAGAAGCCTCGGTAAGAAGTTTTTCTTTGTGTCTTCAACGAGACTGTATCCAGTACGATGACTCATCGCAACTCCATGCCACATCAACCTAACTTAGTTCCAATCATAAGGTGCCTCGGATCCTATGTCTCATAATAATGACGATATAAAAATTCATCATTAAGACATAATACATATATACTTTTTAATAAATGTAATAACTTACGTTGTCTAATGTTTCTTATTTTGTAACACTGTAACACCACTTCTTTTCTCAAGCATTGAAATTTCAATTAAAGTTTCTTTTCAAATTCCGGTTTCTTTAAGGAAAGGTTTAAACCCCAACTCTGAAGGGAAAATCCTGAAAAAGTTATTCGTGATAAAGTGATAGAACTAATTGGTAGTTCGTAGTAAATAAAATCATTCTGAGATAATGTATCGTTTCAAATTGTCTGTTCCTTAACATGGAGAAATGTATTTATTTTACTGTACATTATTATAAAACATTTATAAACGATTGAAAATACATTTCAAGAATACGTCTTCATTTTATTTTTACTTACAAATCTGAAAGTTCCCAACTAATTAATTCTTGTCATGCATTATTACAGTTCATACTAGTTATGACATATATCTATATATATATATATATATATATATATATATATATCTTCGCAGGAAGTCTACTGTATATAAAATGCTTTCTAAAACAGATAAAGGGTACAGCGGAAAACGGCAGTGGTAAAAAAAGAGGCATTTATAGAAGAACAAATTGAACACATTGTATAGAAATTAGTGCTAGAAACGCTTTTGATTGAAAAGACCATAAAAACAAACTGATAAACAATAAATATGATGAGTTGAAGAGAAGAGCGGACATCAATATTTCACCTCTACAACTGAACGGAATAGGATCCTTTATATAATTTATTCGAATATATAATAAATTATAAATAAATTATATAAAGGATCCTATTCCGTTCAGTTGTAGAGGTGAAATATTGATGTCATACAGAAACACAAAATGTGCACACCACAAAATGTGCACAAACAAGAAGTTCCACGAGCCGTCTGGAACCTGCATATGTGTTTTATGTGATAAAAAGTGCGGGAAATACCACATCGTAGAGTGCAAGAGAAGAACGAAAACAATAACAGACTACAGCAAAGATTAATCTATATCTAATGCTCAACTCGAGCGCACCTTTCCACTATTATTATTTTATATAATTTATTTTACCTATAATATTGCCGCTTTATCCCTAAACTAATTCCAACATTACAAATTTACTAGAAGGCATTACTATACTATTTCCAACTAAAGAATAAAGTAGATGTAAACAAACACACTGATATGTATTACTCCGCGACCACGTGTTCGTTGACACATTGCAGACGTTGCAATTTCAATGCAAGAGGAACTCGTTAATATTGATCAAAGTAAGCTAGCATCTACAGAAACAAAGCTGGATTTCACAAATATTACATATTCCTACGTTTAAAATGCTAATGCATTGTAATATTTCAATGTCATAATGAAAAATCTACCTACTGCAAAATGTATTAAAAATATTCAAGATCACAGTTTTTTCGTTACTATTTAACGGCTTTTCCAGCTTGTGCTTAACAACAAGAGGTGGTGAGTCCTGATTAGCTTCAGCCATTGAACTTTATTGCTGTATTTTATTATATAATAGCTGTAGTAAGCTTGTTTTCACCGTATGAATTAAACGTTATCTGTCTTCGAGGAATACATGACAAGTGACTGTGTTATTTTTTCATACCTTTGTTGTCTTCAGGCATGCGCGTCGCATTACATTCAACCGATAATATCAAATAATAATATTGGTATTGCTTAAATCACATAGAAAGTGTTCCAACAAACTTGAGAAACGTGCTTAATTTAGTCCTACATCAAATACATTACTTACTTTTTATGTTTTGAAGAAACTACATTAATACTCGGAAGAAGACGACAAGCAAGAGCCTGAAGAGGTTGTGCGTCCAACTGCCAATCAGAACCCATCATGTCACGTGGTTTTGTATACATCTACTTTATTCTTTAGTTGGAACTAGTATACCTCAAAGTCAAATAACACGGACTACCACCGATTTCCCTTGTACCCTCATAATTAATTAATCTTGTTTACGTAAACAAAATTATAAAAACTTATCACATTTCAATCCAATTTCCTTAGAAATTTCGTCCCAAACCTGCAATTTTAATTTTGCTTTCAAGTAATCAGCATGGGAGGTGTTATATAAAATCTTTCTTGCTCGCACTGCTTCGATTAATTTCTCCTCCATGGTGGACAAACACAACTATTCACGCGCAGTCGTAGTCACTAGTGAAAAACTGTGGTATGATCACAAACCTTCGCAGCTCACAGACGAGATGCAATTGCGTCACCTCACCCTGCGTGCGAACATTCGCTGTTGTATTTATTTCTGTGTTTCACAAAAATTCACGGTGAGTCACCTCACCTCACCTCACCAAACTGCGTCTCAACTTGCGCTCAGCCCGCGCAGGTCGTAGTCACTAGTGAGAAATTTAGCATGGTCACAGACCTTCGCAGCTCACGGACGCGCTGAAACTGCGTCACCTCACCCTGCGTGCGAACATTCGCTGTTGTATTTATTTCTGTGTTTCACAAAATTCACGGTGAGTCATCTCACTTCACCTCACCAAACTGCGTCTCAACTTGCGCCCGGCCTTAAAGTACAGCATGGAGGGTACTTCACTAGCAGCTCCTGTATCCGTATTATATTCAACGTGTGCAGGCCTTTCTCTTGCCGATTATCCACCACAGAACTTTTGCCGATGGTTTCTAGAACAAACAGCCAATCCATTGTTTGTCTCATCAGTTTTGTTTACAAACGAAGCAACGTTTGGGAGAGATGAAATTACAAATTTCCACAACGAACATGTATGGGCAGATCATAATCCTCATGCTGTAGTTCAGGCTAGACATCAGCAACAGTTTAAGATTAAGGTGTGGGCTGGAATTGTAGGTGACTGTCTGGCAAGGCTTGTAAACTACAGAGGTAGCGTATTCCGGCGAGTTTATAGGACAGGGGGTTGCGGCGAGCAGGCGAGTGTGTGACGTCACAAGATTCCAGATCTCGCAATTTTCAGTTTTTACTCAGTCTAGAAAATCTTACACCGCGTGATTAAACTCGTAACCTTTAATTAACCCGTGGTCGGATTCCTGTGAAATTTATACAGAAATAATCTACACACATCAGCCCTACTGATGGTTAAAACAGAGCCTTAAAAAAGCGGACACAAATGTTTTTATTTCATTTTATAAACATCACCCGTTACACAAAATTCATGGAGGGAGAAGCAAATTTCACTATGCGACAATTTTTTGTATTTTTGTGTCCCGAAAAAACTTCAAGCGAGAAAGTTTTAGTGAAATAATTGAATTTTAATACAAATGAAATTCCAGCCCCATATCTCGAATGGTTTACGAGTAATTGAGTGGTAATTATTCCGGGCGCTTCAAGGTGTCAGAATGATTTGGCGCTTCAAGCACGACAGTAAGAGAGCATGGTGCCGCTGACAAAGCTTCTACCTACTGATCTCGGCCGCTTGACCGCAGTCTTTTAGGAGATATTACCAGTACATACTGTTTTTAATAATACAAATGGAAGGTGCTTTAGAAAGTGCAATTAACTGAACCATTATGCCGGGCCAGATATGTGCTGTGGCAGTGTGTAACAGTAATTTTGTAGATTGTAGAAAACAGCTAAGATGTGAACTGTTCTGTTATTCAAGTTACTTAAAATGTTCTTCTGATTCTACAGCATTTGTCTTTAAAATCTTGTAAAAATCTCCCAAAGGATCTAGATTTGAATAGAAATTATATAATACAGGTAGGCCTATATAACAGCTAAAGGGTGATTTGTTCTAATATTTTGTTGCCTAGAAAATATTCCTCATTCTAGAGGTTATGTTAGTATAATTTGATGAAAATTTGTTAAAGAATGTATCCTATATTTGTATAGAAATTGTACCTTATAATAAGGGTAGAAAACAACTACGGGAATTTTTATGTATCAATATTAACATGTACAGTACTATTGTTATTATTACATTGCGTAGACTATTGTAGAGTATTAATTTGTGTTAATATTGTAATCAAAGCAATACATTTATATTAATAATAATTTTCTCCGGGTTATATGGGGTAAGTTATGTAGGTAATGATTGGTGAAACACGGCCAAAAGTGTACATCTGTATACAAATTATGTGACGACAGAGATAATATAGACCTAATAAACTAAGGGATGGTTTGTGAATTGCAGGGCAGGGAAACTTTCATGAGCAGCACAACGAAAAGAGGCGCAGGATCTTTAAAATCGACGTCTCAACATAACAAAAAGGACACAAATTGCTTCGCAATGCATTCTACATAAATCACACAATATTTCAAAGGATTTTTCCATGAATTTTTCATTAAAAAGTATCATCGTCTTGCCCTAACTATAACCCGATAGCATGCTCTTAAAGCCTCGGCAATTCAATTTTAACTGTAATACGTTTTCATGTTGATAAATTATATTAAAATATGAAAAGGGCGTAACAAGGTATTAAACTAATAAGGCATTTGATAAGGTAATTAGAAATAAAAGTTACTAGCACAAAGGATCAAAAAATAAAATAAATAATTCAACAAATATCTAAATAACAGTAGTGCAGATTTACAAGATTAGGAAAAAGTTTAATTCATTCTTTTTCCCCAGCGGGTCAATCTTTCAGTATGGGTACAAGTAGCCAGTTAATATCCTTTATTATTGAGTCCACGATTAAAATATTTAAGGATTTTTACGTAATTGCTAGTAGGCCTATTTTATAGAATAAAAAAGACCTCTGTACCGTTCCGATAACTTTATCGCCTTGAGTAATTACCACTCTATTACTCGTAAACCATTCAAAATATAAACGTGGTACTTGATGTATAATAAAATTAAAATATTTCCCTAAAGCTCACATGCTTGAATCATTTTCTGGTCCCAGAAATAAAATAAGCTCACATGCTTGAATCATTTTCTGGTCACAGAAATAAAAAAATTGTCACATAGTCAAATATACTTCTTCCTGAACATTTCACGGTCGTCACAAATCACTCCGACACTGAAGCGCATGGAATAATTACCACTTAATTACTCGTAAACCATTCGAGATATGTGGCTGGAACTTCATTTGTATTAAAATTCAATTATTTCACTAAAACTTTCTCGCTTGAAGTTTTTTCGGGACACAAAAATACAAAAAATTGTCGCATAGTGAAATTTGCTTCTCCCTCCATGAATTTTGTGTAACGGGTGATGTTTATAAAATGAAATAAAAACATTTGTATCCGCTTTTTTAAGGCTCTGTTTTAACCATCAGTAGGGCTGATGTGTGTAGATTATTTCTGTATAAATTTCACAGGAATCCGACCACGGGTTAATTAAAGGTTACGAGTTTAATCACGCGGTGTAAGATTTTCTAGACTGAATAAAATCTGAAAATTGCGAGATCTGGAATCTTGTGACGTCACACACTCAAGTGCTGCGATTGGTCTATCCCGGAATACGCAACCTGTATAGTTTACTGATCTTGACTGTCTGGTAGGTCCACACGTTCTACCAGGATGTCTTACAGGTGCTGTCTACAGGGAGTTGATCCAGAACACTCTTCCAGAAATACTTCATGAAGAAATGCACCTGCAAATAAGACAAAACATGTGGTGTTACGTCTTGTGATACCTACTTGCTAATGCTATGTTATAAATTTAGTTTATAGATGGCTTTGATTTAATTTTCAGTTGTTACTTTTACTTATTACAGTATGTCTTGACAATTATTGTCATTAATCTCGAAATCAAAATGCCTTCATTATTTCTAAATACTTTCCTATTAAAACATTTCTTTGTTTATTTTATTTTATCTTGAGATTGTATATTTAGTATAGTGTTTTCTCATGAATTGATTAATTAATTCAATATTCTGATCGAGCTATTTTTTGGGGTTGGCGATTATCTAATTATTTCAACCTTCTGTTTTTTAACACACTTCTTCAAAATGGATAGCTTCATCCACGTTTCATTCACCTCTTCCAAGAGCAAGGAGCTCTTTTTCAACTCATTAAAGGTTTCTAGCATTTCAAGATATTGCTAATTTCGGGCGAAAGGCCCTTTTCTTCATTTTTATCACTGATTCAGTAATTCAACGACCATGAAGATTGCATGTAACTCAAGGACTTCTTTACGAAGATAATAAATCTTCATCAATCATCAGGATATTCATACTAATCAAGGGGAAAATCCTTCATTTTGTGAGTAATTTCGTGAACTACATACCAAAGGTACGTTTCACAGCATATTTGGACCAAGGATTAGTTGGCTTCGTGAGATTCGCAGTCTCAAAGAGAATTTAATGTAATTGTGATTGAGAATAAATGTAGACATTTATCAATTAGCAAGTGTGTAAATCACTCAACTCATTGCAAATCCTCGTTCTGAGCTTCATATACTGTAAACATTCAAATTTTATAATTTCTAAGAAACATTAATATGCAAATATTCTGGCTAGTGAGAAGTAACAACATCAATAAGCTACATCTTGTTGCTATAACAGTTATAGCTGGTCCTCCGATTGTGTACAGTTCCAATACATTTACATGTGTATTTAATTAGCTTCATAAACATCAAGATTTACGACGAACATTTCTTCAAGCGCATGTTTATGTTATTCAAGTAACGATACTGCGACTGTGATTTCTGTGTGTTCATAAACTGTTTATTCTTTTCTCGTTGAAATGCAATGAAGTTGTATTTTTCAACGAGAACGTCTTACTGGTTGCCGGAAATACAATAAAGTTGTGTTTCAAACCATCCAATCCTCAAACCGATACTGTTATCACCGGGAATATACCTTGAATTCTACGGTCCGCTCCAGAGGACGGGTGCCCTGGCGATTAAATTTTGCTGGTCGCTCCGAACCGGATATAATCAGCGCATTTATTTGAATTAACATAACCAATTAATCATACAACATATATTAAGGTATCTCCAGATATTTGCTAGCCTGTTTGAGTACATGCAAAGTTCTGCATTTCGGTAACAATTAAATTGTCATCTTAAAGATAAATATTAGCATCACTATTATTAGCAAGTTTAAATAATTATCAATCATATCTCCGTGTCCTCAACACGTTTGAGATTAAAGTACGGAGCTACCTAAGTATCATATACTGTAAATACTTGTTAATTTGTGAATATTGTACAACTTCACAGAAAAATAATACAAACACCTGATACAGATTTTACACAATTGCAAGTGTATTTAGCTGTTATGTCTGTTTACTTCAATTACGACTAATTGAAAATTTGTATTTGTATTTGTATTTGTAATTCCCGAAACGCGGACAACTAATTTAATACTAAACAATTATATATTCTAAAGAATTCTGTAAATCTCATCAAATATGGCTAATCCGGGTCCAGAAATCGCGGCCCTTAAGGTTAAACGCACCTCTATTAAGAGTCGGATTACCCGCCAAGCCAATATAATAGCTGATCTCACTAGTTCTAATGAAGTTTCTATTAAAGACCTGCTTAGGCGCAAAGATATTATGACAAGTCTTGGCAATGATTTTGAAGACATACAATCTCAAAACGAGCAAATAGAGTTTTCAGATGCAGAAATGGCTTATAGGGAGGAAGTCGAAGAAACTATTTTCCAAGCTCTCTCTCTCACTTAGACAGGTTAATATCCCAAGAGGAAACCGAGGCTAAGTTAGTTGCAGCCCGAGAGGAGACTCAGGCTAAGTTAGTTGCAGCCCAAGAGGAAGCTCAGCCTAGGTTAACCACAGCTGAGGCCGAAACAAGGTCTAAGCAAGGATTGGGAATCCTCTCTCACCTCAGGCAAAATGCCTAGCCTCAAAGATTTGTTCATTTTTAGAATCTAGGGTACGGGTTTGTCAGATAACTGACTCAGCTTTAAGGAGTCAGCCAGCAAAGCCTACTGTATCTAATACAACCACTCATAAGGACAAGGTTGTCTTCTCCAAACCTAAGTGCTTTTGCTGTAACAATGGATTCCATGAACTGCAACATTGTGATATTTTCAAGTTCATGGATTTTTCTAATAGAGACAATTTTGTTAAAACACAACGATTATGTCGAGTGAGCTATTACTCGAAGAGTCACGCCCCTATTGTAGCACTTATACGTGCAAGATATGTAAAGAAAAACATGGCACCAACCTTCATAATCCAGCACATATTAACGGCAACCAAGCCTTTCAATACTGCTGGGGTAATGTCAGTCTTCCAACCTCAACAAAGCTGTTTGCTCCCCACCGCCACTGTTCTAGTCGTGCACACGGATGGTCATTCTGTAGAAGCCACCGCATTGCTTGACAGTGGTTCTGATTGTAACCTTATATCTAACAGGTTATTTAATCATTTTTAAATTATCGCCTCATCACCAGCGTACTACGTTAGCTGGTATACTGTCAACTAAGGCAGACAGTCTTAAGATGGCATCGATTTCCATTAAGTCTGTCACTACTTCATGGCATTGCAATACCAATGTCATAATTGTCCCGGAAATCTCTACCTCGAAATTTCCGCGCTAGCCTGTCAACACTACAAATTGGAATATTCCACCAAATCTTTCATTGGCTGATTCCAGATTCAATATTCCTAAGTATGTAGACTTGTTATTAGGTGTTGAAATATATTCACAGATTGTCTGTGCCGGCCAGATATCTGCACCTAATATGCCTGTAATTCAGAACTCGCACTTGGGTTGGTATTTCGCTGGTAAGTTACCACAATCGGCCAGGTCTGAACAGAACACGGCTCTGCCAAATATGCACAACCGCCAATCTAATTCAAGGCCTTCTAATAAGGTTTCTAAGGAACCCGACCATTCTAGCGGGTCTCCCACTCATTTTTCTGCTTTCCTCACTGCTGATCAGGACATTAGCAGGCAACTTTCTCAGTTTTGGGAATTAGAAAAAATGTCTAATTCTGATTCTATTTTCGACGACTCTATATGCGAAAGGCATTTCATAGATAATACTGAACGGGACTCAGAAGGAAGATATGTGGTAATACTTCCTTTCTTATCTGATCCTCAGACCTTGGGTAGCACAAAACTCCAGGCTTATAAAAGATTCTCCTCATTGGAGAAACGCTTGTCTTCTAACCCCACTCTCAAAGAAGATTATCGTAAGTTCATGGACGAATATACCGCTCTAGGTCAGCCCTTTCCAACTCAGGTGCTTCCACGGCCCAGGCGAGCACCGGTGTAGCACCAGAGGCAGCTCCACAGGTCTAGCCAGCGTTGAGCTGATGAAAACATTATTAATAACAATTTTGTGAACACATAAACACACCATTATTCTCTACTTATATTGTGTTTGTGAGCATTTAGAATTTAAGTAGATTGTTAACATCGTTTTGCCGCAACTAATTTACCAATATTTCGTACAATCGATTTGGCAGTAGAAATTCAAAGTACAGCCTCTAAGGCAACATCAGACAGAGAAGTCCTGGTTAAACTTTTATTTAAATTCGTAATTGAAAACATCTGTTCGCGTGCATAAGTTGTCTCGAACACTGGCGTTAGTTTCAAGCAAGTGCGTGAAGTCTGGAAAATTTCTGTGGATGAATGTAATTGTAAAATGAAAGCAAATAGCCGGTGTAGTAGTAGTACCTGTACTTTTATCACCTCTGTTTGGAAACATGATGGTGATTTTCAGGACAAAATATGGCGTCATGAGTATTCAAGTTGAGGTGCCGTATAATCAATTTCTTGGAATGGGCATTGCATTCATCGTGCAATTTCTGTAACAACGTCTGATGCTATCCGAAGTTTTCGTAAATAGACAAATTTAATGATTTTAATGAAGGAAAATTGTCAACATTTCCGGCTTTAAGTTGATCTTTAAATAATAAATTATGCATTTTGAAAGCCTTAATTCTGTTACACATGGTGCTATTAAGTAATTTCTCCCTTGCAACTAAATATTTAAATCATTTAAATAAGACGTTACATCCACCAAGAAAGCGATCCATTGTGCTGTCTGACGCACGCACATGCAGTAGCGACATGGGGAAGGAGAGCACCGGGCTGCCGTTGGGTGCTGCGATGGTGCGCACCAGCGCAGAGTGCTCGAGTTAGAAAGGCCTGCTCTAGGCCATATGGAGCCTTCAGATCAATTTTCAGACGATAAATTCGATTACATCATTCCTCACCATCCTGTATTAAAACCGTCGACACCACTACAAAACTTTGTGTGGTATTCGATGCTTCGGCTAAATCTTCTAAAGGCAAGTCACTCAATGACATACTTGCCGTAGGGCCTACTTGTCCAGCCAGACTTGTTTTCTATCCTTCTCCGTTTTAGATTCAAGCCTATAGCAGTGGCGATTATTCCATATAGGATGTGAGGATCATCCTACACATCATAATTCATCTACATAAATGTTTACTAGCATTCATTGTCAAAATTAAAACATTAAAATTAAAAAACAGCGTTATTGTAGAGCACTCGAGAAGTTAGCGGTTCTGTTTTGAGCAGGTTGGTATTTGCGAGGATGTCCTCAGTGTTGGTGTTACGCAGTCCATGCCGTTGTTAGATCTCTGGGGCATGTGAAGGGGGAGGCGGGTAAGGGAAATGTTGTGAGAAGCCAGTTTCATATGGAGGAAGTTGAGGACGTCTTACAGTACAGTCCTTCCTCACGTTCGATAGCTTGTTTTCTAAGAGGGGAGTGATCATATTTTTATTAATATTTATTTATTTCATTTCTTGGTATATATTATAGGCCTAGCTATTATTAAACTTTACAGTGCTGTTTATATTTCAATATAAGTATTCCTGGGGTAATATCAAGTTTGATATCAACTATGAAAATTATAGCGGAATAGCTGATTTCCGTAAACGACAGTTTTCATACGTGGTTAAATATTTTCATATTTAGGATAAAGCATTATTGTATTAAATTTACATCTCAGCCTTTATGTATTTTTTACGGCGACGCATATGTACGTCAATAGCAGTGAATGGGTTAATTAGCTCTCTCCACACTATCCTACACAACTAAAAAACCAGGAGTCGCCACTGGCCTATAGCATTCACTGCAGACATCGCAAAGATGTATAGGCAAGTTAAGGTAAATCCTGATCATCAAGTTTACCAGAAAATCCTTTGGAGAAGTTCTTTGAATGAACCTATACAAACTTTCAAGCTCAAAACCATTACTTACGGTACTTCTTCAGCTGCCTATCTTTCCACCAGAGCTCTTAAGCAACTTACAATAGACGAAGGAGCTCGGTTTCCTTTAGCCAGCACTATCATCAACAATTCTACGTACGTTGATGAAATTGTGGCTACCGCTGACAGCCTATGTGAGGCTAAGGCAGCTGTTGCTGAATTGTGAACCTTACTTCCTTTAAGTGGTTTCAATCCACGTAAATGAAGTTCCAATGCTCTTGAGTTACTAAAGGAAATTTCCCCTGAACTTCAGGAACCTCTTGATTGCCGTTCTTTTGGTGACTCTCAAGCAGACTTTCTGAAAACGCTGGGCCTAATATGGCAGCCTTCAAATGACATTCTCAGAATCGAAACCGCAATTGATTTCACTAAACCTTTTAAGACATGTTCTAGGAGGACTTTACTTTCTTGTATCGCCTCCAACTTTGATCCACTGAGTTTAATTTTCCCAATAGTCGTCTATTGCAAGATTATATTCCAATCTTTGTGGAAGGTTACGGCTTCTTGGGATGATCCCATACCTTCTCCAGTAATCGATAAATAGCACAAGATTCATAATCAATTAAACATGATTTCTTATATAACTATTCCTCGATAGAAAATGCTAAAGAAATTCAAATTCATGGATTCTGTGACGCCAGTGAGGTCACATATGGAGCTTGCTTATATCTGCGCTCCTCAGATCATTCTGGAAATGTTAAGAGCTGTCTACTTTGTGCTAAGTCTCGAGTTGCTCCTATCAAAGCTACTACCATTCCTAGGCTAGAGCTTTTAGCCGCTCATCTGCTTGCCAATCTTATTCATAAGATTCTACCTGCGCTCCAATTAAATATCAGAGCAATATATCTGTGGAGTGATTCCACTATAGTTCTGAGCTGGTTAATTTGTCCACTTCATACTTTGAAAACATTCGTCAGAAACAGAATTGCTGATATTTTAGATCACACTTCGCCTAATCAGTGGCATAAAGTTTCGTCTCAAGATAATCCAGGGGATATCATCTCCAGAGGAAGCACTCCTCTAGACTTAGTTCGTAACAAATTGTGGTGGTCAGGACCTAATTGGCTCAAAGCCCATGATTCTCACTGGCCAATCAGTGATTCTTTTGTGGAGCCCGACTTGCTTCCAGAAACTAGAGTAGTATCTCTAATGGAGGCCACTACGTCTAACTTAAACTCTTGTCTTTTCAAATTCGAATATTTGAAAACCATTCGTATTATGTCTTACGTATTGAGATTTATAAATAACTCTCGTAAGATTCATAACCCTATAAAAGGCCCCTTTATGCCTTCTGAACTCAACAAGGCACTTCAATGCTGTGTTAGGCTAATACAGCAAGAAGTTTATGCGTCAGAGATCCGTGATTTATTGTCAAATCATGACGTTACTTCAAGCAAATTGAAACAACTATACTTGGATTCAGGGTAGGAACATAGTGTTAGAAATGTACCTGCTCCTCAACGTTGCAATACAAAACCGCTGTCTCACTCACTCCCTTTCATTCTGTAGACAAAGACGGTGCAGAGCCGGCAACCTACCTGACAATCAGTTGCCAGATTGTAAACATGTCACTGAGGGTGGTGAAGAACTACCGACACTTTAAAAAACATCTCCCTGCACCCTCATATTCGAATTTAGTTGAACTGCAGGGCTCGACACTTTCAGTTCTTAACTTACGTGTTCTTGCTGTAAATCCTGCGATTTGAAATATCCTAAACTGTGTACATGCTACTTCGTGTGCGTGTCTGTGTGGTTGTGTATATTGTACATTATCTGTGTGTAGAAATTGTTGAATTCATCTTACATTTTATTACGTCTTAGTTTATTTCGTTAGTTATTTATTTCATTTTATTATCTAATATATTGTAAGAAATAAGTAGCTTATCAAGTATGGAGCAAGGGTTACAATCACCTGCGCGCTACAAAAGTAAAACAAAGAGAGTACTGACTACGAAAGAGAGGCAGATTATACTAAATGTATATGCGTATTTTAGAGAGAAAGGGAAGTCGGTACATGAATCAGCCAAGTCAACTTCCGAAGCTATACTTGTGGGCTATACGACTGTGTTCTCAATAAGAAAAGAATTTCAGTCTAAAGGAAAGGTTTCTACACCGAACAAGAAAAGACCTACAGACCTAAGACAAAGAAAGGAAGAAAAAAACGACAGTTTCACCCAAGCGGCAATACGAAGACAGGTACACCAACTTTACAGAGAAAACGAACTGCCCACTTTGAACAAATTAGTGTCCATTGTTAATGAAGATTCCACTCTACCACTCAGAAAAATAAAAAACTACAGGCTAATGGATGAAACTTGGGTAAATGCCGGCGATACTAATACAAAGTGCTGGCAAGATACCACCGTTGTTTCTGCAGACGATTCTCACAGAAAAGGGTTTAAGTGGGGGGAATAAAACGCCCTATGGAAAAGGTGGCCATATTATTGTTGTGCACGCTGGGAATGAAAATGGCTTCGTATCGGGAGCTGATCTAATTTTCTATGGAAAAAAGGATGGCGATTATCACGGTGAACTAGATGGAACAATGTATAAGAAGTGGTTCACAGAGAAATTATTACCAAACGTGGCAACGAATTCAGTCATCGTAATGGACAATGCTTCAGTCCATTCCACTCACTTGGAAAAGGTACCAACATCTGCAAATAAGAAGCAAGAAATTCAGGATTGGCTCACAGCTAAAATTTTTTCTTGGGAGCCAGATATGAATAAGATGGAACTCTGCACAATCCTTTCTACTGCTCGCAAACAATACCAGAAGAAATACAGAATTGACGAAATAGCGCGCGCTGCAGGTCACGATGTATTAAGGCTGCCCCCGTACCACTGCGAACTTAATCCGATTGAGTACGTGTGGAGTGAAGTGAAACGAAATGTCGCACGAATAAACAGTTCTTTTCGGTTGGCTGATGTCTTCGATCACATGAAGAATAGCTTAAAACAAGTTACTAAGGAACACTGGCAAAATTATGTGCGCCATACTGAAACAGTTGAGAAGTGAATGTGGGAAGCAGACGGAATTTTGGAAATTGCGCATGATAGGTTAGTCATAAATCTGGACGAGGACGACACCACTTCAGAAAGTGAAAACGAAGAAGATATGAATCTTGGTATTGCCCCTCTGCTATGATTTGTTTTCGTAGGCCTACATGTCACAGACTGAAACACCTTCATAAGGTAAACGAATATATTTGTTATGTATAGTAGTTTCAGAGGATAGCATTGACCTGAATAGCAACACTGTAGTGTCTTGCTTCTCCCAACACTATGTTCCTACCCTGAATTCAAGTATAGACCCATTTCTTGACAAGGATTTTGTAATTCGCGTAGGCGGACGTCTTGAACGATCCAGCATACCAATTGAAGCCAAACATCAGATGTTGTTACTAGCTGATCATGTCTTCACTAAATAGCTTATTTATTTTAATCATATCAAGTTGAATCATGCTGGATCCCAACTTGTTATTTCTCACTTAAGAGAAATATTTTGGATACCATCTATTAGGAAGGTGGTGCGTAGTGTTCTAAGGAAATGCACTACATGCTTTCGTTTCAACATTCAAACCTTTCAACAAAAAATGGCTGACTTGCCTGTTTATAGGATAAATCCCATTTCTCCTTTCACCAACGTAAGCATTGATTATGCAAGTCCTTATCCAATAAAATTTGGAGGACCTCGCTCCAAGATCACTATTAAAGCTTACCTCGCCATATTTGTATGCATGTCTACTAAGGCCATTCATATTGAATTGGTCACGAACCTCACATCTCGTGCTTTCCTTGCTGCATTTTCACGATTCACTGGACGGAGAGGTCTTCCAAGTTCAGTTACCTCGGACAATGGTACTAACTTCGTAGGCGCTCTGAGTGACCTTAAGCAATTAGCCTTGCTGTTGCAGTCTCCTGAGCATCATTCTGTGGTTCAGGATGCC